>CAJQZP010001449.1:3887500-4605000 GCA_907164705.1 Parnassius apollo | reverse complement strand
TATTGATTGCAGTCACAAATCCTATAACGCCTTGCCTTTGAAAAAAAAGTACTATACTATCATAGACAAGTTATTTTAAAAAATAGATCATTTAATGAAAATTACAAAATGGTGCAACAATTGCTACTTATCTTTCCATTAATATATTATCACGAGTATCAGCAATTTAGAGCATAAACATTTGAATAAAAAAATATCTCTTATATATATATATATATATATATATATATATATATATATATATATATATATATATATATATATATATATATATATATATATATATATATATATTAATGTTCTTGCAATTAATGTTCTTAATGCGAAATAACTAATGTATTGATTGCAGTCACAAATCCTATAACGCCTTGCCTTTGAAAAAAAGTACTATGCTATCATAGACAAGTTATTTTAAAAAATAGATAATTTAATGAAAATTACAAAATGGTGCAACAATTGCTACTTATCTTTCCATTAATATATTATCACGAGTATCAGCAATTTAGAGCATAAACATTTGAATAACAAAATATCTTTTATATATATATATATATATATATATATATATATATATATATATATATATATATATATTATACATTAATTGCAAGAACATTAATATATATATATATATATTAATGTTCTTGCAATTAATGTTCTTAATGCGAAATAACTAATGTATTGATTGCAGTCACAAATCCTATAACGCCTTGCCTTTGAAAAAAAGTACTATGCTATCATAGACAAGTTATTTTAAAAAATAGATAATTTAATGAAAATTACAAAATGGTGCAACAATTGCTACTTATCTTTCCATTAATATATTATCACGAGTATCAGCAATTTAGAGCATAAACATTTGAATAAAAAAATATCTCTTATATATATATATATATATATATATATATATATATATATATATATATATATATATATATATATATATATATATATATATTTATTATGTTCTTGCAATTAATGTTCTTAAAGCGAAATAACTAATGTATTGATTGCAGTCACAAATCCTATAACGCCTTGCCTTTGAAAAAAAGTACTATGCTATCATAGACAAGTTATTTTAAAAAATAGATAATTTAATGAAAATTACAAAATGGTGCAACAATTGCTACTTATCTTTCCATTAATATATTATCACGAGTATCAGCAATTTAGAGCATAAACATTTGAATAACAAAATATCTTTTATATATATATATATATATATATATATATATATATATATATATATATATATATATATATATATATATATATATATATATATATATATATATTAATGTTCTTGCAATTAATGTTCTTAATGCGAAATAACTAATGTATTGATTGCAGTCACAAATCCTATAACGCCTTGCCTTTGAAAAAAAGTACTATGCTATCATAGACAAGTTATTTTAAAAAATAGATAATTTAATGAAAATTACAAAATGGTGCAACAATTGCTACTTATCTTTCCATTAATATATTATCACGAGTATCAGCAATTTAGAGCATAAACATTTGAATAAAAAAATATCTCTTATATATATATATATATATATATATATATATATATATATATATATATATATATATATACTTAATTGCAAGAACATTAATATATATATATATATATATTAATGTTCTTGCAATTAATGTTCTTAAAGCGAAATAACTAATGTATTGATTGCAGTCACAAATCCTATAACGCCTTGCCTTTGAAAAAAAGTACTATGCTATCATAGACAAGTTATTTTAAAAAATAGATAATTTAATGAAAATTACAAAATGGTGCAACAATTGCTACTTATCTTTCCATTAAAATATTATCACGAGTATCAGCAATTTAGGAGCATAAACAATTTGAATAAAAAAATATCTCTTATATATATATATATATATATATATATATATATATACTATATATATATATATAATATATAATTGTTTATATCTTTATATAATTTCTACCATCTGTAGAATAATTGTAATGGAGATTCAGCCATAATGAATATATTGTAAATATTTACTTCTATTGTCTATTATTAAAAACAATTTAGTGAAAAATTCAAAATTGGGAAAAATTGCTACATTATCTTTCCATTAAGAATATTATCACGAGTATCAGCAATTTAGAGCATAAACATTTGAATAAAAAAATATCTCTTATATATATATATATATATATATATATATATATATATATATATATATATATATATATATATATATATATATATATATATATATATATACATTAATTGCAAGAACATTAATATATATATATATATATTAATGTTCTTGCAATAATGTTCTTAAAGCGAAATAACTAATGTATTGATTGCAGTCACAAATCCTATAACGCCTTGCCTTTGAAAAAAAGTACTATGCTATCATAGACAAGTTATTTTAAAAAATAGATAATTTAATGAAAATTACAAAATGGTGCAACAATTGCTACTTATCTTTCCATTAATATATTATCACGAGTATCAGCAATTTAGAGCATAAACATTTGAATAAAAATATCTCTTATATATATATATATATATATATATATATATATATATATATATATATATATATATATATATATATATATATTAATGTTCTTAATGCGAAATAACTAATGTATTGATTGCAGTCACAAATCCTATAATTTTTTTTTAAAATTGTTTAACGATGACGCCTTGCCTTTGAAAAAAAGTACTATGCTATCATAGACAAGTTATTTTAAAAAATAGATAATTTAATGAAAATTACAAAATGGTGCAACAATTGCTACTTATCTTTCCATTAATATATTATCACGAGTATCAGCAATTTAGAGCATAAACATTTGAATAACAAAATATCTTTTATATATATATATATATCGGGACCTGGCTCACGAGGTGACCGAGATGTGGGGTGGTCTGCCGACCGAAATTATTCCTGTAGTCGTTTCTGCGAACGGTCTAATCCCATTCAGCCTCTCGGGTCATCTGAGGCGACTGGGACCATTTGATCTCTCCTGCCGAGATCTTCCATCTCTCGAGATTTTTATTTATTTATGTATTTATTTTATTTTATTGATATTTGTGTATATTTATCATTTTCATTCACAATTATATATTTATACTGCCCAACCAGATGAGAAAACTATGTATATATAGTATATACATATCCCATAATTAATAATAATTAATTATGGGATATGTATATAACAACTTTGTTTGCACACCTTAAAAACTCATTAAACAATAATACAAATTAAGCTCATGAAAGGGCAAAGTAGATTCTTAAATTCAATTTATTATTTATTAATATCAAGACTCTTAAAGGGTCAAAACCAATTTTGACTGCAAAATAAGGCAAAAGTAGTTTTGACTAAGAACGTTGGTCAAGATCACTTTTAACTGCAAATATATTGGGTAGTAGTGATTTTGACTGCTGAATTTTATTGGTATAAAATGGTTTTCACTAAGGTTATTAGTCAAAACTACTTTTGACTTATACTTTTTGAAATTAAAAAACTATGATGTACGCGGCTTTAGGGTAGCCCAAGGGCACCCGAGTAGCACCTTAATCTACTGTCACTGAGTTTGAATCAAGCTAAACCATTTTTAACTAAAACTTTAGTCAATACTGTTTCATTTTTCAAAACCAATCAAATCTTGATTGGTTAGAATCCAAATCAAACAGCTAAAAATATAACAAAGTTTAATACAAGTGATTATACCACTACCAACTATATGCTATAAACAACTTCAATTATTCTACACGCTGTATAAAAACGCCTGTTTATATTTTTAATAAGTCGTTAGCTGACAAATAGTGATTTTCGTTCACATTACATGGAAAGATTGATAAACTCTGATTATTTATTAAAGGCCGAGGGCGACTTTGGCATGTAGCTTTAAAATCAGCATTTTCTAAAATCGCAGATATCCTCAGACCTTTTCTAGTATAGCTAGATTATTGTATACATTTAAACAAATAGTTTTTTTTTTATTGTTGTTTGACCGAGAAAATATAGATAGGTGTAGATGTCTTTGGGCCAGAGTATTATCCAATAATTACTATCAGGGGAACTATATGTTCGTTTTTTACACGTATATAAAATCACCTCATACTGTATACTTAGCACGTTACACAAGGTTTGTTTATAAGCTATGCAAATTGTCTAGTTATATAATTTCCCGTTCGGTATTGGAGTTTGCACTGTAACCCTAACGTCGTCATTAATGCAATTTAATAAATTGTTTGTCGATGACAAGTGAGCTGTTAGGTCGGGGTCATAGAAATGCTTTATAAAAAACAACTTGATAAATGTAACCTCATTTATTAGATTATGAATAAAAATAGTTTGGAAAATCCAAAAGTGCACGCCTCATGATCGTTTTTTCGACGAGTTGTTATCATCAATATTCCATTTAATTTTGATGAAAAAAATTATTTGTAAACTTCTATGAGTCGATAACAACCAGCAATAGGGATTTCTGGGGACTAATGGAAATTTATTCAAAAAGATTTGTTTCATTTCGCTGTGTATATTATGTTACTGAAACGTGAAGGCAAACAATTACACAGGCTAACTTACTAAACAAATGAATAAAAAAATACGCTGAGTTTGAAAGGTGCCAGGCCCGTCTTTGGAAGTAGGATAAGCGAATGGTTTACATCGAATTATTATCGAATTATCGATTCCTTTTGATTTTACAAGGTCAGAACAGTTTGTGGATTAACACGTATACTTAAATAATATGTATGTTATCACTCTCAGTATACAACATATCATCATTATCATCATTACAGCCCTACACAAGTCCACTCCTGAACATGGGCTCCCCAAGTAATGACAAAGCACGGGCCTGAGTAGGGTTGTCACCTGTACTTAATAATGAAGTATTGTACGTTATTTAGTGCAAACGTACTTTATGAGACTAATAAAGTACGTAAAAATACTTAACAATATTTACGATTTTTAAGGTTTTATTTTAATGTTTACAAAATAATGAATTATATACATACATTAACTTAAAGAGCCGTGGTAGCTCAGATAGTTAACGCTCGCTTTAAATATAACAGAATCCGAGTAACCCGGGTTCGAACCCCGCCGACATCAATGAAATTATTAATTGCAATTTTAAGTGCTGATTTCCCACGTGCTCGGCGGTGAAGGAAAACATCGTGAGGAAATCTGCATGTCTAAGGAATAAGAAAAAAAATATATTTCGAAGACATGTGAAGTTCTCCAACACGCATTGGGGCAACGCGGGCGGACACTTCCTTGCCCTAAAACCCTCAGAAAAGAGGGGAGGCCTGTGCCCAGCAGTGGGACATATATAGGCTGTATACTCATTTTACTTTAATTTTTATTACTTAAAGATGTCAATGATATACAACGAGTTATATAAGAATAAGCTAGATATGTGGGCAAGGAAATAATTTTGACAATTTTTCAGTTTTGTTCGCTTTACAATAGTAACAATATATTTTCTATGTAGTATGTAATAATTTTTAAAAACCGTGTCATATGTGCTGTCCATCCCATCACTTGAGCGTTGTTTACATTGAAGTCCACTGTCTAACATAGGCCTCCCCATAGATTACCGCATAGGGGATATTGACCATAGATGCCACGCCTGAGAAAAGAGTTGGCAACCGCAGTTTTTTTATTTTTAGTGGTTAGTAGGAAGAAGCTGCCCACCCCCTGATTTTTATCCCTCTTTCACCTCTTACGACACCAACGGGGGAATGTGACTTACATCGGTACTACACAGTAAATTCAGCGTTATTTACAAAGTTTATTTTTTAATGAATGCTATGAAATGGGATGCAAGGAACAGTTTATATTATCTTAACTTAGGCATAGAATGTAGGTAAGAATAATATATGCAAAAAATAACATGTCGAATATTAAAAGAATAATATTTTATTTTCACTTGTCGTTCTTTATTTTTTAGCTTAGAAAAGTATATAATACTTTATTTACTTAAAAAAAGGTGGCAACCCTAGTCCTGAGTCACCTGCATTTATCGACTTTCTGCATGTCTTACCAATTCGTCACTGCTTCTAGTGGGGGGTCGCCACCAACTTAAACTTCGCGTATTGGTACGAGACTGCCACTCGAGAATCTTTCTACCCCATCGGTTGTCGGTTCCTTGAGCTATATGACCGGCCCATTGCCACTTCAGCTTACTAATCCGTTAGGCTATATCGGTTAATCTGGTTCTACTGAGTATATCCTAATTTCTAAGTTTATCACACAGAGAAATGCCAAGCACAGCCCTCTCCATAGCTCGCTGAGCTACTTTGTGCTTCCTACTACGGCCAGCAGTGAAGGACCATCCATAAGTCATCACTGGCAACACGCACTGGTTGTACAATCTTTTTTTCAAGTTTTGAGGAATACCTGACGAGAAGATGTATCGTAATCTCCCGAACTCTGTTCAGCCGAGTTGAATCCTCGATTGACCTCTAGGTCGAAGTGGAACCTAGCTGAGACAAGCTTGAGAACGTCTTCCAATGCGGCGGTGAAGAGTTTCGGGGATATAATGTCACCTGTTTTAGACTGCAGTTGCATAGGTAGAGTACGGAACTCTGGTTCTACTCGGATAGCCATCGTAGCCCTACTGTACAAACACTTCAGCACATACGCAAGACAAAGTGGCTGATTGTACTCTTCTGACTTCTGTACATTTTGCTGAAGGGTATGCATCTGGTCTATGGTGCTAGGCCTTTTCGGAAAACGACATGTTCCGGAGGCTGGAAGTCGTTGAGTCTGCGTGCGAGACGGTTCGTAATGACTTTCGAAAACAGCACGTAGACGCGGCTCGGAAGGGAAATCAGTTTTTAGTTCTTCAAGAGAGCGTTGTGGTCTTTCTTGAATAAAAAGACCACCGCACTTCTGGTCCACGCCTCCAGAATAGTGCCATCATGGAGGGCGGAATTAAAGAGCTTCTGAAGAACTTCAAGTGCGGATTTTCCACCCGCTTCCAGAACCTCCGCTGTAATTCCATCATCGCCCGGGGCCTTGCCGTTTTTAAGATGCTAAAGAGCTATTTAAATCTCACTCCGGGATATCATATATAACATATGCAATTATTATAAATTATAAGTAATATTATAAATTACATAGGTATAGTGGGAGTAAGTGGGATCATTTTAGGTAAATATATACTTGCAGCAGGATGCCCTGTTCTTCTATAGCAAGAATAGTGTAATATACAAACAAAGGTAAAGCTGACGAATGATCAAAGACTACAATCGAACGGACATTTTAGAATCTCGCAAACAATAATTTAGAGACTGATACTCGTATTACGGCTTTATTTTTATCTCCACTACAGGTTCAGGATTCAGATTTTCCATTATTTATATCTTCAATCTTTATATTATAAAATAATTACGTTTTAATTTAATATATGTAAATTAATATTTGTTTATTCCTATTTAATGCTCTGCCTTGCCATTTATCCGATTACGACCAAACTTTAACGAGTTGTTGTGTGCTCGCCTGCGATTGTTTTTAACAAAAAAGGCATTGAAAGCATGCCACGAACTGCTAGTATGTTATGAAATTTGTATTTGTTCTTAGTCGGTGTACGGAAAAGGTGAGATAAATAGTATTACGTCCCATCTTGTTAAGACTGTAAACGGAGTTAAAATTTGTTTATTATTAATTTATTTTTAATTTAATCAATAATGTTAATATAATAATTTTTACATTTTTATTACCATATATGTTGTTAATCATGGGGGTGACGTGCCTTTTTTTTTTTTTTTTGTTTTTTGGAGGAAAGTTTTTTTCCGGGATTTGATATGTTTTGAATGACGTGATAATGCATATGTTACGGATGCACTGACGTGGTGGGGACGAGGCTTGAACCTTGAACGGGACAGGAAAAATATCGTCGGCGACGATGTTTACCCCGTCCCGCTCGGCGCGTGCCACGTCCCGTTCACTTTCTTGTTCTCTTTTCCGCCGTGCAGGATGTACAGAAAATCTCCTTTTACTCTTGGCGGTTGTAGCTTCTTCAACATCTAAAGCAATAGCAATTAAGACGACACCTTGATAAAATGCACCTCCATGCATCGAATAGTATGGGTCTATGACACGACTAACGTAACTGAAATTTTGATATAAGTAAATTCATGTCTTTATCTTGAATTTGCTTGCTCAAAAAACACGATTGTATAATTTTGACTCGATCATAATTATTTGCGAAAACACCTCTAAAAAATCACTATAGTTGAAATTACAACAAAATTACTTAATCTATATGCTTGGGAATCACTCAAATGTATTCGGAACGTCAATATTTATAATTTAGTTGCGCATTATTATGATTACTTAATTCATTAATTTTTTATAAATATTTTAAGATTCTGACAATTTCTAAGCGTGTTAATCGTCTCGGACGCTACGCAATTTTAGACCTTATGACGGCGTTTTAAAGTTTTATAGAAATTATATACTTACGCGGGCCAGTCCGGCGAGAGGCCGCCACAACGTAGGACCTGAACGCAAGTCGTTCCCTTGTACTCTTTATTCTTATAGATATATCTTTATTATTATAAATAGCTATAGTTGTAGAATAGGTTTATTATTATAATAGGAAATTATTATTAGTATAAGTAGGTACTTAAATAATTTGTTTGTGGTAATGGGAAATACTAAGAAAAAAATATATAGGAGAAAAAGGAAAGAGCAATTTGAAAAAAAAAATGTTCTTAGAATGACGGAGACGAACAAGTCAAGGTAAATAATATCATTGTAAATATTTTAATAGCATTTTAGTGTCACGTATGTCTGTAGTTAATTATAAAGAACATTACCTGCCTACCTAGATTCAGGATTAAGCAACTTAGCCATTTAGATAATTCGAATTATTACTACTTACCTACAAGAAAATAGAGAACAAAATCGTATATACATAAAATAAGCCTCTGCATTATACGTATCGCAGTATGATTTTTTTTATAGGCTAGGGTGACAAACGAGCACACAGTCCACCTGATGGTAAGTGGTTGCTGTGGCCCATAGACATCTACATCTATTCTCGATTACGAATCAAAATGCAGATGACTTTTACGTGGTCGAGCCATGCTGCAGTTATATTAGTAGTATAGTTGTAGCACGAATGGGTCGGCTCGACCGGGGAAGGACCACGCTCTCACAGAATAACAGCGTCAAATAGTAACTTAATGCTGCTGTGTTTCGTATGGTGAGTGTAGAGAACCGGAGACCCTTTTTACTGGAAACGAGGCATTCCATCTTAGTCTCAATGGTAACAACGCATCTGCATTTTGATTTGTAATCGAAGATAGATGTAGATAATCGAATATAGATGTAGATGTCTATGGATCACAGCAAACACCATCAGTTGGACTGTGTGCTCGGTTGTCACCCGATGCTATAAAAAAGTTGTATTTTTAAAACTTTGTTATTTTTCCATTTTTTTAGTAGGTATATTAGATTTTTAGCAGATTCAAATATACTAATAAGGTATAATTTGCAGAGTATATAATCTCTACGTTTAATTCATTTATATATTGCAACAATGACATCATTCCACTTTATTCTCATACGATCTTTGAAATGTTTGTTTTGACAACTCGTTAAAAATATTTCAGTTGACTTAAGTGTCAAATACACAATTGTATTTTTTTTTCAGTGTCGTGGGTAGTGTTGCCAGGTGTGCCGATTTGCGCGGGACGTCCCGATTTTCGAGGGTCTGGTGAACCGTCCCGATTAAACAACCCTTGATCGGGACGCAAATGTTCCGATTTTGAACGAATTAACCACTGGACCCGACATAAAAGACAAATGTATGAAAACTCGTTCAACCAAGTGGAGAATAACGCGCACGGATCTCTTATTACGTTAATGTAAAAACAGATACGAAAGTTTACTCTATTTCTAGTGCTTGATCGTAGTCGATAAAATATATCGATAAACGATTGAGAAAGAAAAAGGCGTATCGTAAATAAGCTGTAAAACAAAGGAAATAAAGGGATAATGAAGGTGAGGTAAGCTTCCGGTATTTAAATTTTAATTAAAATAAAAGAAGTAGGACATTTTTATAGACTTTATACAATTATAGTTATGATAAACGTCAAATGTTTTGTTAAGTTTAAATTATTTTAGTAGGTTTACTGACTTATTATGTATCATCTTTCTTAAAATGTGTTTCTTAGAATTTGTTGTGTTCGCTTGTTTTCTTATATAAGCAATTCTAATGTTTAAATACTTTTCAGCAACGGCTTTCGTTAATTCTTCGACGTGATTCACGTCGTCGTTTTCAAATTTATGGAAATGAATGTCTTCGTACAACAGAAGTTGCAGCAATGTTACTTTCGGCAGAAGAAAGTCTGTTGTGTAATCTTTTTTTAGTCTTTTATTCTGAACACCTTTCCTAAGTTCGAGTTCGCAGTGCTAACAAATAGCTATGGTATCACAATTTTTGCATTTATAATATTTTTATTTAATTATACAAATTATTATTATAAATTTAATGACATCAGATTGTAGGATACTGTTACATGTATAAGTATTTTTAAGTGTTATTGTATTGTACAAATAACATCATCATTCATTCGGTCATATCGTCAAATATCGATATATTTTTCGACATGATCAAGCAATAGTCGATGTCAATTTGACTCACTCCACAATTTTAGTCACTGTTCTGAATGGTATAATCCAAACAAAAACAAACGACCAAGCCTAAAATTGCTTGGTTACTGACAAGACCGATATAGGTACGTCCGCTCATATGTCGGATCCAGTGGTTAATTCGTTCAAGGTTCCGATTATTAAATAATCTCCTTAGTCTCTACTTTGACCGATATTTTTGTCGGCAACAATGAATATATTTGTAGGCTGTTACCTACCGTGACTGTTACATTTAAATAATTTTGCTTCGACATTTTCAAATTTTCTTATCAAACTCGGACTAAATAAAAAAGTAAGTAAAGTTACAGCCTATATACGTCCCACTGCTGGGCTCAGGCCTACCCCCATTTTTGAGAGGGTTTAGGGCAAGGAAGTGTCCGCCGCGCTGCCCAAATGCGTGTTGACGAACTTCACATGTCTTCGAAATATTTTTTTTCTTATTCCTCAGACATGCAGGTTTCCTCACGATGTTTTCCTTCACCGCCGAGCACGTGGTAAATCAGCACTTAAAATTGCATTTAACAATTTCATTGGTGCCGGCGGGGATCGAACCCGGGTTACTCGCGTTCTGTTATGTTTACAAAGAGAGTTAACCACTGAGCTACCACGGCTTAAATACTAAATAGTTAACATAAAAGTTTTAAACTTTGTGCGTATGGTGTTGGCTAGATATAGTTACAGGTAACGTTCATGATGTCTTGTTTTTCTCTCTGAGATTATCCACTCCGTCACGCTATGCATCGACGCTGTCAATTCGACACTCGTTTATTATTTCATTATTTCACTAGTAATGTGGTTTGATTGCGGTGTGGGTGGGCGGGCCAAAAAATATTATTTATTGAGTTTTTCCATCAAAAAACTCTCACTAGCTGCCCTTAGAAAGTTGGCGGTGTCTCATCCCCGTGCCTCGGAAAGCACGTAAAGCCTTTTGTCCTGCGCCCGATCTCTCTCCAGTTGTGTCGGTTTACCGCTCTACTACGCGTTCATTTCGAGTTTGCCGTCGTAGACCGTTACGACGTCACAGCTGACGGTACCGTAGACGAAAAAAGTCATCATGTTTATGTTTATTAGTATTCATATTTTCAATAAAGTTAAATAATAACGTGTTCGATGAAATAAAATATTTTTTGAATGATGATGATGATGAAATAATAACGTGTTCGATAAAATAAAATATTTTTTATAGTTTTATTTTACATTTTAAATATATCAAATTAAAGATTTTTCATTGTAACAGAACAAATTAACGAATATCAACAGAAACAAAAACAAAAAATCAACAGTAACAAAAACAACAGCAAAAACAGTAACAAACTAGAGAACGTACGGGAGCATAAAAAACGGACGTAAGTACACATCGACGTTGCTATCGGTACTAAAAGGGCTACGCTTGAGGCGCGGAATGAGGGGGCGCGGCGGGAGGTAACGGCATTCTTGAAGTGAACGACTAGTATTGGACTATAAGAGTAGGGGAATAGAGTGAATTTTGTTAATATAAAACTAATTAATATATAATTTAGTTACATTATTGTAAATAAAAAAAAAAAACAAATTCATTATTGAAGTATTCAAATATAATTGTAATATGAATAATATAACGAAAGAATTAAGTTGTTAAATAAATTGTATAATTGGACATTTTGATTTAGTTGTGTGATGAAAATAATGTACTACAGACCGGTTTCGATCACGGTCGCCAGTCTTAACGGAGACTAGCCATCTGAAGGACAGGATTAAAGTGTCAGAGTGTATGCGCAAGCACAGGTGCACTCTCTTTTTTCCCTTATTATCATAGTCCGATACGACCGGAGAGCAATTAGGAGAGGACCAACGACTTTACGTGCTTTCCGATTCACAGGTTTTAAGCACCGCCAACTTCCTGACTCCGGGCTGCTACCGAGAATCCCGGGTTCGAATCCCAGGTTGGGCCAAAATCAGTTATTGTGTTTTCTGTCAAGTTATGTAATATTCGTATATACCTTTTTTTTATAGAAGAAGGGGCAAACGAGCATGCGGCTCACCTGATGTTAAGTGACTACCGCCGCCCATGATCAACCGCAACACCAGGAGAATTGCGGGTGCATTGCCGGCCCTTTAGAAAGGAGTAGGCTCTTTTCTTGAAGGTCCCCAGGTCGTATCGGTCCGGAAAAATCGCCGGTGGTAAACTATTCCACAGAGAGGTTGTACGTGGAAAAAAACTCCTTGTGAAACGTACATTGGTGGACCGCCAAGCATCCAGATGGTGTGGATGGTATCGGGACGTTTGACGTGTAATGCGTTCACGAAATTTGGCGGCTGGGATTAATCCGAACAATTCCTCAGAGCACTCCCCGTGATAGATGCGATAAAATACGCAAAGAGATGCAACATCTCTTCGCAGCGCCAGTGAATCGAGCCGATCGGAAAGCACTCGGTCGTCGACGATTCGAGCCGCTCTGCGCTGGATGCGGTCAAGTGGAAGAAGCTGGTACTGGGGAGCCCCAGCCCAGAGATGGGAACAGTATTCCATGTGCGGCCGAACCTGCGCCTTGTAAAATTGCAGGCGGTGTGCCGGCATGAAATACTGTCCCGCTTTGCTGAGCACGCCAAGCTTTTTAGAGGCCAATTTGGCCTTCCCTTCCAAGTGACCACGAAACTGCACGTCACTCGATATGTCGACGCCGAGGATTCCGATACTGGCTGAGGCAACAAGGGGAGTGCCTTGAAACTGAGGGGATACGACAAAGGGGTTCTTTTTAGCGGTTAACGCGCAAACTTTTGTCTTCTAGGGGTTAAACTGGACTAGATTTAGTCGCCCCCAATCCGAGATTCTGTCCAGCAGAGACTCGACTTCAGACACAAGTTTGTCCCGGCACTCGGAGACGTTTTCCCGAGAAATGTTGGCTCGGCCGGTGTAAAGAGCATCACCAGTGCTGTCATCTGCATAGCAATGAATGTTACAGGTATGCAACATGTCATTGATATGCAGAAGAAACAGCGTTGGCGATAGCACACAGCCCTGTGGAACACCAGCATTAATAGGCTTGCAATCGGAGCTTGCACCGTCTACAACGACCTTGATGCTCCGATCTGCAAGAAAGCTGGTGATCCAATCGCACTATTTCTCGGGAAGCCCATAGGAAGGGAGCTTCGAAAGAAGCGCTTTGTGCCAAACCCGATCGAAGGCCTTCGCAATGTCCAAACTAACGGCCAATGCCTCCCCCTTGAACTCTACTGCCTCCGCCCATCTGTGAGTTAGGTAGACCAGAAGATCACCAGCTGACCGACCACGGCGAAAACCGTATTGGCGGTCACTAATCAGCTGGTGATACTCAAGGTACCTCATGAGCTGGCAGTTTACAATGGACTCCATTGTTTTGGAGAACAAGGAGGTGATGGCGATAGGCCGGTAGTTGGACGGGTCTGAGCAGTCGCCTTTTTTTAGGGATCGGGTGGACGTAAGACGTCTTCCATGATTTTGGGACTACGCCTAGGGAGTAGGAGTACCGGAAAAGACGCGTTAAAACCGGTGCCAACTCTGGAGCACACGTCCTCAGCACAATTGGGGGGATTCCGTCAGGCCCACTCGACTTGTGGGTGTCCAGGGAGAGGAGTGCTTTGCGAACCGAGCGCTGTGTGAAGTGCACTTCCGGCATGGAGCACTCACACCGCGGGATGGTCGGCGGAGTACTCCCCCCCGTCATCGAGAGTCGAGTTAGACGCAAAGAAAGAGCCTAGAAGATCGGCTTTCTCCTTTGCGGTATGGGCCAGTGAGTCGTCCTCCCTGTGCAGAGATGGAAGAGATGGCTGACGGAGATTCCCCTGGACAGCCTTGGCGGGAGACCAGAATGCACGGGTTCCAAAAGGAAGGCGAACTAGTTTCTCGCCTATTCTGCCTATGTGCTCTGACTTTGCCTTGGCAATGACTCTTTTGAAGGACCTAGAGGCGGAATTATACTTCTTTTTTAGAGCGCTGGTGTTTACATCCCGGGACGCTGATGCATCAGCCCAGGCTTGGTAGCACTCCTGCTTATAGCATGATGCTATTTTACAGGAGCGACCAAACCATGGCTGAGACTTGCCTCCAATGGGCACCACAGAGGAAGGAATAAAAAGTTCCATACCCTGAAGTACCACATCAGCAACAGAGTCCGCAACAACGTTGGGATCATCCGGCGAGAAGCAAACCCGCCCCCAAGGGTAGGATGCAAAGAAAGACCGCATCCCATACCAATCGGCTGACCTATAGTGCCAAACACGGCGGCAGCCTGCAGATTGCAACCGCGATTTCAGCGTGAGGGGCACCACACTCCGGACCAGACAATGGTCCGAGGAGCCTAAAGGGGGCGTCGACGGAAATCTGATATCCGTCCGGGTGAGAGGTCAGCAGAAGGTCCAACAGGGAAGGTGCATGATCCTCCACATCTGGAATCCGCGTAGGCGAAGTAACCAGTTGTGTCAGACCATATGCCAAGGCAAAATCATGAACAGATCTCCCCCGCATGATCGGTTAAACGTGAACCAAGCCATTCGGCGTGATGGGCGTTAAAGTCGCCGAGGATCACGATCTCTGCGGAGGGGATTTGCTGTAGCAACGAATCTGCAGCCATTTGGACGTGGTCGAATAGTCAGTCTGTTTCGGCATTACCGCTATGGGACCTATAGAGGCACCCGTAGACGCGCGGATGGTCGTCGCTGTCTACGCGTAGCCAAAGGATGGACAGGTCCGAACCTTCAAGTCTGCCGAGGCGTCGAGAGCAGATGTCCTCTCTGACGTAAACGCAAACTCCAGCCCGAGGCACAAAGGAGTGTTCCAGTTTGTACCCCGGGGTAGGAGAGATACGAGACATCAGCCGGAAAGGACACCTGCGTCTCGGTCAGAAAGAGCAGAGCCGGCCTCGCCGTCTCTAGATGGTAGTGGACGGCGTTTAGGTTAGAGTGAAGTCCCCTGATATTGCGTAAATTCACGGACAGCGTGGCAGGGGTCGCTTTGGTCTTGTTGCTCCGTTTGCCCCGAGCAGTTGTAGTCTTGAGCGGAATTTTACCCCCCCCCCAGAATACGCGGGGGCAGCCTGAGCACCCACGCTCAGAAGTGGAGAAACATGGTCGTGGATGCTCAGCGAGGGATTCTCCAGGGGTGCTGGTACCCTCCTGGGGTAGTCGATCATTATTTAATTCCGCTACCATGTTGATGGGGGGGGGGTGATTTGGGCCTCCGGCCACCTGCACTCACCAGACGAAACGCGGAAGCAGAGCTTCCACTTCACTCTGGTATTCTGTGAGGTCGTGGTACCACCCCGGTTTGAGCCGGACCATACGTGCAACAGCAAAGCTGCCGCGTGGCTCTACCACTGTTAAAACCTTAGGTTATAGGAATATTATTATATTCTAAACGAGGTGAAGCGATAGTTCACGCCCGTTCAACTTTATACGAAGCTCAAGTTCGAACATGTATGAAACATGTAGTCCTTTGGGATGGCTCAGCAAAATATTAATTGCCGCACTCGACTCAGTGAAACGCAGTGCCAAGAAGTTAATCGGCGATAAAAAGCTGGTGGAAACTAAGCTTCAAAGCTTAGCTCACCGCCGCCAAGTTGCTCGTTTGTCGGTCTTCTACAGATTGTACTTCGTAGAGTGTGCCTATGAGCTTCATAAGCTCATACCGCCATCTTCATTCGCCTATCAGAGTGCCAGACGTCGCCAGGTTACCGTACACACTTGTTTTTTCGAGTACCTATAACCTGGACCTCTTCAAGGTACGTGTTTACAAGCTTCTTCTGGGAAAACTCGCTCCATCGTAGAACATCTTTGCCCCTGGGCCAGATGAAGGTCAAGAGTGAGTCCATTTTTAATTAAAAAATCTATAGAAATGAATAAAATTTTAAGTGTCTGTTTGTAACCTAAAAATAACAGCTTTTTACTAAATACATATGAAAGTATATGTATATGGTAGTTATAACAAAAAAATATATTGTCTGTCTGTTTGTTCCGGCTAATATCCGAAATGGCAGATAGCTGGTGCTATAAGGAGTAAAATAGGCTACTTTTAAGAAAAAGAATTATGGTTCCGCGCCAAACAAATTAAAGCTCCTCCTAAAATTCAATCGTAATAAACTTACAGCTAGTTCACAAATAAAAATAAATTTGAGTTTACATCAAAGTGACAAACAACATTGTAGAGTGGTTACCTCTGAAGGCTAACATGGAACGCTCGCAACCTCTAAACATACTGACCCTTTAGATAATAACGCAATAAAACGGTGTATAAATGTTGATATTATGGTTTCAGATGCCTGCTTACACAAACGGGGTCCACAACCTGGCTACGTATTCCTTTTTGACATGCGGGGCGTCAAGATAGGCCATATAACCAGAGTTGGTCTTTCGTGAGTATTTCTAGTTATAATTAAGCTTTAATTTTTAACTATCGTGTATACTATGTTTATTTTATTTATGAAATATATGTATATGTTATATGATTATATGTTTTAGCTTTCAGAGGAATAAACAAAGGTATGAAGCGATAAGATTGATCATAAAAATTTAACGATGAAGCGAATACGAATGTTATAATCGTGTATCGGCGAATATCATTATACAATACGATTTTCGTTATCGTAGTATTTATCACGATTCATTATGATACGTACTTTAATAATAAATTTTGGTGCACAGCTTTTTTTTTTTCAAGAAACACGCGGATTAAAGAAATAGGCTTGATGGCGGGAACGTCAATTTTTTTTTAAATCTAACTTGTGAAAAAATTATGAATATGAAATCAAATTGATTAAAAATAAATACATAAATAAACTCTTTTTTGTGAAAAATCGTATAGCATTCATATTCGTAATCGTCGTAATACAAAGATTTACGTGGTAGTAGTAGTACAGTTGTAGCACGAATGGGTCGGCTCGACCGGGGAAGGACCACGTTCTCACAGAATGCCAGCGTCAAATAGTAGCTTAATGCTGCTGTGTTTCGTATGGTGAGTGTAGAGAACCGGAGACCCTTTTTATTGGAAACTAGGCATTCCATCTTAGTCCTCAGGGGTGACAACGCATTTGCATTTTGATTCGTAATCGAGGATAGATGTAGATGTCTATAGGCCACAGCAACCACTTACCATCAGGTGGACTGTGTGCTCGTTTGTCACCCTATCCTATAAAAAAAATTAAATTTATCGTTATTGTTTTATCACTACAAAAATTTAATCTATTTGAAATTCTTTATAGTCCTAATTAATATTACCGTTACATCGTACCAAAAGTCCACTGTGAAACATAGGTCTTATAGATTTTCCCCATGTAATATTTGCCACAATTGCCACTCTTTGCGGGCGGATTGGCAATCAAAGTTTTTTTTTAAATTATTTATACGAAAACTGCTGCCCATCTTCTGATTTGATTCCCTCAGTCGCCTCTTACGACACTCACGGGACGACATGGGGTAGTGGATATTTTTGCACCGCCACTACACTGTCAATTGATTATTATTTAGTATTTAATAGGTGGAAGGACTCATGTCTTTACTGTCTATGAGTCCGCCTGGGTAGGTACTGCCCTCTTTCATATTTCTGCCACGAAATAGCAGTGCGTGCACTTCTGAGTTCTGGTCTGAAGTGTATAGTGAACCAGTGTTATTACAGGCTGTGAGGTATTCCTTCGTAGTCCTGGGAGCTGGCATCTGTAGCCATCTTTACTTAGAATTGATTGCACTCCATGGGCTACAGTAGCCATTTACCGTCAGATGCTATAAGTTCGTTTATTACTTTAAAGAAAAAACGAAATCTTACCCTACAGAAAAATAAACCTGTCATTAAAACAGTAATTTAAAACAGCTCTACTGCGTTAAAATGTTTACTGAAATGAGACCATTTTTTTTTTTGCTTATAACTTATAATTACGGGTCAGCTTAGATCGAGACGTGACGCGACGCGTCGCGACGCGGCGCGCACTTGTTAAAATAGTATTACAAAATATAACTTTATTTACTAGACAAAAGGATACACATTTTATTGAGCTGCCTCACGGCGTAGTGCGACGTAGCACAGCTTAGTGCGGTGCATCGCGACTGAAGTTGTTCAAAACGACTATAAATCAATATCACGCTACAGACTATAAACTATTAATTTCTAGCGCGCTATTAAATACGCTATATTATAGCGCGCTATTTATAGGAAAGCGTGTAGGAGGCCGGCGAGCGCGTTAAGTTTTGCAGCACGCTATATCCCGTAGCACGTTACATTACATGTCGTTCATTGGATAGATCGCGTGCTATTAATACAATAAATTTGCGTCATACGTCCTCTCCCAACAGCGCTGCTGCTGGAACTAGTTGCTGCTAGATATTAATACTTAATAACGCTATAGCGCAATAGCGCCATGGCGACGACTTAAATACCATGCGCTATGTGTTATGGAGAGATAGCGCGCTATAATATGGCGCTATGCGCTATAGTAGTTAAGGCCATACCCCTAGTGAACGACCTTGAGCGTTCGGTCTGCCGACGCTCGCTACAATATATCGCGTAAGAAATCTGCAAGACGCCACCTACTGGTACGAAGTAGTATTAATTTTTCAATGACAATGAACTATTTTATGGAGATAGACACGGCAGACAATGATAAATGTATTTTAATTTTCTATATTCGGTATATTAGTTGCATTGTATTAAAATTATGTATTCTCATATATTATCCAATTAATAAAAATGACTATTTTGATTATTTTTAACTATATACTATACTGCTAATATTGAATTAGCTCTTTATAGTGTAAGTTATAATATTTGTCGAAATGTTAATTATGGTTTCGAACTTTACATGCTTATGGTGCTTCATTTTTGTTATTTTCATTTACTTACATATTGAAAATATACTTGTATAGTAGGTATTATTATTTTATTTAGCTACTGAATTTTAGGATATGTTTTACCTTGAGGTCAAATATAATTTTGAGGAGCAATAGGCAATAGTTATTACCTACTAATCTTTTATCTGCTATTCCTTATTTAGGAACAATATTGGTAAATTGAATTTGAGAGAGATTTACTGTTTATAATGCTACATTTATTATTTTAATATTTACCTACTGGGTAGGTATTATTAAAATAATAAATATAGCATTAGTGAGGTATTGTGATTATTTGTGATTAGAAATACTGGGTGGGTATTAATAAATAGAACAAAATAAAATATAAAGTCAATTTTATTATCTTGAATGTAAGAAATTGATTACAAATTTTTTAACTTCTTTAAATTATAAACAAACAGCTGCAGCTATTAAATGAACACATATGCGCATACATACGCCCATATATATAAGTGGTTATATATATATATATATATATATATATATATATATATATATATATATATATATATATAATTGTATTGAGAGTATATAGTGGCGTGTAAAAGTATTGTATATGTTGAGTGTGAGAGAGTATGTATGTGTGTATCTGTGTGGCATATGTGTGTGTGTATAATGTAGGAAAGTAGCCTACAGTACCTAATGAAGTTTTTGTTTATTTACATTTGAAACAGAAACAGAAACTTTTTTATTCAATGTAGATCATAACAATACTTACTGAAAGTCACTTTTTTAATTTACCACTGGTTCGCAAAAAAGACCCCTGTCCTGGGAAGAACCAGCAAGAAACCCAGCGGGACCATTTTTTTCCAATAATAGCTTACAATAATGTTTACAATTAACAACACAATACAAATTAGAAATCGCTTGGTAGCGTAAATTCCTTAATATTATAATAACCCTTTTTATACAAACTTAGTTTAATAACATTTTTGAACTTTGTGTATGACAAATTTTGTATATTTTCTGGGATTTTATTATAAAAGCGTAAACAAGAATGAATTACTGACTCGGTGGAGTCGAGTAACTGGTACTACTAGCTTGTGTCTGCTCCTAGTATTTACAGAATGAATATCACTTATTTTCGCAAAACTACTTTCATTTTTGTGTACGTACATTACATTTTCATAAATGTATTGAGAGGCCAGAGTTAAGGTTGCTTTAGTCGATGGCACGAACTAAGTGGTGGGCGGGGTAAAAATGCATGCTATCTCAGCCGACATTACGTGCGAAAGGGATAGATGCGTGATGAGCAGTAAGAAGCTAGTGCGCACACACATACGCAATCGAGTGACGCAATGCGAGACGGCGTCATCGCGTACCTTCCTATGCGATTCATTTTTGAATAATAACATATAATAACAAATAGTTGTTCCGGGTCTGGATGTTTGTCCTTGTACAATTTATGTTTGTAAACTGCCTCCACGATACAGGAGAAAATCCTACTGTGGGGGTAACGTATTTTAAAAAGAGAAAGGAGAGAGAAAGCAAATTGGTGTTATTATAACTTAGGATCTGCTGTGTGAAACGTAATTATTATGAACCCAATTTATGTACTTAGTTGTTAATATGAAAGTTCTTATGTGAACTTAAGTAGATGTTGTTATTATATAATAAAAAGTAAAGTTTAGTAAAGTTACAGCATATATACGTCCCACTGCTGGGCACAGGCCTCCTCTCATTTCTGAGAGGGTTTATTATTATATAATAATTCCATTGATTTGTTTTTACCTACTTTTTTAACCGACTTCGAAAAAAGGAGGTGGTCCTCAATTCGTTGGTTTTTGTTTATGT
The DNA here is from genome assembly GCA_907164705.1 of Parnassius apollo. NCBI lineage: Eukaryota > Metazoa > Arthropoda > Insecta > Lepidoptera > Papilionidae > Parnassius > Parnassius apollo. The sequence goes on along the minus strand of CAJQZP010001449.1, from coordinate 4,583,696 downwards.
ATGTTCTGTCCTCCGATTTCTCGAAGATGCCGGAAGCCTGAACCGATTTGGAAAATTATTTTTTTGTTTGAAAGGATATATTTTCCAGATAATCCCACGGTTATCGATGATGGTCAGATCACGATCTGATGATGGGATCTTGGAGAATTCGGGGGCACTCTTCAATAAATGACAGCAAATCAAACGCGATTGCTGCTATCGCCTATCTAAGCATTCTTTACACAATCACACAATATAATATCACGCCTGTACCCACTAAAGGGACATAACTCTTAACTAAAAACGGTAACAAAAAACTTTTTTTTGAAAAAAATATAACAATTTCTAAAAAAAAAAAACACAAAAAAGTGTAACATAATTATGTTTTCTTTATGTTTTTGTATTTTACTGTAGGTTATGCAAATATTACCGTAGGTACTATGTATTCCAAATAGGTATTTACTTTCCATAAGTAGTTAGCTATAATAGCCCACAGGCAACTCCCCGAAGTGTATGTCAGCCAGTGTCAGGATAACTGCTTTTTCGACAGCGCGATTTTGATGGGAGTGGGGCTTTTATATAGGTTAATTAAATAAAAAAAATGTTAGTTTGTAAATTGTTTATTGATTGTTTGTGTTCAATAGCGTTTTTAAATATTCTCTTAGTACTTAGAAAGTTATCAACAATGGGCATTGTGTCACTGCAGGGACAAGCACAAACGTCTATCAAAATAGTAACGTAACGGAATGCGAAATTGGAAAAGATGTGTTCACGTGTTTCGAGCGTAGGTTCGAGCAACAGACGAAATTATGGAATGATAAAATTTTTGACAGTATTTCAGAAGCTATTAACTCGGCATTTACCAATCAGCTATCAAATATTACCTCAAACTTATTTCAGATTAATAGTTGTTTAAAACAATTGACAGACGATAACGACATAATGAAGAAATCGCTATCTGAAACAAATATACGTCTCACAGAAATGGAGAGGTCTTTTAGCTGTTCCTCTCAGAGACAGGACTTATTTGATAGCCGGTTACAAGCACTAGAAGTTTGTAGTTCTCAATAACACTGAATTATCCACTCAGATACAAAATCTTGAATTAAAAATTCAATACATGGAACAACAGGCCAGACGGAATAATCTTGAGATATCTGGCATCCCTGAAAAGTCAAATGAAGACCTGTCCCTTTATTTAAGAAATATTACTAATTTTCTGGGAGTTGAGCTGTCTTCTACTGACGTTATCCATATTACTAGGACTCGCCCATTTAGTGCGGTTTCTGGACGTCCAAAAGCTATTGTCGTAAAGCTGAGTTCTCAATTATTACGGGACACCATTCTGTCTGCTGTTCGTACCAAGAAAGGACTGAGGTTGAGTGATATAGGTTTTCCTGGTGAAATGAAGAAGATTTACTTAAATGAACATCTCACACCAGCCAACAAGTTATTATATAAAAGTACAAGGGAAAAAGCAAAAGTCGCTCAATACAAATTTGTATGGATACGTGATGGCAAGATTTTTGTTAGGAAGAATGATATTAGTCCGTCCTTGTGTATAAAAAACTCTGTAGATCTTCAAAAAGTAATTTGACTATTTTATAGTTTATTCTTCATAAAACTTGCTCATCTAATGTGTCTTCGTAGTTATTATATGATTTATCAATGCTTGTTATTACTTATAATGTTATGTACCACATCCTACGGTAAGGAATATTGTTATTATTGTTATAATATTTTTATTGTCATCTTATTCCATTTGTTTTTATCTAAATTCGCATATTATATTTTTTTATTGTTGTTATTTATATATATAATAATACTCTATTCTACCTATTTCCCACTAACTTTTAAATATTATTCTATAAATCGTTACTATTTCATACCAGTATTAAACTTGGAACATACTCCTACAATTAACTTTGAGAATATAAACATTTTTACTTATTTTTACTTAACCGTTAATTATTTTTCATACGTCCTTAATACTTATAAAATCAAATTAAGTTTAGGTTTTTTAAGACAAATAAAATACCAATTAATTACTCTTGTTAATTATTATTTGACATTGGGGGCCCGAGTGTATGGGAAGTTAATGAAAAAACTTTATAAGTTCAAATTTATTCCTTAACTATGAATATTACTAAGTTAAATATTTTTTACCAAAACGTTCGTGGCCTCCGTACGAAATGCTTAGATTTGTATAATAATATTTTATCGTGTGATTATAATTTAATACTTTTGTCTGAAACTTGGCTGCAGAGTGATATTCTTGATAGCGAAGTTTGTGATGGTAGGTTCGATATTTTTCGCTGTGACCGTGACTTAGCAACAACGGAAAAAAGGACGGGTGGAGGGGTAATGATCTGTACTCGAAGAGAACTATGCGCTACGCGTCGTAATGATTGGGATTGTAAAGGATTTGAATCATTATGTGTGAGTCTATCGGCACGTTTTCTCAATTCAAATTGTAACTTGAATATTATTTTAGTTTATATACCACCAAATGATAACATATTAACCGATTGTATTTATGAATTCCGAAATAACTTTGAACGCTTTTACCTACTGGCACCTTCTGACCATTATCTTATAGTTGGCGATTTTAACGTACCTTGTTTAAAATGGAGCTCCTCAGGATGGTCGACAATACATTCTGGCCGAGCTGATATTCAAAAAGCTGCCAGTGTTTTGGCCGAGGATTTATGTTTTTTTGGCATGAATCAATATAATTTGCTCCCCAACCGTTGTAACAATATACTGGATCTATGTTTCTCAAACTTATGCTTGGAAATCAACCATTCTGACCCTTTGTCTAAAGTCGACACCTTACACCCACCTTTTACCATTGATATACAAGACATTTTTGTAAAACCTTTTAAAGAACATTTTCACTCAAAACACAATTTCCGTAAATGTAATTATGTTAACATAAATAACTTTTTAAAAAGAGTAGACTGGGATCAATTATTATTAAACACAAATACAGTCGACCAAGCCGTTGAGATTTTTTATGAAAAACTCCACGAATGTTTTACTTTATTTGTACCACTATCTTCCCAAATTAGTAATCGTTACCCGTGTTGGTACAGCCGCGCACTTATTAAAATAATTCGTGAAAAATTTAAGGCACACAAAAAATGGAAAAAATTTAACAACCCTCGTGATTATGAGGAGTTTAAACTTCTCAGGGATAGACTACATAGAACAAAAAAAAATGTTTTGATGACTTTATTCGTAATACTGAGAAAAATTTAAAGAATTCGCCTAAGTATTTCTGGAAATTTGTTAAGTCTAAAAAGGGAAGATCTAATTATCCTCGTAATTTTACCCTAAATAACGTTATTTACACGGAGGGACAGGATATTTGCTCTGCCTTTAATGCCTTCTTTCAAAGTGTATTTGCTGTTTCTCCTTTGACTGATTCTAGTTCACACTTTTGTAATACTGTCTCTTCGTCATGGAGTGATGATATCTCTCAAATTGACGTTTCTCAGGATTTTATACTAACATGTCTGAAAAACTTAGACACCTATAAGGGAGCGGGTTACGATGGAGTACCTCCAGTTTTTCTGTCAGCCTGCGCCGAGAGTCTTAGTTATCCAATTACGTTGCTCTTTAAGCTTTCCCTCAGAGAATGTGTGTTTCCCACACTTTGGAAAAAGGCATATATAATACCGGTTCATAAAAAAGGTTCTAAAACAAAAATTGATAATTACCGTCCAATTTCTATTCTCAGTACAATTGCTAAAATATTTGAGAGACTTATATTTAATAAAATTTATGCTACAATAGTTAGACACATCCCGAGTACGCAACATGGTTTTCTGAAAAAGCGTTCTACTATTTCCAATCTTGCAAATTTCACTAATTACGTTCTTCATGAAATGGAAGGTGGCGGTCAAGTTGACGTGATCTACACCGACTTTGAAAAAGCCTTCGACCGTGTGGATCACGTCATACTTCTTCAGAAGCTGCAGTCCCTCGGCATTCATGGGGACTTACTGAGATGGATTAGATCTTATTTGACTAACCGCTCTCAAGCTGTGGTTCTAGGCGGTTATAGGTCAGATTTCGTAACGGTTCCCTCTGGTGTTCCTCAAGGTTCCCACCTTGGTCCTCTCTTTTACAACGCTTATATTTATGATATATGTCAATATATAAAAAAATTCTCAACATTTACTTTATGCTGATGATAAAAAAATATATCTGCGTGTACGCACTATCAAGGACTGTGAACTAATTCAAAATGACTTAAATATATTATACCATTACTATGTCGCTAATAAAATCACGGTAAATGTTGGTAAGTGTCAGTGTATTTCATTTACGCGGAAAAAATAATCCCATAGTTTTTTCATACAATTTCAATGGTGTTGTAATCGAGAGGACTACGGTGGTGCGCGATCTTGGCGTATATTTTGACTCCCGTATGTCAATGAATGAGTATATTGATGCTATTTGCAGTAAAGCGTTTCGTAATTTGGGATTTGTAGCAAGAACTTGTCTTCCTTTCTCTAATCCTCAAAGTCTAAAAGTAGTATATTTCGCATATGTAAGATCTATATTAGAGTACTCCTCTCAGATATGGTCGCCATTTTATGCTAAATATGTTCATAAAATTGAAAGGATTCAAAATAAGTTCATTTCCCATCTAAATTTTAAAATTAGACGTTCTGGCTCTTCATATAGAGACGATTGCAGATTTTACGGTCTGTTAATGCTTGAAGAAAGACGTATTCTGCTGGATATGGGGCTTTTATTCGATATATTACACGGAGGAATTGACTGCCCTGACTTATTGGCTTTCATTAAATTTAATGTCCCATTGAAACGTACCAGACATACCAGAAACTCTTTGTTTTACATCCCCTTTCACCCGACCAATTATGGGAAAAACAATGTTCTAACGCGTTTAGTAGCAACTTACGACAAAAAATTTAGCGCAATTGATCCTTTTAATAATACCAAAAGTGGATTTAAAAATAAAATTAACAAGTTTTTATTCTATGCAGCTGAAGGTAATCAGTAAATTGTAATTAAAATAGTATCCAAATTAATATTTGTGCCCTCGTTTAATACTGTTATTATGTATGTATATGTATATGTATGTATGTATTTATGTATATATATGTGTATGTATATATATATGTATGTATGTGTACCTGTGTATGTATGTATGTATATATTAGTGTCTCTTTTTAATTTTTTTATCTATTTTATATAATAACAATAACACCAAAGTATATTTGCATTTATAGATTCATATGTGTGTGTTTGTAAGTGTAATTATGTATGTCTTTTGTACGTATATACATCTGTACTTGTATATATATGTACGTCATGATGGTAATATTATTACTTCAATTAATTTGTTACTGTTTAGTAATAGTTCTTACCGATTTTCTTTTGTAGTGTATTAGATTTTCAGTGTTATGTTTGGTTATCTACTTTGGGGATAACTATAATTGGCTTTTTCATGTTTAATTATTTAAGTAATATTGTTTAAGTATTAATAAGCTGTTGTTATCCTGAATAAATAAATAAATAAATAAATAAACGTATATAAACGGAATACTAACAGCATAGACTTCCTTACAGAAGTCCAAAGAACAACACGTCTAAGCAAGGTAAGTAATTAGAAGAAAACTACAATTTAGAGATCGATTGTAAATCAAATTCACAGTACAGACACAATTAGCGAAATATGAATAAAATTTTGATTTATTTTATAATAGATAACGCTAGTTGAAAACTAAACACTGCATGGGAATGGCATCACTGAACGAGTCAGGTGGTCAGTCCAAACAAATAAAAGGCGCGATTGTAGAAAGAGATTCGTTACGAAACGTTTGTAGGCTAGGGGGCTTGGCCTGTTTATGCTATTCATAACGAAGGCTATAAAATATGTAGGTACAACTTAGAAACTAAATCCTATGTGTACTTATCTGTATTCATAACCCAATATCTAAGGTAGGTTATTCTGTAATAAATTAAATCTAATCCAAAATATACTATAATACCATAGCAAAGCTACTACTATTTTATTTAGTAGTAGCTTATATAGTAGTATAGTAGATTATATATAAAAAATATGAGTATGTCTGAGATAAGGTTAAGAGGTTAGAGTAAGTCAGCTCAAATTCTAATTTCGCCCCCACTTCCCCGCGCGTCGTATGCTATGTACCGAAATATTTGTAATCACTAATACTGTAAGTAGAAAGGTCGTTAGACACTTATTTCATTAGGTTTATCATATTTATGCCTGTTTCTTAAAGCCAAGCCAGCCGCTTCTTATTTTTATCACGGTTATTTCCCATTTTAATTTTACGTCGTACTGTTGCGTAATGTATATTCTGATCGTAAGCGATACAACTTCTCCCTTCAAAAGCCTAAGCGATACTAACGGAACGACAGGAATCAAGCTCAAGACGCCGATAGTTTAGGTAATTTCTTTTTTACAGTGAAAATAATGGTATTTAAAAAAAAGTAAATAACATAAGCACTGCTTTATAGTTAGTTCAGTTAGTATGCAAAGTTTCATGATCTTATTTAAAGTATTTTATGAATAACAGCGGTTTATTGTTTATTTTGGAGGTAACTTTGGATTTTTTTTCTATCGAAAAAATTTTACGAAATCGTGTTTTCGTCTAACATAATCACTAACATTAATCCTCAACTTTACCATATATTTATTTCAAAATTAATGCTGCAATATTTTCGGCATAACGAAGGATCTTGCTAAGCCATTTGACATTATATTTCCCCTTAAATATAAACAAATATTTTGCCAAGTGCGAATCGGACTTCCGAGCTTCCGCGATTACAAGATTTAAATACCTATACATATTACTATCGATCAAAAAAGCCAAAATACACGTTTCTTTTTCCAGTAGAAAATCCTTTAATTTCAAATTTATTTTTACCACATACTGTTATAGGGACAACAGAAATACACGTTCTGTGAAAATTACAACCATCTACCTATTACGGATCATGAGATACAGCCCGCTGACAGACAGACACACGGACAGCGGAGGCTCCGTAATAGGGCCCTGCTGGTTACCCTTCGGGTACGGAATCCTAAAAAGTACTAAGTTGTCTACTCACATCTGTATGATTCTTTCTTCAAAGGACCATATTAGCCTGGTTCTCGTATGACGTGACCAATGTAATATCTGGACTGACCTCTCTGAGTTTGTTTCGGCAGATCGGGTGCTTCTTCTCAGTTTCACGTTTTTGTTGTGTTTAAGTGTTTTTAAAAAAAACAACTTACAAAACACATTTTATTTATCATTGACTGCTCTTCTTGATTATTATGTACTTACATAAATTACATTAGTAATATTAGGATATGAGATTCCTATACGTAAGCACGATTATCGAAAACTAAAAATTACCTATTCTAATTAAATTAATAGATAATGTTAAGATTTTCGATAATCGTGCTTATCTATGAGATGTTTTCGTTAGTTAGCAAATTAAAGTAGTTAACTACCTAATGTACTACCTCTATCGAAAGTTCATTATTATGTACCTACCTGTTTTCAATTTTAACTAAATGTGCTTCAACAAACTTATGGGCACATTTTAGCAGCTATATTCATCCCGGTTTCAGCATTGGACACGAACAAAAGTAAGCAATTTTTCTAAATAAAGATGTAGATATGTAGGTATTTCAACCATAAATAGATAGCAGCGGCTAACCTAGTGAGTATGTGTGAGTGCGCGCTTTGCCCCCCCCCCCCCCCCTCCGTCCGTCCCACTGATCGGGGAAACAATTTGTAGCGAAAGGCAAGATGTTTTATAACAAAAACGGACGCGCTAAATTTTATAAACAGACCTTTGGTAGTCTGGATGTCACGAAAAATCTATTGAATGTATCTGTTTAAAATAAAATTATTTGCATTTTTGAACAACTAATCTATCCCTGTATGGTAACTGTTTTGCAATTTTCGTTCTTCTTATGGTATTTATTTTCGCCCAAAGATGTGTTAAAACTAGTGTTGAAATTCGGAATTTTCGACGCTTATAACTTCTAAACATACTCTTTTTTACTTTTTTGTTTCCATAAAGGGCTAGATAATGATGAGGCAAATTGATATCATTTTTTATTTTGAAGGTACACCATCAAACAGTGGAGTAATCGCCGGACTACGTTTGTATGGAAGAATAAGCGACTTACTAACCCTTAATATATTGATTTCCTTAAATTTCTGTCTCTGTGACTCTTTTGGTTTTAAATTATATATTGCTCTAATGGCCCCCTCTTCTGCAAAATAAATATAATTTCAGTGTCAGTCGCGTGTTCCCATAGCAAAACACCATACGACATAATGCTATGGAAATATCTAAAGTAAACTATTCTAGCTGTTTCAACACTAGTAAGAGTTCTAATCTTTTTTACAGCATATGCTGCAGAACTAAGTCTGCTAGCTAGTTTTGATATATGGGGGGAGCCATTGAAGCTTTGCGTCCAGTGTGATTCCAAGAAAAATGGTGGTATCAACCAGACTCAGTTCCTCCCCATTTAAAATTACATTAGTATTGACATGTTTAACATTAGGAGTGACGAATTTCATACATTTAGTTTAAGTTCCATTCAAATGCAAATTATTAACATTAAACCAATTGACTAACTTAGCTATAGCATTTATTTACTTCGTCGTAATTTAATAACTGTCGTTTTAATTTGAAAATTAATGAAGTATCATCAGTAAATAATACTATATCATGGTTATCCCCTACTATGTAAGGTAAGTCATTAATATATACAAGAAACAGAAAGGGGCCGAGAATAGAGCCCTGAGGCACGCCCATTTGTACAATCGACCCGGAAGATCTCATACTATTGATGAAAACTTTTTGCGTTCTGTCACTTAAATATGAAATAATTAATTTAAGAGCATCGCTTCTTACACCGTAGTGTTGAAGTTTCCTGATTAATGTTTAATGGTGAACACAATCGAAGGCTTTGGATAGGTCACAGAACACACCCAAAGCATCCTGTGAATTCTCCTATGCATTAAATATATATTTAATCAGCTCAACACCAGCATCAGTTGTCGAGCGACCCTTGTGAAACCAAATTGATTTTTATGAAGTAAATTATTTACATTAAAAAAATTTAACATTTGATCAAGAATATTTTTTTCAAAAATTTTACTAAGTGTTGGCAGTACAGAAATAGGTCTAAAATTAGCGGGGTCCAATGTACTACCAGATTTAAATAAAGGTATTACTTTACTATGCTTCATTAAATCAGGAAACACACCAGATTCGATACTAGTATTAAAAATAATAGATAGTTGAGGTGAGATTATATCTATTATAGACGCAATAACTTTAACGGAAATCCCCCACAGATCGGCGGTTCTCTTAATTTCAATAGTCTTAAAATATTTTACAATATCTTTTGATGACACTTTATGAAATGTAAAATTCTTTGTACATACATTTACATTTTGTTTAAGTAATGATTCGGCGATGGCAGGAGAAGAATTCAGTGACTTAGTGGTTAAGATCGGAATATCAGTAAAATATTTCTCAAAAACATTGCAACATCCTGATCTGATTTAGTTAATTTATTGATAGAACTTAACTGGTAGTTTGAATTGCGAGAGTTGACCTTACCAGTTTCACTATTAATTATACTCCATGTCATTTTAATTTTATTAGAAGCAGTCTTTATTTTGTTGCTCAAGTACAATGGCTTGGCTAAGGAGCACACTCTTTTAAATATTTTGGAATATTTTTTTTACATATTCCCTAAATTCGACGCTAGGATTATATGACCTTTCATTGTAAAGTTCATATAACCTTTGTCTACTCTTATGGACTCCTACTGTCGCCCAGTCATTAAATGCCTTGCGATTGTTCAACGAGAATGTTTTAGAAGTAAAAGTATTATTAAATTCATTGCAAATGAGCTTAAATAATGTTCCATACAAAAAATTTAGATTATTTTGGTATGAATGTAATGGAAGTTTTTTTACTATGTTACTTCTAAACTTCTCCAAGCGATGTGCATTTACTGGAACAAACACTACTCTTTTATCTACTTACTTTTTGTGAACATAAGGTAATGAAAGGAAGCTTCTAGGAGATTGATATTAAAGTCTCCACATATTACAACGTACAATTATATATATATATATATATATATATATATATATATATATATATATATATATATATATATATATATATCCATATATATATATTTTAAATTACATTTAGATACTAGATATTTTTTGATCTTATTGACATAATAGAAAAACTGAACTAGTTATTTTAATAAAATTTGAATTTGATATTCAAATTAATCACCCATACAATCTGTGTGATGCATCTTTGCCAGCGCAGTGGTAGTTTATTGATGCCGTTCTTGAAGAAATCAACTGGACGGGTAAAGAACGGAAGTCTGTTGGCGCAAGGTCTAGTCAGTACGGCCAATGACGGAGAGCTTCCTACCCCAGCTCTTGTAACTTGGAGACCGTCTGTTATGCGGTATGAGGTCATACGGGGACGAGCGATTGACTTCGGAGTTGGCTGGAGACGTGCAAGCTTCTCCATCACTGTGTACAGTTCTTCACATTTGACAGTCCTACAGTCAAAATTTTATTTTCTATGGAAACACTTTCCCATTTTTTTCAATAATTGGGTATAATATATATATACGTATGAGGACGCTCAAAGTCGCTCAGCGAGCTATGGAGAGGGCTATGCTTGGAGTTTCTTCGCGTGATAAACTTAAAAATGAGGATATCCGCAGTAAAACCAGAGTGACCGACATAGCCCAACGGATTAGTAAGCTGAAGTGGCAATGGGCCGGCCATATAGCTCGAAGAACCGACTACCGTTGGGGAAAAAAGGTTCTCGAGTGGCAGCCTCGTACCGGTAGACGAAGTGTAGAGCGACCCCTCACTAGATGGAGTGACGACCTGGTAAGACATGCAGGAAGTCGATGGATGCAGGTGGCTCAGGAGCGTGCTTTGTGGCATTCCTTGGGGGAGGCCTATGTTCAGCAGTGGACTTGTAAAGGGCTGTAATGATGATGATGATGATGATGATATACATAATACATAAACACTCACGCCTGTCACCCAGAGGGGTAGGCAGAGACTACAGACTTCCATTTAGCACGATCCTGACATACCTTTCTCGCCTCTTCCACATCCATATACCTACGCATACATGCTCGTCGGTTAAGGGTACTCTTAATTTGGCCCATTTTTAGTATATCGCCAATTTGGTCGACAAACTTCCGCCTAGGACGTCCCTTTCCGACTCTTCCATTCACTTCTGCAACATATATTTGCTTTGTCAGTCTCCGCATTCATTCTTGCTACATGACCAAACCACCGAAGCATTCCTTTCTTAATCCTGGCCACCGCATCATCTTGCAAACCACACTCTTCTTTTATCACACAGTGATTATGATGATGATATATATATATATATTCGGATAAAGAAGGAAAGATTTATTGATGACAATAGGTCGTTTAGTCGCTAATTTCCCGCACCTATTTCAATCATACCTGCGACTGCACATTCATTTAATGATAAATAATTTTCACTACAATCATCGTTTACTATTACATACATCCATATTATTTGGTTACATAATTGGCATTTAAGCATTAAATTTTGACTTTTGTGTTTCTCCGATATGTTGTGCTTCGGTGAAGCTGCAACCTAATGGACCATGATTTGAAATTTTTATGAAAGACGTGGCTGACGTCAATTATTATTTTTCTTATTATTTCTTCATTACTGCCTTTTTCAACCTCACAAGATATTTGTAACTGCAAAAAAGAAAACTACGTATAAGTAAGTAAATCAGTAATATATTGTTATGTATGATTCAGACTAAATAAAGGTTCCTAAAAATAGACGTAGATAAAGAAATTGCATAAAAATTACTTAAATAAAAATGCAATAAACTTGTTAATTTTATAGGTAGTAACATATTAAAATAATAAGTTTTTTTTAGGATATTTATGTAAAACATAAAGTTTATATTATGTTCTAACTACGTTCACGCTTGCGCATATAAAACCGCGGAATTTCACTAGTTTTATTATCAAAATAATAATTGAAAACTCTAACCTAAGTTTGCCTTGATTTTACCATCTGAAACTCGTTTTAAAAGATCAAAACATAGAGAGAAAGATAGGAGACTATTTTTTATTTAATATGGTTCATCAAATCCGTAAAAATAGTTTAAAATACTCACACAATAAAATTTTGAAGTGCAGGTAAAATATCTGCGACCAACATTTGCACAATTTTGACGTTCACAGACGTTTCACAACTTTTTGCCAGAACTAAAAGTAAGCGCTGGCATGGGACAAAAATCGTACCATAAATAATATAAAGTCTCTAGCTCGAGACAGGCCTTTATCACTCTTGCTACCTACGTAAAATAATTACCTAAAATCGCGACGCGCCCGGGCGAAATAACGCAGCCAGGGCTAGCGCGTTGGAGGCAATTGAATGTTAGAGTTTTTTTAACACTGTCACGGTAATATTATCTATACAGTATTGTAACTCGGCCGTATCTTTGAAATAAATGCCTACAGCAGCGCGGTACGTAAACATGCAATAGGGCTGCCTGCCTTCAGCATTACATTTGCCTACTTTGTGTTTCCATTTAGTTTTATGATTGTAAATATACTTTTTTATATAATCAAATATAATATAGGTACTTTGAAAATTCAATAGGAAGTGTTCAATAAAAATGCGTATAGTTTTATGATTGGTAGATTTAATTAAAAAACCATGTTTATGTTTGAATAATAAATCGGTCTTATGAATTTGCGACCGAAAAATATTTGCGCCTCGGCTGAGACGTACTAATTACTTTATTATTAAATTTTTAAGTATAAAAAATCCGCATTATAATATAAAGCTTAATTAAAATAATAGTAATATCTTTTACTTGGATAAAGAGGTATCTATAACCAAGTAAAAGATATTTTATAATTTATATGTTTGGTTTTAAATGAAGTTCGCATTTATTATTTCTTTATTTCTATTCTATTATTTATTTCCTCCATTTTTTAAATATATATATATATATATATAAATATATATATATATATATATATATATTCCACAAAATCATCACTGCGGCACAGTCACGACTGTCTGCATGCCGAGCGCTTGCCGAGATCGAAGCGCGTAGGTATAGCTCTCGCTTCGTCCGTTTGTAAAACTGTATAGATAATATTACCGTGACACTGTTTACGTAAATAGTTTTATGTAAATACTTGTTGAAATAGTTTTTGTTTAGTGTTTAGTATATTTTTAATTGTAGGTAAAAATAGTTGTAAAAGATTTAATGTATTTTAAAAATTATATAATATGTATATTACCTATTTGATAAATTATAATAGCAAAACGTCGTTCCTATTATAACTGTTGCTTAGATGGATACTAAATGAAATGATCAACAAAAGGTTTCATATCATTCTTGTTACCGAAGAATTTTAGAAGGAAGTTATGAAAGGTGAATTTATTTAAATTTTTTGTTAGATAGGTATTCACAGCAAAAAAGAGTTAAGGCTACAGTCTTTTAAAGTTGACTCACATCGAATCATTAGCGCCACTTTGATTTCTTTTTTTACAGCAAATTATTGTTTCAGAGTAAAATATTTTGATAACACATAAATACCCAGATTATAAGTAATGGCTAATTTTTTTTTTTTTTGGTTCATCTATGTGGTCTATGTTAGATAAATCAAACGGTAAATAGAGCTCTCTCGCACCCAACGCAATTTCGAGCTTTGTTCGTGTACCATTATAAGGCAATCGATAATAAAAAAGGCGAAATCTATTCAGCGCGTTAATAGCTAAACATCTTCATCTCCAAAATGCGCTGTTTCTTTTTTTCTAAATATCTTTCATTGTCTTAAATAAGAGGTCTCAATTTCGTTAAATTTCGCTGTTTTCGCCTCATAAAAAACTATTTGTTTCATAGCAATAGCTGAAAATATTTATGCTATAATTATTTTTTTCTCAAGGGCAGGTGTTTAATTAGACAAATATTAAAAAATAATAATTTAAACCACTTTATTTCAAAATTAATAATTATTTCGATCGACCTATAAAATATTGACTTTATAAACAATAATTGCGGGCAATATTCCTTAGTAGCCGCTGAGCGGCTGTAGCGTTCAGACGTCTTGTCTGTGCCAAATTTTTGCACTTCCTCTCGCTCTAACATTCCTCTTTCTCTCTCTTTCCCTAATCTTGGTTGCGCATTGTTACGAATTGAAAGTTGCTCTACTTTATTATTTTTTCCATATAATTCTTTAAGGGTTTATAAATCATTTTGTATTTGTTTTATAACTTTTAATTTCGATATGGACCATAAACGTAAAAAATATGCTTGTACCAGAAAACGAAAATTGAAATCAAACGTTGAAGCAATGAACAGAAATAGAATTCAAAGGTAAGTTTTTTTGTGTTTCATAGTAAAATAGTTATCAACGTGGATATGTGTGAGCACTTGGTTAAATATTAGGTATATAATTAGGTAGGTACTTTTAAGAATAGTTTATAAATGAGTTGCATATTTGTAATGCATATAGGTAAATGCTATACAAAGTTACATTATACTTTAATGAGAAACTATAAATATGTGTGATAGTGGACTGTTTGTACTTATATAGAAATTATTTTGAGTTTTTTTTAATCTATTTTAGTATTTAGAACTACTTGACGTACTTGACGGATTTTCGATAGTGTCATCGACTTATTACGAAACCCTCAGTGCACGACTCATTCTAGCACTTGCCAGATTCATTTGAATAATCAATAATACGAGTACATGTTATACAGGTTCTAGATGATTATCTTTTAGAAACCTTTTCAACAAAACAACAAAAATTATACAAACTTAAAATATTTTTTTTTGTGTAACGAATTTTGTAATAAAAGCATGGAACAAAAATAGATACGAGGTAGAAAATCTGTATGCGAAAATTTGTTAGCTAATTATCAATAATCCTGTATATTAGATAAATTGATACTGGAAAATCTTAGTAGAGCAACTTTCCACGCTACGGCCAGAAAGATAACTGCGGTGGCGGTACATGAAGTGGCGGGGCAGGGAGGGTGTAGATGTGTCACCAGAACGCAATTTTTCTGTTTTGCTCTGAAAGACTAGGCTCTTAAGTAATAATTAGGTCTACAGAAGAAATGCCTAAGTACTTCATTACAAAAATTAGTTAAAATTTACTTCACTATCCAAGTATTTACTTACAGTATACCTATACTTGTCTTTTGTAATTAAAATATTTTGAGTTATAATAACACAAAATACTGAAATTAAAACTTTGTATACTAACAAGATTTTTAACTAAATAGATCACATTTCTGTTAGAAATCGTATTTCAGGTTTATTTGTTGTTTACACTATCTACCTATTTCTCCCAACCGTTACGATTCCCGACGAATGACAGAAAGTTTGGTTAGTCAATCATAGTCAGAATATTAGTTAGTACTTCACCTAAGTAACATAATTAACATTTCGCAATGTATTTTTTTTTGCCGTGTAGTGGCGGTTAAGAATATCCACTACCCCATATCTTCCCGTGGGTGTCGTAAGAGGCGACAGAGGGAGACAGGCAGGAGATGGGCAGCAGCATCTTCCTGATAACAGCAACTGTACGACAAAAAAAAAAACTGCGGTTGCCAACCCGCTCGCCAAGCGTGGCAACTATGGCAATATACCCCCCATGAACAATTACACAAATAAACGGCCCCCAGTCCCCGGCGGCCCCGCTATTCCTGGCTACGGTGGCGACCATGGTAACGGCGGGGCAGGGGGTGCTAAGAATCTCCGGTGGAGGTTCGGTTGCCACCTACGACGACTCGACCTGGCAACATTTAACGCACGCACACTGAGGACTGACGAGAAGATCCTGGAGCTGGAAGAAGAGATAGACAAGTTGCGCTGGAGTATTATAAGATTATCCGAGGTCCGAAGAGAGGGGGAGGACACGGTGATTCTCGAATCCGGCAACTTGTTCTATCACCGGGAGGGCGACCATCTGTCCCAAGGAGGTGTCGGATTTATCGTCCACAAGTCTCTCGTCAACAACGTTGTACAGATTGAGAGTGTGTCGACGAGGGTCGCGTACCTGATACTCAGAATCACCAAACGGTATTCGCTGAAGGTCATACAGGTTTACGCACCAACGTCGGCACATTCCGATGAGGAGGTGGAGGAAATGTATGAGGATATTTCCAAAGCCATACATTCCTCCAAAACCCACTACACGGTGTTGATGGGAGACTTCAACGCAAAACTAGGCACAAGAGAAAGCGGTGAGCTGAAGTTAGGGAAATTTGGAGTAGGGCAACGGAACCGAAGGGGCCAGCAGCTGGCCGACTTTATGGAGAAAGAGGGACTCTTTATGATGAACTCTTTCTTCCAGAAGCGGCCCCACAGGAAGTGGACCTGGTCGAGCCCCCGACGGTTCGACAAAAAATGAGATTGACTTCATTATGACGACCAGACGCCAACTGTTCAGTGATGTCTCAGTGATCGCAAGGGTGAAAACTGGCAGCGATCACCGAATGGTTAGAGGCACACTGAACCTAAACGTTAAGTTGGAGAGGTCTCGTCTAATGAAGTCAACGCTCCGTCCCCCTCGTGCTCTGATCCAAAATCCCGAAAACTTTCAGCTCGAGTTACACAACCGCTTTCAGTGCCTACAAGATTGCAATGCAGTGGACGATATGAATGACAAGCTCGTGGAAACTGTCCATGCGGTCGGAGCTAAGTTCTGCAAGACCCGCCGCAGAAGAACACAAAAACTCTCCGATCACACTCTTAATCTCATGGCTGTTAGACGGGAGATGAGGCTGCAATCGTCAACAGATTTGACAGCATACAGGCAACTGAACAGACAGATCTCCAAATGCATGCGGCGAGACTTACGCAACTTTAATACTGCTCGTATTAAAGAAGCGATCGAGCGGAACCAGGGCTCCAAAGTCTTTGCCAGAGATCTATCTGCCAGAAAGAGCCAACTGTCAAGGCTGAAGACTGAGTGTGGCAGCATCGTTTCCGGGACACCTGAGATTTTGAGTGAGATTGAGAGGTTCTATGGGCAGCTGTACACATCATCGTTGGAGCCACACGCAAGTGTGAGTAACGATCCAAGAGCAAGTCTTATCCGACACTATTCCGATGATATCCCGGACGTCAGTCTAAGCGAGATTAGAATGGCTCTCCAGCACCTTAAAAACGGCAGGGCCCCAGGCGAGGATGGAATTACAGCGGAGCTTCTGAAAGCGGGTGGAACACCGGTACTTGAAGTCCTTCAGAAGCTCTTCAATTCCGTCCTCCATGGTGGCACTACTCCAGAGGCGTGGAGCAGAAGTGCGGTGGTCTTGTTCTTTAAGAAAGGCGACAACGCTCTCTTGAAGAACTACAGACCGATTTCCCTTCTGAGCCGCGTCTACGTGCTGTTTTCGAGAGTCATTACGAATCGTCTCGCACGCAGACTCGACGACTTCCAGCCTCCCGAACAAGCCGGTTTCCGAAAAGGCTTCAGTACCATAGACCACATACATACCCTGCGGCAGATTGTACAGAAGACTGAAGAGTACAATTTGCCACTTTGCCTGGCGTATGTGGACTATGAGAAAGCCTTTGATTCCGTCGAAATTTGGGCGGTGCTGCAGTCCCTTCAGCGGTGCCAAGTTGACTGTCGGTATATTGAAGTGCTGAAGTGTTTGTACAGTAGGGCTACGATGGCTATCCGAGTACAGAACCAGAGCTCGAAACCTATCCAACTGCAGAGAGGTGTAAGACAGGGTGACGTTATATCCCCGAAACTCTTCACCGCTGCTTTGGAAGACGTTTTCAAGCTACTGGACTGGAAAGGATACGGTATTAACATCAATGGCGAGTACATCACTCACCTTCGATTTGCCGACGATATAGTCCTTATGGCAGAATCGCTGGAGGACTTAAGCACTATGCTCAATGACCTCAATAGTGCCTCCCAACGGATAGGTCTTAAGATGAACATGGACAAAACAAAGATTATGTTTAATGTCCATGTCACACCTATGCCGGTAGTTGTTGGGAGCACTATGCTCGAAGTTGTTGACGAGTACGTTTACCTGGGACAAATAGTCCGACTAGGTAAGTCCAACTTCGACCGAGAGGTCAATCGACGGATTCAACTCGGCTGGGCAGCGTTCGGGAAATTACGACATATCTTCTCGTCAGGTATACCTCAATCTCTGAAAACTAAAGTGTACAACCAGTGCGTGTTGCCAGTGATGACTTACGGATCAGAGACGTGGTCCTTCACTGCTGGCCGTATGAGGACGCTCAAGGTCGCTCAGCGAGCTATGGAGAGGGCTATGCTCGGAGTTTCTCTGCGTGATAGACTCAGAAATGAGGATATCCGCAGTAAAACCAGAGTGACCGACATAGCCCAACGGATTAGTAAGCTGAAGTGGCAATGGGCCGGCCATATAGCTCGAAGAACCGATAACCGATGGGGAAGAAAGGTTCTCGAGTGGCAGCCTCGTACCGGTAGGCGTAGTGTAGGGCGACCCCCCACTAGATGGAGTGACGACCTGGTAAGATATGCAGGAAGTCGATGGATGCAGGTGGCTCAGGACCGTGCTTTGTGGCATTACTTGGGGGAGGCCTATGTTCAGCAGTGGACTTGTGAAGGGCTGTGATGATGATGATGATGATGAATGTATTTTTTTTACTTTCTATTGACATCCCTTAATAACCACGAAAAGTCCGCCGTGACAAAAAAGATGCAAAGTAATATGGACACTAGCGCGCAGCGATAATGTTTTATATAGCTTGTGTGTGCGATTTATCTGATTAATAATAATTATGTAGGCTGTTAAACGTCGGTAAGCAGTCGACATCAAAGGAGTGCAACTTCTGTACGTAGTACTATTATTTATTCTGTGGTAGTACTATTATTTATTCTGTTCTCGAGAGGAGAGGAGCCGTGGTAGCTCAGATGGTTAGCCCTTGCTGAAATTTTCAGTGCGCGAGCAAACCGGGTTTGATCCCCGCCGGCACCAATGAAATTGTAATTGCAATTTTAAGTGTTGATTTACCACGTGCTCAGTGGTGAAGGAAAACATTGTGAGGAAACCTGCATGTCTGAGAAATAAGAAAAAAATATTTCGAAGACATGCGAAGTTCGCCAACACGCATTGGGGCAGCGCGGTGGACAATTCCTTTCCTAGGACCCTTTCAGAAATGAGCGGAGGCCTGTGCCCAGGAGTGGGACGTATATAGGCTATAACTTTAACTTCTAGCTCAAATAGCCTACTAATGAAATTCAAATGATCGGTTTAGGCAAAGTAAGGCTAGGTAAGTCAAATTATGGCATTTTACAGTACTTACTTAGATATCTTTTACCTAATCACAAGCACATGTGGGTACCTAATACCTACTAAAGTATTTTGGTTAGGTAATTACACATTTGTGCACCATAATACCTACAAACCAAAAAATTAAATAAACAAAACTTTACATCTTCGACCATTTCAGTTGAACCAAGACAGGTACTGTAATTACATGCTTTCTTGACTCAAGTCGTTTACTGCCGTATCGTCATTGTTCGTATTTAGCTTACAATAAAGAATAAATTATATTAGATCTTGCATGACAACAAAGCGGATTTACTTGTAATAAATTATTTAGATACATATTTTAGCTATATATTTGAAAAGGTTCATATTATTTATAATACGGTAACCACAAAAAATATAAAATCAAATTTCATAAACTCTGGTTATAATTTTATAACTATGGACTCAGAAGTACGCCCGACTTACCCATTATCATTTTCAATTATTGGTAAACTTGAATAACTATTTTTGTCGTCAAATTCGCATTCAGGTATTTTTCTTCTCCTCCTAAAATAAAAATAAACTATGTAATAACACGTAGGAATTTAACGGAATAAAAGTAAGTGAACTTTAGAGCATTTTGACGTCGTTGACGTTTATTCTTCTTGAATTTAGGCATTTGCAATAATCAATCCACAAAATTATATTTTCATAATCGTAGCGTCTTTTTGTAGTAAAAAAACACGTAAGCGCATCGGTTGGTAGATACTCAAATAATATTATGTTTGCGACACAATTACCTCGTACGAACGCATACAGCGTAATGCCGCCCTCCCGCACTCTGCGCACGCTCCTTTATTATAGAATTCACACAATTTTCGGAATTATTTCAATTAAAAAAGAAAAACGAACTTAAAAATTTAAATAAAACGTGGAGAATATAGATTTTTAAATTATCTATCCATTAGTGTAATCCTCAAATGATTAGAGCTTTGCGTTTGGCAACAGATGCATGTAATCAAGAATTTTAGTTATTTTTTAAATGTTGATTTTAAATGTATTTATAGCACATAAAAATAAATTAGAACGTGGAATGTGATGATAAGATATCGAACATTAATAATGTACTTTTAGATGTAGTTTATTTTTCATAACTAACGAGATAATAGAGTCTGAAAAACGCACTTTCGCAACATTTTGGTCAGGGATACACCTTAATGGTGATCACGACGCAGCGGTATTTCGTTGGTAGGCGCAGCGTCTCGAAGTCGCTCGCGACTCGCGATGCGCCTCGCGGGAGCACGGTGTGAGGTACGAAACCACTGGCCCCTTCAAGCATCGTCACGTCGCGTCGCGTCTCGGTGTAAACTGACCCTAAGACGAATCTTACGACTCCTCATATTATGTTAAAATACTGCTAAAGAGATAGACATATACGCATACTCTCGAAAGACGTTACATTCGGGTGAAAATTGGGTAAACTCCTATAAACGAAAAAAACCTAATAAAAATAAAGTGAAGTTACAGGCCACGTGAGTCCCCCTATTGCAGGTCTTTCGAAATTCGGAGAAATTAGTCAGCTGTGCTCCTCCATTGCAAGTTGCTGGAATCACGTTTACGTAATATCTTAATACCGCAGACATTCAGATTTCCTTACCATGTTTTGCTTCACCGCCGAGCACGGTATCTCTACTACCAGTAAGTTCTAAACGACAAAACTAAACGTCGTAAGGATTTTGAATTATGTGACTTTTGTTGATTGGTATATCATATAAAACATACATACATTCATACAACGTACATACTAGTTTTGTTATATAGAATGGTGTGACAAACGAGTTCACAGTTCACCTAATGGTAAGTGATTGCGGTGGCTCATAGACATCTATCGTCGATTACGAATCAAAATGCAGATGCGTTGTCACCCGTGAGGACTAATGGAATGCCTCGTTTCCAGTAAAAAAGTTCTCCGGTTCTCTACACTCACCATACGAAACACAACGGCATTAAGTTGCTTTTTACGCTGGTCACAATGCTATAAAAAATAGATAAAGTGCTCAACTCATTATTATCAAAAAGTGTATTTTTCTCGTCGAAGTAATGAATGTTTCGGGTTACACGTGTAAAAACTTTAGGCAACACGCACTGGTTGTACAATCTAGTTTTCAGGTTTTAAGGTATATCTGACGAGAACATGTGTCGTAATTTCCCGAACGCTGCCCAGCCGAGTTGAATCCGTTGATTGACCTCTCGGTCAAAGTTGGACTTACCTAGTCGGACTATTTATCCCAGGTAAAGTAATTCCATCCTCGCCTGGGCCTTCCGTTTTTAAGGTACTGAAGAGCCATTCTAATCTCGCTCAGACTGACTGAATCTCACTCAAAATCTCAGGTGTCCCGGAAATTATGCTGCCATACTGTCATCAGTTTCGACAGTTGGCTGTTTCTGGCAGACAGATTTCTGGCAAAGACTTTGGAGGCCTGGTTCCGTTCGATCGCTTCTTCAATACGAGCAGTATTAAAGTTGCGTAAGTTCCGCCGTATGCATTTGGAGATCTGTCTGTTCACACTCAATCGTCATCTCACCTCCTCATCATCACCTACGGACCTTCTAGATCTAACTAATGATCCTAATGTCTTAATAATCAGGTTAACGACTTCTTTGTAAATATTGGCCCAAATCTAGCCTCCAAAATTCTTAAAAATAAACACCTATCAGCTTCACCTATAACCTCTATAAAATCATCTTATAATCCTCTTGGCAACTCCATGATTTTACTAGAGAGATGAATCAGAAGTTGAGAATATAATTATAAATCTTAAATAGTGCTACTGGCTATGATGGAATCTCACTGACTGTGACAAATAACTGCAGTCGTGTCAATTTTAGTTGCCTGTACGCTGTCAAATCTGCTGACGACTGCAGCTTCATCTCCCGTCTAACGGCCATGAGATTAAGAGTGTGATCGGAGAGTTTGTGGTTCTTCTGCGGCGGGTCTTGCAGAACTTAGCTCCAACCACATAGAGAGTTTCCAGGAGCTTGTCATTCATATCGTCCACTGCATTGCAATCTTTTAGGCACTAAAAACGATTTTGTAAATCGAGATGAGAAGTTTCGGAACTTTGGATTAGAGCACGAGGGGGACGGAGCTTTGACTTCATTAGACGAGACCTCTCCAACTTAACGTTTAGGTTCAATAATATGTCTTTAAGCATTCGGTGTTCGCTGCCAGTTTTCACCCTTGCGATCACTGAGACATCACTGAACAGTTGCCGTCTAGTCGTCATATTGAAGTCAATCTCATTTTTTGTCGAACCGTCGGGGTTCGATCAGTTCCACTTTCTTTGGGGCCGCTTTTGGAAGAAAGAGTTCATCATAAAGAGTCCCTTTTTCTCTATGGAGTTGGCCAGCTGCTGGCCCCTTGAGTTCCGTTGCCCTATCCCAAATTTCCCTAACTTCAGGTCACCGTTCTTTCTTGTGCCTAGCTTTGCGTTGAAGTCTCCCATTAACACCGTATAGTGGGTTAGGAATGCATGGTTCTAGAAATATCTTCATATATTTCCTCCACCTCATCGGGAATGTGCTGACGTTGGTGCATAAACCTGTTTGACCTTCAGCGAATACCGTTTGGTGATTCTGTGTATAGGATACGCAACCCTCATCGACACACTCCTAATCTTTACAACGTTGTTAACGAGTGACTTGTGGACGATAAATCCAACATCTCCTTTGGACAGGTGGTCGCCCTCCCGGTGATAGAACAAGTTGCTGGATTCGAGAATTATCGTGTCCTCCCCTTCTCTTCGGACCTCGGATAATCCTATAATATTCCAGTGTAACTTGTCTATCTCTTCTTCCAGCTCCAGGATCTTCCCGTCAGTCGTCAGGGTGCGTGCGTTATATGTTGCAAGGTCGAGTCGTCGTAGGTGGCAACCGAACCTCCACCTGAGGTTCTTAGATCCCTGGCCCACCGTTACCATGGTCACCACCGTAGCCAGGAATAGCGGGGCCGCCGGGCACTGGGGGCAGTCTATTTATGTCGTTTCTCATGGGGGGTATATTGCCATAGTTGGTTGGTTGGACTAGCGTGTTGGCAACCGCAGTTTTTTTGTTGTACAGTTGCTGATATCAGGAAGATGCTGCTGCCCATCTTCCGCCTGTCTCCCTCTGTCGCCTCTTACGACACCCACGTGAAGATATGGGGTAGTGGATATTCTTAACCGCCACTACACGGAAAATAATTCGGGGAGTCCGTTTCTACACGTAAACAGTGATGAGGATAGAGCTGCTAATTCTTACCCCAACGGTCCGCGAAGCATGTATATGGGGGGGGGGTGCTCCCTCAGCGGAAAGCCTTGGGTTAATTCCCTGGCTTGTGGGTATTTGTATGGTTATTCCTAAAAAAAATATTTCCCCGCCATGAAATCTGTTAAATATTCAAAGGAGAGACGGGCGAATTTGGGCCTAAAGTGAAATATTTATATTTTTTTAGTTTTTTTATAGTTAATGATGATATATTAAGCAGTTTTATCATGGCAAAAGAAATTAAATATTTAATAAGAATAATACTGACTTCCGTTATTTTTATTTTTAACAATGCTGCCAGATGAAATAGGTTAGTTAATCGATTTTAATACAAAAATAGAAAAAAGACAATAAAAAGTGATTCAGTCTTTTCTTCTTTAGGTAAGTTTAAGAAACTTCTTATTTAAATAATGGTTCCCTCGTGACACCTTAACGTTTCAAAATAGTCGTAAAAATAAAATAACCGAATAAATTAATAAATCGATTTCACAATCGATTATCAATGTTTTATACAGACCACAAAGCGGAAATGTCAACGTTAGTTTAAAAACTAAAAACGTCACTCAAATCATTTGTTACTTTTGTTCACAAGGTACTTTTTTATATAGGGAACTTTTGTTTGGCTCTGAGCTTGCGGTGGTAGTGAATATTTGCTGTTGTTTTTCTGTGCTGTAATAATATTCCAATCTTTAACGACTCGCGCTACGTATAAAGGATTCTGACGGTTTCTTGTCTGATTTTACAAGAATACATGTGCAAAATGATAAATGATTTTCCCCAACTCACACACACTAATTTAATAAAAATATCTTTAGGTATTTATCAAATTAAGTGGGCTAGGTCCCATTATGGTGAACACATACAAGATGGGAGATATGAAATAGAAGTGTGTCTAGAAATGGACAGCAACCTACTAAGAGAATTGTTTTTATTCGACCTCTTAATAGCCACCTAGAATGGTACTATCCAACCATTCTGGCTATTGAGAGGTCGATTAAAATCGAGATATATACTTAAGCTCAAAAACATATTTTACATATATTTTAGTTGACAGTCCTCTTAATGGTTGAGAGATCATCAAACAGTATTATTTCAATTCTTTAGTAGGAAAAAGAACTATAGGTTGCTGTTGTCATGTAATGTCCATGGTACCTAAGCTGGGCAAGGCGTCAAGAGAATTTAATACCGCCTGCACCGTTTTTAGACGATATTTTATTTGTTTATGATGAAGTGGACGATTAATAAATCATTAAAAGAGAAAATGTTTTTAATTCATCCTCCTTCTGCTTTTTTATAATTATTTCAAACTTCTAGAATTTAGTTGGACGGCGGCGTCTGAATCTTCTATTTGTGAATGTCCTACAATCCATAAAATTATGGTGAAGTCTAGTTTGCTATAAAGTCTAATAATTATTTTCTTAAAGTGTAATGTGAGAGCTTGGTGTGAGAATAATATTGTATGCATAGCATAAGCAAAATAACAACCTGTATTTTTTTTCTCCCATGAAGCACTCGTAAACATTTTTTTTTTAAATGGTATTGATATATAAATAAAATAATACAGTAATCGTTGCTGTAACATCAGGCCCAGTTTTCTATGAACTTTCGCCCGTCTCCTTTCACCTCATTACTAAGTGGCGCCGGTCTGGTTGCAGAAAAAATGGCGGATGCCTCATTGACTCGCAGTATGTAGAATGATGACGTGGAAGTTGTGTTTAGCAACGTTGTCTACCTAATAGATGACTCTCTAAAGTCATCTGGCATTTTCCCGCGCGCATTTTGGAACAATCCACAAACATGAGCGTCATTACGCAAGGCTTATCTATCAAAAAGTTTAAAATTTTTAGTAAGGAAAATTGATTAGTGAAGGTTATTATACTAGAAAAGGTTACTTACATGATTGATAATAAACCCTGGGAAACTGTTGATCGCTATCATGCTAATTCTAAATGTTTTCTTACAAATATTATGTTTAAAATTGGTTTTTTTTTAAGTCCGTTGGGTTTCTTGCTGGTTCTTCCCAGGATAGAGGTTTTTTTCCAACCAGCGGTAAAGCTTGAATGTCTTCCACTAAGTATCTATTCTTGTAATCCAATATTAAATAAAAATGATTCTATTCTATGTCAAACTGACGGAAACTAATACCAGACATAGCCCAGGGGATAAGTAAGCTAGTAAGTAACCGACAATCGACGAGGAAGAAAGGTTCTCGATTGGCAACCTCGTACTGGAAAGCAAAAGTGGATCAGGACTAGGGTTGCAACCCGTACTATAATATATAATATCGTACTATATTTCTGTCAATTGTAGTACGAAAAATACTATATTTTTATTCCTAATTCAATTGTCGCTCTTTTTTTATTTTAACTGTGATTGGAAAGGAATTTTTTCCGTCATAAATGTATATAATATATAATATCGTACTATATTTCTGTCAATTGTAGTACGAAAAATACTATATTTTTATTCCTAATTCAACTGTCGCTCTTTTTTATTTTAACTGTGATTGGAATTGGAAATCCGGAACAAATAAATTTTTAAGGAAAGAATTTTTTCCGTCATAAATGTAAAATTGGAAGAAGAAAGAAAAGAGTATGCATTAATTTTGTTTAAAATTAGTTGTTAATTTATTTTAATGTGAATTGAAATTGCTCGGACTCCTATAATTATTTTAAAGGTAAGGTGCTTAGATCATTGGTGGCCAAATCAAAGAACAATAACAAATATATATGGAAAAATACATAAAGATTAAAAATAAATGTGTACTTTTTCCTCCTAGATTTATCAAAAGTACTATATTTTGGCATCTTTTTCGGGAAAACACTAAATTTGTTCAAAAAGAAGGTGGCAACCCTACTCAGGACTGTATTTATAGTTCATAAAAGATAGCTTGATCTCTGCGACAGCTGTCAGTAAAAATCACGCCTATGAAGTCCTGAATTTCTTAGTAGTACAGGCAGTACCTGTCATACTTTATGGGCATGCGCTAATTAGGTCGGCATGCCCATAAAGTATGACATTGACAGGTACTGTCTGTACTACTAAGAAATTCAGGACTTCATAGGCGTGATTTTTACTGACAGCTGTCGCAGAGATCAAGCTATCTTTTATGAACTATAGTGGCAATATATGGGGGAGGCCTATGGTCATTAGTGGTCTTGTGTGGGTTATAGGGACAGTGTGATAGTGAAGTATGACAAATGAGGAAATAACAAAGTCTACCTAACAGTAAGTGAATGCTGTGGCCCGTATTGTTTTCATCCCCGAGGACCAAAATAGAATGCTTCGTTTCGGTCCTATCAATATGTTTACATTCTTCAAAAATTGTGTTCCCCTGTATGAAACAAATCTCCTGGCTAACTTCAATAGATAACTTATGTTGATAAACTGAATCAATTATCTTTTATTTAACATGATTTATACTATTTAAAGTATGAATGCCTGGATATCCCTTTTTACCGATACGATACCGATACCGATGCTCTTATAAAAATATCGCCGATACCGATACCGATACTTTATTTACCGATGGTTATTTTTTAATTCATATAAAAATAACAATTAACAGGGCAAACTAAATAAAACCCTTTCAAACTATAGACAGTTGCGTTTACAATGAAATAGACGAGACAAAACGCGCGTTTAAATTCAATTTTTGAAGCACGATATTTGAATAGTTGAACCAGCCATAAAAATTTCGCCGATATATCGACAAACTTCGCATATCGCCGTATCGGATGTATCCTTAATTTAAAGCATTAAAATGCAACAAACTTTATCTTTGCGTAGCCTAATCATAGTGTCGCAGTTCGAAAATTGTTAAACAAATTCTATTTTAATTCTCTATTAAACAAATCTCTCGGCCAGTTTCAATAAGTAATATTTTGTAACTAATGTTGTGAAACGCATTCCACTTCAGGTCGCTTCGGAAGTTCTTCCAGTACGTCCAGGAAGCGATGCCAGTGCGCATGAAGGCGATACACATTTTCAACACGGAGCCTGTGCTA
Organism: Parnassius apollo; assembly: GCA_907164705.1. Taxonomy (NCBI): domain Eukaryota; kingdom Metazoa; phylum Arthropoda; class Insecta; order Lepidoptera; family Papilionidae; genus Parnassius; species Parnassius apollo. The sequence continues at coordinate 4,556,043 of CAJQZP010001449.1, read as the reverse complement.
GACAAACTATTGCTGCTCATTAAGCCGTTCATGGAAAAGAAGTTCTTTGATATGGTGAGTTACTTAGTTTTACTAAACGTCTTCAATAGTTGCCATTCTCAATATTCGCAGCACGGATTTTGGAAAAATTAGTGGTACCACCTTGGAATAATGTGAAATATTTGTCTTTCATCACTGAAAGTCAAATATTTTTTTATTAAATAAGAGTGACAAACGAGCACACTGTCCACCTGATGGTAAGTGGATGCTGTGGCCCATAGACATTTACATTTATCCTCGATGAAGAATCAAAACGCAGATGCGCTGTCACCCCTGAGGACTAAGATGGAATGCCTCGTTTCCAGTAAAAAAGGGTTTCCGGATCTCTACACTCACCATACGAAACACAGCAATATTAAGTTGCTATTTTACGCTGGTATTCTGTGAGAGCGTGGTCCTTCCCCGGTCGAGTCGACCTATTCGTGCTACAACCATAATATAGCTGCAGCGTGACTATGACGTATTAGAAAAGTGTAAAAATTAATGTTTCTTTTTGAAGTATTACTTATATTTTATATTAATTAGATCAAAAACGGATAAATCAATTAATGAATGACCACGACTTTTTCTGTCACCATCGCGGCGCCATCTTGGAATGAGGTGGAATATTTGACAGATTTTATAGCTGGGAAATTAATTTGTTAGGAAAGGGTTAATGTTTCTTTCTGTAATATTAGTTTTATTTTATATTAACCTCTCAAACGCCAAGCGTCCAAATTTGACCGCTTCGATATTCCGTCAAAATTCACGCGGTCAAATTTGACCGCACCTACCCACAGAAATTTAACCCATAAATACTTATGTTTAGAGACTACCTTTCTATGAAGAAGTTTGGCACTATAGTATCAATATGAAATTTTCTATGATCCAGTGAAAAAAAAAACAGTTAGTCTATGGATATTAATATTATATTCTACGTTCATTACGTACGCCATTTTCGTTTGGATGTTTTTGTGTTGATTTTTGGATTTTTCTAGTGTTTTACTATAGTGTTTATTATTAAATTGTTATAAAAGTTTTTGTGTGTATATTATTCATCTTTTTACGTAAATGATTTCGAGTAATATATATGTATATTTTTTTTGTTGTAAAACGTGACTTATTCAGACTACTTTTTTTTATAAAATAGTTTGGCATTATAAAATCTATACAAAATTTTCTATCCTATGGTCTCAACAAAAGTTTTAAAGGTTATAAGTGCTGTGGGTGGGTGCGGTCGCACGCGACCGCTCGGGATTTGTCAGGCGCATGCGACTGCATGGGAGTTTTATGGTGATTGAAGGGTTAATAATGTCCTCCAGACTGAATTTCTGTCATGGCAACCTGTCAAAAGAGACATGTCAGCGGCGCAAGTCAGGATTATAGTGCCCAAGTGTATGCACAAGCACAGTTGCACTCTCTATTCCCTCACTCTCACAATCCGATGGGACTGTAAACCGACACGACTGGAGAGAGATCAGGCGCAGGACCAACGGCTTTACGTGCTTTCCGAGACACGGCGGTGAGACACCGCAAACTTACTGATTCCGGGCCGCTGAGCGGGCTGAGAATTTCTTAGTGGAAAAAACTTGGTCGGGCCAAAAACTCAATAATTAATTTTTGGCCCGACCCGGAATTCGAACTCATGATCAGCAGTCGCACTACTACAACCACTAGACCAAAGAGGCAGTCATGTTTTATATTAAGTTTGTTAGAAATGAATAAAACAAGCTACGGATATTCCGAAAAAGTAGAAAGATTAAAAAAAATGTGTACTAAATAATAATGAGCAAACCACTGAAGCCTTGTTTTGCGTATAAATATGATACCTACTCTTGACACTAATAAACTTTTATTTAAAACTAACTTTTTTAATTAAATGACATTGTGCAAAAAAGTTACCTCCGTCAAACTAGCGATGTAGTGAGCGGTATATTATAAGCCCTCATTATATTCAATGCATATAATTACTTTTTATTGCTATATTCAATTTTAGAAAAAATTCTCAAATTCTCCTTCTTATCGTAAAGATAACATTAAAGTATCTGTATTCTACTCACGATAAAGTTCCCCGTTCCCAAAATAGTCTTAATTCATATTCCACCACATGGGAGGGGTTTATTTAATTCCTCTTTTACTGTGCAGTCCAGATCTGGAATACCTTGCTTGTTGATGTTATCAAGAAAACTAAGAACAAAAGAGTCCAAATAAAAATGTATTCCATAAGAAACCTAATGTAACAATTGCACTTGTCAAAATTTCAGACACAATAGCTTTGACTAGAGAAAAAAGAAAGGAACATGACATAAAGATCGTTAGTTGTAAGAATGTAACGAAATAACGGCGTCTCTTTTTAGCTTATGAGTATATTCGTATGTAAAAAAGGATAACAGTAGTTTTATCATTATCTAATATGGCAACAATTTTTTCACTGCGGCCGGGCGCCATGTTTTATCACAGTCAATGACAACTATATCAGTTGTCATTGCAACTTTAGTGAGGTGAGTGTGTTATTTTCATATGTTTCTCTCGTGGAATTCGATTATTACGAAATCTCTTATCTATTCCTCGGGACCTCTAAATCTGGATAAAAGGTATCCTTTATAATGATTTCTTATATTTACGCGAACATTGCACATGATTAAAACTACTTTTACGGATTTTTATCGCGTTTATTTTTACTTTTTATTTTTAATTCCCGACGTTTCGGGCGCTTTCCAGCACCCATGGTCACGGGGGACTGAGATGACTGACGTCCCGATGTCATTGTTAAACCCGGAGTACCTTCAGCTTTTTTTTTAATACTAATACCATAAACAATAATTAAAAAAAGCTGAAGGTACTCCGGGTTTAACAATGACATCGGGACGTCAGTCATCTCAGTCCCCCGTGACCATGGGTGCTGGAAAAGCGCCCGGAAACGTCGGGAATTAAAAATAAAAAGTAAAAATAAACGCGATAAAATCCGTAAAAGTAGTTTTAATCAGGTATCCTTTATGTTAATTCAGGTAACAAACTATTTGCGTGCCAAATTATTACATTCAAACTAGTCTGATACTTTTGGCGTGATTTAGGAACAAGCAAACATTTAAACTTTTGCATTTATTATAGTTTGTTTAGTGTGAGTATGATGACTAAGCCTAATTTATTGTCTAACAAACAAACAAAAATTCTTTAATTAGTATTTCTTGCTTAGTAATTCCCGAGAAATAATTGTAACATTAAGGACGCGTTTACAAAATGGATAGGTATAGAATCGCACTACTACATTGACAAAAGTCACACACACACTAGTGTACGCACGGTTGGCTGTGGGAATCGTAGTCAAATGAAATTATTTTGATAATTTGAAAGATTGAATTTGTTTTTCATTTCTTATACCTACCTCAGAAATATACTTCGATACGAAATATGAATACCTGCTCCAAAGACTGCTTGGCACTGGAAGCCCTCTACTGGTAGTGAGATGTTAGCTCTGGACTTTGAACTGGTTTTGTCAGTTATAATAAGACCTTACCTACCTGCGGACTTGATGGAGTGACCTGAAGGTGTAATTTGGTGATTACAACAATAGGAACTCCTAGACTAGTGGAACTAGGTGTGCCGAGTTTGGGTTCGTTTTGTTGGTTATGATGAGACCTTACCACCGGACTTGATGGAGTGACCTGAAGGTGTAATTCGGTGATTACAAGTGGAACTCCTAGACTAGTAGAACTAGGTGTGCCGAGTTTGGGTTCGTTTTGTTAGTTATGATGAGACCTTACCACCAGACTTGATGGAGTGACCTGAAGGGGTAATTCAGTAACTACTGCTGGAATTTCTGAACGAGTAGAACTAGGTGTGCCGAATTTGGGCTCCGTTTTGTTAGTTATGACGAGTCCATATCTCCGGACTTGATGGAGTGACCTGAAGGTGTAAATCGGTGATTGCAACTGGAACTCCTAGACTGGTGGAACTAGGTGTGCCGAGTTTGGGTTCGTTTTGTAGGTTATGATGAGACCTTACCACCGGACATGATGGAGTGACCTGAAGGTATAGTTCGGTGATTACAAGTGGAACTTCTAGACTTGTAGGACTAGGTGTGCCGAGTTTGGGTTCGTTTTGTTAGTTATGATGAGACCTTACCACCAGACTTGATGGAGTGACCTGAAGGGGTAATTCAGTAACTACTGCTGGAATTTCTGAACCAGTAGAACTAGGTGTGCCGAATTTCACTCCATCAAGTCCGGTGGTAAGGTCTTATCGTAACTAACAAAACGAAACCAAACTCGTCACACCTAGTTCTACTAGTCTAGGAATTCCATTTGTAACCACCTGATTACACCTTCAGGTCACTCAATCAAGTCCGGTGGTAAGGTCTCATCGTAACTAACAAAACGAACCCAAACTCGGCACACCTAGTTCTACAAGTCTAGGAGTTCCACTTGTAATCACTGAACTACACCTTCAGGTCACTCCATCAAGTCCGGAGGTATGGACTCGTCATAACTAACAAAACGAAGCCCAAATTCGGCACACCTAGTTCTACTCGTTCAGAAATTCCAGCAGTAGTTTCTGAATTACCCCTTCAGGTCACTCTATCAAGTCCGGTGGTAAGGTCTCATCGTAACTAACAAAACGAACCCAAACTCGGCACACCTAGTTCTACCAGTCTAGGAGTTCCAGTTGCAATCACCGATTTAGACCTTCAGGTCACTCCATCAAGTCCAGAGGTATAGACTCGTCATAACTAACAAAACGGAGCCCAAATTCGTCACCCCTAGTTTTACTCTGCAAGAAGTTCAAATAGCGGTCACGAAAGTACACCTTCAGGTCATGCCATCAAGTCCAGAGGTAAGGTCTCATCATAACCAACAAAACGAGCCCAAACTCGGCACACCTAGTTCCGCTCGTCCACGAGTTGCAGTAGTAGGTAAGTTTATATATCCTACTTATTTTTAGCTAAATAAAAACTGTGAGTATAAAAATAATAATTTTATCACTTGTCAAGTACCTATGTTTCCAATTTGTTTTTTTCTAATATTTTGTGTATGTACAGCGATCTTTTCAGAATGAGCCGCTGCAAACAGGCGATACAGTGTTCACTCACGACGGCGGCCGAGCGCGGACTGTGGTTTCATCGAAATCTTTGTACAATAAATCAAAGCAGGCACCAACAATAAAATAGCCCTTATTGCAATACATTATGATTCATCCATATTACCAAAATATGCGAAAAAATGTGCATCAGTTTTTATTTTTTTTACGACTATTAGTGACATTTTGTTAAAAAATAAACCCAGGGTTTTTTAATTGAATATGTCTGTCATCTTATAGTATTTTTTAAATTTTTTAAATATGTTGATAATAGACCAAAACATTTACCGAAACACAAGCCGGTATCGTTAATTTTGTAGAAAATGGCAACGAAAGTTCGTTTTTACAATATAAAAAACTACTATTTTCAACAAAAGAGTTACAGACATTTGCAGATGAAGAACCAATCTATACATGGTAGTTTTTACTTATATTTGATTTGGTTTAGTTTTGTCACAAAATCTACCGAAAAACACCCTAATTTTGGTTGATTTGCAAACGCGTCCTTAATAATAGATGGTTACATTATAAAAACAAAAAAAAACGACTGCTTAAATGTAATGAAATGAAAACATAGGTATAACTTATTTATATATCAGTAATCTTCTTTTAATTTCCTTTATTTTGATATCCTATCGATAGGTTGAGTAAAAAAAAATTAGGGACTTACAATTTGGCGCCAAAAATCCGTCATATTTATTTTAAAAAACCTATCTAAGAACACAAGAGTGTTTGAGACTAATCACACGAAAGAATCTTTTTCTAAATAAGCGCCACATTATCGATATTAAGTATAGTGCGCAGCACTACGTCAAGCCGCCATCTTTGTGCCAGACTCAATTTAGGTGTACACATTGAGTTATACAACACTAGAGGAGCAAACCACATTATCGCGCGTCGAAAAAAGTGTAACCACTATCCAAACGCGATGACGAAGCTTTGAAACTAATAACAATTTTAGGTAAACATATATCTATCTCACTTACACAAGTTGCGAAAACAATATCGTCTCTAGATTAGATAAAGATAGACATACAAACATGCAATGGCGGGTTGGTGTGGCTTACTATATGAAATTTTACCTAAAATACGCAATAAAATGAGTTTTTTTTAAGCTGCAGTTAATTGTTTTTATATTAAAAAAAGTATATTTTATTTTGTCCCCTTAGAAAACAAGGATACATAGCTTATCAGATGAATAGAAGTAAACATAATGATGAAATAAAACGTATTTTTATGATACTAATAAATCAAACAATATAAAATAGGTAATAAAATATAATTAATATAAAATTTATTTGAAATTATAAATAATATAAAATTATTAATATAAAATAGTTAATAAAATATATTTAATAGATAATTCATGAATAAACTAAAATAAGAATAATTAATTATTTTGTATGAAAGTTAAAACGTAGTTTTTATTATAATTTCCAAAATATTTAAAATCAGAGGTAACAAATTAACTTACTCCATTAATTATATAGTCTCCCATTAATGTAGGATAATCACAAATGCGGAAAAGTAGCAACATTGAACCTAAATGGCAATATTCGATAATTTTATTTAATTATTTGAGGTTTTTTACGTTTATATGAAAACAAGAACTAAAAATTATGTGTTGAAAGTGATTCCGCTTCATTTATTACGTTTTTGTGACCTTGAATAGCATTCTTTCACTACGCATTTACCCATTTTTGTCGCGGCTCAACTCTGTTGGCGTCACATTGAACAATGAACTCACGTTAGCTAAGCATATGGCTGTGGCCATATGTGCAGTGGCAACGCTTTGGCGCGGTTATTACTTATCTAGTGTTACATAAATCAATGGGTGTACACGTTTTTCGTAGGTATGTCATGATCCTTTCTTTCTTCTCTAGTCAAAGCACAATAGTCAAATGTCAATTCCCACGCGTCAAATAGAGTCGAAAATACAATATTTTGTTCAAAAAAAAACTACTTATGTATAAAAAAAAATCGGTTTTGAATTACTTAAAAGGGATTTAATTTGTATATTATAAAACGTAAAATATGTTGCAATAAATTCGTCATAACAGCCCACTGCTGAACATAGACCTCCCCCATGGAATGCCAAAAAGCGCGGTCCTGACTCCTGAGCCACCTGCGTCTCCTACGACAACTATGAGGGTGTTAATCGGGAAACTTAATATATATATATTATATATCAAACAGTTTAAACACGTCAATAAATTATTTATTTTATTTGCGACTTGATTTTTACATTTTTTGATTAAAACTACTTTTACGGATTTTATCGCGTTTTATTTATTTTATTTTTAATACCCGACGTTTTGGGTGCTTTCCAGCACCCATGGTCACGGGGGACTGAGGTGACTGACGTCCCGATGTCAAAGTTAACACTGAGTATCTTCAGCTTTTTTAATCATTTTCTTTGGTCCGATCTACGCAGAATGACCTAACTGTGCTTTGAAGTCTTGCAGTGGTATGCTTGGATTTAGTTTTAATTTTATTAATTATAGGGTCCCAAGCAGGTGGTAGTACCCAGCCTCCTTCTCTATTAAAATTAGGATGTTTTTTTAATTTCAATAGCCTCACGTATCATCCTTGGTAGGAATCGATGTTCTTTCGCGAGGATTTGTGGTCTATCAAATTTGGTGTAATGGTTGGGGCCATCTAGGATATGACGCATGACTGCAGACTTCCTGGAACGTTGATGCTTCACCTCAGCTGTGTTCATACTCACCATACAAGACACAGCAGCATTAAGCTGCTATTTTACTGCTAGTTTATATATAATACTATAATATAAAATATACCTACTAATATTCTGATTTTGTTCATTCCTTACCTTATAGTATAAACACAAAACTTGCCACGCTTGGCAGGCAGGTTGGCAGACGCATTTATTTGTTATTTTGAATTATCAACATGATGTTGCTACTCATATCTTGTTTAATTTCCCTTTGCCGCCTCTTGAGATACCCACGGGATGATATGGGGTAGCGGATTCATTTACTCTACACAATATCGGATATCGGTATCCTTTATATATGTTATGGACCGAGTATTATAGTAGTAATTAATAGGACATTATTCGTAATGTCCAAACAGTGAAAAAATTAAAAATTTAATTATCTATGTAAAATTTCATAAGTATTATAGTTTCAAGAAAAATTCTTTTTTATTTCAGGAACTTAAGTATACCATATAAACATTTTATTAGTAGCCAATTTTTAAGTTTAGTTTTAAATCTGCATATCTTCGTTTGTTCCTTAATTTCATGAGATAGCAGATTGATATATATATATATATATATATATATATATATATATATATATATATATATATATATATATAAAACTGCTAACTCACGGATGATAACGCATTTTTATTATTATAATAATAAAAATATATATATTTATTATAAAAATAAAAATGCGTTATCATCCGTGAGGACTAAGATCAAATGCCTCGTTTCCAGTAAAAAGGGTCTCCAGTTCTCTACACTCACCACACGAAACACATCAGCATTGAGCTGCTATTTTACGTTGGTATTCTGTGAGTGTGGTCCTACCCCGGTGAAAAAATATATAAATACGTGAGCTAAGAAATAATCCACAGTGAATAACATAATTTAACTGTTTTTAACAATAGCTAATAGAAAACTAAAATAGGCCGTATTCTAATATATAAAAAATAATATTACTTTGTTGATATTTTATGCAATGCTATACCGTTTATCAGATTGCGCTAAACCTTTGTCGACTTACTGCATGCACTTGGGAAAAGTTTATAAGCATAGTACAGTAGTACAACTTGGGCAAAGTTTATAAGCATAGTACAGTAGTACAACTTGGGCAAAGTTTATAAGCATAGTGAAAAATTACCAAATGAAAAGTGCCGAGTATGAGTAGGAAATATGATAAAAATTGTAGAAATAATTAAATTGACCGGGCTTTATGAATAAAATATGTTACTTATTGTGCATAGTAGAAAGATAGTGGTTAGGTTAGACTAGGTTGATAAATAATGAAGTTTAAAGAAGTATACCCTATTTACTGGATACGAAGCATTCCATTTTAGTCCTCAGGGGTGACAATGCATCTCCATATTGATTTCTAATTAAGGATAAATGTAGATTTCTATGAGCCACAGTATCCACTACCATCAGGTGGACTGCGTGTTCGTTTGTCACGTTTATTCTATAAAAAAAGTATAGTACGTGAGGGTAATATGGTTATCTATTCATATAGTCATTTTCTTATAACTCAAAAAGATGAGAAGAAAGAAGAAGACGAAAGACTGTGATACGATAGCTTTTCATCATTCAAGGGTATGTTCCGAAATATTTTCAGTTTACTGGCGAATACAAGTGACGTCATTAATTGATGCCATATTGTACTGGCGTGCCGCCGCCATATTGTGTAGGATATTCCGCCTATGGAGTAATACCTCTATACTCCATGATCCCGCCATAATAAGACAATTTTGAATTGTGTGTACGCTGAATGAAGCATGCAAGAATTTTTTTTATTTATTCAATTACAAAAAATTATAGAATAATTTCTGGTTATATCTCCATCCTTCACAAATTAATTGAAACAGGATGTAATGTCTTTTGGAGCACAAAATGACAAAATAATCACTTTTCCAATATGGCGCAAAAGTATGACATCAAATACAGTCCCATGTTTTGAAAAGAATCACCAGTATGGCGTCGATTTATGAATTCATTTGCATTGGCCAGTACCCTGGGCTCTATTTTAGAACATACCCAAGTTAATAATAAAGGTTTTCACACTTAACAGTACTGTAAATATTTTAATCGATTTTATTATTGTGTAGTGTAATTAGTTGTTTTGAAGTTGCTTTTTCGAAGTGTTCCTAAATACTGCCAAAGCTTGTTTGCTATTTTTTTTTCTTAATATATTAGTTATAGTATAAGACTTGGTGTTTTTGTTTCTGCCTTCATCCTAGTTATGGTTTTATAGCGCGGCAAAGCTTAATGTGACCACATTACCCTCACGTATCTTATTAATTACGTAGGTCGATTTGTATTGTCATTATACATATTGCTCGGGCATTATAAGTAGTGCTCTGATTAATCACTTGGGAAACTATTTTTTTACAGATAAAATTCCACCATAAAAACGAAGACCTCGAGAAGTTCTACGAAACGGTCGTGCCTAGATCAGCGCTGCCGCCTGACCACGGCGGTACACTGCCCGACGTGCAGACTCTTCACAAGAAATGCATGCAGCAGTTGCAAGCCCTGGAGCCGTACTTCAGAGCTGAAGAAGAACAGAGAATCTCAGCGCTGCCCGACAAGAAGCGAGATAAGGCAATGGAAAAGGCCTTCAAGAAATTAGATATAGATTAAATGGTCATTGTAGAAAAAAACTTTAAAAAAAGCTTCACACTTAATACACTCATGAGTTTTTACAATCTTGGGGGTTGAATAATTCTAGTAGGAATCCATGAGTTGCTCATCCCTTTTTTCATCTATAAAAATCGCTACGTTCCCATTAGGAATTTCTCCTGTATCGAGGACGTGCACATGAACAGTCAGATCTTTAACAATTATTTTTAGACAAATCATCATCATCAACACCATTACAGCCCATCACAAGTTTATTATTATTTATTCTTCATTACGAAGTCTATCGCGCAGAGAAACTCCCAGCATAGTCCTCTCCATTGCTCTGAGCGACTGAGCTTTATCGTACGGTGAATAATGAAAGACTATGTTTCAGATCCATATGTCATCACTGGCAACACTTACTGTTTAAACACTTACTGTTTTTTTAATTTTAAGGCATACATAACGGTAAGATGTGTCGTAATCTCTAGAATACCTGGATAGAACTAATTTTATGTATGATGTCGCCTCTAATTCGAGTTTTTTTTTTAATTAAATCTACGTGTAATATGACTTTTAAAATTAGTTCAAAATTAAAACGCATTATAGTTTTATTCAGTGTGTATAGTATTCCCGAAAATTATTTGTTCTTCGCGGGTTTTGAATCCGCAGCCAAACCTTTAGCTACTGCATTACCGAGTCGTAAAAATCTAAGAATGGCCATCCGTCCTAGGTTTTGGACTTCTTTAAATTTGGAATACTTCGATGCTGAAGATAATGCTGTCGCTATAATAATGTCTTTCAGACCGGAATTTCGGTCACAGCGGCTAGTCTCAATGCAGACTGGCCATCTGCACGGGCATTATAGTGCCCGCGAGTTTGCACAAGCAAAGGTGTACTCTCTATTTCCTCACTCTCATAGTTTGATGGGACGGTAATCCGATACGACCGGAGAGAGATCAGCAGCAGGACCAACGGCTTTTGCTATATTGAGTAATTAAATAAAAGAAAAACTTTAAACAATTAAAGATTATCTATAAATATTGTAATATTTATGTAGAATATCTTCTCGAAATTGATTTTTGCAAACACTGAACGGCAGTTTCTTTGTTTGTTTGTATTGTTAACTTAAAACATTCCACCATTTTTCTATAATATTTAGGATTAGACTGAAAAAAGCTCCTCTATATTATGGTTTGTAAAGGGTGACAAACGAGCACACAGTCCGCAGGTGGTAAGTGGATGCTGTCGCTCATAGACATCTATATCTATCCTCGATTAAGAATCAAAAGTGACGATTCATCACAATCGGTTCCATTCGAACAGTTTCCATTCCGTAGATTAGCCCAAACATACACACAGACAGACAAATATTTTAATATTCGTTATGCATGTCTTAATGGCGTGCAAATAATACATGTATTCAAAAAAAGACAGTTATTTCGATGTTACCGACTCGACAGTCAATTCAATGTTATTTATATAAAGAATGACAAAATTATTGCTCAAGTGTTTTGCAATAATAATAATAACAATTTGTTCATGACAAAAGAAAGTAAAATAAGCTGAGTAGAAAGAGTTCGTATCATTTTTATATTAATATATACTTATCCCAACAAAGAGACGGGAACGCTACGTACATTCACAAAATGACGCCGAAGCCATGCTTACATACACGTATATACATCTATATTCATATACATCCAACACCATGATCTTAGGTACATTTGTGTGCATCCAACTGAGCAATACTTCATAGAGCAACACCGTCCACCGCCGGATCTTTCCAGCAGGCGTTCCCTTCTGTCAAAGTATAAGTCCATGCGGTCATAAAAACTAACAGCCGCACTGCTCTCTAGACCAAATCTAGTTTCGGCTGAACCAACGTTCTACAAAAATGTCGACTTGTGCAGTCTGCTGCAAGAAAGAGACATTATTGCTATTTACTTCTTTTTAAACTTAAAAATTACAATAATAACGATCGTGTTATTTTGGGTTTGTTTACAAACACAGGCCGCTCGCCCTTATAGAATATGCAGATCGGTCGAGCGACTGATCCGAGTCGGTATCTTGTTGTCGCTGTCCCCGAGCGATACTGTTAGAATATATCTGTGTGTGTCAATTGTTAGTTTATTGTTTTAATTGTTGTGTGTTTCGGAGACAGACGATTGATTTTGTGTGCGCAGACTCCCCGCAAAAAATGACAGACGTTTCTGTATCGGGGAAAGACGCTATGGCTACTCCCCTCCGGTCCGCCCCGGGGGCCCGTGGTGCTTTATGGTGTATTTATACTAGTTTTTAAATGATACTAATGAAATAATTGTAAGAACACGCTCTCACGCACACATATGCATTTATAATCATAATATACAACCAATAACATGGTGGTCTTAGCTAAAGGTGTGTACGTACATCCGACTGTGGACTTATAAGAGTTTTTAAAGAAAGAAAAAAGAAACATGTGCTTGTCAAGAAGTTAAGCATGGTTTTGACGCCTACCTTTCTTTTTCTTTGTCGGTCAGACGTTATTGTGAGTTTTATATCCTGCTTTATAAAAGGTGAAACACTTCTAATTTATTTACTTTGTAAAACAGTTTAAACTTACAAAATGAATGTAAGATATTTTTTGTTGAACGACTTACCATGGAAAACCAGTCTTAACTTATTATTAAAAAAGTTTCTTCCCTTGTTTTTACAATTGATTTATAGGAGACAACTGTCGTGGTGAAAAGTAAATGAACGCTTATATTTTTAATCCTATGACACTTTGTTATTACCTAAAGCGTACATACATAAGTACTGACGAATATTGATGACTACATAATGTAGTGATAAGAAATTGAAGTAATTTACACTAGTTATACAATAGGTATACATTACTTGAAGTTTGAATACTCCAGCAGCGTCCGCAAATTCTACGACGGTTCTTTTGTATCACGTTTTTATTAGCTCTTTCTTAATTTAAGGGAAGAAATGTTTTTTTTTAAGTTTCACTCGTTTCCTATAAACTTTATCGTGAAAGTGATGACGTAATTCGTTTTTTTAGTAATTTTAATTTCAATAACTATCCAAATTTGACAAACTACTTAATGTCCCAAATGTATAGTATAGTCTGTTCGCTTAGATGCGGTCGCTTTTGTGTCGCGCCGCCTTAGCATGTGCCGCATTATCTCAAAGCCGGCGCGACATCAAGATCACCGCGTGCGGCGTACACCCGTAAAAGAATTAGGCATTTTAAAACGAAGCGTTCTTTGCTACCTAACTTGTGTTTATTATTTATATTCGTATTTTATCACAATAACCAGAAAAACATTTATTTATCAATCACTATAAAAAAATAATAAAATAAAAGCAAAATAATTTGCGTCTGCGGGTGTACCGACGCTACTTAGTGAACAGACTTTACAAAATCCTTTATTAACGTTTAATAATAGTAAATATTTGTTATATTATAGTAAATATTATGTTAATAAACCTCAGTTATATAATTTTTGCTTATATACCTAGTTTTAAAATTACTGTAAGATGTGATTTTTTATATTTTGTTATTTGTTAATATATTATTACGGTGGTGAGAAAAACATATTTATTATATGTTTGTTGGTGAAGGTTGTGTGAACGATATTAGATTTTGCTCTCAATATTTTAAAAATAATTTTATTGTTTCTATTTTATGTAGAATTGTTGTGATATTTTATAAATTGTGACAGTGGTTTAGGAAACCAAGTATAGAAAATTAGTTGCAATATAGTTTTATTTGCAATGCCAATGTCTTTTACTTATCTCTACAGATTTTTTACACTATAATAATAGTATATCATTAAATCTGCGACCTGCTGAACCTGGGCTGTCGAAGATGAATCCGGTTATCCGACACACATGCGCAGTAAAATAATATAATAAAATCGTTGGTGTGTCTGTTAGTGAATGTGTAACTCCTGACTAGTCTGATCGGGGTCATATACAATGTTTGTTTTGTCGAGACGATGGTTCGAAGCTATTTACGAATCCTATATTTATGGATAAAATGAATTTATTAACCCTTCAAGCGCCATAAAAATCCCATGCGGCCGCATGCGCTCGGCAAATTCGGAGCGGTCGCATGCGACCGCATCCACCCATAGCATTTACAACCATTAAAACTTAATTTAGATCTATGAAGAAATTTAGTATTATAAAATCTATACAAAATTCTCTATCTCGTGGTCTTAACAAAAGTCAGGTTTTACTTCATTACAAAAAGATTTTATTGTATTTTGATAACAAAAAAAACATATCAAGCGAATGTCACTATATATATATATATATATATATATATATATATATATATATATATATATATATATATATATATATATATATATATATATAACTCGAAATTATTTACGTAAAAAGATAAATTATATTTACACAAAAACTTTCATTACTATTTTATAATAAAACACTATACTAAAACACTAGAAAAATCCCAAAATCAACACAATGACATTCACGCGAAAACTGCGTAAGAAATAAACGTAGATTATAAATAAATATTCATAGGATAATAGTTTTTATTGCACTAGAGGATAGATTATTTCATAACATATTGATTATATAATGCTAAACTTCTTCATAGAAAAGTGGTCTCTATATATGTATAAGTTTTTATGGGTTAAAGTGCTTTGGGTGGGTGCGACCTCATGAGACCGCTAGGGATTAGACAGAATATGGCCGCGGTCTCATGAGACCGCGAGTTAAGAGGTTAAGTTGGTTTAGTGCGTCCCACACTTAGCAATTTTGAAGTTTTTGAAACAATTTGAAGATCAGTTTGTCGCAGACCTTACGACACAGACAGTCATAGGCCATTTATAGTCAACCAAATCTAAGAAATACATTTTGACAGCTGTCAGACTTATTGCACGTGCCATTCTTAAAAAAATCTATATCAATTATTTAGAGTTGGTAATCATTTACAGTTCGGTTTGAATAATACCAGAATAAATTAAAAACGGATGATTAAAAACACAAGACTTATCAGTTTCTTCGTATTTGTTGTTACTGCTTATTTCTAGAGGCACAGTTATAAAAATTTAAGATAGAAACTAGATTCAAAATAAATTTATTCAATCACTTTTAGTACAACTAGTAGGGAGGTCGTTGTTTATATCAATTATTATTATTTGATTTTCAATAATGCAGTCAAAATTAATGTCTCTTTCAAAGTTATCCATAATCAATTTTTTTCTTTTTTCTACCACTTGCCCAATCATCCTTTGTGACATGGGCACATGCTTCAATGAATTTTTTTATAGCATTGGGTGACAAACGAGCACACAGTCTACTTGATGGTAAGTGGATGCTATGGCCTATAGACATACACATTTATCCTCAATTAAAAATCAAAATGAAAATCCGTTGTCACCCCTGAGGACTAAGATGGAATGCCTCGATTCCAGTAAAAAGGGCCTCCGGTTCTCTACACTCACCATATGAAACACATCAGCATTATTCTGCTATTTTACGCTGGTATTCTGCCCTGGTTGAGCCGACCCATTCGTGCTACAACTATAATATAGATGTAGCGTGGCTCTACCACGTACAAAAAGTTATTATAGAAGAAACAGTCCAAAAAGTTAAAGCTGAGTCACAAAATAAGAAGACAAACACAAAATCATAAGATTAAGCACAGTAAGCTCTCGAAACAGAAACAGAAACTTTTTTATTCAATATAGATTATGAATAATACTTTTGAAAGTCAATTTTTCATTTACCACTGCTTCGCAAAAAATACCTCCCGCCCTGGGAATAACTAGCAAGTAACCCAACGGGACTAATTTTTTTTTTAAATAAGAGCTTATAATCATGCGTGTTACAATTAACAACACAAAACAAATTAGAAATAACTTGGTGGCGATCACCCTTCCCAGGGCTTATTATCATCCATAAATTCCTTAATATAATAAATAACCCTTTTTATACAAACTTAGTGTAATAAAGTTTTTAAACTATGTGTACTTACGTCAAATTTTGTATATTTTCTGGCATTTTGTTATAAAAGCGCATACATCGCCTCAAAAATGAATTACTGAGTCTGTGGAGTCGAGTAACTGGTATCGAAATGGCGGGATATTGAAATTATGTAGTGGTTATTTTAACACGGCCTTGTATATGAGTTTTTTGCCTACCTTAGTTGCCTACAAAAATTTACTTTGTTTTATTCATGATTCATGTAATTTAAAGAATTTCGAAAATAAAAATTAAATTAAACAAATAATACATTTAAGAAATTATTTAATTATTTTGCTGACTATTCGCATAAAAATGAATTTTAATTATCCAAGCACTACGATATTATACATAGCGACATGTCATTGAAACGACGTCAAGTAAAAAAGTTAATACTGGTTATTTTTTAATAATTTGCTTTTTTTTTGAAAAAATCAAATTTAAATTAGTGATAAAAAACTATACACGTTGTAATGAAATATAGATAACCTCATAATTCTTCGGATTTACGTAAAAGGTTATTTTAAATCGTGTGAGTACGCTTGTGCAAAGTTATTGCGGAATGATTAATGTGTAACGTCAAAAGGTATTTCTTAGATTTGGTTGACTATAATAAAATAAAGGTGACAAACAAACTTTAACGGTTGCCAGGCGTAGCAATGTGTTGCAGCGCTAAGAGCTGCGGGTTCGATTCCCGCACAATAATTGTTCCGTGTCTGGATGCTCGTCCTTGGGAAATTTATGTATGTCAACTGCCCCTACGATACAGGAGAAAATCCTAGTGTGGAGGTAACATTTGTTTTATAATATTTGATTTATATTGTGACATTGTAAGTGTGTTGCAAGTAGCAGCTGAGCGTAGCTTTTATATGAATGATATAAGAAAAGGGCAAAGGATTGTGGGGTGGAATTTTCACGTCAGGCATACCCATGTCAAGGCCAGAGAAAGTTTTTTAATGTGGAATGAATATGGTAGGCCATCTTCGGGCTATTTTTACGAAAATATGGCTGCCTCGCGTAGAGAGTTTAAGGCCGCGCTTAAGTACGTTCAAAATAATCAGGACAAAATAAAAATGGAAGTGTTGGCCCGACATCGAAATGCTGGAAAAAAATAAAACTAATGAATTTTGGAGAGAAGTTAGAACATAAAAAAATATTTGCCGTTAAGTGTAGATGGAGAAAAAAGTAAAAAAAAACATAGCAAATTTATTTAGAAATCAGTTTAATCTTGTACAAAATAAATATAATGATTTCTTAAATTTACGCGAACACTACACATTGAATAAAACTAAATTTACGGATTTTATCGTGTTTATTTCACTACTTTTACTTATTTTTAATTCCCGACGTTTCGGGTGCTTTACAGCAACCATGGTCACGGGGGGGGGGGGGACTGAGATGTTTGACGTCCCAATGTCATAGTTAGTCCGGCTACCTTCAGTTTTTGAATATTAATTTTTGGTCCGATTTACGCAAAACGAGCTTATAGTATCATGAAGTCTTGCAGTGTGTGTTAATTATAGGATCCCAAGCAGGTAGCAGATGGTAGCACCCATCCATCTTCTCTATTGAAATTTGGATGTTTTTTAATTTCAATAGTCTCGCGTATCATCCTTGGTAGGAATCGGTGTTCTTTTTCGAGAATTTGTGGTTTATCAAATCGAATGTAATGGTGGAGACGATCTTGAACATGTTCGCAGACTGCAGACTTCCCGGAGCGTCGGTGGTTCACGTCAGCTATATGTTATATATGTATGTAAAAATATAGCCATATATGTTATATATGTATGTAACATATAGCTGATGATATAATTATAATTGTAAGGCTAGGACATGTCAGAGATCTAAAACTCACCATGTAACAATTACGCCGAAAGAGTTAAGGTCTTAGCCCATTTACACGACTCCGCTCCCACCCGGCAAAAATAATATAATTCAAATATGGGCTTTAAGTATGGCGCTTTAGATATATTTTACATTGGCAACATAAATTAGCAGACAGCTCGCTGACAGCGAGCTTACCGCTGTCAGGACTACTCGACAGTCGACGCCTCGTTGACCACGCGTTGCAAGCAAGCGGTCTGCGCGGCGTTCACGCGCTGGCTGCTAGCGGCCTAGCGGCCGCCTAGCCGCGCCCGCCGCTCGGCCGCATTTTATGCACACAAAATCTTCGTCTGTTGTTTTTTGAGCTTCTATCTTCATCGTCAAGTGCAATAGCAATAATCGCTAGTTCGCGCGTCGTGAATCGAGACATAGCAAAAATACGAGTTGTTTCAATGGAAACTGACCACGAACTGTGTCTATCGCGAAAAGCGATAGCGGTCGGCGCGTGGACAGCTGGGTGCCTGCTAGCTGACGCCGCGTGGACAGCTGGGTGCCTGCTAGCTGTCGCCGCGTGGACGGCTGGGTGCCAGCTAGCTGTCGCCTTAGTTCAGGGCAGTATTGGGTAGGAGTGGCGTTGGAGCAGAGTTGTATAAGTGGGCTAAGACCTTTAGAGTCACTTTTGACTAACATGAAGCGCGGTTTGCCTCCGGGTCATGACGGTCTTAGCATAGAGCATCTGTTATATGCGGGCCAGCATATCTGTGAGGTGTTAGCGCATTTTTTCAATCTCTGTGTCAGACATTGTTATTTACCTGAGGAACTTATTCGTACGGTGGTTGTTCCTATTATGAAAAATAAAACCGGGGATATCTCGAGCTCGGTAAACTATAGGCCTATTTCTTTGGCCACTATAGTGGCCAAGGTATTTGAACGAGTATTACAGTTATTGTTAAATTCCATAAATTATGATGATGCGCAGTTTCGTCCGAATGTATAAACAGATATGGCTATATTTTCTCTAAAGCAAGTTATAGGTTATTATAAACAGCGGAATACTACTGTATACGCTTGTTTTCTTGATTTAAGTCGTGCCTTTGATACAATCAGTCATGAAATACTGTGGAAAAAGCTCCGTGACACTAGCAAAGGCGTCCCGGCTGAGGTTTTTGATCTCCTAGCGTTCTGGTACGGTAATCAGACCAACAACGTTAGGTGGGGTGGTGAAATATCGGATTGCTATAAGCTTTCTTGTGGCGTGAGACAGGGGGGTGTTACCTCACCTGATCTTGTCAATACTTATATGAATAATTTAATCGTAGAGCTGAGCAGATCCCTGGTAGGGCTTAGACTGGACGACAGATATGTTAACAGCCTGAGCTATGCTGACGATATGATGCTGCTCAGTCCCTCGATTAAAGGCTTGAAAAAATGAATTGAAATCTGTGAAAGATACGCGGAAGAACATAATGAACATAATTAACAAAAAAGACAGAAATAATGATTTTCAGATCAGGGAAGTTACCTCAGAGCGCGCCCGAGATTCGTCTTAATGGAACATTTATTATGATAGTAGACAAATTCAAGTATCTTGGCCATATTGTTACTTCAGACTTAAAAGATGACACGGATGTGGAACGTCAAGGTAGATAGATCTCTGTGTGTAGTAGGCAATATGATTGGGCGAAAATCGCCGGACGTGAAAATTACACTGTTTAGATCTTTCTGCCAAGCATTTTACACGTGTCAACTCTGGGTAGACTATACCAAGAAAACACATGATAGTATACGGGTAACTTATAATAATATTTTTAGACTTCTTATGGGATTTAATCGCTCTTGTAGCGCCTCTGAAAGGTACGTGAAAACCCGGGTTGACTCTTTTAATGCTATCCATCGAAAGAGGATAGCATCATTTATGTCCAGAGTTGACTTGTGTAACAACTCTATTGTGCGTAGTTTGGTAGATAGGCAGATACAGACTGCAATGTACAGATGTTGGGTGAAAGTTGCTGGGTGACGATAGACTTTTGGAACATGTCTATTCTTGCATATATATATATATATACATATATATATATATATATATATATATATATATATATATATATATATATATATATGCTATATTATGTGTTTTTTTTGTAAATATGGATCTTTGTGTCTGCAATAAAGGATTATTATTATTATTATTTAAAAAAATGAATGCACTCGCAGCGCATCTGATGGATAGTTGCTACCGTTGCTTTTCATAAATCTGTTGTTTAAGCGGAAGCTCAAATGTTTTATTTGTCCAGATGACGACAGGGCTTTTAGCCTTGTGTAAAGTTGACTCATCATTTTGGCCTTTAGTTGTAATTCCGCAAAAGGTACAAACTTATAACACCTTATGAGCCATGACCCATGCTTTGTCTCATCTTATTTTATTATGGTAAGTTAGTTCAATAGTAGTAAGTAGTTACTATGGCCCATGAACACCTGCAAATAACTACAAATGAAGATAGTTACAGATGCGTTGTCACATCTGAGGAATAAAATGGCATGGCTTATAGCCTGTAACTATACTGGCTCTCTATAGGCTGGTACATGGCGCCTGAAATAGATTACAAGGTGGTACCTAATCAAAGGAACTTCTAGTTAGAAAAGGAGTACTAACAACAAGTAGATGTAGAAGTAGAATGGAGTGATTAACTCACTTCATATGGCGATTGAGTTTATATTAAATTATTAAGAAACAAAGAAAAACATAACATATGTGTTCACCTAGAAGTGTGAATAATATCAATATTTAAATATTGTTATCACATCTAAATTGAGATTTTGCAAGTCACGCCTTTTGACACTCGGCTCATATCTGAGGTCACTGTCCGTTTTTCTCAATCGATTTGGCACGTACTATAGTTACTTATTGTTTATAAGAACGAAATCAGTCACTTTTTAAAAAAAGACCTAGACGCGTCGACAACCAATATGGAGATATATTACTGAAAGATTTAACATATTATATAATATATATATATATATATATATTATATATATATATATATATATATATATATAGACGAAAAGTAGTATAGATAAGATTTTTTTTGTAGTTTAAGTATAAAAATGCAATAAAACACTTTACCCGAACCTGTTATACAGCTTTTTTTCTCCCTGCTTTTCTCTCGACGATAAGAGCCCATCAAGGATTCCATTTTCTTTTTTAATTCCTTGACAGGAAGATTCATTTGTGCTGATATTTGCCGCCAACTATCTTCTCGCTGATTTTTATTTAAATATTTAGAATCTTTTGTATCCTACAGCATATTGTATCTACCGTACAGTTGAATTAAACGAATCGACTCGTCTTGATTGCTCATGATATTATATTATTAAAGTGACTTTTCGGTAAAACTAAAACAAACACTACTATATCGCCTCGCGAGCGAAAATACCACCCTACATATCAAACGAACAGCGAACACCGAGGCACCTTTGAGCACGTCCAATTTACCGACAACGTATGGCTCGGGGTCGAGCGGCACTCGGTCGAGGCAACGTGTGCCCAAGGCAGCCCGAGGCACGTCAACACCAGCCGAGGCATTTGGCTCGCAAGGCTGCCGCGCGTTCCCGTACGCTATATAGGTATGTACGGCTATTAAGTAATGTAAAGAAGTCTATTAACCAGAATATATTTTATATTTTTGTATATCTAGTTGAGAATTGAACTGAAGTTTTAATAGTCTATTCCGTACATTTTAAAAATATGTAGAATCTACCAACTATATTTCTAGAAAATTTTTAAATTTATTTAATTCTTTTTAGTTCTTTAAAGTCCGATTTTGCTTTTTGTTGTATTTAACTACCGGTTAATTGATGTTCTTGTTTATCGTTTAAACAATGATTGATAGTAGATTTTAATACGATTTTGTGTATTAAGTGTTTGCGTATGTGAACTATTAGTGCAAACGACGAAACAAGTGCTCCGATGTTGATATAAGCCACCAGTCTTTATGTCCGCTAAGGTGCCCTAAAAACTACTAGTATCTCATACTGTTGTTATTATCAAAATATGTCTCAAAAATTTCGCAATGTAACGCATTAGCATATTATGATGAAGTTTTTGAAATAAAATATAAAGGATAATTTCTTTTTACTGGCTAAAATATAACCGGACACATCCATTACCAAGGAAAAAACTCTAACTGTCAAAAGTGTAACTTTTTTGGTTGTTTGTTTAAGGGCAATTGGAAACTTTTGGCGGGCTCTTGGCGATCGTTTTTTTTTTTTTTTTGTTTCGTTGTTTTGTGCAATATTTTTTATCTATTGGTGTAAACACGTGTAATGGCTCCTCGCTTCTGTTTCGCCTTATCCTTTTTAGGAATAACTATGGTGTAACCGTGTAACCGCCGTCTTCAAACACCTGCCGTTTCCTGCAAACATTTGTTTTGAATGCTAAACTTTAAAATTATGAATGAGAATTGTATTTATATTAACTTTTTTAATAAATTTAAGAATATCAACGCCTTATAATCTTACAGTTTTTAGTTTTCAAGTGGAGAAGAGATCAATGACTTAAATAAATGTGTAAGTATGGTTGCGTGTCTCTTTTTTTAATTATATATATATTGTGATAGTTAAATAATTTAACGTTGATATAAGTTATGACAAAAAAACTTTAGCAAATGACTGCCGCATTGTATTGTCTATGTGATTTAATTAAATGATGTTGTGCAGTTAGTTTAGTTTAGGAACGAAGCTGTCGTGCATTATAGCTTGCAGGGCCCATAATAGAATTATTTGTTTAGGAATGAATAACAACTTACTTAAAGTTATCAAACAATTGTCCATAGAGCCTCAAAAAAAATCATTTCGTATTTTACCTACTTGTACACATAATCCAATTTGAAACAAAACATGAAATACCATATCTGATGCTAATTAATATTAATAAATAAATTAGCCACGTATCAGTCCATGTATTTTACACGCGAAGTAAAATAGTTAATTTGGTACCCTGTTAATGACTAAGTTGCAATTAACATGTTTTTATTAAAGATTTTATTGAAACTTCAGAACTAAATCAGTTTGATGTTAATGTTAGGCTCAAACATTTTAACAATCTTTAGCTGGAGATTTTTATGAGTCCCTCAGTCAGAACTCTTATCAATCTTATAGAAACCAATATAATAAAATACCCCACAAATTAAAATTATTCAGGATAATATTATATATGTTTGCTTTCACTCAGTGACTATCCATAAAAACAGAGGTATTAATTTTTTTGAAAAAAAAAAATGCATAGGGTAAAACAAATTGTAAATACAAAATAATAAATTATATATTTTTGTGACATATAATAATGATGCTTCATTATTTATTCTTTTTTTCATACTTGTCACCACACATAACACTTATTATGAACAAAAGATTTACGTCTGTATTTACAAACACAACTGTCTTAAGTATAGGAGCAATGCTAGGAAAAGTAAGATTTCTCAGTGCATGTGGTATGGCAAGCCATTCATTTCAAGAACAATACTCAAAGAATGTTGAGCATACACATAGCAATTATTTATTTATTTAAGACAGCTGACAGATAAGTATCATTCTCTATATGTATCAACAGATTTTACTTACAATTAGGTAAAAAACTCACTTACAGGTAGTACAGCACACACAGTTATAAAAATAATAAATAGCAGTAAGACACATCAGTACTAACCTAATTCATTAAAAACAAATAATGATAAAATATGGATTAAAACTAATGCAATACTTGAAATAACATTAAATTATTTTATAGTATAAGTTAAAACTAAAATGGATAAATTGTCGTATATTTAAAACAAGCATGATCTAGCATTGAATGGATGCAGTGATTGGTTAACGTTGGATGAAACCACCTGAGTTGACTGATGGATAAACAAACATTCAAAACCAAGATCAAATCCAAAGTTACCATTGTGTAATTGGCTTCTTCCTTCATTATGGGTGCTAAAAACAAGTACATAGTAATAATCTTGCAGTGACATATTCTCTATGCCTTTATATATCTTATGAAAATTTATGTTTATAGTAACACAAAATCTTTGGCACTGTAAATGAAGCTGTAAGAGCCACATAGGCTAATAAGTACAAACTTCTCAAAAATAGATTTGTATTGATTTCTTGCACTGCACATAGCATATGTTATGCTAGCGAGCTACTTTATATGTGTGTATTATATAATGAAGGCATAGTTTGTTCATCAAGTGTTGTTTATGATTACATTTTCTATACCTTGTGCATTTAAACGCATTCTGATACCGTAATGTTATTTTGTAAATACTAATTTTTGTACAATACAACAACAATAACCACCATTACTTTTTCAGTCAATAAAGATACAAACAACTACTTTAAACAGTTAAGCAAAAAACAAAAAACAATCTTAGCAGACTTACAGTAGAGCTTGTAAATTTATATTATATATATTATTTAATGTTGGGAATTCTCTTATAAGTTATCATGGGTGATTTAAAATTGAAGTAGCTAGTTAAAATTGAAGTAGGTAGTGACTTCAGTAATAGTAGTATAGTTTTAGTGATATTATAATAATAATGATATATTACGTAAAACTTACAGATAATAAAAAATATGGGAATTTTTATTATTATTTCAGTACAAATATATTAGCATATTTTATATAGTATTATTAATTTATCAGCATGTAATGATTCAACTTAGTACAACAGCGGACAGCCACTAGGTGGTAGGCTCCTTTTTTGCTCGGAGCCCGTCTAGGTACCACCCTCTTATATATCAATCGCCAAATAGCAGTGCTTGCACTGATGTGTTCCGCTCTGAAAGGTATGGAAAACCAGTACAATAACATGCTGTGAGTCATGCCAAAATAGTCTTGGTATGTAGCTCTTTTTATTTGAAGTTGGTTGTAGGTCTATGAACTGCTTCACTGCTGTTAGTTGAACTTTAAGTCTGT
This sequence comes from Parnassius apollo, assembly GCA_907164705.1. Classification (NCBI taxonomy): domain Eukaryota; kingdom Metazoa; phylum Arthropoda; class Insecta; order Lepidoptera; family Papilionidae; genus Parnassius; species Parnassius apollo. The sequence continues at coordinate 4,530,832 of CAJQZP010001449.1, read as the reverse complement.
TTGTGCATGCGTTGCAGTTCCCTATTCACAGTAGGAAGTATCTACTGTAAATTTCATGCTGGGCAGGCAGCTTGGCAATCTCAGTATTATCTTGCACCTATGATGCTACTATTCGTTGTCTACCTGGGTATTTTACATCTGCTATATACAGCATGGTCTTACTATCTTACCTTACGAATGTTTGGAGGATGTGAGATCTTTCAGGTTTTTCTTATAGTCGTCTCTTACGACAATTATAAGATAATAGAATCTCGTACGCTGTTACCGCACGTCATAATTTGAATAAAATTTTCTTGAAACCATTTCACCTTAGCTTAATTACAGAACATAAAAGATTTTTTTTATTTCCAGTTTAACATGGAACCAGTGGACAACAACATTTTCGAAGTGAAGCCTAATTCTAAAACTAAGAGGAAGAGAATCATACCGCAGTCCAATGTTTTTTCGAATCCGGCATTAGACCTTCTGGCAAACGAAGATCCCATGTGCAACAACGCGATGGAAATTACATCAAATAAACGACGGAAGAGGACCAGAAGTTGTGAAATTGTTGCATTTGAAAACTCTGCTTTAGACTTAGGAATAAGCAGATCAGCAGTTAATGATTTTTTAATTAGAGAATTAGATAACGTACGTAAAAATGTCAGAGCATATGCAAGCCCGGTAAAATTAAGCAGCAGTTGCACTTCCGTACCAAACACTAATATTAATGAACCATTGTATGCTAATTTGACAGAAGTTTCAAATATACACCATAACCAAGCTAATGCCTTGACTCCAGATATCTCCAGTGAAGATAGTACTACGGATATTCAAAACAGTTTAGAACATACGGGCTTAAATAATATTAATGAATTGGATTCTGGTATTTCAATACTAGAACAAAAATCTTTAAATACAGCCATTACTACAGATCTGGACACAGATTTATCTGCCATTAACAACATATCTAATATTCAGAGCAACGTGACAAACGAAATATTCATTAGTAATACTAGCAGTTTGAACTTAAGCTTTATTGATAGACTTGCATTGGAATCGCCTTGCGTTTCTAACCAATCACTTTATTTAGATGACGATTTAAACGAAAGTAACATTATGGAGATTAAAACAATAACGATTGTTACTAAAAAGAAACGTATACCTCAAAAAATATCTACGAATCCTTTCTTAAATTCCAATTTAGAACCAAGAGTGGTAGTCAGTGAAAATCCATTCACATCTGTTGATGAATCCAAAACAGAATTAGAGTACAACATGGAAGCTATTAGTAGACCAATAACAAATCAGGTAGCGCCGGTAAAGCATTTATTGCCACGAATATTATTCGCCGGCGATACGAACAGTACTATATCCACTGTTAACGAATCGTCTATAAATATCGATAACCACGATTATGAAAATATTGACAACTACAGATGTGAAAGCCCAATTTACGAAAATATCGATGATGACGTAACCAACGATGGTTCCGGTAGTTTTAATAAACAAAGCAAAATTCTCGGCCATGACGTGTCGCGGTTTAGTGCCGTAGATATTATGAACTTAAACAAAAATAGCGAAGTTAATTTCTCAAGCGATTCTAACTATAGTAAGAAAGATCTGAAGCATCTCTTGAAAGCAAGTAACAAACTGTCTAAGAAGGTTTTAAAAACTTTAAAAAAGACTTTCAAAGGAGAGAAAGTCGAGCATAACACTACACTTAATCCCTACGAAGTACCACGGAAACCGCCCAAACAAAAAACTGCTGTTAAGGAATCTGGAATTGAAAATCCAGCTCTTAAGCTAGATAATTCAGATGAAATAGAAATACAGGAGATAGATGATGATGAAAATCAATATGAAACCATAAAGACATTACGCAATACAAGGTTAAATATGAATGTAACCCCACTTAAGGAGAAAACGAATGACACTATAGATCTATCTAGTACTAAAATCGTCACCCCAGGAAAAAAAGTGCGTTTCGATTCCACATTGAACCGAGAGAAAATTATAACTGGCGATAGTTTTGACTGTGGTATTCAAAGCCCGGGATTTGATGCAAAGATTGATACATATCATGATGAGTTAGAAAATTGTATCAATGAGAAGAAATTTATACAGCAAAATATGTGAAGGAGTGATTCGTTGGAGTATTTTACTACTTTCGTCGAAATTTTCTATTCTAGATTTAGACTGAGTTTTATATAATTATAATTATGAGGCATTTCATTAAAAAGTATTTGTTTTACGCGTCCAAAGCATAATGTCCAAAATCTTTAACTTTTTAATTAAATATGTACATATATTTATGTCACAATAAGATATTTTCATAATTTTACATGAAATTTTTACTTTAAAAGTAGATTAAGACTTTTTTACTCTTTTACTTATGTACTTAATTTTTTTCATTTATTATAAGAAATGCACTACTTATTGTATACCAAAGGTATTTTGTCAGTGAAGCAAATTTTACAGTTTTTTAGCATGTGCTAACCGGTAACCGGTACCAGTTTTTTTAAGGCTCTCTATTGAACTAAGTCATTCTATGTACCTATTTTTATTTATATTTCAAGGCTGGATCTTGCCAAATAAACTATTTTGATAAATATAGTTTGTTTTTGTGTTCAATAGTAAGTGTTTGTGTGTTACATGTAAGGATACCCGTTGTGTTGCTCACCTATGAGCTATTATGACTAACTATTGTGAGGTTTGCCAAAATGACGACGAAATTAATGAGAACGATTGTTAACGAACATCTCTTTTTTATAGAAATAGTGTAACAAACGAGCACACAGGTCCACCTGATAGTACCCATAGATGTCTACACTTATCCTCGAATAATAATCAAAATGCATAATATGCATTGTCACCCCTGAGGACTAAGAAGAAATGATTCGTTTCCTTCGATCTTCGTCGTCTTCGTTTCTCTACACTAACCATAAGAGACACAGCAGCATTAAGCTCCACTAATCCCATTAAGTCCCCGACCTATTCGTGCTACAACCATAGTATAGACCACATACAAGTCTCGTGACAGAGTTGATTACATCTTATTTCATTTACCCTGTGTCGCTTCTCACGACACCCTCGGGACGTTATAGGGTAGAGGATTTCCTACATGATTAATCTAGGAGGGAGGCCTACGTTGAGCTACGTTGAGGACTTTTGTGGGTTGTAATGGATAGATGGAACGATGGTATAATCTCATCGTGTCTAACCCCGCTGCTACATGTTTGTATATACTGGGTGATTTTTTTACTGTCTGGAAAAATGTACGGGTGTACGGAACAGAAGCCAGTGGCGCTGATATTTTAATTTTTTTTTTACGTTAACGTAATATTACGAAATTAATCTACCAATAAATACTACTAATTGGGTAGGTACGTATTATTTTAATTTCAATTGGTTATAATTGATTTATTTTTGCGTGGTAGAGCCATGCTGCAGTTATATTAGTAGTATAGTTGTAGCACGGATGGGTCGGCTCGGCCGGGGAAGGACCACGCTCTCACAGAATACCAGCGTAAAATAGTAGCTTAATGCTGCTGTATTTCTTAAGCCCCATTTACATTCAGCCACTGCCACTGCTCCTCGCGCTGCCGGCAATACTTCCCTAAATACTGCCGTAGCAGGATCGCGGGAAGTGTGTATTCACATCCTACCACTCACATCGCTTTCGGCTTTCGACTATGGCAGACGTCGAAATAATTACAGCGTCCGCGCTGTGTCTTCTTGCAATACAAAGTTATGTTAATAATTTAAAAAGATATCAAGTTCAAAAGAAGATAGATAGATAGATAGAAAATTTATTTGCTTAAAAACATGGTACATAAGATGATCAATGACGTGGAACGACATGTTTTGCCATATTTTGCATGCAAAAATGATATGAAATACAGCTAATTACACAAACCCGATGTTGGCTTAAAAGTTAGGTACACACATTCTTTTTGAATTCAAATATTATGTACAATTAAATACTTATACAGATTCACTCTATTTGAATTCTTATACAGTAAATTGTTCATAAATTATTAATTGAATTATTATATTATTGTTACATAAATAATGTTAAATATTATATGAGATTAGTTAAGCTATTATTATTTTATTAATTACACTTCAGTATAAACTAATTTGTAATTTTAATTACAATAAAATTATAATTTAAAAATCTCAGGCTATTATGCAAATATTACCTTTTAACTTATTTTACATTTTAATTAATAAATAACCAATATGAGTTACCAATCGTTTTTAGAAATAAAATGTCAATGTTCATTAATTCCTTAAACTAAATTTTATATTAATATAATAAATATTGACGAATTTATAATATAATTATGTAGGTACTATGTTAACTCAAAAAAGAAAATTCGTATTCGTAGAAGATGATGAATTGTGGTTTTTATCGTTGAAATCCCATATAGTTTTTTCTGATTCCAGCAGTTCTAAAAACTTTATTGTATTTTCATTAATCCTTACTCGAAAGGCATTTTGGTAGATCGTATTTATTTAAAAACAGGACGGCACGCACGTCCGTTCATTCAGGCGCATGGCGGCGCGAAGTGAGCGGTGGAGCTGAATGTGAACACTCACTGCCGCTCGCGCTGCCCGTTCTTTGACTTCCGCACAAAAAACCGACATTTTCTTCGGGCAGTGTCAGCGGCAGCGGCAGTGTCAGCGCGAGTAGCCTGTTTACATACTGCCCTGCTCACTCTTCCCTGCCCAAACGGGCTGAATGTAAATGGGGCATTATAGAGAACCGGAGACACTTTTAACTCGAAATTACTGGAAACGAGGCATTACATCTTAGTCCTCAGCTCGCGGGTGACTACGTATCTTCTCTTTGATTCGTAATCGAGGATATATATATAGATGTAGATGTCTATGGACCAAAGCAAACACTTACCATAAAAAAGAAACATTTTTGTGCCATTTTTTAGTATTGAAAGTTTATTTCAAATTAGTGGTATTTATTGATAGATCAATTTTATAAAATGTTAATCATCATCATCATCATTACAGCCCTTCACAAGTCCACTGCTGAACATAGGCCTCCCCCAAGTAATGCCACAAAGCACGGTCCTGAGCCACCTGCATCCATCGACTTCCTGCATATCTTACCAGGTCGTCACTCCATCTAGTGGGGGGTCGCCCTACACTACGCCTACCGGTACGAGGCTGCCACTCGAGAACCTTTCTTCCCCATCGGTTATCGGTTCTTCGAGCTATATGGCCGGCCCATTGCCACTTCAGCTTACTAATCCGTTGGGCTATGTCGGTCACTCTGGTTCTACTGCGGATATCCTCATTTCTGAGTCTATCACGCAGAGAAACTCCGAGCATAGCCCTCTCCATAGCTCGCTGAGCGACCTTGAGCGTCCTCATACGGCCAGCAGTGAAGGACCACGTCTCAGATCCGTAAGTCATCACTGGCAACACGCACTGGTTGTACACTTTAGTTTTCAGAGATTGAGGTATACCTGACGAGAAGATGTGTCGTAATTTCCCGAACGCTGCCCAGCCGAGTTGAATCCGTCGATTGACCTCTCGGTCGAAGTTGGACTTACCTAGTCGGACTATTTGTCCCAGGTAAACGTACTCGTCAACAACTTCGAGCATAGTGCTCCCCACAACTACCGGCATAGGTGTGACATGGACATTGAACATAATCTTTGTTTTGTCCATGTTCATCTTAAGACCTATCCGTTGGGAGACACCATTGAGGTCATTGAGCATAGTGCTAAGGTCCTCCAGCGATTCTGCCATAAGGACTATATCGTCGGCAAATCGAAGGTGAGTGATGTACTCGCCATTGATGTTAATACCGTATCCTTTCCAGTCCAGTAGCTTGAAAACGTCTTCCAAAGCAGCGGTGAAGAGTTTCGGGGATATAACGTCACCCTGTCTTACACCTCTCTGCAGTTGGATAGGTTTCGAGCTCTGGTTCTGTACTCGGATAGCCATCGTAGCCCTACTGTACAAACACTTCAGCACTTCGATATACCGACAGTCAACTTGGCACCGCTGAAGGGACTGCAGCACCGCCCAAATTTCGACGGAATCAAAGGCTTTCTCATAGTCCACATACGCCAGGCAAAGTGGCAAATTGTACTCGTCAGTCTTCTGTACAATCTGCCGCAGGGTATGTATGTGGTCTATGGTACTGAAGCCTTTTCGGAAACCGGCTTGTTCGGGAGGCTGGAAGTCGTCGAGTCTGCTTGCGAGACGATTCGTAATGACTCTCGAAAACAGCACGTAGACGCGGCTCAGAAGGGAAATCGGTCTGTAGTTCTTCAAGAGAGCGTTGTCGCCTTTCTTAAAGAACAAGACCACCGCACTTCTGCTCCACGCCTCTGGAGTAGTGCCACCATGGAGGACGGAATTGAAGAGCTTCTGAAGGACTTCAAGTACCGGTGTTCCACCCGCTTTCAGAAGCTCCGCTGTAATTCCATCCTCGCCCGGGGCCTTGCCGTTTTTAAGGTGTTGGAGAGCCATTCTAATCTCGCTCAGACTGACGTCCGGGATATCATCGGAATAGTGTCGGATAAGACTTGCTCTTGGATCGTTACTCACACTTGAGTGTGGCTCCAACGATGATGTGTACAGCTGCCCATAGAACCTCTCAATCTCACTCAGAATCTCAGGTGTCCCGGAAACGATGTTGCCACACTCAGTCTTCAGCCTTGACAGTTGGCTCTTTCTGGCAGACAGATCTCTGGCAAAGACTTTGGAGCCCTGGTTCCGCTCGATCGCTTCTTTAATACGAGAAGTATTAAAGTTGCGTAAGTCTCGCCGCATGCATTTGGAGATCTGTCTATTCAGTTGCCTGTATGCTGTCAAATCTGTTGACGATTGCAGCCTCATCTCCCGTCTAACAGCCATGAGATTAAGAGTGTGATCGGAGAGTTTTTGTGTTCTTCTGCGGCGGGTCTTGCAGAACTTAGCTCCGACCGCATGGACAGTTTCCACGAGCTTGTCATTCATATCGTCCACTGCATTGCAATCTTGTAGGCACTGAAAGCGGTTGTGTAACTCGAGCTGAAAGTTTTCGGGATTCTGGATTAGAGCACGAGGGGGACGGAGCGTTGACTTCATTAGACGAGACCTCTCCAACTTAACGTTTAGGTTCAGTGTGCCTCTAACCATTCGGTGATCGCTGCCAGTTTTCACCCTTGCGATCACTGAGACATCACTGAACAGTTGGCGTCTGGTCGTCATAATGAAGTCAATCTCATTTTTTGTCGAACCGTCGGGGCTCGACCAGGTCCACTTCCTGTGGGGCCGCTTCTGGACGAAAGAGTTCATCATAAAGAGTCCCTCTTTCTCCATAAAGTCGGCCAGCTGCTGGCCCCTTCGGTTCCGTTGCCCTATTCCAAATTTCCCTAACTTCAGCTCACCGTTTTCTCTTGTGCCTAGTTTTGCGTTGAAGTCTCCCATCAACACCGTGTAGTGGGTTTTGGAGGAATGCATGGCTTTGGAAATATCCTCATACATTTCCTCCACCTCCTCATCGGAATGTGCCGAGGTTGGTGCGTAAACCTGTATGACCTTCAGCGAATACCGTTTGGTGATTCTGAGTATCAGGTACGCGACCCTCGTCGACACACTCCCAATCTTTACCATACTCATATCAACGTTGTTGACGAGAGACTTGTGGACGATAAATCCGACACCTCCTTGGGACAGATGGTCGCCCTCCCGGTGATAGAACAAGTTGCCGGATTCGAGAATCACAGTGTCCTCCCCCCTCTCTTCGGACCTCGGATAATCCTATAATACTCCAGCGCAGCTTGTCTATCTCTTCTTCCAGCTCCAGGATCTTCTCGTCAGTCCTCAGTGTGCGTGCGTTAAATGTTGCCAGGTCGAGTCGTCGTAGGTGGCAACCGAACCTCCACCGGAGATTCTTAGCACCCCCCTGCCCCGCCGTTACCATGGTCGCCACCGTAGCCAGGAATAGCGGAGCCGCCGGGGACTGGGGGCCGTCTATTTGTGTAATTGTTCATGGGGGGGTATATTGCCATAGTTGCCACGCTTGGCGAGCGGGTTGGCAACCGCAGTTTTTTTTTAATCGTACAGTTGCTGTTATCAGGAAGATGCTGCTGCCCATCTCCTGCCTGTCTCCCTCTGTCGCCTTTTACGACACCCACGGGAAGATATGGGGTAGTGGATATTCTTAACCGCCACTACACGGCACGGTAAAATGTTAATATAAAATAAAATAAAGTAAAATATCAGTACCATAGGGTTATGTTCCGTTCACCTGTTACACCCTATTTTTCTAGACGGTAAAAAAATCACCCAGTATATTTTGACGCTTATTTAAGAGTCGGCGTTATGATCATTGTTGCTAGTCGTTGTAGAGTCCACTACTGGACATGGATCCTCTCCCGTAGCAGGGAGGATTGGACAGTCACACTTGGCAGGTGGGTTAACGACCGCAATATCAAACGCCTCGTACACTTTACACACTGCTGCCCGTCGCCGGTCTGCATATTTTACATCCAAACTAAACGTGATGGTTATATCAACCATATGGTCTAGATAGTATATGCGACTGATGACCTTGAGGTCCCGTGTCGGGTCAAAATCACTTATTGCGTTTTTTGACAAGAAATTCTCGCTAGCCCGGTGTCAGGAAGTTGGCGGTATTACACCCCCGTGCCATGTAAAGCACGTAAAGCCGTCGGTTCTGCGCTTAATTTTTCCGGTCGCGTCGGATTACCGTTCCATCGGACTATCAGAGTAAGGGAATAGTAAGTGCACCTGTGCTTGCGTATACTCTTGGGCCCTACAATTTTGCCCTGGGCAAATGCGCATTATGCGAATTATAGTGAGCAGAAGCATAGTGAGTATAGCATATAATAGCAGAGGCATACCGTAAGAGCCGTAAGAGTTTATGTATGTATATACATTATTCAAGAGTTTATGTATGTATATACATAAACTCTTATGGCTGTCGCCCAGAGGGGTAGGCAGAGACTCTTACGACATTCACGGTACGGTGCTCCTTTTGTTGCCTAGGAGTCTGACTATGTACGTATCATATTCACATATTTCTGTCACCAAATAGCAGTGGCGAAGCCTCCATAGAAGCCCAGAATGGCGTGCTCTATAAAAATGCTCAATCAATAATATCAACTAATAAAATAACTCGTAAACAGTTTGAAACTATTTCAAAGGGCATGACCTCGTAGCATATAATATGCAACGTCAACACTTGACAGTTTGCTTTCAATTCGAACTACAAGGGACTATCAAAATTAATTAAAGCAAGGAGTTGATTTTGTCGTCTCTCTTGCACGCGTTGGCTTTTTACCGGGGCGTTCGAGAAGACGATCGCTCCCTTTCTAACCTGGAACAAAATTTTCTACGAAATATAGCTGCGAAATGTTTATATAGCAATTACTACGGAACCAAAAGCCGTGCTTTGCTCTGAAGTTGTTTGGGAATGCGTTAGCTAGTGAGGGTACGGTACCCTACACATAAATGTGAAGACATTTGGGTGGTTTTGGATTTGAAAATTGAAAACTCTGTCCATCAAATAGCTCTTTGCAGTGTTTACTTACCACCTCCGGTGAACAGGCTAATGTTGGAGTATTTTGTAGAAAATTGTACCTCAGTCATAACAAGTAAATTTGATTCACACCTGTGCTTTATTGGTGATTTTAACTTAGGTAATATAAATTGGAGTTTGGTACATGATTTGTCGAATAACTATGTTGCTCCTAGTCCAAGCCAAGCATTGATAGATTTAGTTCATCTTAACAAGCTTAATCAAATTAATAATATTCTTAACAAATCAGACCGCTTGTTAGACCTTTTACTGACCAACCTATCATCGTCCATGTGTACAGTTGCAGGATCAGTTAATATCCTTAGTGTCGTAGATCCTCTACATCCCCCTCTCGAAATATTAATAAAAAGAAATACTGATACTGCACTACCGTATAACATCGATACTAAAATACACAATTTTAGCCAAATATGACTGGAATGAAATTTTTCATAACCTGAATGTTAATGAGATGACAAACTTATTTTATGATATAATTAATAATTTAATAAATAAATATGTGCCCTGCAAAGAAATAAGAAATAATTCTTCTCCTCCTTGGTTTAATGTCTCATTAAAGAGAATGTTACGTGAAAAGGAGAACATAAGAAAGCGGTATAAAAATATAGGAATCACATGGACGAGGTTGAGTTGCGGCTACTTAATAAGCGTTGCTGCACACTAGCAAATCAATCTTATAAATCTTATATAAAGAATACAGAAGATAGTTTTAAGTCGAACCCTAAATTTTTTGGTCATTTATTAATGCAAAGAAGTACGGGAAAAGTAATTATCCTTGTACAATGACTGATGGTAATAAGAAGTCATCTAGTCCTAGGGAAATCTCACTAGGTCTACTTGACCGGGGCTGTTAATGATTTTCAGTCTGTAAAATTGTTTGGGGTCCTCATCAATTTGGGACCTCTGCTTTTCAACACCTTCTAAGTTGCTTTCAATTCTCCATACCATTTATGTATGCCGATGATTTGAAATTGGTTGGCATCTGCGATACTCTTGAGGACATCGAACAGTTTCAAAGTGATGTTGACCGTATGGTAAATTGGTGTCGAGACAATGGTATATTCCTGAACATAAACAAGTGCTACCATATGAAATTCAACAGAAAGATCAAGTCACTGAACTCATCATACATAATTAACGGCGACATCATTAAGAAAACAGACGAAGTCAAAGACCTGGGAATAGTGTTCGATAAAAAATTAATCTTCGTTACCCACACCGAGAATTATACAAAAAGGGCGTATAGAATGCTAGGCTTTGTTTTGCGTAACGCTAAAGTGTTTAAAAATAATCACATTAAGATCCTACTGTACAACAGCCCTACGAAGCATACTTGAGTATTGCAGTATAGTATGGAGGCCACATTACGCGACACACTCCTTACGATTGGAACGTCTGCAAAAAAAGTTCGTGGCAAATTTGGCCTATTGGAATGGGATTCACAAAAAAAATTCGGTCTTACGAAAAACGATTCTTTAAAATTTTATCCCTGGAAAATCGGAGAAATTTGCTTGACCTGTCATTTCTTGTAAAAAATTTTAATAAAAAAATTAACTGTCCCCTCTTGTTCCAAAAATTTAAATTTCGTGTTCCATTGAGAATTCCTCGTGCCCCTATTACTCCACTTTGCCCTCCTTTTTAGGAAATCTGTCTTAGGTGCAAACTCCCCAATTCCAAGGTTGTGCAAATTGGTCAATAGAAATAGTGGCAAACTTGACATTCACGCCGACTCATTTGCCAAAATGAAGAAAGTTCTAGCTTTAGCCTAGTCTGAAACCAACAAATAAATAATAATAGTTTTTTTTACCACATACTTATTTTCATTATTAGGTAATTTATACTTTTTTTTATTCGTATTTATATAATCTTTTAATTTAATATTATAATCTTTCTTAATGCGTGTGGTGTTTACCTTAAATAATTGTTACACTTAGCTACGTAAGTTAGTTCTTACGCCATTTTATTAAATACAGTGTAATCAAACATTGGTAAACCTTAATAAATAAATAAAAAATATTAAATTGGATAAATTAGTTATATTCTCAAGCTGTTTGCTACATCGAATTAACATTTAATATTAAAAACAATAAATTATATTTAGAGGCGGATTAAATGTCAACGACGCCAGGTTAGCACCACATCGGCGCCCCTCTAGCAGCTATTTATTATAAATTACAACTACGTATTTTGCGTAAAGTATGTTATAATTTATATTTTAGTTCAGTGGAAGAAACATGAAAAAGCGGTGTTAAATAAAAAAGGGTAAACTAATGCATTTCGTTCTTTCGCAGAGGCTACCCAAGGGAATTTCTGTAAGCCATCTCTACCATTTTTGCGCAAAGAGGATGACTCGCTCGCCTACGCTGCAAAGGAGTAAGCCGATCTTTTAAGTTCTCTTTTTACAACTCGACTCTCAACAACCGGGGGGAATCTACCGCCGACCATCCCGCAATGTGAATGCTCAAAGCAGGATGTTCGGTTCACACAGTGCTCAGTGTATAAAGCATTACTGTTCCTGGACATCCATAAGTTGAGTGGACTTGATGGAATCCCTCCAATTGTGCTGAAGATGTGTGCTCCAGCGTTAGCGCCGATTATTACGCATCTTTTCCGGTTCTCTTACTCTTTACATGTCGTCCCAAGCTAATGGAAGACATCCTTAGTGCACTCGATCCTTAAAAAAGGTGACCGCTCGGACCCTATCGCCAACACCTCCTTGTTCTGCAAAATAATGAAATTCATTATTAACTGTCAGACCATGAGGTACCTTAAAGAGCATCAGTTGATTAGTGACCGTCAATACGGTTTCCGTCGAGGTCGCTCGGCTGGTGATCCTCTTATCTACCTGACTTACCGATGGGTGGAGGTAGTCGATACCAAGTGGAAGGCCCTGGCCGTTAGTTTAAACTTAGCGAAGGCCTTCGATTAGATTTGGCACAAAGCGCTTCTTCCAAAACTTCTCTCGTATAGGTTTGCGGAGAAAATTACGCATTGGGTCACCAGTTTTCTTACAGATCGGAGTATTAAGGTCGTAGTCGCCGGTGGACATGCGATGTACTTAGTCAGACTGAGATAAAAATCGAATCGGCCATCGCAAAAATCCATACACAGTCGATTTATTTATCCTAACGATATGCAAGATTGCCTTTTTTTCATAGGATAGGGTGTCAAACGAGCACACAGTCCACCTGATGGTAAGTGGTTGCTGTGGCCCATAGACATCTACATCTATCCTCGATTACGAATCAAAATGCAGATGCGCTGTCACCCGTGAGGACTAAGATGGAATGCCTCATTTCCAGTAAAAAGGGTCTCCGGTTCTCTACACTTACCACACGAAACACAGCAGCATTAAGCTACTACTTTACGCTGGTATTCTGTGAGAGCGTGGTTCTTCCCCGGTCGAGCCGACCCATTCGTGCTACAACTATACTACTAATATAACTGCAGCATGGCTCTACCACGTACAATTTCTGGAATTGGGATCAATAAATACTGACAATAGAACCGACGGATCGTAACGACGGATCGTACCGTATATGGGGCCTTTTAGAGTAAGAGTAAGAGTATCCACTACTTATCCTGTGGATTTGTTAAAAGCGACAGAGGTAAATGAAACAGAACGTTAATAACAATTCAAAATAATAATAAAATCTGCCATTGCCAATCGTCCTGCCAAGCGTAGGAGGAACATGGCAATATCTCCCATACTGGGGCCATAGGAGGCTTGTTCCATATAAGGCATTCTATGGCGGGAATCTCCGTCATAGAATGCCTTATTTTAATAGGCTGTAATGCAATGACTACTTGCTTATTTAAATCACTATTTACTCGTCTCTATAATTGGTTTACTTGTCTTTTACTTGCAAATATACTAAACTATTAACTTGCTTACTCATTATAAAAATTAAAAGTAAGATAGCGTGACAGGAATCGCCTTGGTCTTATTGCTCCGCTTGCCCCGAGGAGTTTTGGTCGCGGCGGAATTGTCCCCCCCCCCCCTCCCAGAATACGCACGGCAGCCTGGATGCTAACGCTCACCTTCTTCTCTGTCACCAGGGGTGCTGGTGCCCTCCTGGGGTGGTTTTTTAATTGATTCCGATACCATGTTGGCGGGGTAGAGCTGGGAATTGGGCCTACGGCCACCTACACTTACCAAGTGAAACGCAGAGGTAAACCTCTACTTCACGCTGGTATTCTGTGAGGTCGTGGTAACACTACGGTTCGAGCTGGCCCACTTCTAAATTATTTAGTTTTTAAACAGTTAATAGAAAGCGCAAACCCTGAATAAGTAAATGTAATGGGAAATTCCGTGCCAGATAGTAGATATTTCATTGGAAGCTAATGTTACTATATAAAATTTTAATGAAAGCTAGGACGTATTGCTTTATTAACTTTCCAGTGGGAAGTTATTGTAATGGGTCCGATTTTGCAAATTGGAAATTTTAACGTATCTCCGTTTCAAGGTCTTTAGAGTCGAATAGTATGGTTTTTAAGAGGATGTCCGTGCACATGTACGTATGTATGTTCGGATTCAATTTTCGCCTCGTGTATTTCGAGAACAAAGAGTGATATTGACATGAGACCACTTTTTAACGCATAATTATCTAACTTACACCTCACTAAATTTTGAGCAAAATCGATCAAGTAAATTTTGTGCCGAATGAAAAATTGTAAAAAATTTTAAAACATATGATATTTTTTATTCTTTCCACTGGGAAGTTAGTCGTGCGGATCTTTCGGGTCGCATCTAGACCGCTTTTTATTTTTTTATAGAACGATTGTGACCAACGAGCACTTAGTCCACATGATGGTAAGTGGATGCTCTGGCCCGTAGACATCCACACCTATTTTCGATTAATGTTCAAAATGCAAATGCGTTGTCACCCCAAGAACTAAGACGGAATGTCTCATTTCTAGATAAAACTACACTAGGGTCTACGGTTCTCCACACACAGCATAACGAAACAGCGGCATTGAGCAGCTATTTTAACATTGGTTCACCTTGTCCGTTCCCGGTCGAGCCGACTCATTTGTGCTACCACCATAATTTATTATTTTTGCTTCAGAAGCCCTGGGATTCAGTAAAAATAAATTGCGCATTCTGGCGAGAGCCCTAACTGGACACTGTTGTCTTAAAAAGCACATGTCCATCCCGGGAATAAGCAATTCAAGGATGTGTCGGTTCTGTTCCATAACGGAAGAAACGCGGAAACTCATCTGGGAAACTATGTACTCCACCCAGAAGAAGTGAAATTACTCACGGCTAAGCAACTCCTTCTATTCATTGAAAACATAGGGCGTAGCCGTGAACTATAGCCATACCAGCGATCACAATAGATCTTCTAGGTCGCAGTGATACTGGTCTCTTCCCCTAGACCTGCATAACTTAATAAAAAAAAATTTTATCTGCATCATGGCTCTACCACATAAACTCCTATCAATGCTTGACTTACACGTTGAAAAAATAAGAACCCTTTGCATTTAGTGATGAGGCAAACCAAATCGCTTATACGGCCGTATTTAATCCATTGTAATCACACAGTCCGTCTAGCCCATATCATTATTACAACAATTGCTGTAATCCGCGACCTCGCTGCTATTCATGCATTGTAACTGCATCTTTGCTATTGGATAATTGGCGGGTACACGTTGTTTTTTAAATAGGTAACTTTAAACAACCCACATACTTCGTTTAATGAGAGTGTTAAATGACACATTTACGATATTAAACGACAGTATCTAGATGACCGAGCATTGCTCAGTATTTTTTTTTTGGAAATCTTGTTTTTTGGAAATTATATTTAGATACAAATTACATACTGATGAAATATGAATAATAAATATTTTTAGATCTTACCTACATAACAGAAAAAACTAAACTGGTTATTTAATTTAAAAAAAATTAGTTTCACCTAATTTTTCGTGTTTTAAAAAAATACTAAAAAAAAGGGTTCGAAATAATAGATTTTGTCACAAAAGAAGACAACTTAAAAAAAAGAAAAAAAATCGGACTAAAACATTCTGACTTGAACCAAGGTGCTACGATTCCGAGATCGGCCGATATCCCAGTTGAGATATAAATAACTCATGACAAATTAACGAAATTTGCCTTCGTATTCTTTTATATTGTATCAGTTTTTCATTGCCTGAAAACACAGATAAAACATTTTCTAAAATCATTTTTAGAAAATATCATATACATAGGATATGAATCCTAGCTGGAGAAATAAATCGATCCAGCTAGGATTATGAATCCTAGCTGGATCGATTTATTGCTCCCGAAACCCCCTGGACACTAAATTTCATGATATATATGAATAATTGCTCTTTTAAAGGTATAAGATATTTACGGCCATAAGTTCTGTTGAGTACGGTTTCCCCTGTCTTATATCTGCTGCAACGATCCATATCCACATGGATATCTCGGATTATTGAACATAATGTTTATACTTTATATTATGAGATGCATATGCTTCATTGGCTAATAGCTGACGTGGGCGTTAGAACGTTCATGATACTCAATTAATTGAATGCCAGAGACTCCTTTTACTGGAAATGATTATATTTTATGTGTGTTGCGTATCCTATATGTACAAATTGTTGAATTTAATTACGACAACCTAACTGCCCATAACTCACTCTGTTCTACCCACAGAAATCATAATAATATTGTCGTTTTTTGTATTATTACGATTTCTGTTGTTCTAACCAAGGTTAGCTGGTAGAGAATGCTATATAGCAATAAGCTCGCCTTATGTACAAAAATTTTGTTGCAATAAAGAATAAAATAAATAAAAATAAATTATTTGTTCCATCTAGTGATAGTGTAGTGTCCTCCCTTATAATATATACTATCACTGGTTCCATCGTAGTTTTCAGCGGTGACAACGCATCTGATTATCGATTCTTAATCAAGGATATATAAGTAGGTGTATATGGGTCACAGAATCTATTTACCAAAAATATATATACATACATATGCAAGGCTCTACTCGGTTCACATACGCCCTGTATGTATTTACATATAACAAAATATATACATACATACAGGGCGTATGTGAACGGATACCTGGCACTGATATTTTAGAAAAATATAAACAAACGTTCTGAACTAAACGTTATTACTTTGTCCTTTGCCCTTGAGCCTGTGACCCTGCGAAGTGACAAGGTCAAAGATGGCTACTAAATTTATTGTTTTTTTTTTGACATTCGTAAAGCTGATTTGAATTTCGATAGATTTTAATTAATTTATTTATTTGCTTCAAAATGTTTGTTTTTATTTTTCGTAAAATATCAGTGCTATAGGCTTCTACTACGTTACGATGTTATACCCTATTTTTTTTCCAGACGGTTAAAAATGCCATCTAGTATGTAATTCTGTTAGCAGCGTATAATAATTCTGACTACGCGTTACTTGTTTAACAAAAATATATAATTTTACCTATTACACATTCAGAGAACTCTCTACGGCTAGTAGAAAATTTAAGATAAAGTCTTGCTTAGTCTATTTAAAATCTAAGTAAAAGAGTGGCGATCTGGTGAGACATGCAGGGAATCGGTGTATGCAGGTGGCTCAGGATAGAGTTTGGCATTATTTGAGGAGCCCTATGTTCAGCAGCGGTTTGAATGTAACTTGACAGCCCGGTATCGTCACGCCTTCTCACCTCGCTCGGAGCATTTATTTATACGGCATATAGATAAATGTACTGTAACATAGTCTTGATGAGATGTTATAATATTACTGCTAAGAGGGCATACCGAACGCAAAAAATTAAATTTTATGAAAGTAAAAGCCGTTTTAAAAGAACTAACAAGGGGTAAAATTAAAAACTTTGTACAACCGACTTCAATATAAATTAATGTGATTAATGATGATTATGTGAAAATCATCAATGTATTTGAAGTCAATTAAATGCACATTATTAAGGATAACTCAAAAACTACCGGTCAGATACTGATCAAATTTATATGGGGCCGCATGGGAAGCACCAGTCTTCAAATAAAAATAGAACCATAAAAATGGGTTCACCTAGAAAAAAGTTCTGAGGTAACACACATAAAGAAATTAGTTAACCCAGCAGGCCATCCCTGGAACTTTCCGCTAACTTTAATATAAAAACGCTCCAAATTCCACCTACTATGATATAATTTTGAAATACTGGGTTTTTAATTTTTTTTTCAAAATTATATTATTATCCTATTGAAAAAATTGATTTCACGGAAATTTTTCAAGTTATTTTGAAAAAACACTTATTTACGAGATTTCTTTCGATAATGATATCTATCGATCGAATCAACTGATTTAAAATTTTTGAAATTCATCATGATTTGAAATCGACGTCGTTTTTTGAGTACAAGAGATGATTAGTTTATAGAATTTATATATATATATATATCATGTATATTTTATGTATATTTTAATGATTATTTATGTTAAATAATAATATATAGGAAAGTTCTATATTTATAAATATCATCTTGTACTCAAAAACGGTGTCGAGTTTCAAATGATGAATTTCAAAATTTTTGAAAATCAGATGATTCGATCGATAGATATCATTTCGAAAGAAATCTACGTAAATAAGTGTTTTTTTCAAAATAACTTGAAAAATTTCCGTGAAATCAATTTCTTCAATAGGATAATTTTGAAAAAAAATTAAAAACGTAGTATTTCAAAATTATATCATAGTAGGTGGAATTTGGAGCGTTTTTATATTAAAGTTAGCGGAAAGTTCCAGGGATGGCCTGCTGGGTTAACTAATTTCTTTATGTGTGTTACCTCAGAACTTTTTTCTAGGTGAACCGATTTTTATGGTTCTATTTTTATTTGAAGACTGGTGCTTCCCATGCGGCCCCATATAAATTTGATCAGTATCTGACCGGTAGTTTTTGAGTTATCCTTAATAATGTGCATTTAATAGACTTGAAATACATTGATGATTTTTACATAATCATCATTAATCACATTAATTTATATTGAAGTCGGTTGTACAAAGTTTTTAATTTTACCCCTTGTTAGCTCTTTTTAAAACGGCTTTTACTTTCATAAAATTTAATTTTTTGCGTTCGGTATGCCCTCTTAGCAGTAATATTATAACATCTCATCAAGACTATGTTACAGTACATTTATCTATATGCCGTATAAATAAATGCTCCGAGCGAGGTGAGAAGGCGTGACGATACCGGGCTGTCAAGTTACATTCAAACCGCTGCTGAACATAGGGCTCCTCAAATAATGCCAAACTCTATCCTGAGCCACCTGCATACACCGACTCCCCGCATGTCTCACCAGATCGCCACTCTTTTACTTAGATCTTAAATAAACTAAGCGCAGACTTTATTTTAAATTTTATACTAGTAGTAGAGAGATCTCTGAATGTGTAGTAGGTAAAATTATATATTTTTGTTAAAAAAAGTAACGCGTAGTCAGAATTATTATATGCTGCTAACAGAATTACATACTAGATGGCATTTTTAACCGTCTGGAAAAAAAATAGGGTATAACATCGTAACGTAGTAGAAGCCTATAGCACTGATATTTTATGAAAAATAAAAACAAACATTTTGAAGCAAATAAATTAATTAATTAAAATCTATCGAAATTCAAATCAGCTTTACGAATGTCAAAAAAAAAACAATAAATTTAGTAGCCATCTTTGATCTTGTCACTTCGCAGGGTCACAGGCAATCATTAAAATAAACATAAAACACTATACAGTCGATATATATATATATATATATATATATATATATATATATATATATATATATATATATATATTTTTTTGGCAGCTACCAGTGGATGCTGCCAGTTAAAGTCATACTTATTCTATGAAGTTTCTATAGATGTTTTACTTTATGTTACGAAGTTACATGCTATTTTCGGATGAATTTAAATAGATACTTTTACAAAATTACTGCTTGTATAATAAAATGGATGGCAAAAAATATACTATAACTTAATGTTAGTAATGGGTATGAAATCAAATAGAGTTTGCACAAAAGGAGTGTGAGCTGAATGTTACAAAGGTTGAAGATTTATAGGACGCAGGATGTTACTAAGAAGAAAATTATATAGTGAATATGAGAGCTTAGGGTACTTAAAAAAAATTATAATCGATCTTACATTTGTCTAGTTCGCACTTACAAATTGTAAGATTTACTTAATATGTGTTATTCTGTGATTCTCACAAGCTTTAAATGAAATTTAATAATAGTAATAATCATTATTTGCGTAAATATATAGATGTTTTATTAGTACACATATTTTGCTATTTTAATAAAACATAGCATGCAAATTATATTTAAATCACCTACATTAAACAATAAAACACTAAAAGGACCTATATGATATTAAACATTAACATTTTTATTCAAATCGTATTTTATGTTGTCAGAATCACAGCACACTAATGGTCAGAATAAAATGTCAGAAGGTAGCTTACATCACAAATTAATTGATGTTGTTTTGTCACTTAACCAACGGTACAGTCTATTTTTAAATATTTAAAATTCACATTATATAGTGTTTTACATAGGTAAACAGCATTTTACTATATTTAGTTGATTTCGGAACTTCGCTTAGAACTAACCTATTCGGTTTTCTGTTAAGCCTAGGATTAACATAAGAAGACTTTTTACATCAATCTGTATGCTGTTTTAGAAATATATATATCTCAAAAATGTTTAACGATTTCAGAGTGAGTAAACAAAGACTTTTGAATATTGGCTTACACGATTCTTTTGTTGAGATACCACACATCACACTTATGCACTTTTTTGTGTCTTTTTTAACCTCTAAAAGGAAAGGTCTTGGTACATTTCAATGCAGTCAATTGCTAAAATATATTTATGAGCGTTTCGGAGAATCGTCAATGGTGGTTTTATTGCGTATATCAATTTTTATTGCACACTTGTTACTTCCATTGCCTCCATTATATTTTGTTTCAGTCTGTATTGATGTAACGTAAATGCCTTTTAGAAATATAATAAAATATTTTTTGTTTGTTTTGTTCATGTTTTATGCGTTTCTTTAATACTTGTTGGCTGTAAAAAGTTGTAAAAAGGCTGTTGGAGGGAAAAGGGGAGATCTCCCACCGGCCACCGGGCAAGGTGTTCTGCCCGGGGTGCGGCCAACGCTCCGTGTGATAGTTTTATTTGCGCTCTAAGCAAATAAGGGCAACCCTTCGGTAACGGGGGAGGAAGATGGTGAATGCTCATAGCGTACCGGCCCTCTTTGGCTGAAAGGAAGGCGCAAGTGGCGAGTAGCCGCTTAGAAGTGTGCCTAACTAAGGCAGATTATGAGATGAGTTAAGTAGGCTTGGCCTGAGCCGCCAGGAGGCAGTTCAGGTCAGCCGAAAGCTTGTTGGGGGGGCCCGAGAGAGAGTTTCTCGGCCTGCGGACACTATAGCGAGTGCGAAGAGGGGCTGTATAGGCAGCTGCCTCGCGAATGAGGCCATTTGAGGGGACTCTGAGGCTTTGAAGAATATCTCAGAGAGCGATTTGATGAATTTGCTTAATTGTCTGGAGATCTAAGTCTCGGTGGAGGCCGGCGTTACGGAAATAGTAGGGTGAGTTCGTAGCTCGACGACAGAAGAGGTTTTGCACTACTTGAAGTTCATTTATTAGGTTGGGTTTAGCATGAGCGAAAATGGGGGCCGCGTAGGTCATAACAGGTTGTATATAGACCTTATCTAGGGTTCGCTTGTTGCGTAGGGACATTTTACTGTGTCTGCCCAACATGCTGTTGAGCCAACCCATGTAAAATCGTGCGGTGCGAGTTACTTTCATGATATGAGGCTCGAAAGTGAGCCTCGCATCAAGGGTGACGCCTAAGTATTTAGTTTTTGTTTGCCATGGGATAGGGGTTCCTAATACCCTGATTGGCGGAATGGCAGTGAGACGGCTTCGTTTATGTTCAAAGCAAACGGCGCAGTTCTTCTCCGGGTTTACGTCGATACGCCATTTTGGGAGTTTGATAGTTCGGAGCTATTCTATATATACTGTTTTACCTCGGAATTTTGATAGCGCGATTTAGGCTTCGATGTGTTTCGCTTGTGGTGCGGCGACGGCGCCACCACACACTTATTTTTTTTTTATTAATAAGGCACACAAACAGATTGAAGACAATACAAAACACATTTAAAGTAACAAAAATATTATAACTAGTCTATAATCCAATAAAGTGTGCACAGTAAAACAAATATATATGACAACAAGTATGACAGAAAAATAAACTAATAATACATAGTACTAGTGACAGTTAAAAAAAACTTATTTTATGATATTCATGAAATTTACATATTTAACGTAGCAATCACAGATCTTCTAAATTGTGAAATATTAGAATTAAAAATGTCCAGATCAGCGTTACGATGTCTCAGCTCGTCAAAATTTCGACACATTCGAATGACCGGATTAAAGAAAGACGTGTTGCTTCTGTAAACATCCAGGCGAAAGATACGCGGGTTACGCAGACCGGACCGACCGTTAAAATTAATTAAATTAAGCAATTCTGGGCAATCGATGCAGGAGTGAATGATTTTGTGAAGGTAAATAAGCTCAGAATATTGTCTACGTTTATCTAATTTCGTAACTCCAAAGTAATTCACTCTTTCATTATACGATGGCAACTGGCGGATCAATCCATGTTTACGACATAAGCTCCGTAAAAAACATCTCTGGACTAGTTCAATATTAGCTATACATTCGTTTCTGTTTTTTCAAATTAAAAATGTTGTTGGCTTTTGGTCTTTGTAATTTTTTTTGAAAAAGTTTTTTGTAAAAAAATATAAGAAATTATTTTTTTTTAAATTTATTAACATTAAAAAATTCTTTTTTTTTTTTTTTATCTTGTAGTAATTATTTTTTAAATTTTTAAATTTTTTATTATAATACAAGATATTTGCTATAAATGCACATTTAAATCTTAACTCTGAGTTAGATAGTTTAGGAACTATGATAATTTGAATGTAACTGTTCAAAGTGCCTCTACCCCGATATTAGATAACTAAACACCCATTCCAGTGAGTAAGATAAAATTCTTCAATAATTCAAGGAATCGTAAGCAAGCACAATAGCATCCTTTGTGTGACCAGGTAAAAAACGCTGTGCACACAGTGCGAGCGAGACGGAATAACGGCTGTCTCCAGGTAAAAAGGGTGCAGTGTGCGCTTGTGCCGTCGAGCAGTCGTCCCTCGCTCTGCGTTGTGATAACATTCCTGGTTTTAAGTAAATCTACTTACTGTACATAATTATTGTTTGTTGTTAGACTTTGTTACGTTTTTGTTTTGTTGTTTAACTGTTACTTTTTGTTTATTACAATGAACGAGTACTCAAGCCAGCATATCGCTGACATCCATTTCGTGTATGGATTGTGTAACGGGAGTGCAAATAGAGCTGTTGTAGAGTATGCATGATGATTTCCTAACAGACGTACGCCGAATGCTCGCACTTTCGTGAGAATTCATTTGAGACTTGCGGAAAATGGAATAAGAAGGCTCGGTAACGAACGTACTCGTGTTTTGTCGCTCCAAGATGAACATCAAATATTGCAAATGATTACTCAAGACCCTAGCCTGAGCATTAGACGCATAGCTAATCGTCAAAATCAAAATGGTCGGTGTGGAAAATTTTAAAAAGAGAAGGATTACATCATTTTCGACGGGTGCAAGAAATACTGGAACCGGATTATATAAGAAGAGCAATATTTTGTTCGTGGATATTGAGAGAAACGCGATATGATCCAAACTTTTTAAAAAGAATTATGTGGACAGACGAAGCTACTTTCACGCGATCAGGGTATACGAACTACCGTAACGAACACCTGTGGCTTCAAGAAAATCCACATGCGATCCGCCCAAATTCTTTTCAACATAAATTTTCTGTCAACGTTTGGGCCGGAATGATTGACGACATTCTAATTGGACCAATCATTTTACCAGAGACAATGAATAGCCCAAGATTCCTAAATTTCCTGGAAACGATTTTTTTGGATGCTTTATTGGAGTTACCATTGGCCTACAGGGCCAGAATGATTCTGCAATTGGATGGTGCTCCGGCACACTTCGCGCTTCTTGTGCGGAATCATTTAAATGCACACTATTCGTCGTGGATCGGACGCGGAGGAACAATTGCTTGGCCACCGCGGTCGCCGGATTTAACACCTCTCGATTTTTTTTGATGGGGCACACTCAAACGAAGAGTGTATGTAAATGTGCCAAATACACGAGAGGAGTTAGCAGAAAAAATAATTCAAGCAGCAAACGAATTGCGAGAAGACAAGGCAATGATCCAGCGCTCTACGCAACACGTTGCACTAAGAGCAACAGCATGTCTGCAGAGACAAGGAGGTCACTTTGAGCAGTTTTTGTAATTATTTTGCCAAATTAAATGCAATTGATATAAATTATTTTGTTTTATTTCATTTGCTAGTGTATCCGTGCTTTTCAAGTAAGTATGTTTACACTGTCATAGCTCCTAAACTATCTAACTCGGAGTTAAGATTTAAATGTGCATTTATAGCAAATATCCTGTATTATAATAAAAACAAGTTAAAAAAATTGGTTAACACGATGGTTTTTTTTAAAGCTAAGAATCTGAAAAACAACATCAATTTGTTGTCTAATTTATTTTTTCAAAAATGTTTTTTACTAATACTGAAAAATTAAAAAATAATATTTTGAATCTAGATTTATTGTCTACACTATTAACTAACATTTGAGACCAATTTTGTTTTTGAAAGTCTTCTACTTGGGTAGATATTGTTAAATTAATACAAGCATCTATGCTTCGCCAACAATTTTTTTTAAAGTGCTGCCATTTTTTTATTAATGGCGAAAAAAAAATCATTGATCCCTAATTTGTCGATAAAATTAATTGTATTTTAACCCCTTTAAGTATCGGACATCGGAAACCGGACACATTGTATGTACTTCGTAATATGGTGACCAGACTACTGAGGCGTATTCAAGGATCGGTCTCACAAGAGTGTTAAAAAGAAATATTAGACTAAGGGGTCTCTTGAATTCCTTCATAACTCGTGTAACAAAACCAACTAACTGATAAATACGTTGCGTTAAGTGATTAAAATGTTGCTTATAATCTAGTTTAGAGTCAAAAATAACGCCTAAATCTTTAGCAACATTACTTTCAGACAAAGGTTGATCATTGATATGGTATGTATATTTTAGACGAGATTTCTTAGTTGTGAATGTTACAAAAAAACATTTGGTTACATTCAAATGCATTTTATTACGAGAACACCAGTTATGAATATTGTTAAGGTCCCGGTGCAAAAAGAGGCAGTCATTAACATCATCGATTATACGGAAAACTTTCATATCGTCTGCATATAGTAAACATTCACTTGTGATATGGTCTACCAATTCATTAATAAATATAATAATCAAAAGAGGGCCAAGATGTGATCCTTGAGGAACCCCGGATGTTACATTTACTGCTTTGAAGAGGAATTTTATAAGTCTGCTAGTCGTCTAGAAAGATACGAAATTATCCAACGCAACAAATTGCCGTCGTCTGCTAATTTAGCCGCGAGTATTCTATGGTTGACTTTTTCAAACGCCTTTGAAAAGTCAGTATAAATTGAGTCTACTTGGCGTTGGGTAGCAAACGCTTGACAGATGTAATTTTTGTAGACAAGTAAATTACTAACGGTTGATCTACCAGTAACAAAACCATGTTGTAAGTTTGATATGCTTTGTTTCACGTGTTTGTAAATATGGTCATAAGCCTTCAAAAATTTTTGCCATACAGGTTAAAATACTAATTGGCCTATAGTTTTCACATTTTTTTTATCACCAGACTTATGAATTGGAATTACATACGCATTTTTTCAAACGGAGGGGAATATGCCACTCTTAATTAGGGGTCGCAAACCGGGGTCCCGAATCTCGAAAATACTGACTGAAACGAAAGCTTTAAAATACCGGTATTGAGTGAACGGAAACCGGTATTTACGACTTTTCGGTATTTCATTATAAATCTTTGTTAAATAATATTATGTCAAAAAAATTTAAATAGCCCACGCTTTTTGCGTGGTGGATGCTATAGCAACGCGGCTCGACAATGCAATGCAAGTCGCGCGACTACACTCTGGAGTGAGTGAGAGAGAGTACTTACTCCCGAGTCCTGAGCCGACGACGAATCCGCCCGCTCGCTTATACAACTAATGATGGTGCCAGTGTAATGATCGCATTTGGAAAAGAAGCAGCACTTTTCCACCAGCGATGCCTTGCTCATGGTATACAGTTAGCGATATTAGACGTACTCTATAAAAAAGAAAACAGTTCCCAAACTCAACTAAGAGAACTGGAAGATCACGATTCTTATGACTTTGCTTTGGGATGATATGGAGAAGATTACTATGACGAGGGACTGGGTGTTACCATCTTCTTGGGATCCTATAAATTATAATATTAAATCCCGAAACAAGCACACAATTGCTAGACTTCAAGGTACGCCCATTCTGCCTACATCGGACCAAAAACTAATAATTGTTAACTGAAGGTAGCCCTATTAAACTATGACACTGCGACGGGAATATACAGTGTGAGTCTTTATAAAGTGCACATATCAAAACCAGGGAAACTACACATAATTTCATCGACGGAAAAATTATATTTCATATATATATTATATATATATATATATATTATATATATATATTATATATTAAATAAAAAATTAACGTCATAAAATTAGAATAAAGAGGTTTTTGATGAAAATCTGGTATTTTTTTTCATCATTTTTACAATAACTTTAAAATTTCTCGAAAAATGGTCCCCTTAATCCTACTTTTTTTAAATCTTATGTTATTCTACATCATATTAGCTTTCTAATGGCAAAAAATGCACGTTTATTACTCAGATACAACTTTATTAATTAGCATTTAAAAAAAAGCATACAGCTCAGTTAAGCACCGTAGCAGGTAGATAGAACTACATTTTTAGGAATAAAACTAGATTTTATCTACATAAATCATTTATTATTTATTAAAACAACGACTCACCCAAAAAAAGGGTCTCTACCTGCCTGATAAAAAATGGCGGTGCGTGCGTGCGTACGATGCGCAAACGCAAGGGCTTTTTCAAACACTCATGGAAATGGTTGCATTTGAGTAATAAACGTGCATTTTTTACCATTAGAAAGCTAATATCATGTAGAATAACACAAGATTAAAATTATATAGGATTAAGGGGACGATTTTTCGAGAAATTTTAAAGTTATTGTAAAAAGGATGAAAAAAATACCAGATTTTCATCAAAAACCTCTTTATTCTAATTTTATGACGTTCATTTTTTTGGAAATTTTTACTTTATTGGCACGGCTTATTATTAAAAATAATTTAAAAATTTATTTCATTTTGATAGGACATTCAGTTTAAAAGTTATAACAATTTATTTAAATAGGGTTAGCAGCTGCAATTTCAAATATTAAAATATTCATAAAAAAAAATTTTTTATAACTTTTTTTAATAATTTTTCCTTCGATGAAATTATATGTAGTTTCCCTGGTTTTGATACGTGCACTTTATAAAGACTCACACTGTATAATAAGTTAGAATACGCAGTAAAATTCGTAAAATTTAGTTTCATTTAAACTACTTCAATTCATTTAAAAGTAAATTTATAACATTCTTTGCTGTCGAATTTAACCTATGAACCAGATTTTCTTCTTCTCTAGAGATATCGCTTTTGGAACCGGTGATAGATTTTAACGTTCATAGAAGTTTTAGATGATCGTAAACTGAAGAATATATATATATATATATATATGACTTTTTCTAACTACACCATAGAGCAAAGAAAGCTTTTACTCGATTTCCAATTTCCATGAAAAAAAAGTGAAGATAAATCGCCCAAGAGTATTTTATGTTTTATTAAAGCTGAGGATAATGAAGAAGTTTATAAGAACATGAAGAAGTAAGCCTATGAAGAAGTTACTTAGCAGGAGTATTTTATGTTATTGTTAAGGTTGATTACTGGAGGTTTCTTATGTTTAAATAGTTTAAAATAACTTAGTAGCAGTGAGTTATTTATTCAACTTTAAATAAATGATTGATTTTTTTTAAATAAATGTGATTTTCTTATCATATCACACTTCTATTGATTGGCTGGTGACAATTCCCTTATGAAAATTACGGTTACATTACATATTTTTAAATATTTTTCTCACTATGTTAAAAAAAAAACGAAAATACCGAAACTACCGAAATCTCGGTATTCATTAAAAATTAATACCGAAAACAGGTTTTTAAAAAGAGGTCCGGTATTGCGACCCCTACTCTTAATAGACTTATTAAAAATTATAAATAACGGCAAACTAGGTTCTTCACAACACGCCTTAACAAATAATGATGGAATTCCATCGGGACCGGGACCTTTGTGAGCCTCTAGTGTTTTAATCTTTCTAATAATGTCATCTCTACTAATGGCTATATTTGATAGTGCAAGATTAGACCTGTCTGTTATATTAAATTTGGGTTCACAGTTGTCAGGTTTTTCATAAATAGAAACAAAATACGCTGAAAAAAGTTCACAGATTCAATGATTCTGAGGAGGGCTGATTGAGGATCTGTAGCAGTTTTAGCATCATGAGTCGTAGATACCTTTACTTGATTTTTTGTTATTAACGAACTTAAAAAAATGTTTAACGTTTATACCTAAAATATTCTCAACTTCATTTTGAATCGATTTGTAGCAGGCTTCAATTAATTTTTTACTACGAGCTCTTAGCATATTGTATGTATCATAATCCCTCGGATTACCAAATTTTTTATACAACTTATGATACTTTTTCTTATCTCGAAGGCAACGAATAAGAGGATAGTTAAACCAGTATGGGCATTGGTTAGGATTACATTTTTTAAATTGTGCAAACAGCAAAATAGCTGAATTAAGTTCTTTATACATAGCATCAACAGCACTACCAGGGTCCAAGTCAATTAACAGTTAATGCCAATTAACTTTTCTTAAATTATCTTTATATATTTTTATATATTTTTTCAAAATAAGTAAGGGGGATAAGTCGCTCGCGTCCGTAGGCTATGACCACCTATTCCTAGGCCCACCCTACACGTGTCCCCCGGGTGGTGCTAAATGAGCGAAAAGCCGATACCACAAACTCGGCTCCACGCCGTGGTAGCGGCGTAAAACATACTACCCAATATTTTTGCACCATGAGGAACTATATAAAAGAAATGGCCCCGAGTTCCCGGCGCCCCTTTAATGGGGCAGGGGTGCGAAGAATCTCTGGGAGGCAAACCGGCGACGAGGTTCGCCACCCTTCACGTTCTGTCTCCCGGAGAGACGAAAAGTGGATTGCAGAGGCCCGTGTGGCTACGTTGAATGTATGTGGGGCAATGAATGATAAAATGTTTTTTTTAGATGGATGAAGTATGCGATATGATGTATGATAGAGGAATAGATCTGTTATGTGTAAATGAGACGAAAAGGAAGGGGAAGGATGTCACTACACATGGCATGTATACCGCATACTGGTCTGGTGTAGACGAGATCGAGTGGGCATGCCAGGGGGGTAGGTATCATCCTTTCAGAAAGAATGGGCCAATGTGTGAAAGAGTATGAATGATGCTAGCCCAAGAATGCTATGGATACGAATGAAAGTGGGCTTAATTTGCTTAGAAGTTGTTTGTGTTAGGGGTCTACGCCCCAGACATGTCTAAGCCCACTTATATCCGAGAGCAGTTTTGGGAAATGGTAAGGATGGTGTTAATGAAGTGTAAGGGAAATGAAAATATTATTATGCTAGGAGATTTTAATGGAAGAGTTGGGGTGAGGAGGCTTGGTTATGAAAGGATATTGGGAACGTTTGGTGATGAAAGTATAAATGAGAATGGTGGTCTTATGTATGGAAGATTTTTGACAAGGGTTTTTTGGAAAGATTGGGGGGGTTACAGGGGGGTAGCAACGGATCATTTTTGGTTTTATGCCGAATTAATGGTCTATTCAGGCGTTGGCGCCATCGATCATCTATGTCTACCACTGCGTTACAGCGTATTAGAACAGATAGGTTACAAGATGAAGATGAGAGAAACAAGTTCAAATGTAGACTGAAAGAAAATATAAGTGGTTTAGATGAATTATGTATGAAGGAGTTAGACTTGGAGAATGTATGGCAAAATGTAAAGAAAGGTTTAGTGGATGCAGCTACCGAAGTATGTGGTGTTAGTATGAGGAAGAATGAAAGGAAAAATAATACGTTATGGTGGGATGATGAGATACGTATGGAAGTTGAAGCAAAGAAGAGAGCATGGCTAGATTTACTAGCAACAAAGGCTGGTAATTCTAGCGGTACGAATGATGATATTGAAAGAAAAAAGGCAGTCTTTAAACATCTTAATAAGAGAGTAAAAGAAGTAGTTGAAAGAAATAAGCAAGAAAGAACGGAGAAGAATGATAGAAGAATATCGGATAACTTCCAGGCAAATATTAAAATGTTCTGGAAACTTGTAAGAACTGCCAGGGGACATTCAAAACAGCCTATGATGAATGTTATAAGAGACGAGAATGGCTATATTCTGAAATATGAAGTTTTGAGTTTAAAGAGATGGAAGGAATATTTTGAAAGCGTATTTATGAGTGGGGAGACGACGTGTGTACTAAGTGAAGTAGAAACTCCGAAAGAAGAGAAAAGAGCTAGCGAGATAAGTATAGATGAAATAATGAAAGCAATGAAAAGCATGAAAAGCAGGTAAGGCTGCCGGATATGATAGAGTTTCACTCGAAATGCTAAGGGCTGGAGAGGAAATCGTGGCAGGCCTGCTGCACACCTTGTGGGTGAATTTATGCTGGGAACTGAAGCGGGTACCGGTAGACTGGTGCAAAGCCGTGATAGTCCCAGTATATAAAGGAAAAGGGTCGCAGCAGGACTGTAAAAACTACCGTGGCATCAGCCTTCTTAGCATTGTGGGAAAACTGTATGCTAAGGTACTGATTGAAAGGGTCATGAAAGAAACTGATGAAAAAATTTGGGATGTGCAAGCGGGATTCAGAAAGGGAATGGGATGTACAGATCAAGTCTTTTCCATGCGCATGATCACGGAGAAGTTTTTGGCCAAAAACCAAAAGGTTTTTTGTGTGTTCATGGACTTGGAAAGGGCCTATGACAGAGTAAATGGGGCCCTGCACTCTGTTGTGAAGAGTCAAAATGTGTCAAAAAAGGCACGTATGGCAATTCACTATGCTGTGTTGGTCCCTACTTTAACGTATGGTAGTGAAAGTTGGGTGTGGCAGAAGAAGCACGAGAGTAGAATCAACGCAGTAGAAATGCGGTCCTTAAGAAGTATGTTAGGGCTGAATCTGAACGACAGGGTAAGAAATTGTGTAATAAGAGAAGAGTGTGGTTTGCAAGATGATGTTGTGACCAGGATTGAGAAAGGAATGCTTCGGTGGTTTGGTCATGTGGAAAGAATGAATGAGGAAAGAGTGACAAAGAAAATGTATGTTGCAGAAGTGAATGGCAGAGTCGGAAAGGGACGTCCTAGGCGAAAATTTATCGACCAAATTGGCGATTTATTGAAAACGGGCCAAATTAGGAGTACCCTTAACCGACGAGCATGTATGCGTAGGTGTATGGATGTGAAGGAGGCGAAAGAGGTGTGTCAGGATCGTGCCAAATGGAAGTCTGTAGTTCTGTCTACCCCTCTGGGTGACAGGCGTGTGTTTATGTATTTATGTAGTAGTATATGTTAGGGTGATGGGTTTCAAATATAATCGGGATTCCAAATGGGCTGTGTTGCCTCCTGGTGAAGGCGTGAGTGTTTATGTGTTATGTATATGTATGTATTTTTTCAAAATTACATTTATGATAATTTGGTTTCAAAAGTTTATGATTAAATTTAACAAAATTTGGTTTATTATCTGTATAAAATAAGATTTATTTCTGTAGATGGCTGATGACCATCCAGTTTCAATAATGGATCTACTTCTTTTACTCTTAGTTCGTCCATAGTTGATAATACGAGATCAAGTAGACGATCGTTCTGATTTTTAGAATTGTTATATTGTTTCAGATATAATGCCATAGTATCTAAAAGAAAACGGCCCTTAGTGCCAGCAGAAGTATTTGGAATTAAACATAATTCTAAATTAGAGATCTCCCAGTCTATGTCAGGAAAGTTAAAATCGCCTACCAATAAGAAATGTCCAGAATGGGCATGGCTAAGTATGATACTTTGATAGTGTTTCATAAGTTTATTGATGTCGTCCGACTGAAGATAAGGTAGAAGATAATAAACACAAATATTTAATGACAAACAATTTGTAGAAATAAGTGAAACCCAAATATCCTCAAAGTTGCTGTCCCAAAATTGCCTACGAGTAACAGTAAAACATTTTTGTATGGCCAAGATCACACCTTCTCCCTCGTATTTTCGTCCGCCATATACGCATTCCCTTCTGTCCCGTCCGAATACATTATAATGCTCATCAAATAATTCTTCATTAAAAATACCTTCATCTAAGTTAGTTTCGGTTAAACAAATAATATCATATTCATTATTTATTATATTTGTATACAGCTGATGTGTTTTGAAACGCATACGATGAACATTTTGATAGTAAAGTAATATCCAAGAAAAAAAAATACAAAACTTAAACGCAAAATAAACAAAAATAAAAAGTGAGTTACTACAATACAAATCAATTAACTAATTTTAGCCAAGCAATCTTTGTTTTTAATATGTACTGTTGAAGAATTATCATCGTTTCTCACATATATATTCTCGAATTTGAATTTGAAAAAGCTCCTTGGATTCCGGAGAGAGATGTTCGGAAACGTAAATTGGGCATCTGTCCCCTTGAATTCCTAAATGTACAGAGCTTAATGTGTTTCCAGGGTTAGTCTTATTATAACGTTTGACCGCTGACAGAAGATTATCACGATGCCGAACAGAAGGCAGCGAAAGCAAAATATTACGCGGGCGTTGGGCTGATGTGGTCGGCAATTTAACAACCCTTCGACACATACTAATTTCAGCGTCTGTCGATTTCGTTATCCGATTACGATGAAACTTTTGCACGGGGCTACATAGTTATCGCACAATAGGTTGACTAGAACGGGGAAAGACTACGCTCTCACAGAATACCACGGCAAAATAGCAGTTTAACGCTGTTGTGTTTCATATGTTCACTGCTGAACATAGGCCTCCCCCAAGGAATGCCACAAAGCACGGTTCCGAGCCACCTGCATCCATCGACTTCCTGCATATTGATGAAGTAAGGCACTGTCACGTAGTGGGCGGTCACCCTACACTTCGCCTACCGGTACGAGGCTGCCACTCGAGAACTTTTTTCCTCATCGGTTGTCGGTTCTTCGAGCTATATTGCCGTCCCATTGTCACTTTAGCTTACTAAACCGTTTGTCTATATCGGTAACTCTGGTTCTACTGCGGATATCTTCATGTCTAAGTTAACCATCACCCGAGCATAGCTCTCTCCATAGCTCACTAAGCGACCTTTAGCGTCCTTATACGGCCAGCAGTGATGGACCACGTCTCAGATCCATAAGACATCACTGGCAACACGCACTGGTTGTACAATTTTGTTTTCAGGTTTTGAGGTATATGCCCAGCCGAGTTGAATCCGTCGCTTGACCTCTCGGTCGAAGTTGGACTTACCTAATCGGACTATTTGTCCCCTGTTGTAACTACCGGCATAGGTTTGACATAGACGTTACACATGTTGTGTGACACTATTGAGGTCATTGAGCGTAGTGCTTAGGTCCTCCAGCGATTCGGCCATAAGGACTATGTCGTGGGCACATCGAGGGTGAGTGATGTACTCGCCATTGATATTAATAACGTATGATTTCCAATCCGGTAGTTTGAAAACGTCTTCCAATGCAGCGGTGAAGGGTTTCGGGGATAAAACGTCACCATGTCCTACACTTCAATTCAGTTTTCGATAGGTTTCGTACTCTGGTTCTGTACTCGGATAGCCATCGTAGCCTTATTGTACAAACACTTCAGCAATTCGATATACCGACATTCAGCTTGGCACCGCTGAAGGACTGCAGCATCGCCGAATTATCGATGGAATTAAAGGCTTTCTCATAGTCTACTTACGCAAGGGTAAATGGCAGATTATACGCTTCGGTCTTCTGTACAATTTGCCGAAGGGTATGTATGTGGTCTATGGTACTTTTCGGCAACCTTTTCGGAAACCGGCTTGTTCGGGAGGCTGGAAAACGTCGAGTCGTCGTCGTGCGTGCGAGACGATTCGGAATGACTCTCGTAAAACAGCACGTATATGCGGCTTAGAGGCGAAATCGGTCTGTAGTTCTTCGATCGGGCGTTGTCACCTTTCTTGAAACATACCTCCAGAGTAGTCCCACCATGAGGACGGAATTAAAGAGCTTCTGAAGGACTTCAAGTACCGGTTTTCCACCGGAAAGAAGCTAAGATGTAACTGTGTCTGCTGTGCTCTACCTTGGGCCTTGCCGTTTTTAAAGAGCTGGAGAGTCATTCAAACTGATGTCCGAGATATTTGGGTATCGGTATTTTTTTGGTGAGTGTAGAGATACGGTAACGGTTTCCTTCGCGATAAACCAGCACTTACACTGTAATAAACAATTTTATTGACGTTGGCGGGGATCAAGCAAGGTTTATTTACTATGCAAATAATATGAGTGGCAAGCGCTTCATAAAATCAAAATCATATTTCATAGTCTTCTCAAAAAAGAGAGAGCATTAGGTGGTAGGACCCCTTTTATAGCTCTACCTTGGAGTCTGTCTGGTGGGTAATCTAATACTCATTTCTGTCGTTTAACACTGATGCTTGTACTTGTGTTGAGTTTCGGTCTGAAAAGTATAGTATGCCAGAATGAATACAGGCTGTGAGGCACTCTACCTTAATCTCCAGGGACGAAAATGCATCTATAGCCTTCTTTATTTGGAGTAGGCTGCAGGTATTGGTGAGTTGCAGTAGTAGTAATATACGTAGTACAGACTTGCTACAGCTATATTATGGTGGTAGCACGGATGGGTCGGTTCGACTGAGGAAGGGACACACTCTCACAGAATACTAGCGTAAAATAACAGCTTAATACTGCTGTGT
Organism: Parnassius apollo; assembly: GCA_907164705.1. Taxonomy (NCBI): domain Eukaryota; kingdom Metazoa; phylum Arthropoda; class Insecta; order Lepidoptera; family Papilionidae; genus Parnassius; species Parnassius apollo. The sequence continues at coordinate 4,496,167 of CAJQZP010001449.1, read as the reverse complement.
TGCGTATCGTGAGAGTAGAGATCCGGAGACCCTTTTTTACTGGAAACGAGGCATTCCATCTTAGTCCTCAGGGGTGACAACACATCTCCCAACTAGCACGATAGCGTTAAAATAACCTGATTATCATTCGTATATTGGATTCATTCGAGTATCAAAGAGTTAAGAATACATGTAGCAGCAGAGTTATATACTACTCTAACTCACTTATAACCACGGAAGTGGCCCACGAATTTTACAGGTAAAGGTTATAGAATTCCTGTAGAGCAGTGGTACAGAAGTGTTAAAGTACCTGCACAAGAGTATATATTCATCCTCAGCTACTACTTTAACCGGTATTACTGTGGTTGTAGATGGGTTAGTTATCACTATGGGTCATATAAAAACGTCGGCTGAGAATGATTTATCACTCAAAACTTTATTAGACCTATTAAAAATAGTTGTTTGAAACTTTGACGCGTAATCTATACTTGTAATAAATCTGTAGAGAGGTCAATTCTGTACATGAAATATATTTCCAAAATAACTATCAGGGGGGTGATTAGTGATTGATACTGATGCCAAAAATGCAAACGGTAAAATTTTTGTCTGTCTGTCTATCTGTCTGTCTGTATGTTCGTTATAGAAACAAAAACTACTCGACGGATTTTAACGAAACTTGGTACAATCATTCTTCATACTCCTGTACTTTTCATCACGCTACGATCAATAGGAGCAGAGCAGTGAAGGGAAATGTTGGGGAAACGGGAGAAATTACTCCATTTTTTAAGCTTCCGTCGCGTGTGCAGCCTTATGGTTAAAGCTACACAGAAATCATGTATAACGGAAATGTTCTCCTTAAAATTATTTAAAAAATATCCCACGACAGCATATGTCTATCTTTTATGGTTGACTCACAATAACACGTGTTACTCCCGATAGCTTAGCAGTTCGGAGCTTTCTGATTATATTTGTCTACTCTTACATTTATAACACTCTCACTCATCCCTATTATCTATTCAATAAAAAAGAATTATAGAAATCGGTATAGAAGCACCAAAGTTATACATGAAATACGCTAATAAGCCATCGCACTTGAATACTGAATTATGCTATAAGGATTATTTTTGTTTAACGGTCGCCGCGCTCGACGCGGCTCGCGGCGGGAGGTATAGGCGGGGGGTCCGAGTGCGAGCGAGTCTCTCGATGATCTAGGATCCGACCACCGTCCCGTATCCCTCCTTCTTGGCCATCAGCCAACTCCAACTCCCACTTCCAAACTCTGTGTAGTCTCTAGCCTCGGCTATAGACTCTCCGGACCCTCCCATAAACCTTTCTTCCGACGTCCTCGACAGTACGGGGAAAATAGACACTGCGGTCGAAAATCTCACCTCTCTTATAACATCCTCTCTTAAAGAGAATGAAAAGGTTGTCCCGGTTGCTAAAACTAGTCTTCCCCCAGATATTAGCAACCTACTCAAAGCCAAAAAAGCTGCACACTATCCCAATGCCGAGTATAGACTCGCAGCCCACCGCCTTCAACGTAAACTCCGTTACCGCCTCAAAGACTTCAGAGACCTCGAAAGGGGCAATCTCATGGAGAAAATCTCCCCCTCTCACACAGCGTACTACCAGATGGCGAGAGCCCTCCGGATAGACGCTATCACGCATACTCCCCCTCTGTCTCGTCTCGACGGTTCTATTGCCTTCGAGGACGAAGAAAAGGCTGAGTGCTTCGCCGACAGCGTCGCCGCTCAATGCTCTCCCAGCTCACAACCCACTGACCCCCTACATATCCAACTAGTGGAGGACGAGGTCCGTCGCCGGAACTCGCCCCCACCGCCTCTGACCCTATCACTGTGTCCAAAGATGAGATTTCATCTACCATCAAAGGACTTAAGCCCAAAAAAGCACCGGGTGCGGATGGCATCTCCAACCAAGCCCTCAAACACTTTCCGGAGCAGGTGATCGCCTTACTGGCCATAATCTTCAACGCCTGCTTCGAATTCAGCTACTTGCCCACCTCTTGGAAAGAGGCAACTGTCATTGGCATTCCCAAGCCAGGCAAACCTCACCACCTCCCCCTCCAATCACCGTCACATCAGCATGCTAAGCCCAAAGTTATAAATGAACTTCAAATAGTTCAAAATCTATTCTGTCGTAGGGCCACTAACTCGCCCTATTTTGTCCGTAATGCCGACCTACACCGAGACTTAGAGCTCAACATCAGCAGTTCCTTAAATCAATCTCTGAGAGATTTTCCAAAGCCTCAGAGTCCCACCCAAATCATCACATTTGTGAGACAGCTGCCTATGCAGCCCCTATCCACACTCGCTATAGTGTGCGCAGACCGAGAAATCTCTCTCTGGACGCCCCCCCCCCCCCAACAAGCTTTCGGCTGACCTGAACTGCCTCCTGGCGGCTCAGGCCGAGCCTACATAACACATCCCTTAATCTGCCTTAGTTAGGCACTCGTCTAAGCGGCTTTTCGCCGCTTGCGCCCTCCTTTCTGCCAAGGAGGGTCGCGTTCGTATACAGCTTAGAGATCTCTCGTCAGATCGGTAAGCCAATCCATAAAGGCGGTGTTTAGTGGGTAAAAGTCTCCACATAAGCACGCAGTCGGCTGCGTGGTATGCTATGAGCATTCATCGCCCCCCTCCTCCCTTCCCTGCTTTCCGGAGGGTTGCCCATATTTGCTTCAGGCGCAAAAAAAAGAGTGCGAGCTTCATACCACAGAGTACCTTTGTATAAACTGAAACTTCATGCAATATTGCTGTTGATGCGAATAGACGTTCAGAGTGTTCGACCTTATTGACAGACAATAATTGATTTTAACAAACCGTGCTTATCAGCGCGACTTTTAGTCTACTCTTACGTTTAATAATTTATTTTTAGATTTCTTTGGTTGTTATTTTATAAAATAGGTATTAGTTATTTTGGTAGTGTTTAAATATTTCTCAGTATTAGATTAATTATAAATTAATTTTTTTTTAATTTAGCTGTAGTTTTAAATAGGTACCTAGGTATCAAATAGGTTAATTCTTGACGTAGTTTAGGTACCTACTTATATATTTTTAAGAATTTAATTTTGGATTTAAGGATTTATTTAGGATCCGTTTTATTATTTAAGTAGGCATTTAGATTTTTTAAGTGTATGGTAGCTATAGTTAGGACCTCTAACGTAGATTATTTTGTTGGGTAACTGAATGCCGTCGATTAAAAATAAAATACGAGTACACAAGCCACCTAAAAACGATTATCTTTATCTCGAAATTCGAGAGAAGCTAAGAGAATGAGAAATGTGCGTTCTCAAGAATCGGCAGAGGAAAGAGCACATCGGTTAAACTCTATGAGACTTAGTGCCTCAACTTCTCGAGCCAATGAAAGCTCTCCAGAAAGAGAGATGCGATTAGCAGCTGACAGAGCGAGACGAGCTACATCATGGGCGTCTCAAAGTTCTCCTCAACGAGAGCTAAGGCTTACCATTGACCGAGAACAACATGTGTTATCCCGAGAAGCTGAAACTGCTGCACAACGAGAATTGCGGCTCACAACTGACCGCGAATGGCATACATTATCTCGCGAGTCCAAAACCTACACTGAGAGGGGAATTACGTCTCACAGCTGATCGCGAACGGCATGTACTATTCCGTGAGTCCGAAACCTTCACTGAGAGGGAATTACGTCTCACAGCTGATCGCGAACGGCATGTACTATCCCGTGAGTCCGAAACCTACACTGAGAGGGAATTACGTCTCACAGCTGACCGCGAACGGCATACATTATCTCGTGAGTCCGAAACCTACACTGAGAGGGAATTACGTCTCACAGCTGATCGCGAACGTCATATTTTATCTCGAGAATTTGAAACTTTTACTCAATATGAAGACCGTTTGACAAATGATAGGGTGCACCATAATATTATTCGATCTCTTGATGATGAACATGAGCATGAACAACGACTAGAGTCGGGACGCGAATATTACAATTCTTTGAGACAAGAACGATTAATAAGTTTGTCTAATGAAAGATTAGGAATTAAAAATATTCGGTCTCTTGAAACGGACGAACAGCGAGAGGCCCGTCTAACTGCAGACAGATTTCGACATATCTTAATGACTTAGATGTGCACATAGAAGATCAAGCTACAAATTCGGTGGCGTGGTTCGACAAATATAAAAGTGGGTTTGCTTATAACCTCACAATTGATTACAGATCATCTTCTTTAATAGGCGATATGAACGTAGTATGTTCTTTTTGTAATGCTTCAAAGTGGAGTAAGGAGTCGGCTGTTTTCTGTTGTTCTGGAGGTAAAATAAATTTGCCTTCGTTCGAAGATCCACCGGAACCTTTGAAGTCACTACTTTTAGGGGGTTGCGGTGCAGGAGAAACCGTCTTTATTCCCAGAATTCCCATAATACCAAATAATTTTCCATTCCAATTTAAAAGTACGCAATTCCCAGTATCAGTGCGTTATGCAATGACAATTAATAAGGCTCAAGGGCAGACTTTTCATGTTGCTGGAGTAGATCTCGGTGTCAGTTCTTTCTCGCATGGTCAGTTGTACGTCGCTCTTTCCCGGGTTAGCAGTTCTAGAAATCTTTATGTTCACGTGCCGGACGGGTCAACTTTCAACATAGTTTACCCGAAAGCTTTGCGCTGAAGTATTTTTGTTCTATAAGTACTTAAGCCTCATGTGAACGTGATCTAAACAATATTATCAATATATTAACTTAATAACACACAAAGAGTTACACTCCATCCAAAGCCCAGCGACACTATAACATATATAGGAATGACGTCTTAGCAAAAGTTGTTTAGTCAGATGGGCATTTCCTGTTGACTTAGAAAAATGAAAGATCTAGAACGTCTCGAATCGTCTCGTGAATCACGTTGTTTTCCCGTCCCCGGGCTCTTAGAATTCAACATCAGACGTTTCAGATCTTCGATTTTGACGACCCCGTAGTCGCTGTCGTAAGCAACAGGATCCGCGTACGAAGTCGCGGGCAGAAGCTAGTAATTATCTAAAATAGTCTCAAGTGTCGTTTCAGAAATCCTATAAATGACATAATAAAATTATGCGACAACTAAGAACAGCTCACCGAATGCCGAGACATAATTGACCGAGTTAGTATAAGTAATTATTCAAGTTAAGTAAGTAATGTCGAATTTATGTCGAATTTCGTTGTCTTCTATTAATTTACGGCAGAGTATTTCTTTGCGATATTCGTTTTATATCATTGGCCTATTGAATATTGATTGGCACTATAAAATATTTGCTTATATTTTTACTAATCCATCAAATAGAGATAAAAACTTACATCGAATAACTTAATACTAAAGAATGTTAATGAAATTATTGTTATGCCGATATACACTCAATAAAGATTGTTAATAAAATGTTTCTCTTTTAAGGGGAAATATAACCTCAAATGGCTTAGCAAGATCCTCCGTTATGCCGAAAGTATTGCAGCATTAATTTTGAAATAAATATATGGTAAAGTTGAGGATTAATGTTAAGGTTTATGTTAGACGAAAACACGATTCCGTAAAATTTTCTCGATAGAAAAAAAATCAAAAGTTACCTCCAAACTGAACAATAAACCGCTGTTATTCATAAAATACTTTAAATAAGATCATGAAACTTTGCATACTAACTGAACTAACTATAAAGCAGTGCTTATGTTATTTACTTTTTTTAAAATACCATTATTTTCACTGTAAAAAGAAATTACCTAAACTATCGACGCGTAAGCTTGATTCCTGTCGCTCCGTTAGTATTGCTCCGGCTTTTGAAGGGAGAAGTTGTGTCTCTTACGATTAGAAAACACATTACGCAACAGTAAGACGTAAAATTAAAATGGGAAATAACCGTTATAAAAATAAGAAGCGACTGGGTTGGCGTTAAGAAACAGGCATATATATGATAAACCTAATGAAATAAGTATCTAACGACCTATCTACTTAGAGTATTAGTGATTACAAACATGTCAGTACATAGCATACGATGCGCGGGGAAGTGGGGGCGAAATTAGAATTTGAGCTGACTTACTCTCACCTCTTAATCACAGTTTTCTATACACAGTACCTATGCAGTATAGCAGTTTAGTTAGTTACTTTGTTAAACGTGGCCATTACGGTAAATGATCCCGATAATGGCTGGATATTTTAAGTTTTTGATCCAGCAAGAATAAGTAGGTTCAGTAGCATTATATTTAGTCTTACCAGTTAGTTATTATTAATTTATTCAGCGGTAAACAGATGGCGCTAATTTCAAATTATAACTATGAAAGCCAAAACTCTCAAGTTATGTAAATGAGAATTGATCACATTATCATGAAGTGCTGGACCGCTTCAAATATCGAAATCCATAGTATAAAACAAAGTCGCTTCCCACCGTCTGACGCTTAGATCTTTTAAAAGCTACGCAACGGATTTTGATGAGGTTTTCATCAATAGACAGAATGATTCAAGAGGAAGGTTTATATATTTGTTACATGCATATTATAGTAATCTATAAATATAAAAATCAAATGCTGTCCCATAGTCTCGCTAAAACTCACCGATTTTGATGTAATTTTTTGTATGTATTCAAGTGGGTATGGGTGGTATTCAAGTGGCTGTATGGTTTAGATTTACAAGTTGGTTTAGATTTTATATCCGGTAGGTGGTGCTGTTACCGATATCCAGAAATCTCCCGTGCGAAGGGGTGAATCACTAGTACCGTATAAATGTCAACGTTTGTCAAATTTATCCTCAATCTACAATTGAATCTACGAAGTGAATTCTTGTTTCGCCATAATATCATACGAAAGCACCATCTTCGTATGATATTATGGCGAATATCAGCGGCAGTAGATTAATATGCGGCTGGGGTGATCGTTGGGCTACCTCAAAGCCGCGAACATTTATATATATTATTTAAATGTTCGCGATAAGGCATAGAGTTATGTGGATTCTGTTAAAAATTCTGTTTCTGTTAAAAAAAAAGCACCTTAGGCGCCGCTAGCGGTGAATAGTGAAACTATTTTACGATTTAATTAGAATTTTAAAAGCAGTTTGAAGGTTCGGTGTAGAAGTAAGCGCTCTATTCTGTCGTAGGGCCACTAACTCGCCCTATTATGTCCATAATGCCGACCTACATCGAGACTTAGAGCTCCCAACAATCCAGCAGTTCCTTAAATCACTCTCTGAGAGATTTTTCAAAGCCTCAGAGTCCCACCCAAATCATCTCATTCGTGAGACAGCTGCCTATGCAGCCCCTATCCACACTCGCTATAGTGTGCGCAGACCGAGAAACTCTCTTTCGGACCCCCCCAACAAGCTTTCGGCTGACCTGAACTGCCTCCTGGCGGCTCAGGCCGAGCCTACATAACACATCCCTTAATCTGCCTTAGTTAGGCACTCGTCTAAGCGGCTTTTCGCCGCTTGCGCTCTCCTTTCTGCCAAGGAGGGTCGCGTTCGTATACGGCTTAGAGATCTCTAGACAGATCGTTAAGCCAATTCCTAAAAGGTTGAGTTTAGTGGGTAAAAGTCACCACATAACCACGCAGCCGGCTGCGTGATATGCTATGAGCATTCTCAACCTCCCTCCCCCGCTTTCCGGAGGGTTGCCCATATTTGCTTCGGGCGCAAAAAAAAAAAAAGTAAGCGCTCACACTGTGGCGCTATGGGACCACGGAATCGAATCTCGCACGGAATAAGTGTTTATATGGCCTACAATTAATTGTTCCTGGTCTGGATGTTTTTTTCCTGATATACTCAGGAAAGGGGCCAATGGATTGGCATTTCCTTATAAGAAGAACTTAAAAATAATAGCATTGGATACATACGTACATAAAATATTTGCCCGACAGAGCAAAGTTTATTCGGAGCGACGCAAACTGGCTACGCAATGACATGTTTGCCGGCTTGATTGCGCCGAGAGTGTAGGTAAATTGTGTCGGGCAAACATCGGAACGGGTCTCTCCTTTCAGTCTGCGAATTGAGCATGTTTATATTTTTTTATAGAATAAGGATGACAAACAAGCATACAGACCACCTGATGGTAAGTGGATGCTGTGGTTTATAGACATCTACATTTATATTCAGTTAGGAATTAAAATGCAAATGCGTTGCTACCCCTGATGACTAAAATGGTATGTCTTTTACATTTAACTAAAAATTAACGAAACACAGCAGCATTAAGTTGCTATTTCATGCTGGTATTCTGTAAGAGCGTGGCTATAAAATACCTGCAGCGTGACAGCACATAAGCGAAGAAATTTTAATTAAATTAGTATTATTGCTATTGCAGAATAATGTGATGTTGTTTTCAGCACGTAATAGTCTTCTCCTGTTTATAGGCCTCCTCTTTTCTATAAATAATTTGCTTTTAATTTCACGCTTGACAGAATTGATGAACACAGTATCAGGCTTTTCGCACCTTTGATGACCGATATTTATCGATGTTACTGAAACATCGATGTTGAGCGTGAAAACAATGATGTTTAAACATCGACATTTTATTCCTTAACAGAAAGAAAAAAGGAAACATTTATATGTATTACGGTTATGTACCTACGCTTAGAAAAAAATATTGGGTGCAGTTCACACGCGGTAGAAGGGAAACCTTCAGAAAACTAAACTTCTAGAGTAAGGGTCGAATGCAAAGTGTCAGGAGTAACATTTATTTTATGGTTTTTAATTACTTAAAATATAAATAAATTTATAATAAAAACTGTGTTTTTTATAGAATAAGGGTGACAAGAGTAGTTACGTTGTACCAGTTCTGGCTCACTGAGTCAGAAGTGGTACAAGTACGACGTTCGTCGACTCACGATCCTAAAAAAAAAAGGTTTTGGCATGCTCTGATCACGAATCTGCGATCCATTTTTGCGTAGGATGCACGGTTCCGGAGATGTACAGAACAATTAACTCTTATCTAATTGATATCCGGTGAAGGCCTCCACCATCATTAGCGCTCCTCTGTTCTTATCTACTTATCTATTGTTCATTGAATACCGTCATTATTTATTCTTCCTCAGCGTGGTGCTATTGTATTATACTCCTTTGTTCCTATCTACACTAATCTGACTCATCAATAAAACACATTACCTAATTTTGTTAAAATTTTTATTTACAAAATACAAAATCTTATTACTTATTATCTATAAAATACGAGCGAAACATCTCATCCACTAAAATATCGTTGTACAATGTGTTCCCTGTAAATATACTCGTAAAACTATGCATTGAACATCCCTGAAACTTATATAGCAAATACATTAAGCAATATTCGCCACAAACTGAAGTCCACTCATTCTGAATCCTATCAACATTCCAGTTCCATATTTTACAATTTCTTTTAAAAAACTCTAGATGATATCGTACAGGTGCCCGTCCGAATGAATCAAAATATTGACCGACGTCATTCGTATCGATTATATATCGATCGATATATAAAGCTACCCAATGTGACCCTGGTTTATCGTCTGTATCCAAATTGCATATTATATACGTTGGTACGTGGGTGGTGGCCCATGTAGGGCAGTTTATTGGCAGCATAAACATTATTTTCTAGAGTGGGGTGAATCTTTTTCAGATGTTGTTGTACATCTAGTGTATCCATGATATTACTGCTATTAGTAGATTATTACAGTACCAATCTACTCAATGACTAACATAGGAATGATCAATTATAGTGATTTCTAAATATTAAATTGCATTCTTTGTGTTATACGAAACGTATTTGAGTCATCAATACACTGAAGAAGACACGACAGGAAGGACGAAGGAATGTTGAGATAAGCAACAGAATGTAAGATAAGCTTGTTGACGCATAAAGTTACTATCAATTCTACTGCAGAAATTTTCTTTAGATTAGAATTATTACTCACTGGTACTATATAAGACCAAGCAACTGCAGTCATGGAGTTAGTGTATGGTCGTTTGACCGCAGTGGATCTATCAATACTACATTTGTGTTACTTCAACGCATCAAAGGCCATGGATGTAAGTGTTTATTCTATTGACAGACTTACTTTTCTTTCTGTTATTTTCTTACGTGTGTATGATTTAGTGTTAACAAATTATATTTAAATATTACGTGTGTGTATATGATTAAGCCGTGGTAGCTCAGATGGTTAGCGCAAAATGTAAATTTCACAGTACGCGACCCGGGTTCGATCCCCGCCGGCACCAATTAAATTGTTAATTTCAACTTTAAGTGCTGATTTACCACGTGCTCAGCGGTGAAGGAAAACATCGTGAGGAAACCTGCATGTCTGAGAAAATTTTGAAGGCATGTGAAGTTTGCCAACACGCATTGAGGCTTCGCAGCGAACATTTCCTAGCCCTAAAACCCTCTCAGAAATGAGAGGAGGCCTATGTTCTGCAGTGGACTTTAATAGGCTGTAACTTTAACTTTTATTAACGATTAAGTGTTAACAAATTGATATTAACATGATAACTGTGTTGTTGCAGAAATCATTGAGCTTCGATGAAAATACCTATAAACAGTATTACTACTCGCCACTCTCCCCTCAAGAAGAGAGTGATGACATCGTCATTAATAATAACACATGCGATGGTGGAAAAAGAAAATCGCAATCGATTGATCATTTTTTTGAAGCTGAATCAAAAATAAAAAAGAGGAAGCTGTTATCATCAACCGTAGCACGAGCCGCTAGAGATGGTGTATCATACATTTCTACTAATTCTGACGACGGAGACCAAGCGACGCATCTCATCAAAATTGAAATGTACGATATGAAGAAGCTATCCAAGATTCCAACTACTGATCATTGGAAACATGCTTCCACGAGGATTAAATATTACGTAAAGACTAATAAGGATAGCATCTACGACAACACAAACGCCCTCGTATACAATATTACAAAGAAAACATTAAAAAGAAAGTGAAAAAGTTAAAAAATACTTTTTTAACAATGACAGTCATTAGCTGATCATTAGTGAATGTGATTCTGTTTACTTAAATTACAGGAAGACAAGAGCAGAAGGAAGAGATGAGTGTGGCATACGTGTACATAACACATCGTTGAATAACAAAACTACAACACTGAGTGGAGAAGAAAACGAGAAGAATATGCAGTACTCAAGAGCTGAATATCCATTCTTCAGTTCAAAATCTAGCCGGTTGCTCAGTTTCGAAAATTGGCCTCTCGTTATGCGACAGAAACCTGAAGATCTTGCAGAAGCCGGTTTCTTTTATACTGGCCATGCAGACAGGACCAAATGTTTCCATTGTGGTGGTGGTTTAAAAGATTGGGAAGATGATGATGATCCTTGGCAGCAGCATGTTCAGTGGTTTAGTCAGTGTGCTTATGTAAAATTTAAACTCGAACAGAGTTTTGTATTAGATTAAATAGAATATTTATAAAGAAATAAAAAATAATATATTGCATACAATTTGTTTTATTTAATTTTATAACGTTTCACATAGTTACATACACACAAAATGCATTACACATAACTCATAAAATCTAACACACAACACATATTATTACCTTAACTACTATAGTCTACAGTAACATTTCTGTTTTTATCTATTTCAATAATATTATCAAACTCAGCATAAACTATACAGTTAATTGTTTGTATTAGTGAGGATTCAAATCGTACTTCTAATCTTACCCTACCGTGCTTTATGAGATTCCAATGAGCTGATGAGTTGGCTGATAAATCAGGAGTTAAGTCAAATGCTAATAGACAGTAACCTTTGGCATACTGTTCACAAGAGATTCCATTTCCTTCATTAAGAAAGTGAATACCAGTTCCCGAGAATAGAGTATGGTATGCTGATGTAAATATACTATTATTAAAAGATGGTTGCAAAGCTTTTGAAGGTATTTGTTGACCATCAATATATAAGCTGAAAGAATTAATACCATAGTTTTCATAGTTAAATGGATTTTTAGTAAGGGGACCATTAAATGCAGAATTGTTCACAAATCCAATTATACATCTTTTGGGTACATGCCCTAAAAATATATTATCAAGAGTTTTTCCTTGAACACCCGATGGAATTTTAAAACTTTTACTTCAGCTCGAGTAATAGGATATTTAGCAGTGGTAGAAGCTAAAACTTTTTGATGTGCGAGTAATATCACTTGGATTAATTCGTGCTCGTCGAACAATAAGAGTTGCGTCCGTAATGCAAACTTTAAACTTTACATCGTTTGACCCAGCAATTAAATTAAAGCTCTCTCTTGATCGAACCAATTTAAAACTCATTTCAACACCATTTATTAAAAATTTATCTTGGTTGAAAATGTCACCGTGAAGATGACCAATCATTTCTATTTCCTTACTTTCACTAATCAATTCCTGTCTTTTAACAAATCCTATGTTTTTACCATCCGTAGAATCCTCCTGCTGTACCATCATACCAAAGTCTACAAGTAAGATGAGATTGTTTAGCAGCAGGAGCATAGTTTAAAAGGGTTTGCATGTATGCTCGATATGCATAGGTATTATTAGGTGGTGATACAAGTTTTTGGTTTAAATAAACATCAAGTTGACTAAAAAGTGAATGCAGCCAATTATTTACAGGTGCTACTATTGTAGTAGATATCAAGTTAGTTGAATCTTGATTTAATACTTTTGCCTTTATGTGGAGTAATGTATGAGACAAATCTATGTAGTCATCGCCTGTCCCAGGAACTTGAAACTCGATAGGTCCATCATCACTAAGAGATGAAATTAGTTTATAATGAATCCACAATCTATTTTCAATGCTAGTTTGTGTAGACGGTAGTGCAGACAAATCCAATTCTGACTTAACGCACTCGCAAGAATGATTATGAAGGAAAGACATATTTAATTTGAAAATATATCTTTGTTATTTTTTGGTTTTAGACCAAGTTTTTTCGCAGCTTTCACTTTAGCAGTTAATGGTGGAATGAACGAGGTCAATCGTTTTCTTTTAGTTTTATACCCAGATCCTGTCATGTTAAATTGATCAATTTTCTCATCAGCCTTTCGTTTTAAATTCGTACTACCTTGCTTTAGACGATCTTTTATTGAGGCTTCCATAGGACGCGCTTGAACCATATCCGATAAAAGTCCTACTCCAGCGCTTAATGCCTCCTTACCAATCACTCGAGCACCTCTTGAAAGTAAAGGTAAAACTGATCTAAATAACCCCTCTAAGAAGCTCCCAATAACATGACCGCGTTGGTATGGTGCACCCTTATAAATTACTCCAACTCCTGACCCAGCTTGATGTATATAATAATTTTCATATGGACATTTATGATGATCACGAAGAGAATTCCTTATTATAATTTTCGGAAATGTAGTTTTAATACACACGGTTCCAAACTGGAATGGTATTTTTTGTCCTGTGCTCGATCTTATAACTATTTCCAGCGTATCGAACTCTCTTCGCATAACAGGTAAGTAGTGAGGTTGAGAGAAAACGTGCATTTTATTTGCACCATAAATGTATTTTGTAGGATCTAATGAAATGACTCTTAGTAAAGGAGTCATAACATCACCCACAATCTGAGGATCGATAATGTCGCAATATAGAAAGAGTTGAGATGGTAACCCTAAGTGTAAATTAGCAGGACACTTTCCAAAATTTCTCTCTAGGAGATGTTTATTTGGTTCATAACCTAGTTGTAAACTTAATTTGGGTGATAATGTTACGGATTTTATATTTTTATCCAAAACAGAAATAGACACACATTTTGTTATTTCATCATAGCGAAATTTCAAGTTCTCTCCGATACCATTTAACACTCTTAAAATATGCTCAACGTTATCATAGTTGGTAGCTGGAATATGTTTTTTGTAGTTGTTGTTTGTAGTACACTATGGATGGTTTATCTTCATTAGGCATTAACATAGATTTTGTAATGTATATAACATTTTCATGATCTTGAACAGTAAACATGGTACATGGATATTGAAACTCGACAGCTCCAACCGACCATTGACCTTCTAATTTAATAGCTTTCGGTAATTTCCTTGAAAAATTTGTGGTCGTGTTATCAGGAAAGTATTCCATTGAACTATTGCTGAGCAAAGTTAAATAAAAACTTTCTTTATTCATATTTCTTTTAAACTAGAAGCTAAAATCCAACTGTTAAATTTATCGGGATAACCTTTCCACTTCACTAATACTTCTTTTCTGTTACCTGAGTAACGAGTGTCAATTATTTTATCTATTTTATATTGTGAGGTGGGGTTGTAAGTGATTTTCTGTAATTCTCTTTCATAAAATGTACCAACTATTGGTTCATTTTGTAAATCTGTTATTGTATAAATAACCCATGGAAATCTATCAATTATTGAAGATATAATAAATATTTCATCACTCCAATTTGATTCATATCCTTTTTGGAAAACATGTTTATATTTAGTTATTCGAACATAATCACCCACATTGAAATTTGGTTTAGGATTTTCTAAAGAAAGTTTGTTTGACCGTCTATCATAAAGATTAGTCCAAACTGTCATAATATTGTTGGAATTTACATCACATGGGCACATCTTAATACTAGAGTGAAAGCTATGATTATAAGAGTATATTAAATCTTGTAAAACATCTATATATCTATAAGTATTATTATGAGTGAAATAACGCCACATTTTCATTTTTAGTGTTCTTTGAAATCGTTCAACAATACTGGCCTTAATGTCAGAATTGTTAGTGGTATAGTAATTAATCTTTTTGGATTTAAAGTATTTTTGTACATCTTTTGAAACAAATTCTGTACCTTTATCAGATTGTATGTGAGTAGGTGTTAAATTACTTTCAGTATATATAATTTCAAAACATTATTTAGTTGTTTCTGAGTTTTTCTTTTTCATTGGTCTTGTAAAAGCATATTTACTAAATACATCAATAACACAAAGTATGTACTTGAAACCATCATTATATTGAGAATAAGTTCGCATATCACTTAAATCAGCTTGCCAGAGTTCATTAATATTTGATAGAATGTACCTATTACGCGGGAATTTTTATCGAATGGGTTTATGTAAGGTGTATGTTTCTTGTGATTTTAACCATTCCTTTACTTGCTTTTTATTCATTTTACCCTTCATGGCTTTTGATAATTTATCAATACTATCAAAACCAGCGGGATTAGATGGATCATAATAAATCCTATTAATTTCTTCTAGTACGGGGTCCATTTTTCCCACTCAAGCCTTTTACGTATTTTAGTTGTAGACTTTTTATCTCTACTGCTCGGTGTAGAAAACTCTTGAAATTCAATCTCAGAGGGTTTGTTCAGATCTTTTGCTTGAAGTTGGTTAATAAACTCACATCTCTTTGGATTTCCAATATAAGTAAGTGGTACTTTAATATCTTTTAATGCTTCAGCAAATCTATCCCACCACTAACCCTTGAAAAAAGTGAAGTGGGATCACTTTTTTTCAAGGGTCTTAGTGAATCATTTATTAAATCAGCAATATTACTTCCAGGAATTTTTTCATTATCAATTATGACTGTACCTTCATTATCCCAATGTATTTTACCTTTACTTGTTTCAACTAAGTTTAATAATAACTGTCCTTTTTTTATTATAAGTTTTTGGTATTAAACTAAGTATTTGACCTGGTGTGTAAAGTGGATTTTCAACATTTTCTTTACTTTTAATGGATCGATTCTCCTCTAACAAAGATTCAGCATCAACTGAAGTTTTTAGATCTCTATCTTTATTTTTAAAACCAATTTTAGACTCGTTTGAATCTTCATTAGATGTATCAGAATAAATTGGTAATCTGAGTGGTTGACGATCCCCTTTGGTAAAATGAAGGTATCTTTGCAGTGTTTGTAAATATAACATCCATTTCTTTCGGTCTTCCGTCTTACTATTCATAATATTTTGCATTTCAATATCTAATCGAGATAAACTACTATTAACCTTATTTTAATTTTTCAAACAATCCAGGTTCGATAAGTATCATTTTCTTTGCATTTTCCATGTTAACTGGCTAGTCCACTCACTAATCCACTCAATATTGCACCTAATATTATTGGTAAGAAAGCCCCTCCTTTTTGTATAATTATATTTTTTCTTAGTTTATGTTTATGTTTTGTACACTTACGCACTAGTTGACGGAGTATATTTTTGTGTTTATTCAATTTTTGTTTATCTTGATCTTTAAGAGGTACTTTTCCTCGTAAAACGTTATGAATACACTCACAAATACAGTTAATTTCTTCTTCATCACACGTTTTAAGTAATGCTCTTTGATATTTTGGTTTAAGCTTATGCAAAGCGCTTAGCAAATGTTTATGCGTTGTGAGTCGACGATGCATCATTTAGCAATGATTTGAAATGTTTGATTCTTGGTGTATTTAAACTCTTTTGTGGGGACGTAGACTGTACAGAAACCATTAAATGGGAAGACATTTGTCTTGATACGACAAAAATCATTGGTATTCTGTTTTAAATCTACCATTAAATATCCATGCGCCTCTAGAGTTGCATCCCTGTAGGCATCTTCAATGAATTTTGGGTTATCTGGTGACACTTGTCGTGCTAAATATCTTATTTGAGTTTTATCACGAGGGTTTTTAAAATATATTATATAAGTTGAGTTTAAGGATATGTCTCTTTGCCCTATACCCTGATGAAATAAATTTTGTGTTAAATAAAATACACTAAGATTCCTGTGATGACTACCTTTTGTAAATATATCCACAATTCTTCCATCGGACTCTCTCATTAGATCATCAATAATAACAAGATGTGGGTTTTCACCATCAAACATATTAACATTTGGAATTCCTTGATGGTAGTTAACATTTGGTAAATTATATAAAGGTTGCATTTCATCAAAGCACCATGTGATCTGATTAAAATCATAAATACATATTTCTGTAACTGATTTTATGAATTTTTTTACAAAATTTGACTTCCCACATCCACTTGGTCTTGCCACAATAGCAGTAAACGGATGGATAAAGTGAAACGTTAGAACTTTAGACACACGTCTAAAGTTCTAAGGGGTGAAATAATAAATGAAAGTGTTGGTGTTAACAATTAATATATATTGCAAAAATTATATAAAACAGAATGATCTGTATACTATTTCTAACACAATTAGTACATCATAATTTTACAATCAACTCAACCTCAAATCTCAATCAACACACACACGCAAATATGAACAACAATTAACTTAAATTGTTTACAATAAAACAACGATTATGTAATAAACTCCACGTCATATTATACTATTATCATTATTTTACAATCAATACAAATTTTATTTACATGCAGACATAAAATTAAAAACTATCAACACTTAACACAGTTTATAATGACCCCAAGCTAATGTTTCAATATTATTATCTTAAATATGCCTCTTTGTGTCATTATATGATAAACCAATCTTATTTAATTTTTGTGTAAAAATTGTGTGTTTAATTGATTTAAATCTAAGCATGCTATAATATTGCACTTTTTTATTAAATAGAGAAGACTTATAACTATCCATGGTCATCTTTTTAGTGATACATTTATTTACCCCTTTTGTCTTAGCTATAGTCTTATTCTCTAAGTTAAAAGCGTACATTTTGGATCGTAAACCCACAAATTCTTTCATGATTTTACCATTATTTTCATCTTTAAAAAAAACCTAATTTCTTTTTATTTAATTTTGGATATTCAAAAATATTATTTGTATTATAAGCTGAGGTATCAAAGTATGATGAAAGGTCAGGTTTTATATCAGAGTAAAAATCATCTGTAAATATATGAAACTATCCGTATCTGTATACAATAATTTGATTTTACTAAACTTTTTAACCATATAGTTATAATGAAAATCATACATTAATGTTTTTGAAATATCTAAAATGCAAAACCCTAAATAAATTGGTTTGTTATATATTAACTTCATTTTTCGCAACTGAACCGCAACTAGGTTTTCCGAAAATACTGAAAGACTATGAAATTGTGGTTTAGCGATTAAATCTTGAGCACCTAAAGCTTTGCCCTGGTTCTCCCAGTGTGTAACTAATTTTATGTTAACCCTTTTTTCAATATTCTCCATAGTCTTACCGAAGACTGAATTATTCATTAATTTATAAAAATCTTTTTCGAAATCTGACTTTGCTAACGTTCTTAATTTTGTGTTTAGATCTATGTACATCTTCAACCAGCGAGACTGTTTAAATTTTAAAACTCTATGAATTTTAGTTAATTTAACCCCCATTTCTATGCACTGCTTTAAATTTCTGTAATGAATTACATATTTATCTTTATTATTTAAATTTGGGACTAGTTTATTTTCATTAATATTGCCTACACAAATGTTTTCGGGGCATAAAGGAAAGTCCGAATATAAATCATGAAGTTCATCTGGATATTCCAAATCAACTTCTAAAGTAAAACCGAAGTTCGATGTCTCAGACACATTAAATTCTGTAATCGGATTTACCCATTCGAATCCACCAGTAGGAAGACATTGAGACATAGCCCAACCATATAAATTGTTGGCATCAAAATATGTGATTTATGAATTTGGTTTCCCTGCATTCATAATCCCCCATGTATTTGTTATTAGCTCCAGCATAACGATTACTACATTGAGATACACCACCCCTAATACCTGATCTAATAAATGCAATTTTCTCATAATCTGTGAAAAGTTCTAATTCTATTTTTGTATATTTTAATATTGCATCCCAACTTAAACCGGGTGCTGTGTAATAATGGGCAGGGTCTAAATCATAAGTATTAATACATAACTTTCTAAAGTTTTCAAATACATCGGATAAAAGTAAAACGTCTGTTTTTAAATACAGGTTTGAATAATCTAGCATATTACAACACCCAAAGTGTTCCCAAACATCTTTAGCATGATTGTAATCATCATTTGAAATATGGGAATCTGTGAGCGAGCTATAAAAAAATTTTTGTTCGGGGAGCGATGTTAGGCTTAAACTATCATAATTAGTCATAAGTTCATATGGATAAACGCCTTTCCGTTTTAAACGAAAGAAATCTTCATCATTAGGATAATTTCTATGTAATTCTTGAAATTGTTCATTACTGAGATTTTTGGCCAATTCTTCTAATTTACATGATAAAAACTTAAATGAATCTATGAATCTTAATATAATTTCGTGGTTATTCATTTTTAATTTTTTGGAAAAGGATATATATTTTTCTTTATTTTGAGGGATAACTTCGACTTCACCATCACAAAAGATTAACGCGTGAACAATAAAATGAGTATCATAGTGACTAAGGTTGTGTAAAAATATTGGTATATAACGAGGTTTTCTGAACTTCGAGCTACATGATTCGTGAGCAACACATATAAAACTACCGGTGTACCAATCAAAATCATAAAAATGTTCTGCTAACTCTGTTTCACAAATATGACAAATGGTTGCATTTGAAATTTGGTTTTTGTCTTCATTTGTTAGCGGAAGTGGAGGATATTTTTGAAGTCTATTTATTTCTTTGAGATTGTTAGATAAACTTTCCATAAACACTTGTGCACAGTTGGGTCCGCAATATGTTACATATTTTGATAATTTATCATCATATGAACATTTTACATAATAACCAAAACTATGTACTTCATGTTTCTGAATATTGTGTGTGAAAGGTTTGGAAGGATCGTTAGAACATGATTCTATTGGTTTTAAAAATGCTTCAAAATCAGCATAAACTACGAATGGTATCTTTAACTTTTTTTCAAAACTATCAAATTTAATTTTATCATTTGAAATAGGTTGACCAAACCAATTCTTTTTTTTTTAAGTTTCACTGTTTGGTAATTCTGTACAAATGTGGGCACAATCGTATTGTTCATGGTTATTTAAACTATCCTGAGATGGAAAGTGAAGTAGACATGCTTCGCAAATGTACATGATGTGACCGTCTTTTGAAATTTGTTTACTAACTATCCGCGATAATTTTTTATGTAACAATAATGATTTTTTGTATCCTTGGAAAAAATAATAAATTCTGTCAGATAGTTGTCTATCTTTACGACACTTTGTTAAAAATAATGGACCTACTATGGAATTACATCGTTTTTCTTTATTACATTCTAACCCAAAAACATTAATACTAATATCATTTAATTTCTCTACTTATGTTATGTCAGAAATTTTAACTGGAAAGCAAATACCATCAAATTTAAGTTTAATTGCATGTTTGACGTACGATGATACACGATCCGCGTTTTTGTTTACGGGATATAACGCCGAGAGTAACGCCCATTTAAAACAAAAATAATCCTTGCTTTTTACATTTATAACAGCCTTTTTTTAATTTTATGTCACGAGGAAGATCTATGTATGAAGTACCGCGTAGGGGGTTAAATTTATTAACATTCATGTCTATAGATTTTATGTTTTTTAGACTCCATCCACTATCTTTTTTTCAAATGCACTAATTTTAGTAGTAATTATATCATTTAAAGATGAAAAAAAATATTTAAGTCATCTCCTTGACAAATAATATAGTTAAGCCTTTGGAAATCGAACGTATCATGAATATCTTTAGTTTGTTGAACAAAATCAGCATGCAATATGAAGTTTACTTTAAAAATTATGTATTGATGAATACACTCTTGTATTAAAAATAAAATATCATCTTTAATAGAATTTAAAAATAGTTCAGGAGTTTCAAAATTTACCAATGTCGAACTATCTACTCTACTCTTGGTTTTATAAGTTAAAATCCCATTTCCAAAAGCAGATTCAATAACACTAACGTTTGATAAAGAATTATGTGAATTTAAAAGATTATTTTTGTGAACATTACTTTTAAAATGATTAGCTAAATACCGTTTCTTGATAAATATATGACACGTTAGACATTCCACTTGATCATCGTTACTGATACTGTTCCCTGCAGAGGTAGGCGCTTCTGCTTCCGTTATTGGTTTTTTGATGATCTTGGGTTCTTTGCTGCTCGTTCGCTTCGTTCCTCTTCCAAGTTGTAGTGGTTGACTACTAAAATGTTTAAATTTATTAAAAACTGTACAAGACATTGCGTAAATTATGATCGAAATGAATGTTTATTTTACTTACTTAAACTGTGTTTCAACCATCGCACAGTGATTATACAACTCATCATCATACGATGAATCGAACAGTTGATCCTTCTCCATTTCATCACAAACTTTAGACAACTCCTGATTTAATTCGCTGTTGAATACTTCCGTACTCTCTTCCATGGTTGTGGAGAAGAAAGCACTGGTGCACACTTCACTGAAGTTTGCCATCCTTATAGTAAAGAAGAAAATAGGTAGCAGAGTAAGTAACAGTTCAGTGTTGGTGGACCAACTGATACCCAAATTTCAAATAATGTCCGATATTTAAGTCTAACAAAGAATTAGAAATAGAATATAATGAGTACACGGAAGTAATTTAAGTAAACAGAATCACATTCACTAATGATCAGCTAATGACTGTCATTGTTAAAAAAGTATTTTTTAACTTTTTCACTTTCTGCTATTGTCTTTGTAATATTGTATACGAGGGCGCTTGTGTTGTCGTAGATGCTATCTTATTAGTCTTTACGTAATATTTAATCCTCGTGGAAGCATGTTTCCAATGATCAGTAGTTGGAATCTTGGATAGCTTCTTCATATCGTACATTTCAATTTTGATGAGATGCGTCGCTTGGTCTCCGTCGTCAGAATTAGTAGAAATGTATGATACACCATCTCTAGCGGCTCGTGCTACGGTTGATGATAACAGCTTCCTCTTTTTTATTTTTGATTCAGCTTCAAAAAAATGATCAATCGATTGCGATTTTCTTTTTCCACCATCGCATGTGTTATTATTAATGACGATGTCATCACTCTCTTCTTGAGGGGAGAGTGGCGAGTAGTAATACTGTTTATAGGTATTTTCATCGAAGCTCAATGATTTCTGCAACAACACAGTTATCATGTTAATATCAATTTGTTAACACTTAATCATAAAAGTTAAAGTTACAGCCTATTAAAGTCCACTGCAGAACATAGGCCTCCTCTCATTTCTGAGAGGGTTTTAGGGCTAGGAAATGTTCGCTGCGAAGCCTCAATGCGTGTTGGCAAACTTCACATGCCTTCAAAATTTTCTCAGACATGCAGGTTTCCTCACGATGTTTTCCTTCACCGCTGAGCACGTGGTAAATCAGCACTTAAAGTTGAAATTAACAATTTAATTGGTGCCGGCGGGGATCGAACCCGGGTCGCGTACTGTGAAATTTACATTTTGCGCTAACCATCTGAGCTACCACGGCTTAATCATATACACACACGTAATATTTAAATATAATTTGTTAACACTAAATCATACACACGTAAGAAAATAACAGAAAGAAAAGTAAGTCTGTCAATAGAATAAACACTTACATCCATGGCCTTTGATGCGTTGAAGTAACACAAATGTAGTATTGATAGATCCACTGCGGTCAAACGACCATACACTAACTCCATGACTGCAGTTGCTTGGTCTTATATAGTACCAGTGAGTAATAATTCTAATCTAAAGAATTAATTTCTGCAGTAGAATTGATAGTAACTTTATGCGTCAACAAGCTTATCTTACATTCTGTTGCTTATCTCAACATTCCTTCGTCCTTCCTGTCGTGTCTTCTTCAGTGTATTGATGACTCAAATACGTTTCGTATAACACAAAGAATGCAATTTAATATTTAGAAATCACTATAATTGATCATTCCTATGTTAGTCATTGAGTAGATTGGTACTGTAGTAATCTACTAATAGCAGTAATATCATGGATACACTAGATGTACAACAACATCTAAAAAAGATTCACCCCACTCTAGAAAATAATGTTTATGCTGCCAATAAACTGCCCTACATGGGCCACCACCCACGTACCAACGTATATAATATGCAATTTGGATACAGACGATAAACCAGGGTCACATTGGGTAGCTTTATATATCGATCGATATATAATCGATACGAATGACGTCGGTCAATATTTTGATTCATTCGGACGGGCACCTGTACGATATCATCTAGAGTTTTTTAAAAGAAATTGTAAAATATGGAACTGGAATGTTGATAGGATTCAGAATGAGTGGACTTCAGTTTGTGGCGAATATTGCTTAATGTATTTGCTATATAAGTTTCAGGGATGTTCAATGCATAGTTTTACGAGTATATTTACAGGGAACACATTGTACAACGATATTTTAGTGGATGAGATGTTTCGCTCGTATTTTATAGATAATAAGTAATAAGATTTTGTATTTTGTAAATAAAAATTTTAACAAAATTAGGTAATGTGTTTTATTGATGAGTCAGATTAGTGTAGATAGGAACAATGGAGTATAATACAATAGCACCACGCTGAGGAAGAATAAATAATGACGGTATTCAATGAACAATAGATAAGTAGATAAGAACAAAGGAGCGCTAATGACGGTGGAGGCCTTCACCGGATATCAATTAGATAAGAGTTAATTGTTCTGTACATCTCCGGAACCGTGCATCATACGCAAAAATGGATCGCAGATTCGTGATCAGAGCATGCCAAAACCTTTAAGGATCGTGAGTCGACGAACGTCGTACTTGTACCACTTCTGACTCAGTGAGGCAGAACTGGTACAACGTAACTACTGACAAGCGAGCACACAGTTCACCTGATGGTAAGTGGATGCTGTAACCCATAGACATCTACATCTATTCTCGATTAAGAATCACAATGCAGATGCGTTCTGCCCTGAGGTAATGCCTAAGTGTAATGCCTCGTATCCAGCAAAAAGGGTCTTCGGTTCTCTACACTCACCATACAAAACACAACAGCATTGAGCAGTTATTTTAAGCTGGTATTCTGTGAGAGCGTGGTCCTTCCCCGGTCAAGTCAACCCATTCGTGCTACAACAATATTACAAATACATGTAACTACAGCATGGCTCTACCACCTTAACCTCAAATTTAATGTAAATGTATACTGTATTCTACCTCTTTCTCTCGCAAGGTAAAATTCCTATAGATGTTTGTCTCTTTCTAGTATCGCTTTTTCGTTTCGTTAAGTTTCAAATCACTACGATTCTAAAGAAGTTTTCACTTCAATAAATCCTGTAGATGTATATGTTTGTCTCTTTTTAGTATCGCTTTTTCGTTTCGTTAAGTTTCAAATCACGATTCTAAAGAAGTTTTCACTTCAATAATTTCACTTCAATATTTTTTCTAATTTCTCTGACATGCAGATTTCCTCACGATATTTTCCTTCACCGCCGAGTGCGTGGTAAATCGGCACTTAAAATAGCAATTAAAAATTTCATTGGTACTGTGAAATTTACAGCTAGTGCTTAGCGCTGAGCCACCACGGCTTGTATTAGTTGAAAACATCGATATAATATCGTGATGATACATAATGTGAATATATATATATAGGGCTATTTTTCAAAGAGAATCCAAACTTTATATTTAAAAACAAATATATAAATGATGTACCGATATTGCAGTTTTTAAAAATACGAGCAAATACAAGCAAATACGGCTTTTATTTGAAAATATCTTAAATTGAATGTGATTTATGAATATCATTCGTAATGTTTTTGCCGACCGAGCGACCCTTATAATGTGTGCGTGCGTAGTAAAATAGTAGGCGTTAGATATTTACGAATGACAATCAGTTAAATAATGCATTACCATGCATTCTGAGTTTAAAAAAATATAAAACGGACAGAATGTTTGAGATTTTTTTAACATTATATAATAATATATTTTTCTTCACCATTCGACTATACTACTTACTCTGAACCTTTTTTGCAAATTTGGGCGTATATTACCTTCCCATATACTGCCCACGAACAACCGCAACACCAGAGGAATTGCAGGTGCGTTGCCAGCCTTTTAGAAAGAGAAGTAAGCTCTTTTCTTGAGGGTCCCTAAGTCGTATCGGGCTGAAAAAATCGCCGGTGGTAAACAATTTCACATATAAGTTGTATGACGAAGATAATCCCTAGTAAAACGCACAGCTGTGGACCGCCAAGTATACAGATGATGAGGATGGTATCGTGAATTTTGACGCGATGTGCCAAGCTTTTTAGAGGCCAATTTGCCCTTCCCTTCCTACTTGGAAGCACGCAACTGCACACTATTCAATCTGTCGACACCGAGGATTCCGATGCTAGCTGAGACAGCAAGGTAAATGCCTTGAAACTGAGGAGATATAACAAAGGGGTTCTTTCTAGCGGTAAACGCGTAAACTTGTGTCCTCTGAGGATTGAACTGGACTAGATTTAGTCGCCCCCAATCCAAGACTTTGTTCAGCAAAGACTCGGACTTCAGACACAAGTTTGTAGGATATCGTATCTACCTTAAAAAAGGAAAACAGACGAAGAGAATAAAACACTTTGTTGTCCGACTGTCCACATGTCAAGTTTTTTTTAGAAACATTAAACGCTATCTATGTTTCCTTGGTAGTTTAAACAATTCAAGCTTCTAAGTCAACTCAATTAAAAGATAAGTAGGTTCATTTATATCAAATGTTAATTTATTATGATTAACCCAGATGTAAGGCTCCTCTTCTACTTGGAAGCCCGTTAGAGGTAGTACCACTCCCTTCCCTACTACTGTATCTATATTACCTACCCTAACTGTCATTATCTTGTGTTTTATATATTATTTTCTTCTTTTATTTAATTTGTCTAATTTATGTACATACATCTTGCCTATTCGCAATCAATTGTAAACAACAATTATTTGCGCAAAAAGGTTATCTGGTAGAAATCTCTTCCAGTACGATAAGATCGCCTGTACCGTATATATTTCACATTGACTTATATATTACTAGCGAATCATTGATATTTCACTTTGTTTCGTTTTAATGTGTACCTATTGGTGTACAATGAATTTATTGATTATTTGATTCATAATATAACACTGGATATTCACTTGATCTCTGATCTTATCGCGTGTTCACTTAGATTAAAAGGCTATCATGTCGGTATCTTCAAAGGTCAACAAAGAAAGATAGACCGGCAACTACGCACATTTCAAGTGACGTCGAAATCATGCTAAACTTATTCTAAAAACACATTGTGGAATATTTTTTAAAGTCGGTTCTAGGTTTCTTTCATACGTGGTAGAGCCACGCTGCAGCTATATTATGGTTGTAGCACGAATGGGTCGGCTCGACCGGAGAAGTACCACGCTCTCACAGAATACCAGCGTAAAATAGCAGCTTAATACTGCTGTGTTTCGTATGTTGAGTATAGAGATCCGGAGACCATAATGATTTCTTATATTTACGCGAACACTATACATGATTAAAACTACTTTTACGGATTTTATCGCGTTTATTTTTACTTTTTATTTACTTTTATTTTTAATTCCCGACGTTTCGGGCGCTTTCCAGTCCCCCGTGACCATGGGTGCTGGAAAGCGCCCGAAACGTCGGGAATTAAAAATAAAAGTAAATAAAAAGTAAAAATAAACGCGATAAAATCCGTAAAAGTAGTTTTAATCAGATCCGGAGACCCTTTTTTTACTAGAAACGAGGCATTCCATCTTAGTCCTCAGGGGTGACAACGAATCTGCGTTTTAATTCTTAATCGAGGATAAATGTAGATGTCTATGGGCCACAGCATCCACTTACAATCAGATGGACTGTGTGCTCGTTTGTCACCCTTATTCTATAAAAAAAAACTTTATTTAAAAGTTTAATTATTTTAGTCGCTTATAGAATACCACAAGATTATGGAACGACTAGAATATCGTTTAAATAGGTATGTTAAAATCTTCTGTCCCTATTATTCTACCCCTAGGGATGGACGTTTTTTAAATTTACATAAATTTGAAGAACCCCTGTTTAATATCAAAAGGATCATTCAAATCGGTTTTCTCATTTACGAGAAATAAGTGATCATACATAAAAAATACGAATATATAACCTTTCCTTAAACTCGGTAAAAAGATCCTGTCTGTGTTGCAGGTTAAACATTTACAAAACTAATATTTGCGCAGCTTGTCAGATTAACTTATCACCTTTGTCTTAGGAAAAGGAAATACGTACTGTTGTAATCCAAACCTTACATATGTATGGTGTTAATTTATTGGGAAAATCCATTAGTATTGGGGTTTTGTGTATTATAAACAATAGATTGATGGAAACTAGTCCTATTAGTAAAGGTGACGCTTTTCATATCTGCCTGCTAGATATGCTGATTATCTGAATATATTGCAATCAGCCAGCCATTCAGTGAGGAAACACACAGGTTTTATTTTTGAGGAACGGAACCCTGAAAACTAGTTGTTAACTATGTTAATAATCTATTTTGTCACGTGGGTATCCTAAGAACTATTGGAAAGTCTAAAAACATCTCAAGGCTTCATATTGTTACGAGCTTGGGGTTCGTGAAAATAAAAACTGCCGATTGAATTACCAAAATTGACACTTTAATTACCGGACACCAATTACAACCTAAAACACACAAATAATAAAACACAATTCACAGTTATATCGCTTCGAAGTATTCTCTTGAATCGCCAATTTAATACCGACTCGCGGTCCTTACTGGCCATATATCTGACCTTACTGGCCTTATCCATTGAAACGTCTAGAATGTTTGAGCACATACCGGTCCCGACCGGCCAGATGTAGAAAGTTCTAGTGGGGAATTTTCGAGAAAGTTCTCCTAGTTCCGCTACTCGATACTAGATGATACATTGGTATAACCTCATTTACGCAAGAAGTAAAAACATTAGATGGCGAAGGTGGGATACGTCTGGTATTGCGATCCAATTCGACTACTTAGCGTGGTGATTAAGACATCCTTCCAATGGGGTCCAAGTGTAGAATTTGTAGGCAGATGCAGAAGTAGGATAATGTAAAATATTTTCAGTATCCGTCGGTAAGAAATGCCTTATATTTAGCCGAGGGGGTTATTTGCAATGCAATAAGACATGAATAGGTAACCATTTATAAAATGTTTGTCCGTCAGTCTGTTCAAGCTTATCTTCGGAATGGCTGAACTTGTAATGAAAATTGACCAATGACCAATGGTACCGCATTGGCAGTCTGCCGTATTGCTGGCGCCAAACTTTCTACTCCTAGACTGGAAAAAGAATTAATGATCGTATCGCAAAGGCAAGAGCCCTCATCGGCAGACTGATAAGCTTCAGATCGCGCAATAACAGGCCAAGAATTGTGCGCAGTGCGCACCGTCAGGAACTACACCGATGACTCTTGAACTAAAGTTGTGGCGAGTCAGTGCGCGAATGTTAAGCTCATGGACCCTGTCATAATAACGCCGGGTGACGTTGTTGAGGCGGTCCATAGGGCCCTTTACTGGAAAAGTCTGGGACTCGATAAGCTGCATCACTACTTTGAATATTCATCTACTGGCTGAAGGTGTAACGCTGTGCTCACCCGACAATTTCTAGAGGCTCTCAACCAGAATTCGCTCCCGCGCCTCTTCACTACTATGATCACTGATATGGTTTCTAAATACCAGGCTACTACAGACTCAAGCAAATACCGCGCTATATCGTGTTTATCTACTACATATATAAGACACTGACATCCATTTTGAACACGCGAATCACTTACTCAAAATCTTACCGCTTCCGGTGTTTGCTTGGTCGTTGTTTTTTTCATCAATAATTTTTTCATGACATTATTTTATTACATTTATTGTTATTTATCACAAAATTTAATCAAATGTAAAATAAAATTTTGTATTATCCAACTATGCTAAATATAGTCGATATTTCTATGTATTTCACATCTGACAACCATCACAAAATGGCTGGATTATACCATTCAGAGCAAATGACTAAAACTGTGGAGTGAGTCAATTTGACATCGACTAGTGCTTGACCATGTCGAAAAATATATCGATATTTGACGATATGTCCGAATTAATGATGATGTAATTGTACAATACAATAACACTTAAAAATACCTATATAACAGTATCCTACAATCTGATGTCATTAAATTTATAATAGTAATGTTTATAATTAAATAAAAATATTATAAATGCAAAAATTATAATTAGTATCTGTATTTAAAATATTTAAACACATAAATTACACGAATTTTCGGATTTCCTAGTGACCATTCTAGGAAAAAAAGTGGGTAGAAGCAGTTCGTAGATATGAAACCTGGATTCCGACGAAACACAGCGCCATATGCAGTGTACATTTCAATACTGCCTGTTTTAATACTAATGCAAAGAAACACAAAATGACACCAATGAAGGCAGTCTCATTGCCCATAAAGACAAGGGAAAACTGATACTTCCCTCAAGTGATACCATAGCTATTTGTCACCACTGCGAACTCGAACATACGAAGGGTGTTCAGAATAAAAGACTAAAAAAAGATTACACAACAGACTATCTCCTACCGAAAGTAACAGAAACATTGCTGCAACTTCTGATATACGAAGACATTCATTTCCATAAATTTGAAAACGACGACG
This sequence comes from Parnassius apollo, assembly GCA_907164705.1. Taxonomy (NCBI): domain Eukaryota; kingdom Metazoa; phylum Arthropoda; class Insecta; order Lepidoptera; family Papilionidae; genus Parnassius; species Parnassius apollo. Next base: position 4,466,799 of record CAJQZP010001449.1, on the reverse strand, counting down.
TGAATCACTTCAAAGAATTAACGAAAGCCGTTGCTAAAAAGTATATAAATATTAGAATTGCTTATATAAGAAAATAAGGAAACAAGCAAATTCTAGGAAACACATTTTAAGAAAGATGATATATAATAAAAGTCAGTAAACCTATCTAAATAATTTAAACTTTACAAAAAATTTGACGTTTATCATAACTAATTGAACAAAAAGTCCATAACAATGTCCTGCTTCTTTTATTTTAATTAAAATTTAAATACCAGAAGCTTACCTCACCTTCATTATCCCTTTATTTCCTTTGTTTTACAGCTTATTTACGATACGACTTTTCTTTCTCAGTTGTTCATCGATATATTTTATCGACTACGTTCAAGCACTAGAAATAGAGTAAAATTCTACGAATTTCTTATCTGTGTTTATATTAACGTAATAAAATCATTGTGTGCGTTATTCTCCACTTGGTTGAACGAGTTTTCATACATTTGTGTTTTATGTGGGGTCCAGTGTTTAATTCGTTAAAGCTCAAAATGTATGTCGGGCGGTGGTCGGGGAACCAAGGAACAACTCCTCATTGATGCGGTCACTGAAAAAGTGGTTAAACGCAACCGTCGGAACTTCTCCGTCGATGGATGACTATAGAAAGGCATTTGACTCGGTGCCTCATACATGGCTAAAAATAATCCTCGAGCTGTACAAGGAATACAAGTACAAAGAATACAAGTCTGTACAGTTAAAGACTACCTCGAGCAGTTTATGGAGCAGTGGAGTACAATCCTTAGTTAGCTAGGCGAGCTGATGACGGATGTGGAAAGGCGCATAAGGATAAGAAGTGGTATCTTCCAGGGCGTTCGCTTGAGTCCAATCTGTTTCTGCCTCTCCTGAACCCTCTCAGTACCTTATTGGAGGGATTAGGGAGGGGATTACCGCTTCGAAAAGGAGGAACTAACTATGTGGAAATTAATTACCAGCGACTTCCTTTGGAAAAGCTCCGGCACGTGTATTAATTACTGCAGATTGAGATTGCTCTATAAATAGAATAAAAGGCACTGTAGCTAGTTTTCCTTTGCCTAGCCGCGGGCTTATAAAATTATATGCAGATGAATATTCAAAATATGATGTTATACACGTACGATCGTAATGAACTTGACGAACGGATAGAGCTATATTTTATATGAAAAACTTAATTACAGTATTTTTTTTAAATAGATAAAACATTAAAATAAATGACCATTGATGATTAATTAAAATAAATCTAAATGACACCATATTAATATATCCTATCCGGATGAAGTCGAGTCAGGTCGCTAGTAATAAATAAGATATCAGTTTATACCTATATTTATTAAAGGACTTAAGCTACAAAGGATAATGTTTATAGAGAGTAAGTCAGCTCAAATTCTAATTTCGCCCCCACTTCCCCGCCGTCGTGCCGATATGTTTGTAATCACTAATACTGTAAGTAGAAAGGTCGTTAGACACTTATTTCATTAGGTTTATCATATTTGTGCCTGTTTCTTAACGCCAAGCCAGCCGCTTCTTATTTTTATCACGGTTATTTCCCATTTTAATTTTACGTCGTACTGTTGCGTAATGTATATTCTGATGTAAGCACACAACTTCTCCCTTCAAAAGCCTAAGCGATACTAACGGGCGACAGGAATCAAGCTCAAGACGCCGATAGTTTAGGTAATTTCTTTTTACAGTGAAAATAATGGTATTTTAAAAAAAGTAAATAACATAAGCACTGCTTTATAGTTCAGTTAGTATGCAAAGTTTCAATGCAATATTTCATGCAATATTTTCGGCATAACGAAGGATCTTGCTAAGCCATTTGACATTATATTTCCCCTTAAAGCAAAAGGTTCGATTTGAAGTATTTATGGAATTAGGTTACAAAAGACAATGATTATTTTATGCCTTTTACCTAAAGATTCAATTTGTAAACGAATGATTTACAAAGCTGTTCAATCAACACATAAACAAAGGGCTCAGAGATTTAGGTACGCTTTGGACTTTAATTAACCCGGTCAATGGATATTCGGGCACATTCCTTATTCAATATACCAATTGCTTGTAATTGAAGTAGGTATTTATAGGTACATGCACATGCAAAACCGAACGGAAAGCTAATTTAAAATTAATAGACTTCGCTTTATCCAGGTTTTATGTAACGCGTATTATAGCTTTGCTCATAATAAATTAAAATGAAATTAAAATTGTGTTTATTTTCATGAAATGAAGACTATTTTTCGACGTGAGTATTGAAAATTTCGGTTGTCGTCACTATGTTTTTTAAATATACTTCGTTCCAAAACATTGAGCTATTATTTACTACGTACTAGAGGCGACACTGCATTCAGCTACTCTGTTCCACTCAACTGCGGTGCATACACCGCACTTTAATCAGTCACTCGCTAGGCGCTTGTAGAGTTGTCACGTGTTGTGTTGATTTAAAAAAAAACTCTTGATAAAAATATGCCGTCGTGTGTACTTAGATATTGCACAAATAATTCAAGAAATGTCAGTAAAACCAATGTATTACTTTTCATCGGTTAATAAGATAATCAATAAAAAATTATTATAACTTAATAATAAAACAAATTATTCCTAAGACGCCATCTTGTGTTATGTAATATAGATTATGAAATTAATTTGTTCAGATGCGATATTTCTGTGGGTACTTAAGTATAGGACGAATATATTATTATACACAATTTTTGTTGTAGAAATATATATGAGTTATCATAATTAGGCCAATTTTTTGTATTTAAATCCGCTCATTATTCTTTTATATTATTTTCTGGTTTCCACATCAAAGTCAAAGTGGAATAAATTTGTCCATTTTTAACTCTCGCGTACCCAGCATTTATGATTTTTTTATTTTTTATGTTTTTCGAGATACCTTTAAATATAGATAGAATATTATTAATGTAATTGTGATATAATATTAGTTCGATTAATATACAAAATAAATGACAAAATTTGAAAATTGTTCTCGATATAATTTACCTATTTAACAATACAATCTACCTACTGATCATTCTACCTATGTTTATTCTATGATAAAAAACCAACCGCGCGAACACAGAGTAGCGCACATGTTTTGTTTGAAGTAGCTGTTCTAGTACGTAAATACATATTACTTCAATGTTTCAAACCAATTTTTTTTACTTTGTACTAAAAAAATATATACCACTTTTATTTTTCATATTCCTACATTGTCACCAGACTCTGAACTATGTTCGAAATTTAAATTCTCTAGCTCATTGGGAAATGTTCGAAATTTGAATTGCAAGATTTCGTCCGAAAAGACAGATAACAGACAAACAAGAAAATGACATAATAAAATTCTCTAACCTTCATGATAAAAACGTTAAAAAATGAGGTTCCTCTAAGGAGAAGGAACGGCCGAAGAAACTCCACAGCTCTCTGGTTTCTGACGATGTTAATGCTGTTGTGTGTTGGTTTGGCTTTTACAGCTTCGTAAGTAATTACAGCTTCATAGGTACTCCACAGCTACCATTTTTTTGTTATCGGTTCTTTTAAGAATTATGATTTAATATTCAATTTAGAATTTACAAATAAGAATATACCCATAGGTATTAACGCATGTTCTCTAATAAAATTGCATAACAATGAAAACAGTATAATTTCTAATTAAATTAACTGTTGATTACAATAATTACCATCGTAAAATAGCAGATAAATTGTTTGCGCGGTTTTTCATATCCCTTTACACTCGGATTGATACGAGCGTGAGTTTAAATTCAAAAAAATACTGGCACCAAACGGTTTACTTTTTCCGAACGCAACCGGCGTCGATCGTTCGCGAGGTGTATTTTACGCGCGGAAAATAGATACGGGTGGGATGCAGGGTTGGATTTTGTACGATAATTATCGTATTTGTACGATAATTTGTCATTAAGTACGATATACTATCCTAATTTAATTATCGTACGTAAAAATACGATAATTTCTAGGTTGAAAAACTATTTTAAAAAATTACCTGAAAAAATCTTTTTCTATATAGCAACATTGAACTCCGTATCAAATGCATAGACATAGATCCTAGTATGCTTTATGCTTGGGACTTTCCCGAAATGTATAGCGGTTTACACACTATCCCAAATGAATGAATGAAATGTACATTTCTACGCTCAAGTTTACTCACTTTAGTTCTATAGTTCTATTCCACCCCGCGATTAAGAAACAACTATTATATTTTTTAATTTCTTGACTTGTGAACTCGAAGAGCAATCTTAATGTCGAGTGAAAGTGACACTGATAAAGCTTCGGCTTCCACTCCAAAAAAGCAGCGCCTAGTAAGAGGTGATTTGGTGAAAAAAGAGAAGCACCGATTACAAAAATATAGAGTTGAGTGGGAAAATGACCCAATATTTAGCAGGTGGGTTGCTCGTGACAATTTTGATGTATATAAAGCACGGTGTAAAGTATGTGAAACATCCATAACGGCCGATAAACAAGTTCTAGTGAAACACTCGGAAGGTAAAAAACATTTGAAAAATTTATCTGTAGTACGTGGATCCAAATCAGTTACGTCTTATTTTGCAAGTACATGTAGTTCATCATCGGAAACAAACACAAAAAAAATGGCTACGGTTGCAGAGATCAAGCTGGCTGCTTATTTGGCCGAACATAACATAGCCTTCAACGCAGCAGATCATCTGGGTAAACTGCTTAAAGAATGTTTCATAGATTCAAAGGTCGCAAAAGAAATTAATCTAACTAGAAAAAAATGTGCAAAAATAATATGCAATGTTATAGCTCCTAGTCATAAAACAGTTATGGTGGTTAAGCTCACAAATACAAAGTTTAGCATCATGACTGATGAATCCACTGACATTTCCACCAACAAAACTTCATGTGTAGTTGTCAGATTTTATGATGAAACGGAAGGCAGAATTAAAAGTCAATTTTGGAATTTGCATGACATTTTCAGTGACAATGATACTGAAACAGCAAATACAGGAGCTACTGCTGGTACTATATATAATAAATTGATTAAATCATTTACGGAACACGGCATTCCTCTCAAAAACGTAGTGGGATTTGGATCGGACGGGTGCAATGTTATGATGGGGGCCGAAAACTCCGTAGCAAGCAGATTTAGAAACGAATGTCCAGGCATTATAATTATAAAATGTAGCTGCCATTCCGCCCATCTTTGTGCAAGTGCAGCGTGTCACAAACTGCCCAATAGATGCGAAGAGCTAGCAAGAAACGTATTCAGATTTTTAAAAATGAGTTCAAAGCGATACGCTCAGTTACAACAGTTTCAAGTATTTTTAAATCTAAAGCCTCAAAAAATGCTACATCCATCGCAAACTAGATGCTTATCTCTAGTTGATGTCGTTACAAGGATAATAACACATTGGGATGCCTTAAAGCTGTATTTTACCGACATGGCACTTTCTGAGCGTTTAGTATCAGGCCAATTGACATTAGACTTGCTCAGCGATCCATATATGAAACTATACTATGACTTTATGTCCTGGATACTGCCTAAATTTACTCATTTCAACAAATACTTCCAATCGGCAGAAGTTGTAATAACTGAATTGGACTCGAAAATAAAAGATCTGTACAGATTTTCTGCTATGCTTCATGGACAGAAATTACGTTAACAGGTCTGAATTAAGTAATATTGATCCGGCAGATTCAAGACACCATTTAAATATTGAACAACTATATCTTGGAATTGCTGTTGCATCAAAAATAAACACTTCTGAAATAAAAGCGGGTAAACAACAGCGCACAGAGTTCCTGCATAGGTGTAATGATTTTCTGGATGAAGCTGCCTTACAAATAAAGAAAAGATGGGATTTCGACAGTGCACCACTGATAAAAATATCCTTGTTGGGTCCGAAGAATGCGATGAGCGAAGAAATAAGAAAGGATAACCCTTCAATCCTACCCATTGCGTTAGCATTTCGTAGGGTCGTCGACGTAGATGATATAAACGTTTTGCAAATTCTGGATAATCAATGGCGCAAGCTACCCTTTGCAAAAATACCAGAGGAAATAAAAACTGAAAAGAAAGTAGATGTATTTTGGGCTAAACTTAATAATTAAGTAAATGGAGTGATCTGACAGAAAACAAGCCTTTCAGCGATATTTCTCAATTCGCGTTGGATTGTCTCGTGCTTCCACACGCAAACGCAGATTGTGTACGAATATTTAATAAGATCAATCTTACCAAGTCAAGGACTCGGAACAGACTAGTAACAGGAACTATAGATGCAATCTTAGTGTGCAATCTAAGTGGCAATTGCACCGATTTTGAACCGACGGAAGCAATGTTACGAAGATCCAATAATAAAAGTAATGACGGAATGCAGTGTATTGACCAAGTTGCAGAAATTGATATAAATATACCATAATTCCAAGTTAAGTGATAATTTAAAGTTGTATAATTGATTATTAAACTGTATACTTTCTTATTTTCTTTATTTATTATTCTTCTCAAGTGTTATAAATAAAAACATTATCGCGTTATATTTAATTTCTCAGATGTACGATCTTTTTTAATAAATACTATCTTTTTGAACGAAACGTACTATATTTTTTTACCTGTCCGATTCCAACACTGGTGGGATGGGAGCAGTCAGTCAGTCAGTCACCTGTGAGCTGAGATGAAAGATGGCTGCGTTTTTCGATCCTCGCCGCGCCGCGGGTAAGTAATTATTTTTAATAGTAATTTTAAAGTATTTGATTGTGTTTTATAATTATTTTAAAGTTAAAAGATAACCCAATACCTAGATTATTTTGATTTTGTGCTGACCTTTACGGTTTCGTTAGAATTACGTTATAAAATACGACCGCTACGATCGTGCTGCTCCGGATGTACTACCGAAACATTATTCGGGAGGGGGTACTGTACTTGATGATTGTTTTTACATAGATTTTGTAATTAATAGTTACTTTTTTTTAACGTTTTAGGCAGAAGTTTGAACGAAGATCAAGTTATACAATTGCTGGGCGATGGAAACTTCTCCGACATCGAAGATTTTGAGGACGACGACGACGAAATCCAACCCAGCACTTTCGAAAATCTTCAGTTAGATGATCCAGAGCCTGAACCACAGCCGTCTGTAGCACCGGAGCCGGAACCGATGCAAGATACTCCTGGACCATCACAACTAACTCCGCGCCCTCGATCTTTACGGCCACCTTCTCGAAAGAGAGTTTGGAAGCAGGTACCTTTCGACGATTGTAGTCATGACTATGCTCCCTTGCCCGTTACTCCGGTCAGGACTCCAATGGAGTATTTCTCCGACTATTTCAACAAAGAGTTTTTTGATGAAATTGCCAGGTGCACAAACATGTACCATCACAGAAAAACGGGCCAGGAACTGAAACTTACAACAGTTGAAGTAGCCAGAGTTTTTTCAATACACATCATCATTGGATGTATTCCCTACCCCCGTGTCCCGATGTATTGGAGAGGTGGAATAAAACTGGATTTAATAACTCAACAAATGGCTCGTGACAGGTTCTTGACTGTCCGCAATGCATTGCACATCGTAGATGCTGATGAAGCTCCGCCAAGTAATAGTAACAATCCACTGTGGAAAGTATATCCGACGATTGACCGGTTAAAATTAGCCTGTAACAAACTTGAAAGAGTTCCTGGCTTCTACTCCATTGACGAGCAAATGGTACCATTTACTGGCAGATGTGTACTTCGCCAGGTAGTCCGAAATAAGCCACGCCCGGTGGGTTTGAAGAACTTTGTGCTGACCACAAGTGAAGGCTTGATGCTAGACTTCGACATATATCGAGGAGCTAAAACCATGTTTGCAGATACATCTCTTGGACTTGGAGCTTCTGTGGTTCTGCATCTGGTGAAAAGTGTACCGCCTGGAAGCTGTGTCTACCACGACAGATATTTTACGACTGTTCCGCTAATTGAAGAGATGACAAAGAGGAATCTTCACAGTACGGGAACAATCATGTTCAACAGGATCCCTGACCGTACTGCGATTAAATTTAAACCAGATGCTAGAATGGCTCGCGGAGAATCACAGCAGTACGTTTGCGGACCGACTGTCGTCGTCAAATGGAAAGACAATAAGTCCGTTCTAATGGCGTCAAACTGCACCGGCTCGTCCTCATCTTCAATCGTCAAGAGATGGGAAAAACACTTGAAGATATACGTAGACGTACCTGTCCCAAAAGTAGTCGAGCATTACAACCAACACATGGGGGGTGTTGATGTTCTGGACCAGCAGATGGAGTATTATCGGACATTCATCAAAACAAAGAAATGGACACTGAAAGTACTGATACACTTTCTTGACTTGGCAATTGTCAACTCTTGGCGACTGTATCGTAATGATTGTATGGCAAATAAATTAAGCAGGAGGGAACTTTTGCCCTTGTTAGACTTCCGCATGAACATTGCTGATGGATTGTCAAGTTTGCCGGCAAGAAACCGGCCATCGACGAGCAATATTGAAAATGAACCGCCGCTGGATGAAAAATAAATCTCCTCTTCCGAAAAGACAGTACAGACCAGCAAACAAGCCGTCTGAATCAAAGCGGTATGATGGATACGAACATTTTCCAGTGTTCGACGAAATAAAAGCACCTAGAATGTGCAGGTACGAAAATTGTACCAGTCGCACAAAGGTACGCTGCACAAAATGCGACACGTATTTGTGTATCGCACGTGGCAAAGACTGTTTCAAGTCTTACCATACCAGAGGATGATCTGATAGTTCCTGATTTGCTTTACAAGCATTAATTAAAATTATTTTTTATTGTAGCGTACAACTTTAAAAGTTTGTTTTGTTTTGTATATATTTTACAGAAAATTTTGTATTATGTTGCCAAAGGCACGAATTAATGTTTAGTTCTAAAAAAAATTATATGAGACTGAATGATTAAAATAACTAAATAATTAATAAAGAGGCTGATTAAGTATAAGCTTTTTTAATTATTCTTTAAAGTACCAAAACATAGGGCTAGTTTAAATTACCCTCACGATCGTGACTATGTCGTGTACGACCTGCGACTCACGATCGTGCGGGTGGATTTGTGGGTAAGCTATGACCTAGAGATTTTTTTAACTGATTTTTTTGAGCTCTATATACCTAGTAGGAAGGCAACATAAAAGTTTTATGGTTAGAATCTGAAAAAAAAATCTCCGGTTGTAAAGGGTTATGGTAAGTGTAGAGGACTCTGAATAAATTATGGTTATATCACTAATGGGTCGGTTCGACTGAAGAAATACCACGCTCTCACAGAATACCAGCGTAAAATAGCTCAATGCGTTTCGTATGGTGAGTGTAGAGAACCGGAGACCCTTTTTACTGGAAGCGAGGCTTTTCATCTTAGTCTCAGGGGTACCAACATATCTGAAATTTGATTTTCAATTGAGGATAAATGTAGATGTCTATGGGCCACACCATCAACTTACCATCAGCTGAACGGTGTGCTCGTTTGTCACCCTCATATTACATAAAAATTACACTGACCTTTTACTCTGGAAAGTGAGTCTAAATAGCTACAACATCCTAATAAAATTAAGCATTATCTACAAAGTAAAGTAACAGCCTCTATGTGTGCCCCATAGCTTGACACTGGCGTGTTCTCAGTTTTGAGAGAGTTTTAGGGCAACAAAAAGATCGCCACTCTGGTCGATTTACCTATCTTTTTATTGGTAACATAATAATATTAGCTCTCAGAGGTAATAATGCATTTGTATTATGATTCTTAATTGTGTCTACTTACCATGAGGATATGAGGTGAAGGTGAGGTAATAGTTTGTTACTCTTATTCAATAAAAAAACCATACATGTAGCACTCTACGTATGTAATAATAGCATAACCATCTAACGGATAAGTCGAGCTTATTATAAAGGCACCATTAACCCCATTAATATCCCCACTGACCCCCCTCCATCGGTCGTCGAACCCTACGACATGTAGGGTGTCGTAGATTTCATTCTGAAATATATGGCGTGTTTTTACACTAAACAATCTAATTTATTATAATTCGTGCGATGGCCCAGGCAATACATTTATTCAAAACATAAAAGATTTTTAATATTGATATGGTCACAATAAGATGTTAGATTAGCTAATTCCGTTATAACTTAAGACGAATCCTTAAGCACAGAATAAATAAACTAACTTGATATTATTACATGGATCTCACAACTTTTTACGGTAGAAGAACTGAGTTGCGAGACTTGTTTTTTTACTAGTTATGTTTTTGATGGCCGAAATATATCTATTAAAAACTATCGAAATTAAAATAATACGCACCCAATTATCAATTTCATAATATGTTAATGTAAAAAAAAGTAAAATATCAGTGTCATAGGCTTTTATTCCGTTCACCTGCTACACCTTATTTTTTCGAGACGGCAAAAAAATCACCCAGTATATTGATTATGGTCTAAGACTACCATAGTGACATAATATTCTCTAATTCCGCCACTCAGCGTTAGGAGCTGCGACATATTGAATGAATGAATGAATGAATGAATATGCTCTTATTGTACACCACAAACAAATATACAGATAACAAAACAAAAGCAGATTATAATATGTAAGTACAATTTCACGTTTACGCAACGGGCATTCCAGAGCTTGATAGATTGGACTGTAAAAGATTTATTAAAAAAGGAAGTATTGTGAGTTGGTACTCTTATAATTAATTTTATTGAAGAGCGTAGAGGTTCTCCCGGAAGCCCTACAACATTAAACTTCTCCTTTAAATAAGGAGGTATAGAAGGGTGAAATAATACACAGTACCTACAGAATAGAAAGAATATGCATGTTCCGGCGAAGTCGGATAGGTAACCGCTTGAGATGTGAGCGAAATTGTGAGATATGGTCAAATTTGTGCAATCCAAATATGAACCGAATACTAGTGTCTCGCTTTATGTCCTCAGTTATATCTACATAGTGACTGCGAGCATAATTTTTGTAGGAATGGGAAGAAAACCGTTTACTTGACGAAAGGCAATGCCTTATTCGCTTATGCTATACAATCGTTTTTCTATTTTAGGAAAATATTACACTACAAAAAAAATTTAAGAGTAAATGAGGGCTTTATTAGTGACTTTCTGGCAATCCTGAGCAGTGACAAGCCACACACTACCGAGTTAGCCATAAAAAGTTTTTTTTACTTTCCAATAGGGCCCCAAATTCTTGTGTGCCCAAGGGCCCCGGTATGGCCTAAGATGGCGTTGGTAACGGTGGTCCGCAACATCTTACTGATAATCTTTACCGCAATCGTATAGAGACGATGACACTTTGATGCAGTTAAAGAATATATATGGTTAGTGTTTCATTTATCTAAACCACATTCGCACAGAGAACTATCCCTATTCCTACGTTTAGCTAGGTGAACATAGGTACAGGCGTGTCCAATTGTCAACTGGCAGGCAACATAAGTAGCATGCTTATTTGCTTTATTAAATATGAAAAAACAAGGTCTGGATTTTTTTTTATAGAAGAGGGGGCAAACGAGCATGCGGCTCACCTATGGTAAGTTTCGACCGCCGCCTATGAGAAACTGCAACACTAGGGGAATTGTAGTTGCGTTGCCGGCCCTTTAGAAAGGAGTACGCTCTTTTCTTGAAGGTCCCCAGGTCGTATCGGTCCGGAAAAATCGCTGGTGGTAAACTATTCCACAGAGAGGTTGTACGCAGAAGAAAACTCCTCTTGAAACGTACAGTGGTGGACCGCCAAGCATTCAGATGGATGGATGGAATATTATCTTGAATAGCGGCATAGTGCTTGCCTTTTAGGAGATGTCTTACTTCGGTTTCCCTCTGTCGTCTTTTAAGACACCTAGCTGACGTCTCGTCTCGCTCTCGTGGGCCATGTCAATGAACTATGGGAAATAACGAAAAACAAAGAAAAAACAGAAAAGAATAAAGACTAATACGATGCCCTTCTCGTATTGGAACCACGTAATTTAGTGGATTTATCACGTATTGTGAGTGTAGAGAATCGGAGACCCTTTTAACTGGACACGAGGCATTCTATCAATCTTCTGGGTTGCTTACGCATCTGAATTTTAATTCTGAATTGATGATTGATGTAGGCATCGAGACACTATGTAAGGTGGGTGTACCATGGAAGGTCACTCTAACAAATAAACAGTTCTTATTCGTTTATTTACTGGATAAATGAAACTAACAAATATTTAAGTAATACTTTGTTTTATTACGTAACATATAAACCACTTTCTTAAATTGCAGATTTAATCAATATTGATTGAACTTAAGTTTCATTGAACTCTTCCAAATGGCCTTGCTAGGAACAAGGCGTTTTAGACCATTATAATAAATCAGTCATTTAACACTAAAGTTTAATAAATAGCGATTAAATCTACAATAAAAATAATTGGTTTATATGTTACGTAATAAAACAAAGTATTACTTAAATATTTGTCAGTTTCATTTATCCAGTAAATAAACGAATAATAACTGTTTTTTGTTAGTGTGGCCTTCCATGGTACACCCACCTTATTTTAACGTCGTCGATTCCCGAAATCAATGAGCGAGGGACCGAACTGCCAAAATAGTAGCGCGAGCGATTCGCCGCCCCATCTGTGATTTTCAGTTCGATGGGTGTTTGTGTAAGTAGAAGGAATTTGTCATTACATGGCAATAACTAAGACATTTTAATAATTGGCCTTCGAAGGAGCATGGCCTTTCATGGTCCACCCACCTTACGTAATTTAGTTCTATGGATATAGGTGTCTATGGACCACAGCATCCACTTACCACCAGGTAGAGTGAATGCTTGCTAGTCTTTTATAAAGTCAGCAAAATCCTATAAACTCTTTTAAAGATGGCCACCTGAAAATATAAGTCAAGCACTATGTCCTCTTACATAATATTACGTAATGGCTCCCGCGTTGCACTTAGCCGGTAGTGACGAAACCCGACCTACGAGACAAAGTCATCTATTTTCAAGTCACGTACAGCATGAAGATAGGTTAGTTTTTTTTCTAAGCTGCGGGTTTTTCGCACGAATGCGGTCTCTAGTACTCTTATGTTGAATCTTTTTACACCTTGATCAGAACACGCCATTATTTATTTACTATCCGTAAATGAAATACGAAAACTTTCCTTTAGAAGTTTGTAGTGAAGACTGCGAGATGGTAGCAAATGAATTTCGTTTGTCAATTAGCAAAGGGTAGGGCAGGTGAGTTTTTACATTATTAGATTTGATTGTGAGAAAATTGGATTAATCAGAGAAGGACCGCATGTTCACAGAAAAATAGCGTAAAATAACAAAGACCCTTTTTACTTGCAACAATTTAGACCTCAGAATTGCCTAATTCTAAATAGAAGATGGATGTCTATGCACCCTGACATTAAGGCGACACCGTGAAAAAATGCACCTCTTTTCATCGAATAGTATAGGACTATGACACCACTAACGTAATTGGGATTTTGATATAGGTAAATTCATGTCTTTATCTTGAATTTGATTGCTCAAAAACACGATTGTATAATTTTGACTCGATCACAATTATTTGCGAAAACACCTCTAAAAATCACTTTAGTTGAACAACGAAATCATTTGATCTATATGCTTGGGAATCACTCAAATATATTCATAACATCAATATTCATAATTTACTTGCTCATTATTTTGATAACTTAAATCAATAATTTTTTTAAAAAATATTTTAAGATTCTGACAATTTCTAAGCGCTTTTAATCGTCGCGGGCGCTACGCAATTTTAGACCTTAAGACGGCGTTTCTTCAAGTTTTTATAGAAATTATGTATTCACTCGGATCAGTACGGCGATAGCGTTTTCGATGTGTCGTCTTAACATCAATTGACTGAGTGCTTGCTTGACTTTTGACTCTTTTTTTTAGAAACAAGTACTAAAATTAAAAAAAATTACAACCGACTTCAATATAAATTATTAAGCGTAATTCAAACAGTACTGGTCAGATCGTGAAAAAATTTAAAAAAAAAGAAATCATTAAAATCGGTTCACCCAGAAAAAATTTATGAGGTACAACATACATAAAAAATACAGTCGAATTGAGTACCACCTCCCATTTGAAGGCGGTTAAAAATAGAAAATGCTTATTACACAATCACAAAACTTTCTTCATTGATGGTGAAAATCGAAATAAGTATAATGCATCAAAGAGACGGCAGGAGCTGGGGGGAAATTTATCTTTCAATGAACGCTCGTATCATTCCTGGCAGGAATGTACTGTGATGAGTGCTGCCATCTGCTTGGAATTCTATAATTAACAAAATTAAATCCAAACTCAAGCATACCACTGCAAGACTGCAAGATACAGTAAGCTCGGACCGGACCAAAAATTAATATGTATTCAAAAGCTGAAAGAAACCGGGCTAACTGATGACATTGGGACGTCAAAATTTCAACCCAACCCCCCCCCCCCGTGAACATGAGTGCTGTAAAGCGCCCAAACGTCGGAAAATAAAATTAATTCAATTAAACACGACAAAATCCGTATAAGTAGTTTTATTCAATGTGTAGTGTTCGCGTAAAATAAGAAATTATTATTTCGTAAGTTCAATTACAAATTATATTTCATTGTAAACAATTGGAAGACATTGCTATATTCCAATTTTACACACTTATCTCTTGTTTATAAAGACAATCATAAAGTCATTATTGTTAGTGATAAAAACAGCCAAGCGCGAGTTCGACTTGACGTTTGGGTTCCGCATATTATGTCAATGAGGGCTGATAATCTTACGCTCACCAGATGTCGCTAGCTGCAAGCTTATTTGTTTCGCAGATTCGCAACTTTCCATAGAGATGGTCATCATTATGGAAAGTTGCGATTTTATAGTTTTTCGGTATCTAGTGTATGCATATACACAAAATGCCTTAGTGCTGTATTTTTTGTTACACATTTTTAACTTTTTTTTTAATTCTTTTACTCTTAGAAATTGGACGACTCCATGGCGAAGTGGATAAGTAACGAGTTACAGCGCTGGGGGTCACGTGTTCAAATCCTACACGGAACATTTGTATAGCCTACAAATAATTGTTTTAGGTCTGGGCTGGACGTTTATCTTAGAAAAAATTATGTTTGTAAACCGCCTCTACGATACAAGAGAAAATAAAAAATAAAGATAATAAAACAAATAGGAATATCCGTAGTTGGGTTTATTTCTCTAGTCCAATTTATATGACTAATACACTACTACTACACTAGGTATATTATATTTTATAATTAATATTTTACAAATCTCTACTCTTTTCTAATAAATTTATTACTCCCCCCCCCATATATGATGTAAAATCTAATATTTACATCATTCTTAAGTGACACCGTCCTGATGACAGAAAATTTCTCATTAAAACTAAACAGAAATTAGGGGTTTCAGAGTATTCAGTAACCCGTTACGTTCTAGAGGAGTGGGTGTAGACAACTATGGGAAAAGCCAGAAAGACCATCGAAAGACTTCGAATGAGGGTACCGAGACAAGCGATGCGCAGCAGAGTCGATGGTGGGCATAGTCTACCTTTCTACAATGGGAGAGGCGTTTGGTAACTAGAATCTTATAAACAGCAGATCTATGCTGCATGCATTATCTGAATCAAGAAACCTGCTCAATGTCATCTAAGTTTATCACAGATACTTTATTTGTTAAATCTGCAATTCCCGTTACTGAAAGCATTCGGGGTGTGATGTTTCTTGAGAACACTTAATTACTAAATATTGGATTTTACAACGAGCACACCTAATGGTAAGTGGATGCTGTGTCTCAAAGACATCAGTCAGAAGACAAGAGTCGGCTCGACCGGGGAAGGACCACGCTCTCACAGAATACCAGCGTAAAATAGCAGCTTGACGCTACTGTGTTTCGTATGGTAAGTATAGAGAACCGGAGATCCTTTTTACTGGAAACGAGACATTTCATCTTAGTCCTCACAGGTGACAACGCACCTGCATTTTGATTCGTAATCGACGATGGATGTAGATGTCTGTGTCACAGCAACAACTTACCATCAAGTGGACTGTATGCTCGTTTGTTACCCCATCCTATTAAAAAAAATACGTTTTTAAAACTTCTGTCTTACGGAACACTAATAAACTACGTCATTTTTCCCGCGCTCCTACGTCAACGGGCGCATTCAGCCTAGCTCCTCTACGCATGCCTCTACCTCACAGAACACTACAGTATTGAATGAACAGCGCTAAGTTCGCAGCGATTTTCTATTACTGCCAGTCCGCTACGGAATGGCGAGTAGAAACTATTGATTTTTCCAGTTCTAATATCTAATTTTGTACAATATTCATCTCTGTCACTGAGTGTTGCGGCTTAAGTGTATTTAGTAAAAAACATAAGAGTGCCTTCGCAAGTGTTATAAATAATCGTTTGCATTCGCTACATCGATTTACCGGTAAGTAGGTCACCTGATTATAATCCAATGAAATTGAATTGTGTTTCCTGTGATATAAATGTAAAGGGTTATTGGACGTATTTTTTCATTCGGATAATTTATTTACGCGGTAAAAATATCCACAGGATAATAAATCATTTGGAGGATGAATGCGTGCTTGTTGTTTTTGTTTACAGAAAAGGTGATTGATTTGTATAAATACCTTGCATGTCCGTACGAAGTTACCGACAAGGTAAGGTTAGATTGATGAAGCATTTGTTTATTGTTTTCGATCTTTATTTAAAGGATTATGTACTTACATTTTTTTTATTTTATAATTCTTTAAATGGGTTTGTAAAACATAACACAGCTGTAAAAATATTTCACAATTCTATTTTCAATTAGCTTTCTATTTAATTTTACTTCATTGCGTTTCAAAATTCCAAAATCACGACAAATATATTTTCTAAGTCCAATTCTGTACGCAGGCCACTTCGAAAATGCGTCAGATAATATGACTTATTAAATTATATAATTATTTAAAAAGGATCGTTAGATTACGTCTAACGATCCTTTTAAAATAATTATACACAGCTTTATAAAATATTTCCAATTTTATTACTTAGCTTTGTATTCAATTTTATTTCATTGCGTTTCAAAATTACTTAATCATGACACCCGTATTTATTCTGGACGTAGGCCTGTCTAAGAATGCGTCGGATAATTTGCGTTAGTTTGCACATTTATCACCCCTGGACTGACTGAGCTTGTAGATTGTATCCGCGGATTAAAAATGCACTAGACTGTAAAATTGATCGATGATTATTATCACCTTTGCATATTTATCACCTTTTAATGAATTGTCAACAATTAATCGGTGGTCAAATAATGTGTGCATAATCCTTGTCCTTTATTTAACGGGATGCACCGCAACCAGGTGTTCTTTATTGAAGCTATATTAATAGAGAATATAGTACCTACTTGGTCGTACATCTATTTGTCTACAATTATGTTTGCAAGGGGGCCAACGAGTATACAGTCCACCGGATGGCTGTGGCCCATAGACAACTACCTGCCTATATTATTTCAACCATAAAATTACTCTACTGAATACGAGTATGTAGCTTCCTCAATAAATTGCCTCATAAAAGTATATTTGGCATAGTTACCACGCTTGGCAAGTGGGTTGCCACTGCAGTTTTCTAGTTATTAGGAAGTCGCTGGTGCCCATCTTCTGTCGTAAGACGCGACAAAGGGAAACAATTTTTTTTTTATAGAAGAGGGGGCAAACGGGCATGCGGCTCACCTGATGTTAAGTGACTACCGCCGCCTATGATCAACCGCAACACCAGGGGAATTGCAGGTGCGTTACCGGCCCTTTAGAAAGGAGTAAGTTCTTTTCTTGAAGGTCTCCAGGTCGTATCGGTCCGGAAAAATCGCTGGTGGTAAACCATTCCACAGAGAGGTTGTACGCGGAAGAAAACTCCTCTTGAAACGTACATTGGTGGACCGCCAAGCATCCAGATGGTGTGGATGGTATCGGGACGTTTGCCGCGTAGTGCGTTCACTAAATATGGCGGCTTAATCCGAACAATTGCTCAGAGCACTCTCCATGGTATATGCGAAAGAAAATATGAAGAGATGCAACATCTCTTCGCAATGCCAGTGAATCGAGCCGATCGGAAAGCACTCGGTCGTCGACGATTCGAGCCGCTCTGCGCTGGATACGGTCAAGTGGATGGAGCTGGTACTGGGGAGCCCCAGCCCAGAGATGGGAACAGTATTCCATGTGCGGCCGAACCTGCGCCTTATAAAGTTGCAGGCGGTGTGCCGGCATGAAATACTGTCCCGCTCTGCTGAGCACGCCAAGCTTTTTTAGAGGCCAATTTGGCCTTCTCTTCCAAGTGGCCACGAAACTGCATGTCACTCGATATGTCGACGCCGAGGATTCCGCAGCAACAGCGTTGGCGATAGCACGCAGCCTTGTGGAACACCAGCGTTAATAGGCTTGCAATCGGAGCTTGCACCGTCTACAACGACCTTGATGCCCCGATCTGCAAGAAAGCTGGTGATCCAATCGCACAATTTCTCGGGAAGCCCATCATAGGAAGGGAGCTTCGAAAGAAGCGCTTTATGCCAAACCCGATCGAAGGCCTTCGCAATGTCCAAACTAACGGCCAATGCCTCCCCCTTGGACTCTACTGCCTCCGCCCATCTGTGAGTTAGGTAGACCAGAAGATCACCAGCTGACCGACCACGGCGAAAACCGTATTGGCGATCACTAATCAGCTGGTAATCCTCAAGGTACCTCATGAGCTAGCAGTTTACAATGGACTCCATTGTTTTGGAGAACAAGGAGGTGATGGCGATAGGCCGGTAGTTGGACGGGTCTGAGCGGTCGCCTTTTTTAGGGATCGGGTGGACGAAAGCCGTCTTCCATGATTTTGGGACTACGCCTAGGGAGTAGGAGTACCGGAAAAGACGCGTTAAAACCGGCGCCAACTCTGGAGCACACGTCCTCAGCACAATTGGGGGGATTCCGTCAGGCCCACTCGACTTGTGGATGGCCAGGGAGAGGAGTGCTTTGCGAACCGAGCGCTGTGTGAACTGCACTTCCGGCATGGAGCACTCACACCGCGGGATGGTCGGCGGCGTACTCCCCCTGTCATCGAGGGTCGAGTTGGACGCAAAGAAAGAGCCTAGAAGATCGGCTTTCTCCTTTGCGGTATGGGCCGGTGAGTCATCCTCCCTGTGCAGAGATGGAAGAGATGGCCGACAGAAATTCCCCTGGACAGCCTTGGCGAGAGACCAGAATGCACGGGTTCCAGTAGGAAGGCGAACTAATTTCTCGCCAATTCTGCCTATGTGCTCTGACTTTGCCTTGGCAATGACTCTTTTGAAGGACCTAGAGGCGGAATTATACTTCTTTTTTTAGAGCGCTGGTGTTTATATCCCGGGACGCTGATGCGTCAGCCCAGGCTTGGTAGCACTCCTGCTTATAGCATGATGCTATTTCGACAGAAGAGCGACCAAACCATGACTGAGATTTGCCTCCAATGGGCACCACAGAGGAAGGTATAAAAAGTTCCATACCCTGAAGCACCACATCAGCGACAGAATCCAATACAACAACGTTAGGATCGTCCGGCGAGAAGCAAACCCGCCCCCAAGGGTAGGATGCAAAGAAAGACCGCATCCCATCCCAATCGGCTGACCTATAGTACCAAACACGGCGGCAGCCTGCAGAATGCAACTGCGATTTCAGCGTGAGTAGCACCACACTCCGAACAAGACAATGGTCCGAGGAGCCTAAAGGGGCGTCGACGGAAATCTGATATCCGTCCGGGTGAGAGGTTAGCAGAAGGTCCAACAGGGAAGGTGCATGATCCTCCACATCTGGAATCCGCGTAGGCGAAGTAACCAGTTGAGTCAGACCATATGCCAAATCATGAACAGATCTCCCCGCATGATCAGTTAAACGTGAGCCAAGCTATTCGGCGTGATGGGCGTTAAAGTCGCCGAGGATCACGATCTCTGCGGAGGGGATCTGCTGTAGCAACGTCTGTCCATTTGGACGTGTTCGAAGAGTCGGTCTGTTTCGGCATTGCCGCTATGGGACCTATAGAGGCACCCGTAGACGCGCGGATGGTCGTCGCTGTCTACGGTAGCCAAAGGACAGGTCCGAACCTTCAAGTCTGCCGAGGCGTCGAGAACAGATGTCCTATCTGACGTAAACGCAAACTCCAGCCCGAGGCACAAAGGAGTGTTCCAGTTTGGTACCCCGGGTAGGAGAGATACGAGACATCAGCCGGAGAGGACACCTGCGTCTCGGTCAGAAAGAGCAGAGCCGGCCTCGCCGTCTCGAGATGGTAGTGGATGGCGTTTAGGTTAGAGTGAAGTCCCCGGATATTGCAGAAATTCACGGACAGCGTGGCAGGGGTCGCCTTGGTCTTGTTGCTCCGTTTGCCCCGAGCAGTTGTAGTCTTGAGTGGAATTTTGCCCCCCCCCCCCAGAATATGCGGGGCAGCCTGAGCACCCACGCTCAGAAGTGGAGAAACATGGTCGTGGATGCTCAACGAGGGATTCTCCAGGGGTGCTGGTACCGTCCTGGGGTAGTCTATCATTATTTAATTCCGCTACCATGTTGATGGGGGAGGGGGGGATTTGGGCCTCCGGCCACCTGCACTCACCAGACGAAACGCGGAAGCAGAGCTTCCACTTCACGCCGGTATTCTGTGAGGTCGTGGTACCACCCCGGTTTGAGCCGGCCCATACGTGCAACAACAAAGCTGCCGCGTGGCTCTACCACTGTTAAATGATATGGGGTAGTGGATATTCCTACACCGCACCTACACGATAACCCATATCTATCCTAAAATAAAAATCATAATGTTTTGCCACTTTTGCTAGAACGCATTATTGCCAATAAAATATTTGGGACTCGTCAGACTCCTTACAAAACAGCAGCATTATGTTGTTATTTTATGGTGGTATTCCCATAGAATACTATAATACACAATAGAATGGCTGTCAAACTTATTTTGTACGAGATTCCGCGTCACCGGTAGCACACATACAGGCAATTACGTCGTATTATCACTCTTACAAACCCAATTCGCTGTTTTGATAGACTGAGTAAATTTACACATTTTAGACTTTTAATTAATGTTCAAAATCATCATTAAAAAGTCGTTTAAATTTTAATACATATTTATTTGTAAATAGCGTGCAATTTGGTATTTTTAAATAATTTGCATGCGAAATTTTGAAACGATTGTAACGTCAAAACACATCTCGTGTTGACATTTATACGTGTGAATTGACGTGTTAGTGACATTTTAGTGGCTACACGGGCTCCGCCCCATCCCCCGTTTTATTATGTACGTATTATACTATTCTATGGTTCTACCCCAGTCAAGCCAACCCTTTCATATTACGACATGGCGGTTGATGGTGACGTAAGAAAATGTATAGCATCATTTCATCCAGGAGATTAGGCAATACCGTCTTTACCAGTGGTGTTTAAAATGCACCTGGAAAAATATGGTGGCGATCTAAATAACTACGATGGCTTAACTATAACTTCGCGCTGGTTCAATCATCGGATAAAAGTTATAATTCTTAATTTGTTAATGTTGTATTTTTTAGATATAAAATATAACGAGGTTAATATGGTCATCTGGTTAATATGGTCCCATTTTTATAACTCAAAAGCGGCCTTGTTTGCATAGATACCTCTGTGATATGATAACTCTTCATCAGTAAATGAAATAATAAAGGGTCAAAGGGGCGCTGCTTTATCAACGTCATTTTGACAGTTGATATTATAGTAAATATTTTAGTCGATTTTAGTACTGTATAGTGTACCTAGTTAATTTTTTTAAATTGATTTTTGAAGGTTTTCTAATTATTGCTAAAGCTAGTTAGCTATAATAGATACATTTAATTTGACGAATGAAATGAATCAG
The DNA here is from genome assembly GCA_907164705.1 of Parnassius apollo. Lineage (NCBI taxonomy): Eukaryota > Metazoa > Arthropoda > Insecta > Lepidoptera > Papilionidae > Parnassius > Parnassius apollo. The sequence goes on along the minus strand of CAJQZP010001449.1, from coordinate 4,444,958 downwards.
TCCCTAATGTTATCATTTAATTTCACAAATATTATTACATTATGTAAGGTCCTTCAGACCGAATTTCGGTCACGGCGACCAGCCTCAACTGGGACTCTATTCCCTCACTCTCATAATCCAATGGGACAGTAAATCGACACGACCGGAGAGATCAGGCGCAGGACCAACGGATTTACGTGCTTTCCGAGGCACGGGGGTGAGACACCGCCAACTTGACTGACTGACTCCGGGCAGCTACTGAGGTTTTCATGACAGAAAAACTCAATAATTGATTTTTTTGGCCTGACCTGGGATTCGAACCCAGGACCTCATTATCAGCAGTTGCACTACTACAACCACTAGACCAAGGAAGCAGTCATTACATTATGTACTGCAATTACGAATACAAGCAAACTAGTGAAATGAAATGAATTTAAATGAATTTCTTTTTTCCTACAACGCAACGTAAGAAATTAAAATTTCATACGTCAGTTTTTCAAACAACTATCATTTCAAAATCTATACATGCTTATTTTGCAATAACCTTCCAAATTTGCAGAGAAGGTTCGAAATAAGTAATATAGGCGAATTTCTTTTAAAAATTGTAAATTATTTTTAAATTCAATATGCGTGGTAATGCATTATTTTAACTGATTTTACTGCACACGCACACATTCGTAAGCGTCGATCGGTAGACAAAAACGTTGTTGCTAATAAATCACATTCAATTTGGGATAATTTCAAATAAATGTAGAAGCCTTATTTACTTGTATTTTCAAAACCTGCAATAACGGTATATCATTATTTATATATACTTAAAATTAAGTGAAATTTAGCATCTATTTGAAAAATTTCTTTTTTTTTTTGATTCTACATGATGACATACGTCCGTTATAGACTTCGAAACCATCCAACCAATTTTGATGAAATTTGTTGGTGTGTTTGAATGGGTGCCTAGATGGTTTATATTCATATTTGGACCCGGTAGGTGGCGCTGTTGGCGAGATCCAGCAATCACCCGTGCGAATAGCTAGTTATCATCTAAAAGGATAAAATGACAATGAAAGAAACTTAGAAGGTCCTTTGTTTCCCTTTTTGTCATTTTTTACGTTCAAATATTATAGTAAATATTTAAAAAAAAACTAAATAAAAGTAATAGACTCTATTAGTAACTGAAGTGTTAACTCCTGAACTATTACGGCTCTGTTACTACGCACGATAATTACGACGATAATGAGATCTAACGGTCATTTTCACATATAATATGCTTTCCTGGTATCATATTAGTGCATTGGAGTAATATGTACTTATAAGTACATAATAGCTCAATGTATTAGTGCCTACAGGTCAAAATACGCTTTATACATCAAATCTATCTACACAAAACACAAAAAAATTCTACCTATGTCCGTTATAGACTGAAACCGTAGAACTGATGTGCTCCAAACAGGTTTCAGTAGAAAGGCGATAATGTAAAGATGGTTTTAGACCACTAAAACAATGCGTTAGGCACTATATAAAAAAGTTAATAAATAAACAAAATTTCTTTTTTTCTAGTTCATAATAAGAACAAAAACCTTACGACCAATGGTAGGAATTTTTCAGTATGATCTTACTAGTAATTCTATTGGGATAAATTTTTTCTAGATGTGCTTGTCTTACTAGTTAAAAACTGTCTACTGGAAAAAAGATCTCCATAGTCTAGTCCGTATTAGTAGTATGTTATTTTATAGAATAAGGGTGACAAACGAGCACGCAGTCCACCTGATGCGTTGTCACCCATGAGGACTAAGATGGAATGCCTCGTTTCCAGTAAAAAAGGGTCTCCGGTTCTCTACACTCACCATACGAAACACAGCAGCATTAAGCTGCTATTTTAGACTGGTACTCTGTGAGAGCGTGGTCCTTCCCCGGTCGAGCCGACACATTCGTGTTACAACCATTATATAGCTGCATCGTGACTCTACTATAAACTTCTGTATGTCTATTGGAAGGAAAATTTTCTAGTTGTCTTGTAACTAGTAAGACTACTGGTAAGAAAATTCTCCGTGGTCTATTCCATACTTGTTTAGTAACACAATAGGGAATACAACTTTGATTGAAGACATGACATTTAATATATCTTAATGGTGAGTACTTAATGTAAACCTTATTTATAACAGCGCTTTGTTCAACACTCTCGTAATTAATTTCACTTGTATTTCAGTGTAATGACATTGTATTTAGAGAGAGGGAGTGATGGGGGAGAGAGAGAGGGCTTGGAGGGGGAGGGGGAAGGGAGGAGAGGAGATGGGATGGATAGAGAGACCTCTATTAATCTACTTAAATATAATTAATAGGTCCTTACATATGAAATTGGCGTTTTGTACAGGAGGAATTCCCGTACAAAACGCCAATTTCATATGTAAAAGTCAATTTTTCTTTGTAAAATATATTTAATTAACCAAAGTATGCACCGTCGTTATCTATGCACTTTTTCTATATCATAGGTAGTTCATTGATCCCTTTACTACTAAAAAATCATGGGAGAGAGAATCAATAAACTCTTTGAAGGCGGTTTTTTTCGCATCGGAGTTGAATTTTTTTCCTTGTATGAAGTTGTCCGAATTCCGAAAAAAATGGCAATCTGTTGGAGCAAGGTCCGGGGAGTACGGTAGATGTTGCAGACATTCCAATTGTAGCTCATCTAACTCAGTGATTGTTTGTTGTGCAGTGTGTGGTCTTGCGTTGTCGTGAAGCAGCAGTAGCCTAGAGCGATTGACCAATCTCGGTTGTTTAGCAGCTAGTTCCTCCTTCATGGTTTGCGGTTGCTAACAATAGACATCTGCCGATTGCCGTTTCGCCAGATTTTAGAAAGCTGTAGTGAACGACACCGGCGCTAGTCCACCAAACGCTCACAAGAAACTTTTTCTGAGTCAATTTTCGTTTAGAGCAGGATTTGGCTGAGTGTCTAGGGTTCAGATATTGCGACGAGCGCTTCCGATTATTGTACAGTATCCACTTTTTATTGATTCCATTTAAAATCCCTTCATTTTTGTGTCGGAGGGGGGGGGGAAGGGGGGAGGTTTTGGGGGCCGGGGGGGGGGGGGGGTTGGTTGAGCAAAGTAGCACAGCAGTCGACGCGTGTTTGCAAGTTCGATTCACTCAATTCATGAGGTACCAGTCGTTCAAGTTTTTTTACTTTCCCGATTTGCTTCAAGTGGGTGAATACAGTTTTATCACTTACCCCGAAGCCTGCAGCTATCTCTGAAGTGCTTTGTGATGGATCCCCTTTCAAAATAACCTTTAACTCTTCATTTTCCACTTTGGTCTCCGGCTGTCCACGAGGTTGGTTCTGAAGGTTGAAATTTCCAGAACAAAAACGTTAAAACCAAAAACGTACCGTGCTTTCTTTTGCGACACCAGCGCCATACACATCATTAATTATTCTTCGAGCTGTTTCTGCAGCACTGGTGCCACGGTAGAACTTGTACTCTTAAATATACCGATATTTCATGTTTTCCATTGTGCGGTAATAAGCGACGCCAAAGAAAAAAATAATGAGTAGAAAACAAATGGATGACTATTTTCAAAACTCAAATGTCTGGTACTAAATGAATTTATAAATTTGAATTTGGAATTCTTAACCAAAGAGGAGATATTTCAGATCAAAGTGGTCAGTACGACAAAACGCTAATTTCATATGTAAGGACCTAATATTACTCAAAACAAAACCATTCACGGACCCGGTAGGTGGTACTATTGTTGATATCCAGAAATCACCCGTGCGAAGCTGGGGCGGATCACTAGTCATTTTATAAAAATGGAACATATGAAATAGGGTTATGTGAAGACAAAAACGCGGTTTCATTTATTTACATTATAGGTTCATTTGTTATGGTTGCCTATTCGAGTGCAGTCGGTGTGAAGAAACTCTTATCTTTAAACACTTGATGTAGGTACATACTTGACAATTGTTAAGTAAACAAACAAAGAAACAAGAGAAAATAATTTAATATTTAGCAACTTTATTTAGATAATATTTAATTAACGTAAATCCACAGATATGTTATGCTTACGTTTTTTTTCTTTTAGGTTTCTCAGTATAAGTAAGAGTATACGCTTTTAGGAAATAAATTTCTTAAACCACAAATAACTTAGGAGTTACATAATCTGATTTAAAAAGGTTCCTGTTTAGTAAAGGTTCATGGTTAATTTAAAAAAAAATTAAAAGGTTCCTAGTTATGGTGAGTGTAGAGAACCGGAGACTCTTTTTACTGGAAACGAGGCATTCCATCTTAGTCTTCAGGGCTGGCAACACACCTGCATTTTGATTCTTAATTGAAGACAAACATTTGTAGATGTCTGTGGGCCACAGCATCCACTTACCATCTCGTTTGTAACCCATGTTCTATAAAAAAAGGCTTAAAATTTTTTTTTTTGTTTTTCTTTTTTTTTTTTTTTTATTTCTTAACATTTTTTTTATGTAAAATATCTTGTAAATAGAATGTATACATCCTTAACTTTTCAATTGGGTTATTTGTTACCGAAAATAAAAATGAATAGTTTTAAATATAATGGTTTTAGCAGTCAGAATGACAAAGAGGGACTCCGAGGCTTGTATTGCCAAAGGGAGTAACTGCTTCTTTAGTCCAGTGGTCGTAAATACGATTGCTGATGTGGTCACAGTTTTTTTTTTAGTTTTTGGATTTTTATAAAATGAAATTCTCATTAGCGGCCCGGAGTCAGGAAATTGGCGGTGTTTCACTCCAGGCCTCGGAAAGCACGGGAGTGAAACACTGTAAAGCCGTTGGCCCTTTTGGCCCGTTTGATCTTTTCCCGGCTTTATTGGATTTATTTATTTATTTTGCATTCCCAAACTTAATGCCTTGATGCATTCTCTACCAGTCAACCCACGGAGTGGTTAGAATTTGACGTAGGTTTGGCAATATAGAATTAAAGAACACAAAACCAATGATAACTAACTACATAATATAAAAAAAAATTCCGTCTCTTCGGACTATAAGAGTAAAAGAACAGAGAATGCACCTGCAGTTGCACATACACTTATGTACCATAATAAATAATACTGCAGTTATATCAGTATAATACGCAGATGACTATCCTCAGTTGAAATTGACCGCCGTGATCGAAATTTGGTCTAGAGAATATTATTATTGCTAATTGATTTTTACGAGGTTGAATTGGGCATTGGTGATAACCTCTAAACAGTTCATTGTATGACATATAATATATACTTTATAAACTTCTTTTAAATTGAGGGGATACTACGCCTAAATGAGTTATAAAGAACGAAAACAACCAATAAAGATTAATCGAGAACGTCATTACGAAATATCCGGTATAACTGTTTGTTATTGAACAAATTGTTATGATAAAGGAATAATTTTATATCAATAACTATTAAAGTTTGCGTTTTGATTATTAAAAACGTTTAAAAAAATTGAACCGGTCCTTTTTTTATAGAATTAGAGTGACAAATGAATACACAGCCCACCTCAATGGCGCCGACCTCTCCCAGCCACAGATGTGGACCTCCAGTGCTGGTGAGATTACTGCTTTACTTGTTATCTTACTGTCCCAGAGTAGGATAATGTTGTATTTGCAAATACAGTATGTGCTACAGAAATCTAAATAATATTATTATTTAGATTTCTGTCATTGAAGTAATATGTACTTACGTACTAGAACAGCTATCTCAAACAAAAAATGTGCACTACTCTGTGTTCGCGCGGTTGTTTTTTTATCATAGAATAAACATGGGTATAATGACCCGTAGGTAATAGTAGATTGTATTGTTAAATATGTATATTACATCGAGAACCTGATAGTAAGTGGATGCTGTGGCCCAATGATCTATCACCCATCTATCCTTGATTAAGAATCAAAATGCAGATGCGTTGTCACCATGAGGACTAAGATGGAATGCCTCGTATCCAATAAAAACGGTCTACCTTTACTATACGAAACATGGTAATCTGTGAGAGCATGGTCTTGCCCCCACCCCCTCCCCCGGTCGGGACGACCCTTTCGTGCTATCACCATGACATAACTGCAACATGTCCCTACCACGTATAAAATATCTTTAGGAGTGCTGATATACTGGAAGAGTTTTTTACCGTCTGGATAAAAATAGGGATTTTTTTCCAGACAGTAAAAAATATCGACTCAGTATACTTATACATTGAGCTAGTCTATGCTCGCGGCTTCGCCTTAATAATAATAATACTTCTTTCAATATTTTTCAGTTAGCTTTGCGTGAAGAGGTAATTACAGAATAACACCCCCGATCTTTCCTACAGGTACCTGTACAATTTTCTGAGTAGCAAAGTAGCTTAATAAGTTTATTAGCTGGAGAGTCACATAAGCTAATAAGTTTATTTGCCGGATAGAGACATAGGCTAATAAGTTTATTAGCCGAAGGGAGACATAGGCTAATAAGTTTATTAGCTGGAGAGAGATATAGGCTAATATGTTTATTAACCAGAGAGAGACATAGGCTAATAAGTTTATTAGTCGGAGAGAGACAGGCTAATAAGTTTATTAGCCGGAGAGAGACATAGGCTAATAAGTTTATTAGCGGGGGAGCGACATAGGCTAATAAGTTTATTGGCCGGAGACAGACAGGCTATTTTGCTACCCGGAAAATGTACGGGCAGAGAGCAACGTATCGAAATGATTTTTTGTATAGATATATATAAAAAATTATATAAAAATCATATCGATATTTGGCTCCGTTACTGCGTGAAATAAGGACAAACCAAAAAAAACACCTTCGCATTTATAATATTATTACGACCAGTCCTGGGAAATGTAGCTTTATTTAAATTAAACATAACCAAAGACCATCTATGTTTTCTTTTTAATTATCTCTGAATATTTTGAATAAATCTCTCTATGTGTTTGTAAAGCTTTTATAACAATCAGTTCAACCATTCCAAAGCTTATCCCGGACAAACTGACAGACAGACAGATTTTTTAAATGTCTCAATAGCATGCAAAACCCCTCTGAGCTTAAAAGCATGTAATTAACTGTCTGAGCTTAAAAGAAGCCAGTTATTTCAATATTACAGACAGAAAATTCAAATTTATTATTAAGTAAGTAGTAGGGTTATCAACCAATGAGATTACAGCACGTCATCGATATGAAAAAGGTTCGGTGTATTTTCCTACACTAAAATATGAAAGTGTATGGAAAACGTCACAACACAACCCTACGTTCAATGGATACGGAACGAAGGACAGCAGTGTTACATCTTTCATACAGTTTATATCACAACTAGTGGATGAAAGTCAAACAGTCCTGAGCCACCGGTAACGAGGATTCTATCTTAGTTCTCATGGGTGATAAGTAATAACACATCTGATTTTTTTTTAAATATTGCTTTAGCAGTCCCGCAGTCTACATGCGTACAGATTAAAAAACTTGCATAATGTAATTTTTTATTCATTACAAACCATGTAAAGTCCAATGTTAAATCAAAGCTTCCCCTGTAGATTGTCTCAGAGGAAAGATATTTGACATTGTTGGCACGTTTGACAGACTGTTTGGCAACTGCAGTTAATTTTTTTAGTCGTTATTAGGAAGACCCTGCTGCCCATTTTCTGATTTGATTCCCTCTGTCGCCTTGTACGACACCCACGATATGCGGTAGTGGATATTTTTACGCCATTCATATACGTAATAAGTCGAGATAGGTGTTGCAGGATCGTGTCAAATGGAATTTCGTAGTTTCTGCCCTCCCCCACTGAGTTACACTGGTTATACGCATTTTTATTGATAATGATACGAGCTTGGGGTTCTAGACAATAAAAGCCAAGTGTATCACCAAAATTGACACTTTAATTACAGCACACTAATTACAACTTAAAACCACAATAATACTTAAAACCAAATAACAAAACACAATTGTACTACTAATCACTTTAGTTCGCAGTTGTATCGCTTCTAAGTATTCGCTTGTATTGCCTTATATGGGGCCTCAGATAGTTCCAGGACCTTTTACTGTAGAAACATCTAGAATGTTCGAGTACATACCGGTCCCGACTGAGTAGGTGTCGATGGTTCTAGAAAGTACTTCCATGAAAATTTCTAGAAGGCTCTTGACTCTCCTAGTTCTGCTACTTGTCGTCGTGTCGCCATGTACCAGGCATTCATTGTGGAGCGCAACAATAATGTTTTTATCAGTAAGATGCTTGCTGCCAATCTCCTGTTTCATACACATCTATTGAAACTTACGACACATACATTAATATGACGTATTAGATTCTCCATTTCCGCCACTACATAGCATAATGTAGGTAAATTTATAAAAATTAAAATGGCCGACCCCGAGCCAAATTCTAAAAAAAGTTTTATTGACAAAAGTCTCTGGAACGCAAAGCGTCCGACGTAAATATGATATTAACGTCGCTGGAATGTTTGCAGTGTATTTATTAATATATTAACGATCACCTAGCGCTTAGCGGTTAGAGTACCTGACTATTAGTCCTTGATTTGAATCTCAGCCAGAAGATAATTTTTATTTAAAAATGTATGTGGATGAGTTGTGATTGTCCTTGTGTTTCTGGAATTGTATGGTTCGTCATTTATTTATTGTATCACGCATTTTGCATTTTAATTGTTAATCGAGGATAGATGTACATGTTTATGGGCCACAGAGTCCCCTACAGTCCCCTCAGGTAGACTATGTATTTGTTTTTCTCCCATATTCTTTAAAAACGATGTCGATGTCCACTCTGTATTTCATTACCCCTGTCACCTCTTAAGACATCCAGGGGATGATATGGAGATGGTGAATTCTTTTACTCAGCTACTATATGGCCACAATGTATCGAAGCTTATTTAAATATTTGATCTAATCGCATTTTAAGTGTTACATCTTGAGTATTCTTAAGCTTGCGAGTCTTGAAACTTTGAACAGCCTGTCAAAGAAGTATAATATAATCTGATTGATATTACTCGGGAAAAAAGTCCTTTATATTGGGATGTATGTAGTTTGGATTTCCTGGCAGTAGACAAGATTATAACTGAATTTAAAAAAAGTCTACCTGTTTTTAGTGCCAGGATTACTAGTGATTTTGCGTTAATTCCTTTTTACCACATTTTTATTGCGTCACTTTCTTGTTTTTCTGTCTGTGTTCCGTGTGGAATCTTGCAACTCAAATTTTGAGCACTTTCCGATATGCTAGATACTTGAAATTTTAGATATAGCTAAAATAACGTTTATTAAATGTTTTAGTACAAGATAAAAAATATCACTTGTCGCGTATTAAGCTGACTTCAAAAAAGGGGTGGTTCTAAATTTGACTGTAAATTAATTTTTTGTTAAGCGATTTCTTTGTTAATTGTTTTTTCTTTTGTTAATTGTTATTTCAGTAGTGTTCCCATATTAATTTGGAGAATAAATTCTACAACTAGGGGTAGGAAAGTAGTGAATGAAGATTTTAACGTAACTAATTAGGCGTTATTGTACATGAGCTGCGGAATTTCTTAAAGTGGTTCTACACTAGACGAACAGAGTACGAGCGGAGCATGAGCCGAGCACAAATTCGTGTAGTGTGGACCGACTTACAAGGCCCGATCGAGCGGCTTCGAGCGTTTGGTTCGTGCTTGACTGTGCTCCGCCTATTGTCGGTTTTTTGACGAACACAAAGAGGTTCGCATAGTATGCATCGATTTGCTTGTTGTAGGCTCGTTGTACGTCCACACTTGACACCGCGTCGACTCCTCTCCTTAGCTCGAACGCTCGGCTCCTCCATCGTAGACCTTTACGGTCTAATCTGGCATTTTTACCAATAGAAGTAAATTTAGAAGAGAGTATCCTTGTTTGTTATGTCTTAGATTTTTAAGTGAAGTACGTAATCAAGATTTTTGGACAACCCTGACACATATGTATAGATTATACATAATATGTTTGTCTTTGAGTACTGGTTTAATACTCAAAGTAAGTTTGTATAAAACATTATGTGGGATTAATAATGGGGGAGCAACTTTGCCACTTCCGTAAACTTTGTTATTTGCACCACACCTAAAGAAGCAAATTATAACTCTGAGGTGTTGTGAATTATATTATGAGGTGAATTTACCTTCACCCTTGAAATCAAATTTTATTATTTTCATTAAAAACTCCGATGACAAAGTAAACTTAACTTTGTTATTTTCTATTTTAGAGTATTTCGTTTGTTAATGTTAGTATTCTTTAAATCACTAATAAATACCAAATCTACGAAAAATATAACGTCATTTTTAACATTGACGCCAAGCCTGAGTGCATCTTTTTTTTTTAGAAAATTGATGATAGATTGGATATACTGGCAACTTTTCCATTTTGCCAGGACCTCAGTCCAGCCAGGTCATATGGTAGATTTTTAAAGAGTCATAAACAATAGTAATAAACCTTAAACCTTTCTTCTGTACTACGGATATGTCCTAGAAACGACTTCAAAACCTACTAGGTGAAAATTATTTAGTAATTTAAAATTGGAAATTATTTATTTATTAACATTAATTTTATGCGTTGTAGCACGAATGGATAGGCCCGACCAAGGAAGGACCTCGCTCTCACAGAACACCAGCGTAAAATAGCAGCTTGATACTGCTGTATTTCGTATGGTGAGTATAGAGATCCGGAGACTCTTTTACTGGAAACGAGGCATTCCATCTTAGTCCTCAGGGGTGATAGCGCATCTGCGTTTTAATTTTTAATCGAGGATTAATATATATGTCTATGAACCATAGCATTCACTTAACATCAGGTGGACTGTGTGATTGTTTATCCCCCTTATTCTATATTTTTTTTTAAAATTGTCCTTTTAGTCCTTTAAAGGCGGCTTTTACTATTTATAAAAGTAATTTTTTAAATTAATTAATTACGCATTCAAAACTCCACGGCTTTTTTTTCATAAGTCGTGGCACACTTTTATAAACAATTGTTCTTGTACTTGTACTGTTAAACCTGATGGTAAGTGGTGAAGCAGGCGTATACGGTAAAAAGTTAGCTTAACAAAAGCCTATTTACTCTTGCCTTGAAGACACCCACATTGTAATCGAAATAAAAGACAGATGCTGGCAACTTATTCCACTCCTTTGCTGTACGCATGACGAATGATGAAGCGACCAGATTCTATATGGTGTATCCCCATTAGTATGTATTTAGTTTAAATATATCACACCAGCAAGAAGCCCAGCGGGACTTTAATAATAATGTTGAATAGTTTTCCTTCCTTAGTAACAAAACTTAAATTCGTTTGGCCTCCAATTTAATCCCTCGTAAGTAGCCGTGAACGTCATTAGGTAGTCGACGAAATCCATAGTTAGTCGCGGAAAGAAGCCGACTTAAGTCTAATAAGGATTATTGTTCACGTGTTAAATAAATCCGTAAGGCATCGTATTAACTGGACAGTTTAAGTTTAACTTCCTGTGAAAATGTTCAATTTGACGATCTTACATCCGTAGTCAGAGTGGGTGACTACAAAATCGCGCGCAGGTTTTAATATCTTGTACGCGGTAGAGCCAATCTGCACCTATCAATCGTAGCACGAATGGGTCATCTTGACTTGGGATGGATCACGCTCTATGTAAATTGGAAAATTAACTGTAACAAAAAACAGAATACCAGCGTCAAGTAGCAGACTGCTGCTGTGTTTTGTATGGTGAGTGAAGAGAGCCGGAGACCCTTTTTATTGGATACGAGGCATTCCATCTTAGTCAGGGGTGACAACGCATCTGAATTTCGATTCTTAATTAAGATTAAGTGTAAATTTATATGGGTCACAGGATCCACTTACCATCAGGCGGACCGTACTACCGTACTCGTTTGTCCCTTATTTAAAAAATATTCTAAAGTACATCATTTTGTTGGGTGGATCTTTTGAGTGGACTATGGCATATCACAAGCTCCAGGTAATAATAGAACTAGAATGTCACATTATTTGAATGTACATTGAAAACATTAAAATCTTTATCGCCTATTTTCCCCCTTAACGGTGGAGTTTTTTCGAATTTAAATGAGCCCCTTGTCGTTATATTACAAAAAAAAAACACATTAAAGTCTGTTTACAATTGCCGAAGATAAATATACAAACAATATATAGTCGAGTTGAGAGCGTACTCTTTTTTTCAACCGATTCCAAAAAGGAGAAAATACTGAATTCGACCGTATGTTTTTTGATTATTTATTTGAATGTGATGAAAGCACCACTTCTCATGTAGTCCCATACAAATTTCATCAAGATCTGACCAATAGTTTTTGAGTTATCCTAAATAATGCGTATTTACTAATATTTGTTTGTTAATAATGACTTCGAATACATTAACGATGTTCTCATTTTAATTATATATTGAAGTCGGTTGTACAAAAATTTTAATTTTACCACTTGTTTAAGCAGCTACAAACACAAAGACTTATTTACATGATAGAATTCTTTTCCTGCTAAGGATTCCGTCTGGTAAGGCACCACCATGTTATATCTCTTTGTTGCAATGCATTCCTGGCACTGCTGTGTTCAAGTCTGAAACCCTTCAGACTTGGAACCAGTATAACAACGGGCTGTGAGGCACTCCATCTCAGTCCTTAGAGGTGACAACGCTTCTGTAGCCTTCTTTGTTTGAAGATGGCTGCAGGAGTCTATGAACTGCACTAGCCACTTACCACCAAGTGGACTGTATTACCACATTGCCTGGTTTCAACGATTATTAACTTCCCAGTGGGAAGTTATTGTAACGTTTCAAGATCTTTAGAGTCTATTCGACTATGGTTGTATGTTGTATGGTTTTTAAGAGGATGTCCGTTTGTGCACATGTACGTATGTATGTATGTATGTTTGGATTCAATTTTCGACTCGTGTATCACGAGAACAATGAGTGATATTGACATGGGACCAGTTTCATTTAACGCATAATTACGTAACTTAGATATCATAAAATTTTGAGCAAAATCGGAGATGTCGTTTTTTGTGCCGAATGAAAAATTGTATAAAATATTAAAACATATGTTATTTTTTTATTCTTTCCACTGGGAAGTTAGTCGTGTGGACTTTTCGGGTTGTACCTAGACCGCTTTCTTTTTCGAAAAGAGTACCACAAGGGTGGTTCCGAATAAATCAGGTCAAGACCTGATGACGCGATCCATGAAAAAATCATCAAACTCAATTTTCAAGCCGGGATTCGCGTAATAAAATAATTACGTGCACTATCCCCGTCACCACTGATCCCAACACCACTGATCCCAACACCACTGATCCCAACACCACTGATAAAGTGTCAAACACTATTCAACCCAACACCACTGCACTAGGAAACTTATGAGTTAATTGATACAAAATGGATTTCTGCAAATATAATAATAATAAATTCTTTATTTCAGATAATTAAAGTCCGCAGCAAAGTAACGCCAATTCGATTAACCATCTATGTATGAGTGTATATCTCTAGCGGCATCAACTCGCGCGAATAACTCTTTACCGCATCCATAGATTTCGATGGTTATGTTCTTTTTACTTCTTTGAAGTCGATTTTTATTTTTACAAAGCTTTATTATTGATCATAATGCATTCACTGGATGAGACAGCGAGTTATATTCTCACGCCGCCACCAAAGCAGTTATTTGAGGCTATAAATCTAATAATAATTCTACCACACCCAGCTCATTATAACACTGCTGTTTACTTAACATTCCGAATTATGTTTGATCTGAGATGTCGGCCGAGGTCTGTTGTTGATAGTACAGGATATACGGAATGGTCAAGGTTCAGTGCACAGGTATATTTATCAGCCATTATACGGATATCCATTATGCTTGCATCTGACTCTGTTGGTTCTAGTATATGTGATCCTATTGTTCTTTACTTTATAATATTGTAATAGTTTTCTCCAGATCGATTATGGTCACGGCGGCCAGTCTCAACGGAGAGTAGCTTCTGCACAGATCGGGATTATAGTATACAGGTGTGTAAGCCACCACATGTGAACTTATTCCCTCACACCGTAGTCCGATAAGCCGACAAATCGACACGACTGGAGATAGATCATGCGCAAGATTAACGACATTGCGTGCTGTTACAATCCTTGTCCGTTAAAAAGAAGTTCGTTAAAAACCATACAATCGTTGTTCGTTCAAAAAAGAAGTTATTAAAAAATCTTACAATCGTAGTCTGTTCAAAAGAGAACTCCGTTAAAAAACTTACAGTCGTTGTCCGTTCAAAAAATTAGTCTGTTAAAATAATCATACAATCGTTGTCCGTTCAAAAATTAAGTCCGTTAAACACATCTTTTTACGTGGTAGAGTCACGCTTCAGCTTTATTATGGTTGTAGCACGAATGAGTCGGCTTGATAGGGGAAGGACCACGCTCTCACAGAATACCAGCGTAAAATAGCAGCTTAATATAGGTACTGCTATGTTTCGTATGCTGAGTGAAGAAATCTGGAGACCCTTTTTTACTGGAAACGAGGCATTCCATCTTAGTCCTCAGGGGTGACAACGCATTTGCGTTTTGATTCGTAATCTAGGATTAATGTAGAAGTCCATGGACCACAGCATCCACTTACCATCAGGTGAACTGTGTGCTCGTTTGGCACCTTTGTACTATAAAAAAAAATTACAATCATTGTCCGTTCAAAAAGAAGTTCGTCAAAAAAATTTACAATAGTTGGCGGTTAAAAAAAAGTCAGTTCAAAAAATGTACAATCGTTGTCTGTTCAACAAAAGGAGGATTTTTTCCCTTTTTGGTATGATCATTACAACCATTACCGTTGCAGAATATCAAAAGTTCACCTCTGAACGTAGGCCTTCCCATACATTGTCTCATAGGGGCAAGCTTGGTAAGCAGTTTTGCATCCTCAGTTCTTTTATACAGCAGGTTTAAGGAAGATGCTGTTGCCCATATGTTAGATGGTTTTCTTCAGTCGCCTCTTACGATATTCACGGGACGGTATGGGGTAGTGGGTGAAATGGACGATCATATATCGTAGTAGCGATGTAAAAATACACCGCCTCTGTAAGATCGATACAAAGGTACTTTGACAAAGGTGAATCTATTTAAAGACACTGTCTCAGAGATAATATTATTTCCGGTGAATGAGTTTCGATACAAACGGATACAATACAATACAATACTCTTTATTGCACACAAAATAATACAAAGAACAACAAACTTAAATTGATAAATTTATGTACAATTAGGTGGCCTTATCGCATAACAGCGATCTCTTCCAGGCAAATCTTGGTGAAGATCTTTTACATATAAAAATATAGAAGTGTGCATAAATAGTAGATAAAAAATTATACATAACACATAACATACCTATATATACATACATTATCATACACATATATACATATTTATACATATACATATTTATAAATATTTTTGTAACACATTATAGCTACACATTATATACATACCATATATACACAAACCTTATCAAGTATAGTAGATATGAGAATGAAATATATTAAGTAGAACACATATTTAAATAATTTTAATTTTCCAGTTTTTTGAAAGACTCAATGCTTTGGGCTTTCTTAATTGTTAAAGGAAGCGAGTTCCATAATTTAATTGCTTTGACACAAAAGGAGGAATTAAAAAAATTTGTTTGATTTTGAGGCATTCGCAAAATAAGTTTATCGGTTAATCTAGAATGATCTTTATCTGCACCCGCGAACTCAAATTTTTCTTTTAGATACATCAGTGTTTTAGGATCAAATAGTACACAGTACAGTTGAGATAGAATGTGAGTATTCCGATGAAGTCTGATAGGAAGCCACTTGAGCTTAGTACGAAACTCGGAAACATGATCATATTTGCGGAGGCCAAATATGAACCTAATAGCGAAATTCTGAAGACGCTCAAGTTTATTTAATTGATCCTCAGTAAGATTAGAATAGCATACATCAGCATAATTAAGGGTAGGGAGTAACAAGGACTGTGCCAGTAAAATTCTAGTAGGAATGGGTAATGAGTTATGCAAACGTTGTAAGGAAGATCATCGGATGTATGCGTAACAAGTTCAAATGTTTTTTAATGTACTAGCAGGCATTAATTGCAAGGCTTTTAGGTTCCAATAGGACGAATTGTAAGAAAATAAACTAATAAATTAATATTCACTTTTTTATTTATTTTTTGTTAGAAAATTTACTACTAATAATATTTCATTTACAAGTTTTTAGGTATTTTACGTTGTAGAGTCAAGCTGAAGCTATATTATTGTTGTAGCACGAATTGATCGGCACGACCGGGGCAGGACCACGCTCTCACTGAATACCAGCGTCAAATAGCAGCTCAATTCTGTTCTGCTTCAGTAGTCACTCGTCCCGTCTTAGCCCGCAGAGGTGATAACGTATCTGCATTGTGATTCTTAATCGAGGATAGATGTAGATGTCTATGGACTATAGTGGATTGTGAGCTCGTTTGTCGCCTTTTTTACTGCGCATCTGCATTTAGATTCTTAATCGAGGATAGATGTCGATGTATGTAAGTCACAGCATCCATTTACCATCATGTGGGTCATTTGTTCACTTGTTACCCTTATTCTATATAAAAAAGTAAGGCTACTGTTGTTTTTAACAATATACAATATAAATTCATTCTATTATAATATATGTAAACATTAATAACATCCAATGTGGTATAAATCTAATTTTACAGATTTATCACGTTTCATTTTAACTTGAGAATAGATAGTGTCCATTGAATTGACTTGACAATACAATACAATAACTTTATTTCAGGCATTTATGTCTTAAATATTAAGAACATTGTCCCATAGCAATATACCTTAACCATTTAGTGGCCATAAATGTATTATGGTCATTAAATGGCTGTAAGTAAGTCGATGTTAAGTTGTCAGTGTAAGTTTTCATAGCAACAAAGTTCAATCACGTTTTAGGATGCCAAAAATAGGACAATGAGAAGTTTATTTCCTTACTTTTTAATTCCCCGCTGACAAAGGTACGCATTTCATGAAATACAGCCTATTTGGAAATTATCCAGAAACCATGGATTAGCTTGAGTGTTGTGAAGGTACGTGTCTTTTGAAGAAAAAGTCGATACATATAATATAGTTAAATATACAAGTGATAATAAGAAATTAAGGAGTATTTTTTTAAATTGAGATGAGAAACAAGTTCAAAGTGTACCTGTTGGTAAGTAGATGTTCTGACTCATCGACATCTACATCTATCCTAAATTAAGAATCAGAATGATGCGTTATCACTCCTGAGGTCTAAGTAGGGATGTCTCGTCGAAGTAAAAAGGATCTCAGTTTCTCTACACTCATCATATTAAACACAGCAAGATTAAGCTACTGTTTTAATCTAGTATTCTGTGAGAGCGTGGTTTTTTCCCCAATCGGGCAAACCCATTCGTATTACAAATGATATAGTTGCAACATGGCTCTACCACGTAAACAACCATTAATCATGTTCTACCAACCATATTCAACAATGTAGTGTAGATTTGTTTTAGTTTTAATAATAAAACGTTAAGTTTTCATTAAAGTCGATTTTAAACCTTTTTATCCGACTGTCACAGAAGGAGAGTAATGTTTTTGGTAAGTATTTATGTATGTCTATTGCTATGGCTCGCTCTGTAGCTTAAACGGATATTAACATATAAGGTGACGTTAGAATCGTCTCGTGACATAGGCTATAATATAAGTCTTTAAGTAATCAAAGTGATCACCCATTCAATCGATGCATCTTTGGCAACGCAATGGCGGTTTATTGATGCCCTGCTTGAAGAAATTCGCTGGACGGGAGGCAACAAATTCTTCAAAGGCCTTTTGTACTGCCTCTTGGGTATTGAATTTTTGTGGTCATCATGATACGTCAAAAATTATCTACTTCTTGTCACTTGAAGCTGTCTAATAAGGTCGCGCGTTGTCGTGCTGGAGCCGCGATGACGATCGATTGTCCAAAGCTGGTTGGAGACGTGGGACCTCCATCATTGTGTTCAGTTCTTCACAGTACACATCTGCATTAATACTTGTGTAAGAGATCTAATACACGCAGTGACCATCACATTTTTAGGTGTAAGTTTTCGTTTAGGGTATTGTTTAGGCGCTGACCCAGAATACAACCAACTTGCTGAGCCCTTGTAATTATCAAACAGAACCCATTTTTCGTTGCAGGTAACAATTTGGTTCAAAATTCCTTCGTTTGTCGTGCCTGTTGATCAGTGCAAGACAGTCTCGACCCGTACTTCGCGCTGGTGATCATTGAGTTCGTGGGTTACTCGTTTGTCACGCTTTAATTTCTTGCCAATTTGACGCAAATGGACCCTTATTGCTAACGTTGGAAGCTGCTGCTAGAATGAGTATCATCAGCTTCCACAATCGCTTTTAATTTATCATTGTTAAATGTCGACCAAAGTATTCGGACGATCACTGGGTTCATTTTTCAGGTCGAAATTTCCATATAGGAAGCGGGCATATCAATAACATGTGGTGCGTTCGTTTGTAGAATTCGCTGCATAAACGTCGTTGATATTGCGTGCTTGTGCGGTACAAGTACAATTGCACCACGAGGGTACTCATATTCGAAAATTACTCGAATTTTTAACGAATGATACGTTGATATAATACGATGCGGTGACGAAAAAAATTCCAATGCAATAAAAACATAACGGTAATTTGCAAATGTTCAGTACTGCAGAACGGTTATTTCATAGGTAAACGCCTCTAATTTATACTTGTATTGCATCGGCAAATACATAAAAAGGAGAGGTGTGTTACAGTAAACTTTTTAACGAAGTTGTTATTTTTAATTACTATTTTAACCATTAAGCTTATCTATCACATAATTAATTACCAATTGAAAGGTTACCCCAATACTTACTATACTATACTTATCTTCTAAACGGTGTTTTCGAAAACGAGCAACATTTTTTAACACTTCCTTAACTTGACCTGCGTGTATATATAGATGTAATGTATGCACGTTATCATCATTCATCGTCATCAGCATTACAGCCCTTCACGAGTCCACCGCTGAAAATAGTCCTACCCCGAGGAACACCACAAAGCACAGTCCTGAACCACCTTCATCCATTGACTTCCTACATATCTTATTAGATCGTCACTCCATTTATTGGTGGGTTGATGATTGTAATGGAATTTTTAAATTTAGATCTCACCCACTATCGGAAGTTTCAGCAATCGTGAACCGATGACAATCATGATATTGACCCAGTATAGATCGTCATACGATAGAATCTAAAATCATCACAGTCACGGCTCATGATCAAAGCGTACAACACGCAAGTATTATTTTTTAATTACTTTTTTAATCCTAGGGACACGGTAATCCTCGAGTCCGGCAACTTGTTCTATCACCGGGAGGGCGACCATCTGTCCCAAGGAGGTGTCGGATTTATCGTCCACAAGTCTCTCGTCAACAACGTTGTAAAGATTGGGAGTGTGTCGACGAGGGTCGCGTACCTGATACTCAGAATCACCAAACGGTATTCGCTGAAGGTCATACAGGCTACGCACCAAACTCGGCACATCCCGATGAGGAGGTGGAGGAAATGTATGACGATATTCCTAGAGCCATGCATTCCTCCAAAACCCATTACACGGTGTTGATGGGAGACTTCAACGCAAAACTAGGCACAAGAGAAGGCGGTGAGCTGAAGTTAGGGAAATTTGGAGTAGGGCAACGGAACCGTAGGGGCCAGCAGCTGGCTGACTTTATGGAGAAAGAGGGACTCTTTATGATGAGCTCTTTCTTCCAGAAGTGGCCCCACAGGAAGTGGACCTGGCCGAGCCCCGACGGTTCGACAAAAAATGAGATTGACTTCATTATGACGACCAGACGCCAACTGTTCAGTGATGTCTCAGTAATCGCAAGGATGAAAACCGGCAGCGATCACCGAATGGTTAGAGGCACACTGAACCTAAACGTTAAGTTGGAGAGGTCTCGTCTGATGAAGTCAACGCTCCATCACCCTCGTGCTCTAATCCAGAATCCCGAGACTTTTCAGCTCGAGTTACGTAACCGCTTTCAGTGCCTAGAAGATTGCAATGCAGTGGACGATATGAATGACAAGCTCGTGGAAACTGTCCTTGCGGTCGGAGCTAAGTTCTGCAAGATCCGCCGCAGAAGAACACAAAAACTCTCCGATCACACTCTTAATCTCATGGCTGTTAGACGGGAGATGAGGCTGCAATCGTCAACAGATTTGACAGCATACAGGCAACTGAACAGACAGATCTCCAAATGCATGCGGCAAGACTTACGCAACTTTAATACTGCTCGTATTAAAGAAGCGATCGAGCGGAACCAGGGCTCCAAAGTCTTTGCCAGAGATCAGTCTGCCAGAAAGAACCAACTGTCAAAGCTGAAGACTGAGTATGGCAGCTTCGTTTCCGGGACACCTGAGATTTTGAGTGAGATTGAGTGGTTGTATGGGCAGCTGTACACATCATCGTTGGAGCCACACGCAAGTGTGAGTAACGATCCAGAAGCAAGTCTTATCCGACACTATTCCGATGATATCCCGGACGTCAGTCTGAGCGAGATTAGAATGGCTCTCCAGCACCTTAAAAACGGCAGGGCTCCAGGCGAGGATGGAATTACAGCGGAGCTTCTGAAAGCGGGTGGAACACCGGTACTTGAAGTCCTTCAGAAGCTCTTCAATTCCGTCCTCCATGGTGGCACTACTCCGGAGGCGTGGAGCAGAAGTGCGGTGGTCTTGTTCTTTAAGAAAGGCGACAACGCTCTCTTGAAGAACTACAGACCGATTTCCCTTCTGAGCCGCGTCTACGTGCTGTTTTTGAGAGTCATTACGAATCGTCACGCACGCAGACTCGACGACTTCCAGCCTCCCGAACAAGCCGGTTTCCGAAAAGGCTTCAGTACCATAGACCACATACATACCCTGCGGCAGATTGTACAGAAGACCGAAGAGTACAATCTGCCACTTTGCCTGGCGTATGTGGACTATGAGAAAACCTTTGATTCCGTCGAAATTTGGGCGGTGCTACAGTCCCTTCAGCGGTGCCAAGTTGACTGTCGGTATATCGAGGTGCTGAAGTGTTTCTACAGTAGGGCTACGATGGCTATCCGAGTACAGAACCAGAGTTCGAAACCTATCCAACTGCAGAGAGGTGTAAGACAGGGTGACGTTATATCCCCGAAACTCTTCACCGCTGCGTTGGAAGACGTCTTCAAGCTGCTGGACTGGAAAGGATACGGTATTAACATCAGTGGCGAGTCCATCACTCACCTTCGATTTGCCGACGATATAGTCCTTATGGCAGAATCGCTGGAGGACCTTAGCACTATGCTCAATGACCTCAATGGTGTCTCCCAACGGATAGGTCTTAAGATGAACATGGACAAAACAAAGATTATGTTCAATGTCCATGTCACACCTATGCCGGTAGTTGTGGAGAGCACTATGCTGGAAGTTGTTGACGAGTACGTTTACCTGGGACAATTAGTCCGTCTAGGTAAGTCCGACTTCGACCGAGAGGTAAATCGACGGATTCAACTAGGCTGGTCAGCGTTCGGGAAATTACGACACATCTTCTCGTCAGGTATACCTCAATCTCTGAAAACTAAAGTGTACAACCAGTGCGTGTTGCCAGTGATGACTTACGGATCAGAGACGTGGTCCTTCACTGCTGGCCGTATGAGGACGCTCAAGGTCGCTCAGCGTGCTATGGAGAGGGCTATGCTCGGAGTTTCTCTGCGTGATAGACTCAGAAATGAGGATATCCGCAGTAAAACCAGAGTGACCGACATAGCCCAACGGATTAGTAGGCTGAAGTGGCAATGGGCCGGCCATATAGCTCGAAGAACCGGTAACCGATGGGGAAGAAAGGTTCTCGAGTGGCAGCCTCGTACCGGTAGGCGTAGTGTAGGGCGACCCCCCACTAGATGGAGTGACGACCTGGTAAGACATGCAGGAAGTCGATGGATGCAGGTGGCTCAGGAACCGTGCTTTGTGGTATCCCCCCAAGTAATACTTGGGGGAGGCCTATGTTCAGCAGTGGACTTGTGAAGGGCTGTAATGATGATGATGATGATGAATTACTTTTTTAAGCCGTATTTTTAAGTGTAATTTTATTAATAATGATCATGATCAATGCGAACTATACACAAGGACTTTAAGTGTAATGTATCTAGTGTCGTTTTTGTTAGTGTAAATTTTAAAGTGTAATTTTGTTAATTAAAACCTCTCTCTCAGACATCAGACTGAATTCATTTCGTATTCAGTTCAAAGTCTGCGCGTAACGGTGCAAGATTTAAACTCGCAATAATACAAAGGAGACGAGACAAAGGAAATCTTGGGTCTTAGACGTCTTAAACTTGCATGAAGCGAAATTATCCTAAAAATAAGGGAAAAGTAAATTTATGTTTGTGGCAAAATACTCTGAAGGACACAAGAGCTTATTTAACTTTGAGACAACAAACATAAACTATAATTATATAAAAATATATATTTTCGAGTTAATCAAATATCAATTATGTTTAACTCGCAAATAATTTTATTTAAATAGAAAAACATGTTTGTATGTCGATAAATAGAATATTTTTGTTTGATATAATATGTGGTAGAGCCATACTGCAGCTTTATTATAGTTGTAGCACGATTGGCTCGGCTCGACCGGGGAAGGATCACGCTCTCACAGAATACCAGCGTAAAATAGCAGCTTCATGCTGCTGCGTTTCGTGTGGTAGGTGAGTGTACAGAACCGGAGACCCTTTTTACTGAAAATGAGGCATTTCATCTTAATTCCCAGTGGTGAGAACGCATCTGCATCCCGATTCTTTTGTTATTGATAGATGTAGATGTCGCTACAGCATCCAGGTGGATTGTGTGCATGTTTGTCACGCATATTCCATAAAATAAAATAAATATCTTTTCCTTGAATATTATAAGGAATATAAATTGACTGTCTCGTTGATTTTGCTAAACAACTGCTGGTCATGTGGTCCCAGGGTCGAATCCCGGGTCGGACCAAAATCAGTTACGAATTTTTGCGTCTAGAAGTTCTCAATAATAAGCCGGGTTTAATAAATTCGTGTTGTTTTAATCCTGTGCCTCCGAAAGCACATAAAGCCGTTGGTCTTGCCCCTGATCTCTCTTTCGTCGTGTTGGTTTTTTGTCTAAACGGACTATGAGAGTAAGGATTCAGAGTGCACCTATGTTTGCGCATACACTCGGGCACTATCATGTCCTGGATAAATGGCCAATCTCTTCTAAACTGGCCGCTTTGAACGAAATGCAGACTGCGGGGGAAGTTATTATACAATCATTATAGCGATGATGAAATTGAGGTACAAATTAAACCCTTATTATTTGTAACGAGGCATTGCATATTAGTTCTTTGATATATTTTTTTATTAATTGATAAGGGTGTCACCCTTATCCTTTAAAAAAAATAAAAACAGGCAAAACAGTCCCCCTGATGGAAAGTGGATGTTGTGGCATGTAGACTACATTGGTCCTCGATTAAAAAACAAAATGCAGATGCGTTATCACCCCTGAGAACTAAGATGGAATGCCTTGTTTCCAGTAAAAATGATCTCTGGTTCACTACACTCACCACAGGAAACACAGCAGCATTAAGTCGCTATTTTACGCTGGTATTCTGCGAGATCGTGGCCCTATTCCGGTCGAACCGATCTATGCTACAACCATAATATACCACGTGAAAAGATGTAACAATGCATCGGCATTTTGACTCTTAATCGAACATATATGTACTCGTACATAGGCGTCCATGGCGATAGCGTCCCCCTACCATCTTACACTGTGTCTAATGCACATCATCAACAATCTCCTTTAGTCCACTGATGAACGTAGAAATTTGTTGCTTTTCTCAAGATTGCGCTTCATACTGCCACATGCATTTCATAAAAGATTTGCTTATACATAATACGCTGAGCACCGCTGCGTTGGAAGACGTTTTCAAGCTACTGGACTGGAAAGGATACGGTATTAACATCAATGGCGAGTACATCACTCACCTTCGATTTGCCGACGATATAGTCCTTATGGCAGCATCGCTGGAGGACCTTAGCACTATGCTCAATGACCTCAATGGTGTCTCCCACCGGATAGGTCTTAAGATGAACATGGACAAAACAAAGATCATGTTTAATGTTCATGTCACACCTATGCCGGTAGTTGTTGGGAGCACTATGCTCGAAGTTGTTGACGAGTACGTTTACCTGGGACAAATAGTCCGACTAGGTAAGTCCAACTTCGACCGAGAGGTCAATCGACGGATTCAACTCGGCTGGGCAGCGTTCGGGAAATTACGACACATCTTCACGTCAGATATACCTCAATCTTTGAAAACTAAAGTGTACAACTAGTGCGTGTTGCCAGTGATGACTTACGGATTAGAGACGTGCTCCTTCACCGCTGGCCGTATGAGGACGCTCAAAGTTGCTCATTGAGCTATGGAGAAGGCTATTCTCGGAGTTTCTCTGCGTGATAGACTCAGAAATGAGGATATCCGCAGTAGAACCAGAGTGACCGACATAGCCGAACGGATTAGTAAGCTGAAGTGGCAATGGGCCGGCCATATAGCTCGAAGAACCGATAACCGATGGGGAAGAAAGGTTCTCGAGTGGCAGCCTCGTACCGGTAGGCGTAGTGTAGGCCGATCCCCCACTAGATGGAGTGACGACCTGGTAAGACATGCAGGAAGTCGATGGATGCAGGTGGCTCAGAACCGTGCTTTGTGGCGTTGCTTGGGGGAGGCCTATGTTCAGCAGTGGACTTGTGAAGGGCTGTAATGATGATGATGATGATGAATACGCTGAGTATGGGATTATGTTTATAGTTTTCATTTATCATGTACAATGATAGAACGAGCTGTGTTAAAACTATACTGTTTCAGGTAAAAAGGGTTCACACATTCTAGTAAATTAAATTCTTATCAAGTGATATTTTCAAAATGATATAGGTATGATAATAGATTTCTAGCTCATTGAGTAGTTAGTTTAAAATCGATTACTAAATTCTGTGCTGCTGTATTATGGTTGTAGTACGAATGGCTCGATCGGGGAAGAACCGCTCTCTCACAGAATACCAGCTCAATCTTGCTGTGTTTCGTATGGTGAGTGTAGAGAACAGGAGATCGTATTTACTGGAAACGAGGCATTCCATTTTAGCCGTCATAGGTGGCAACGCATCTGCATATTGATTATTTGATATCGAGGATGGACGTAGATGCCTATAGGCCTCAACATCCACTTACCATCAGGTAACCTGTGTACGTATGTCACTCTTATTTTATAAAGAAAAAGAAAAAATATACACTAAAGCGAGTGAATAAAAACGTGAGAATAAAAATCCCTGAAAACATCTGAATTCGAAATTGAAAATTTAATCAACTTTGATAACTGCGCATTGCTTGTTGAAAGGTTTCACAAAATTATAATAACGAAGTCTCGAGTCTCATATCAAGCGAACGATAACCGTTTGACGACGAACGATAAAAGTTTGCTTTATTAATTAGTCCGTGTTTATTTTTATTGAATTTATTATGTCGGTATATGCATTATCTTTGATTATATAAAAGAAAGATATATATCTCAGTGATATATCAGTTATACCAGAGATAAATTCTTTTTTTTTTTAAAGAAGAGAGGGCAAACTAGCATGCGGCTCACCTGATGGTAAGTGACTACCGCCGTTCATGAACAACCGCAACACTAGGTGAATTGCTGGTGCGTTGACGGCCTTTTAGAGAGGAGTAAGCTCTTTTCTTGAAGGTCCCTAAGTCGTATCGGTCCGGAAAAGTCGCCGGTAGTAAACAATTCCACAGAGAAGTTGTACGAGGAAGAAAACTCCTTGTAAAACACATAGTGGTGGAACCAAGCATGCAGATGATGAGGATGGTGTTTTGAATTTTGAGGCGTTGTGCGTTTAGATAAACTTAGAAAATAAAACATCATCTAAATACATAGAAGACTACATCCAAATCGACATCATTTATCGTAGCTACATCTATCTACTTTATCCACGAAGATCTACAGGTAGGGACCTCTAAAATACAGGATTTACCTAATTAGGCACCAGTTTTTAACCTCTCAATTGATGAAATGAAAGCACCTATTCTTTGTTGCCTTCTTTAATTATAATATTATCGTTGTTAATTATGAATTATATTATTTATATTATTGTTGTTAATCAATAAATAAATAAAAAATATAAAGACCCCAGAGTCTTATGCCGGTTCTTTTGAGACGTCTTGTTATGCGAACCTGTGTATATTTAGACGTTATTAAGTGTCTTAAACGAGCCTGATTAGATAAAACGATTTGACCTCGTCTAACTTTGACTATGATGTAGAGTCAGCTTACAGTGTTATGATAAATGCTATCAAATTATGAATTTGTAACGTTTTCCTTATTAGCTCGAGTTTGAGTAGACTATGGCGATAGCTGGATATTATCGGGACTTGCGCCATCGACTAGCTCAATACCTTACCCGACAAGTGATCTCCCTTCTCCTTAGACGGACATACTGAGATGGTATCAGAGTTTAAGCAGTTTACATATCTTATCTATCCACGTATTAACCATACAGTGGCGGTGTAAGAATATCCATTAACCCATATCATCCGCTGGGTGTCGTAAGAGGTGACAGAGAAAAACTGAAACAGGAGAGAGGCAGCAGAATTCTCCTGATAACAACTCAAAATAATAAAGAAAATGTGGTTGACAGTTACCAAGCGTGGCAACTATCAGAAAATCCCAACTCAATCTCATCCCAGGCAATTTCAAGAGGTTATCGGAGGGTGGAATTTTGATAGGCTGTAACGGTAACGGTAACGGTACCAGTAACGGTAACGGTAAAAAGTAATAAGGGTCTGAATGTTCGTCCTAGTACAATTCATGTATGTCAACTTCCTCCACAGAAACAGTAGAAAATGCTAGTGTGGGTAACGTTTTGTTTAAATAGTGATGGGTATTTTGATAGAATATCTATTACAGTTTATAAAAGTTTACATAAGCCTCCCCCATAGATTATAGGGCGGATTTTGACATCAAAAAGATGTTGCCGACCATATTCTGTTCAGTTTCCCTCTGTCGCCTCTCACGACACCCAGGGACGATATGGGATAGTGGATATCCTTACACCGCCACTACAGGGTAATTGAAGAATTAATCAAATAAGTATATGTATAAATGCAAATCAATTGCTAAATGTATAAAAGATCATCACTTGAGAACGGCTGGACCGGTTTAGATTAGAGATGAGCCGAATGTGGATTACATCGAATACGAATATTCTGCCGAATATTATTCGGCAGGGTCACTTCGGTACCTAATCAATTTATGTTGAAGTTTGTTACCGAAAAGCGCGCGGGATTAGTGCAAGACCATAGATGTAAGAAATATCATCATCATCTAGTACTGAGCAAAAAAAGCCGGCACATGCTTATTCATATCATGCATGTTTAGAATATTTCAGTGAGAAAAAAGTTTTTCGTTACATAATATGTTATTCTTAGTGAAAATTGATAATTGTGTGATAAAAATAAGTGGCAGATGATCTACTAGTTATTTGAACTTACTTTAGAGAAACTGACGACCACAGTAAAGTGACATGTACTAATGTAATGTTTTTTTGTTTATTTTTTTATTTTTATAGGATAGGGTGACAAACGAGCACACAGACCACCTGATGGTAAGTGGTTGCTTGTGGCCCATAGACATCTAGATCTATCCTCGATTACGAATCAAAATGCAGATGCGTTGTCACCCTTGAGGACTAATATGGGATGCCTTGTTTCCAGAAAAAATGGTCTCCGGTTCTCTACACTCACCATACGAAACACAGCAGCATTATGCTACTATTTGACGCTGGTATTCTGTGAGAGCGTGGACCTTCCCCGGTCGAGCCGACCCATTCGTGCTACAACTTTACTACTAATATAACTGCAGCATGGCTCTACCACGTAAAAAATTCCAAAAACATTTTATCAAGATTTCTGTTTGTTATAATTGGAAAAGACATGGAATTACTCACTTCGTACATTTCAGTACAGTGAACACTTTGAGTACCACTATAACGAATTTTCGGTGGTTTAGCCGAATATTCGGTATGTAAAGCTGCCGATAGTGCCGAATAACGAATATGTAACGAATATTCGGCCTAGTTTCTAGCCTAGTTTTTTCCGGTTCTACATAGTTTAGATGAATTTTTGTGTGTGTTTGATTGGTTTCCGGGATGGCTGAGGATCCGGTAGGTGGCGCTGCTGTCGAGATACAGAAATCGCTCGTGCGCAGCCGGGCCGGATCGCTAGAACGTTATAAAAAAATTCAGCAAAATATCGTTAGCGCATTTCAAATCAGCTCCGTATTACTGGCAAGCATCCAATAGCATAATATGATGGCTACGGATGTTGCGGTGCTTAAACTTTTGATGATTTATAAACATGTTATAACTTCATTATAAACATAACAAGTAAATTTTTATTACAACACAAAGAACACAGTCACGTAAAATGATCACTGTGTAATCGAAGAATCTGTTAAGAATATTAATTTAACTTACTAGTAATATTTAAAAAATACTTTCAATAAGATTTTTTTATAATTTGTATGAATTAAAATATTATTCTATTTTATTTTATAGAATATGTCAAAAACGGTCAAAAACGTTTTATGACTTCTGATAGCTGACCGTATAACTATCTCTATGTAAAATACCCAAACCGGCGATGGGCAGGGACGTGAAAGGTGGGAGACATGTGATAGTAATGAAGGAAAACCTTTCAACAACCGTAGAGGCTTAGGGGTGATAAACGAGCACACAGTCCACCAGATTGTAAGTGAACGTTGTGGTCGATAGACATCTACATCTTTCCTCCATTATGATTCAAAATGCAGGTGCGTTGTCATCCCTGAGAACTAAAATGAAATGCCACGTTTCGAGTAAAAAATGTCTTCGGTACTTTACACATTGAGCGGCTTTTTAGTAAAATGTTTTTACACTGGTATTCCGTGAGAGCATAGTCCTTCCCCGGTCGAGCCACGTGCCAAAACCATAATATAGTTGCAGCGTGGCCCTACCAATTAAATGTATATCCAGCTATGGTTACGACTATTAAGGACTTATAATAATTAAGTACCCAGTTGACCGAGCTTTGCTCGGTATTTTTCGCTCGGTTTTTTTTAATTCTGTGTTTTGGAAATTATATTTAGATACAAATTACATACTGATGAAATACGAATAATATTTTTTGATCGTAGCGACATAATAGAAAAAAACTGAACTGGTTATTTGAATAAAAAATCATGAGTGCAATTAGTTTAATTTAAATTTTCGTGTTTTTAAAAAATACAAAAAAAGGGCTCGAAAAAATAGATATTCTCAAAAAAGAAAGTTCCTTGAAAAGAAATTAAAAAAGTCGTTCGGTCGGTCTGGGCTCGAACCATGGTATTACGATTTTGTGACCGCCCAATATACCATTTAAGCTATTTGTAATCATTGATAAACTGTCAAAATTTACCTTCTTATTCTAACGATATTGTAGCAGTTTTTCATTGCCTAAAAACACGAACAAAAAGACATTTCCTAAAAATAAATACTAGCTAGATCGATTTATTGCCCCCGAAACTCCCTGCACACAAAATTTTATGAAAATCGTTGGAGCCGTTTCCGAGATTCAGATTATATATATATATAAGAATTGCTCGTTTAAAGGTATAGGATAGTACTTGTAGTGATGATTTTTTTTTCGAATATATCTGAGAAACTTTATTAACCAGATTTAAGGAATCGTAACATCTTTGACTGCAGCCATGATGTATAAGGAAGCTCAAAGCCACTCAGCTAGCAATGAAGGGGTCTATACTTATACGTCTTTTGTAATGCGTACAGCAAGTAGTGGAATATAATTCTACTTATTAGTAGCCTAATTTACGTTAATATAGCCGTTAATTAAGGCAAGAGTGAATAGGCTTTTGTTACGCTAAGACAGTGCGATTTACCATACCTTCACCACCTCTTATCACCAGGTAGTATTGTGCGGTCAAGCACTGGCTTGTAAAAAGTAAAAACAAGTGAATTTTTAACATTAAAATAAAACACATTTTTATCGCCTTTGTCATCCGAATTTGAGCTATATGTAAAATTTCAAGTCTCCAGCAGATCGGGTAGTTAGTTTAAACAAACAGACAGACAGACAAGAAAGTGACTTAATATAAAGGAGGTAAAATATTTTTCAACAACCTAGCATTAATAAACAGAGAAACTTATGAAACAGTATCAAACGAATCAACGTACGTATCCCAGTAACGTCGTAAAAATTGTACCATAACTTACGGTTACCGTACATTGAACGTTTGGCGAATTTTATGCGCATTTTTATTTAGACAATCATTCTGACGGAATTGATTGCCCCCAACACGCTATCACGATAAATTGCTTTTTGCGCTCGCTCTATACAATTCTCGAATACAACAGTGCATGAATAGTAAGCAGTCAGTCACTCGAGACCGCAGCCGCTTGGCGGTACCTCGTACGGTTGCAAGGTTTCCGTAAAACTGGACGTCTCGAAGGACACGCGACCTTTAAGAGCCAAAAGCGTTTGCCTGGCTCAGAGACCTCGCTGTCAATATGTACGTTCAGTACGAAGCGCAGACTCCAAACGCTCAATTGCTGGCAAACAGTTATTCCATCACCGCCCTTCCGTTTCCACTGTCAAACGAATTCTCAAACCCAACGACGTCGTGGTCAAACAACAAAATAGGAAGAAAGTCGATAAAATCCCATTAACGATTTCCGTTCAAAACATTTCTATACCGATGCGATGCATCGATTCTAACCATTCGACCTTTAAACAACGTCCTCAAAGTAACTTAGAAAGAAGCAATAATAATTCTAAACTTTTCAATCCTAAACAGGTCGGCGACAACAAGAGACTGTGTCAAACGATCGCCAGCGGGAAAGAGACGGAGAACAAGCTACTATTGCAGATAAGCGAAGCCGAGCAAGTAACCGACTTTGAAAGGATTCTTAATGCTAATGCAATACTGTGGGAACGGGGTCACGTGTGGCGACGCAGCATTGCCGCACATACTCCGTCCGCTTCACTCCTCCCGAGACCCCGCTCTACCTACTCACTTCATACAGTGAGCCAAGCCTACCAACAACTGTTCCAACAACACGAGGAATCGGTCCAACCACTCGTAGAGCGCTATCGTCAAGCCGCCGACACTAATGTCACTTGTACAACACCAAGTTTACTAGAGAAAAATTTCTACGAAAATCTTCAGGATCTCTCCAAATTCTACGAGGATGACAACGATTTGCAGAAGGAAATAGAAACTATAACGGATCGTCTCATAACTGTGGAAGTGGAAGTGGAGTCTCAGCAATCTAGCGCCCGAAGTAAGAACTTCAACGTCAATTTAGCTGGTCTGATAGGATTACACGTGAACGGGGAAGGATTTTCTCCAACTGCACGTGAAGATCAAGGCCCTGAGATTGAAAAAAACACCGCGTATGAAGGGAAGGAATGGCTTCCGAGTATGAGCGCAAATTTCGATGAGCGACAACAATCAAACGCAAACAGCTCAAGTGTTGACCATCTGGCAAGTAACTTGGAGTCAGTCCAAATTGATTGCGATGCTAAGGTTCCCACGATAACGTTTACCAATTACTGCGACGTGCGGGTCAAGAGCGATACGCCGGACAATACGAATGTCGTCATTCATCTCCCCGTGCCAGTTATTGACAGCATTGATGAGTCCCGCCCACCAATATAACCTGCAGTAATTGTGAGGTCAACCATTTAAAGTGTTCCATTAGCGTCTATTAACAAAGGTTAAAATGATTGCTATAGAATCCGAGCAGGCTGTGCCTAAAGACGACCGAATACCGAATATCGAAGCTACGACCTCGCAGAAAACACTAACAAGGTCGAGCGCTGTTAGTCAGAAATCTGTCGATATAATGGTCCATCCAGATAATTCCAACAACCCCTTACATAGATCCAAATTGGCTCCGACTCGGTCCGCTTCTGAGACGCAGTCATCGAGTAAGAAGGTAATAAATTTGAGGAAGACCAAAAACTCCTCGATAGAATCCACAATGAGCTTACCAAATCAGAAGTCTTTAGAAAAGAAACATGGAAGTTTAAGGCATCAGAAAGCCATTGGCGCACATTCGGACATAACTTTGACCACCCAACCGTCGATAACGGACGATAGAAAGGCACTTAGGGAAGCATTATATCAGGGTATATTTCATAGGCACAGAAGAACAATTTTCGCCGTTGGCTCATTTCTGAGGATGCTCAGAAGCAAAACTTCGAATTACGATTCGATAAGGTCGGACTCAGACGAAATATAGCAGCCATAAATAATTAGTGATTGTTGAAGCGTATGTTTAGTGGTGAAGTGATATAAACGAAATCGTGCTTCTAGTAAGACTCACGTAATAAAACAATGTTATTAGTTGACAGTTATTTTGATGTGAGACAGTAAAATAATGTTCCTATTTTATTTGTTTTGAGGTTTTATTTTAATGTTATTGTAAAACACCGCTTTTCTAGCCAAATATTACGTGTACATTTCTATAAAACTTAGAAAAACATATTAAACTGGTACAGAATGGTGAAAGTTGTAAGAGTAACATTGTGACATATGAATAATAAATTGCCATTATGTAAAAATATTACTTAATTTAATTTGGTAAAATTCAATAAGAGTTACTTTTCTCAATAACAGTGCCGTAGGCATATGCTTATAAGTTTTAAAATTGATTTAATAACAAGCTTATAAATCGCTTGTCCTATACGTAATGGTTGTGACCTTAAAATAACGTTTTTAATTATTAGCAAGCATGGCGACAATAACAAGTTGACAGCATTAACATCGCGTGACATTGGCTATTGTCAAGGGCTTGAACTGGCACGTTCCTTCATTAACTTGACCCTGATCTGGAACTAATTTATACTTATTGAATGCAGGTCGTAATTCACGAAGTTGTTGTGTTATTGAAATTTTTATACTGATACACAAGTTCATAGAAAATGCTAATTTACTAAAGGTGGAAAGGCAGGGTAACAAGATCAATGTGATTATGAAATGCTAGGTATAAAGCCAAAAATAGTTTCTTTAATTAAAATCCAACAATTTAACTAGACACATTTTTCTTAACCGTTTTTCCAATAAATAATAAATTTGCGAGGCTTTTGAACTGTTTTAAAATGAAATTCATATTTAATTTAAGTATATTACATGTTAAATGTTTAATGTTACTCTATAACATAGTTTTATGAATGCGGCAAATGGTGTACCTGTAATAATGAAAGTTGTCCCGAATGAATTTTGCCAAATTTAATCTTTAACTGGAAGTTGGAATAAGAATCTTTTCTTTCTTTATGTCATTCTGCCGTGCAGACGGTGGAGACCAACGTGCAGATGACTTAAAACAAAGAAAAGAAAAAACCTTGTAAAAGGATAATAACGATTGTCAATTTTTTTTTAATTTGTTATAAATTATTACATATATTAATTTATAATTATTGTCATTATAATTTAAAAAATCTTAAAGAAACTATAAAATGTGTAAAAAATCACGTGTGATGCTTAAATATACAATTTTATTAATTCCATTGTTATTAAATATGATTAATAGAAATAATTTGGAAATATTTTTGTTGAAACCAATTCAAATAGTCAACTTAAATTCCACATGCACAAAAAACTGACATTGGAAATGCAATTTGGAAGTTTATTATCTATTTTAATCGCAAATAATATTTATATTTACGTGAGCAAAAAAAAAACCAATATTGTATAATGAGTTAAATATAAACACTGTTTATACGTTTTTTTTCTAACGATGTTATTTTATTAGAATTCTTTTACTTTGTTTTCTCAACATTTCTAATCTTTGTTTCTGCAACTGTTTTGAATTTCGTTACGTTTTAACTAGCCTCTAAAGCGGCGGGTACTAAATAACTATACTACGTATTTGTTTAGAGGTGCGCAGTAAATAATACATTTAAGATGTTCTGCCCAAAATTCTCATATTTGTTGCAAAGTTCTTGATGGAAACTCAGACTAATAAAGAAATGGAGTGGATGGATGTTTTGACATCACACATTTGATTTTCGATGCTTACGTGTGTGTGAATGCGTATTTTTACAGTAATTTGAGTATGGATTTGGCTTGGTACATACATCATTTGAAATGTACACAGCACTCCGTTTTCCATTCTTCCATTGTTGGTCTGAGAATAGGGATAATAATATTACGATGAGTGAAATCGCTGTGTTGCTATTGCATAAAATGTTGGTAGAATATTTATCTTTTTTTTGCGATATTGATGATTTATTATATATATATATATATATATATATATATATATATATATTTAATGTAATAATGTTGAATGTAGATATTAGCTAATGGGACAGTGGATTGTTGATACACATTTTTGGAACACTTTATGCACTTTTATATATTTGTACATCTGAAATTTTGTATAATGTGCTGTTGTGAGGAGTTGTAGTTTATTGAGAATGTAATTTGTAAATCAGATGGTAATATTTACAATGTACGGATTTTAGGAAGATATCTCCATAGATATGATAAGAAGAGCTTATACTTCATGATTTTTCTTTATGCTTGATATTAATTATTTTTTTATATAACAAATTTGTCCAGTTTGCTTGTGTAATACATAAGAATATTACTAATTTCGTTGGTATTTTTGCCATTTTAAATATTTGTAGAGATGAAATAACATTTTTTTTTAATTTTATTGCTATAAATAGCTTGTAACCTCGATGTAGTATGTAGATTCGCATATCTTTTTTAATTTGTCTAGAAACTAGAACTTAAGGTTCTGAAAGTGAATCTGAAGATGAACTGTTATAGGGAACATTAAATTAAATTATTTTTAACATTTAAATTTGTAATACGAACATTAAATTAAGTTATTTTTTAAATTTTAACATTTAAATATGAAATACAGATTCAATTTTATAATCATTATATAATTTATAATTTGATAATAAATTGTTAATCGTGTAAAAAAGCACATAAACTAATGTTAATAAATGTTAATTTTTTTTACTGTACTTTATATAATTTTGTAGAAATCGCTAAGTATTTTTTTTTGTTTTAATGGTAACATTCCTTGGAAACATGTAATATATTAAATGATTTTGTACGCCTACGGATAACAATAAAAGATAAAGACTGCGAAAATTAAAAAAAAAATACAAAAATGAGTCCTTTTCATACGTTACAGATTAGTTAACCCCATTATTAAAGTTATTTTTCGCACAGATTTTTTTTCATTTAATTCTATTTTTCAACATGGACGCAGATAGAATGAAGACCAGGATCTGGCAGGTGAGTTGTTTTGAAGGCTATAAAGTCAAGTTTAGGTTGTAAAGAATAGAGATAAGGAAAAAAGGGTAAGTCTACAACTACATTGCCTAGTGGCCCAAATAAATATTTACTTCGATGTCCTGGGTTTAGATCCTAGCCAGAATTAGGATTTGTGAAAAAAGCAATTTCTGCGTTTACCACTGCGCTGCGCGCTTGCGGAAGACAGCAGACTTAAAATGCAGGTGCGTTGTTACCCCTGATTATTAAGCTGGAATGCCTCGTTTCTAGTGAAAAGCGTCTCCGATCCTTTACACTCACCATACTAAACACGGTAGCATTAAGCTGCTATTTTACGCTGGTGTTCTGTGAGTGGTCCTTCCGCAGTTGTGTCGATCCATTCATTTACAATAACACACCTAAAACTTCATTGTCTTCGATATGCTTATTCATTTATTTTTCGGACATGAAACTTGCTCAAATTTTTTAACTTCACTGTGTGTGATGTTGATGTGAGCCGGCAGGATCGAACTTGGTTTGATCGAGTGTTATAAAATTCTTAGTTTTTAACTACCACGTCTTTGAGAAAAAAATTACGGCAATATAAGCCTCTCTATAGAAATATGCCTTCGCAGTTTGGATAGAAAATTTCAAAGTAAAGTAATTAATAATGTCCTCCAGACCAAATTTCTGTCACCACGGTCAGTCTTCGAATAAGACTAGTCTACTGAGCCTACAGGACAGGATTATAGTGCCACCCTATTCCTTTACTCTCAAAGTCAGTTAGGTTGGTAATCTGATACGATCGGAGAGAGATCAGAGGTGCACAGACCAAAAGCTTAACGTGCTTTTCGTGGCACGGGGGTGAAAGTAACCCCGCCAACTCCGAGCTACTAGTGAGAAGTTTTTGAAAGATAACTCAACAACTAATTTTGGTCCCACCAGGGATGCGACCGCGAGACCTCACGATCAACAATCATGTTTACAACCACTAGACGAGGCAATCGCAACGTAAGTACGCAATGTAAACAAACCTTACGATAACCTTCAGAAGCTAGCGTCATCTAATACTGTCTAATTTCCTTAAGTGGTGGGCTTCGCACAATATATACTAGTACCTGCACAGGTATATAAGTAAAGGTAAGCTAGCTTGATGTCCATTCGGTCAATTAGTTAATACAAACAAGACTTCAGTTCAAGTTTATTGGCTCCATGACCGTAAATTTGTTATGAAATAGACAAGTAAATTATTGTGGGAAGATTTTTGCCACTATACATAATTACATACCCAATATCGTGGGGTTATAGGAAGCGATGGAGGGAAGTAAAACCGGAGGAGGGGCAGCGTCTTCGTAATAATAACTTAAAAATAGAAACTGCGGTTGCCAACCTATATATCGAGCGTGGCAACCATGGCAAATATCTCACCTATGGGAAAATCTAGGGGGGGGGGGCCTATGCTCAGCAGTGGACTTTGATAGAACGTTAAATGTTAGTCACTAACGATGAGTTTTTTTTTGTATATCAATTTCCATTAATGATGAAACGATACGGCAAATATATCTTAATTCGTATTACGAATAACAATACGAATACTTTTTTTTAATTAAAATTTTATTTAATAAAATACAAAAAGAGTTTTATTTTCCTCGTTTATTTTTAATCACTTTAGTTTTAATTTATTTTTATATTTAAAAAAACATACAATTTCCAAATTCCAGTCCTACAGCCAATAGGGTATTTTACACCATGTAGAAATAGATAAAAAGTATGTATATTTATGATAGAATTTGTAAAAAGTAAACGAGAAATATTGATTTCTATTTATAAAATGTCATTGTAAATATTATATTTCCATTTTAAGAATTTTTTTGGGTGTGCCTCAAATCTGCAAAACGCTGTCCGCCGTATTACATCTGTCGTAACGTCACTGTCCAGAATAAGGGAGGGGCAGAACCTAGTGTTCTGTGTCACTGATTAAGAGAACTAGCTGATGCTGTGTTATTTCGAAATTTTTCAAGTCATCATGACGATTATTGAGTTTTATTCTGAATTTTATTGAAAAGGCATCATGGAAGACGATATCGTAAAAGCAGCAAATACTAATCTATCAAGGATAAATAAATTGATGGTGTCAAAATTATTTGCATGCAATCCCAATTTTTGTTCTGCTGAGTTGAAGAATGTTAAAACATTAATATAAATACCTATTACCTAGTTTTGTTTATATAAAAACATAATACCAGGTCAGAGTGTATTTTCATAAAACATAGTTTAGTAGCTATCATAGTTTAGTTTAATTATACTTGCAATCATTAGCAATCATTGGTTATAATACCTAAAGTAACGTAATTTATTACAAAATTTGACTTGCGATACCCTTCACCTCATGATGTTTTGTATTGTATTAAACGATAGTTAAATATAAGTCATAAGTACTTTACATCAAAATGATCTTCACAGTCTGGTTTTTCTAGATAATTGTATTCGGCTATCTTCTTGCCAGTTTTAACCAAGTACGAGTACCTACTTAGTTATTTCTTATATTTAAATACTTGGCACTTGAATCCATAACTTTCCCGGCTTTCTTAATTCTTATACTCGTATTTTTGCATTCAGGTACAACACAACAATGATTTAGATGATAACTCATTATTAAACATTAAAAAGTATCTTATTCCCTTGCAAAATCGGCGAAATATGGGGACTGTGACGTCACGAGTTGAACAGAATGGCGGCTAGCGTTTTCACACGAAAATTTAAAACGATAGATTAAAAGCAATTTTTATGGCACTATTCGTTTTAAAACAAGTATTTAAAAATTATAGTGGTTCATTATCACTCTAGGATTCATTTAAAACACTTTTTGGAAATGGGTGTAATACCCTATTGCTTTTATCCGTGTGTCTTATGAAAGAAATAAACTGTAAACCAAGGTTTATTATAAAACAAGCGATCCGCCTCGGTTTAGTCTAGATAGGGTCTTTTTGTTTTATATAAAACACATCATTCCTCTTA
Source organism: Parnassius apollo (assembly GCA_907164705.1). NCBI lineage: Eukaryota > Metazoa > Arthropoda > Insecta > Lepidoptera > Papilionidae > Parnassius > Parnassius apollo. The sequence goes on along the minus strand of CAJQZP010001449.1, from coordinate 4,406,633 downwards.
GCATGGCTCTCTTTCTCCTTTCGCAAAGGTATTTATTTTCTAAAATAATTAGTATTTATATTTATTTTCTAATTCTTTTTGTAAAGGTATTTATTTTTTATAGGAGAGGGTGCAAAAGAGCATAAGGTTCACCTGATGTTAAGTGGCTACCGTGAACAACTGCAACACCAGGGGAATTGCAGGTATAAGTTCTTTTCTTGAAGGTCCCTTAGTCGTATCGGTCTGGAAACGTTGAATGTCGTCTACAATGTCCGGGGACAATGCAGGTATCGGGCCTCGGGGTAACCCCCATTGCCCGGGTGTCCTCATATCCCATTACTATGGGACAGTCCTTTAGCCTATTTTAGGCTCGATAGCATACACGGGTTTTTTTCCGTGGCGGCGGTAAATTGTTTTTCCGTAGTTATCCAACTACGGAAAAAGTAGGTTATTTGGTAAGTCTGAGTTGGCCTTTCTGCGGCATTGTGGGTTGTTACTCAACTCTCTAATCACATATAGAGAGGAGTTCTCTTGGAAGAGGTCGCCCGTCCGGTGGCCGGGTATGTAACGGCGCAAAGCTGTTAAGGTGTTCGTGTGGCCCGTTATCGGCACGGTCAAACATGCCGCGCGCTAACCGGGCCACGAAGTCGGTGATGTTCTCGATCTTCAAGTCGGCCGCTATCACGTCGTTCCGGACGTAGCGACCTGCTCCGACGATCGTCCTTAATGTCAGATTCTGCTGGGCCTGTAGTCGCCGCCTCAGAGGGTCGCTCAGAAGTGCGTACCAGGCCGGTGCAGCGTAGGTGATGGTCCGGATATACATCTTGTGTATCCGGAGCTTGGTTCGTATGGGCAGCTTGGATGCCAGGACCGGCACATCGGGCCCGGCGGACGACGAAGTCGACGTGCGCGGTCATGCGCAGCGTCCTGTCGATCCTGCACCCAAGGTAGGTTACGGCCTTCTGGTACGCAATCTTCTGGCCGTTGAGGGTCAGCGGAGGTGGAAACTTCCTGAGACGGCGAGTGATTAGAGCGGTCGTCTTACCAACGTTGACGACCATCCTCCACTCTTCCAGCCATGGTGGCAGCAGGTCCAGCAGACGCTGCATCTTGGCAGTGGCTATGTGGGCTCTTCTGGACGAGGTGAAATAGGCGCTATCGTCCGCGAATAGCGCCAGCTCAACGTCGTCCTCCCACTCTTGAAGCCTGCCTGCCAGTGTAGGTATGTCGTTGGTATAAGCCGCGTACAGGACTGGAGACAAACAGCTGCCCTGTGGGACGCCGGCTTTGATGGTTCTCGTTGCGGATTCGGCGTCCTCTACGCAGACGTAGAACTTCCTGTCTTCCAGGGAAGACGCTATTAACCGCAATATAGCAAGAGGGACACTGGTCTGTTCTTTCAGTTTATACAATAGTCCTGCGTGCCACACCCGGTCGAACGCCTTCTCGATATCGAGAAAGACGCCCAACGATATGCGGCCACGATTGTACTCTGCCGCAAGCAGGTGCAGCACTCTAGTCAGTTGAGTGACTGTGGAGTGACCCCTCCTGAATCCGTGCTGCTCCGCCCGAAGTTGGATGCACGGACGGAGACGTCTTAGCAGCAATCTTTCAAACAGTTTAGCTATATGTGGTAATAGCGTGATCGGCCTGTAGTTGGCAGCTCTACGCCTGTCCTTCCCGGGTTTCGGCAAGACTATAATTTTGCCTTTTTTCCAGTCCTCCGGGAAGTGGGATGTCCGCAGTATCCCATTGTAGAGTCGACCAAGCTCTACTATGACTCTATTGGGCAGCTGTCGGAGTGCAGCGTTGGTAATCCCGTCGTGCCCCGGCGCCTTCCTCGGTTGCAGGCAGGTTACTGTCCTCCGCAATTCTGCGGGGGAGATGAACCAATCTCCTGCAAGAGGCGGCGCGGGCGACGACAGGAACTCCTGTACGCGACTTTCCTTCCGGGCATGAAGCTCCATAAACTCCGCACTTGCTGTATTCGGCATAAATTGCTCCTCGAAGTGCTCGACTAGGATATCCGCTCTGCCCTTGGCATCATAGCATCGTTTGCCCGTATTATCAGTCAGCGGGCAAACGGGAGGTTTGGATTTGGTCAACTGCCGGTTCAGTCTATAGAGCGACGCATCATGCTCTTCCGCCTTCTGGATGCGCCGATCCCAGGCCTCTCCTCTGAAGGCCTGGACTGCAACCGACAGTTCCTCCGATAAGGTGTTCAGCTGTGTCTTAATTCTGGGACAGCGAGTACGCGCCCAGAGCTTTCTCAGCGCCCTTTTGCGCTTGATCTGCACGCATATCTCACGCGGCAGATCGTCTCGCCTTGCTGTAATCGGGACGACCGTAGAAGCCGCGTGGAGGGCTTCCTTGATGTTGTTGGTAATTCTAGTAGCAGCGGCCTCTACGTCGTCCGCTGTGCTTATAGGATGGTGTGCTGGAGGTCTCTGCTGAAGGTGTTGACAGTAGAGCCTCCAGTCGACACGGGTTTTAAAAGCTCTAGGCGGCGTAGTCACTGCCTTTAGGCCAAGGGTTATCAGTAACGGGAGGTGCTGTGAAGGAAGGTCGTACAGCACTTCTACCACTATCGGATAGTTGACGTTCCTAGTGAGCACGATGTCTAATACATCCGGATGCCTCCGTGGGTCAGTAGGAACGTGAGTTGGTTCCTCGGGACCTAGAACGTCGTAATGGTTCTTTTCTGCATCTTCGTATAGCTCAAGACCCGTCGGGGTGATCACTCTGGACCCCCACGCCGGGTGTTTGGCGTTCAGGTCCCCGGCGATGATTGTTGGTGTATCGCCTTCCATCACCGTCCGGATGTCTGAGGAGCAGAATGGAGTCCCTGGCGGGCGGTATGCTGCATATATCCTTAGTTCCTCGCCCGCCGCCTCCATTCTTATGCCGATTGAACGCATTGTCTGGTAGGATGGTAGATCCAGCTCTTGGTGGACGATGTCCCTCCTCACTAGAACCGCCGTCCCTCTGTAGGCGGCCCCTTGAGAAGTGACCTCGTCCCTTCTGTAGATGTGAAAATTTGGCAGCTTTATTTGCGTCTTTGGGTTCAATATTGTTTCGCCCAGCAGTATGATATGTATGTCCTGTTGCTGGGCGACAGTGCGGAGTTCATGCAGCTTCTGCCGTATACCGTCCGGGTTCCAGTACATTAGGCGCAGGTTATTCTCCTCCATAGTGCCTGGCCAGGAGGTTTGCCAGCGCCTTCATGATCGCTGTTACGGGGTCAGTCCCGGCTCTTATATCGGCCAGGACTTGCGTGCCGACCTCGATGGCAATGCCAACTAGGCGCTGGATTGCATCAGCTGTTTCGAGGCCGGCCGTCGGTGGTCTCCTATATGAAGGCGTTGGTGCTGGTCTCGGGCGTTGGTCTTCTTGCTTTTGGGTAGAGCGCGCTCTGTGTGTGGGTCGGGCTCTCTCTACGAGTGGGGCCCTCTCCTGCACTCTACCCACGCCCTTTTTGGTGGTCTCCTGTGTAACCTGCGCCTGAGAGGCTATTGGTCCAGGTGTCGGGGTAGAGGTAACAGCCCGAGGAGGCTGCGACTTCTTTCTGCTTCTCTCCCGCCTCCTCTTCTTTGAGGGTTGCCGTTCTGTGGCAGGGTTGGCGGGAGGTTGCAGAGTCGCCCCGGTGGTTGCCCTTTCCTCTGCGGGTTCCACCGTTTCCTTGTGTGGTACGGTTGGGGGGGGGGGGGGGGCGGGTGGTCTGCCCTTCCCCGTGATGGTAGCCCACCCGTCTTTCTGGATGGTAATGGCTTTAGGGCGACTCTGGGGGATCCTTTTCGGGTCCTCCGGGAGTAGCCCCGGTAAGGTAATCCCCTGTCTTCGTGCAGTCCTCCTCAGGACTGGACAGCGACGGTCATTGGCTGTGTGGTTCTTACCACAGTTGGCACATGTGGGTTCCTCTTCCCTACCCCGAGGGCAAAGGCTCGCTATATGCTCCCCGGCGCAGCGTACGCACTTCACCGGCCTGAAGCAGTTAGCTGAGGCGTGTCCAAAGGCCTGGCAGCGGTGGCATTGGGCCGGTCCTGCTTTCCTTTGCCAGGCCTCAATAACTACTCCTCTCATATAGAGTAGTTCGTCAACTTCATATAATCTCTTGAGCTGCTCCAGGCTCAGGTGGTCAAACTGGGCAAAGTAGACGCATCCTGGTCTGCCCCTTCGTGGTGGAATCGCTTTAACGTATTTCACCGGGAAGCCCTTTGCCTTTATAGCCTCCTCGATGGTACTGGTATCGGTCCCCATTGGTAGGCCCCGGATGCCCACTTTGGTGGGCTTGTCTTCATCCGGGGTATAGCAGTACCACGACATGTTAGGTGTTGCCTTGGAAAGTTCAACCATATAACGTTGAACAGTCCTAAATTCAGTGGCGCTCTGTGGTGTAAATCGAACTCCCTTCCCGAACGGACGGGCATTCAATGGGTGGCCCAACATTCTATTGAGCTCCTTGAAATGCCTCGTCCAATCCGGGAGGCATTCAGCCACTATGAGCGGATATCTCGTTTTCTCCTCCTGGTCGGCAGGCTTATCAGAAGTCACTGCCGCCGGTTTGGGTCGTGGCACTGCTGGCGCAGCTGACCATATGGGCGTAGCTAGTAGATGGCCGTTGGCCATCATCCAGCGGACGCCCGGACGGATTTTCGGTTGTCTTTCTAGGCGACATGGACGGCGAGTGTCCAGCCGATGTATTCGGGGCTAAGGTCGCATATGTTGTGGCACTCCAACCATACGACCCTTCTCCTCCCTGCTCTAGATCCACAGCTTCCATGCTGGAGTGGTGTTCCTCTGATCTAGGGGGAGTGGGCTTAGTCGGCGATGGCGACTTCGGTTGTGATCTCCTTATCGGTCGTTGGTCTTGTTCCTCCTCGGATGACGAGTAATCCGAGGAGTTGGAGGATCCTAGGCATTTTCTCTTCTCCTGCAATGATGCTGCAGTCTCAGGCGGAGTGTGCCTTCTCCACGACTTCTTAGCCCGCTATTGTTGGGGAACCGGTTCCAGCCCAGTCGTACCTTCAGGTACGATGGGCGAGAGCGCGGTCCTCGGTGCGGGTCCTTTTCCTGGAGATAGGGGTTTCCTAGTCGGGATCTGCGAGTAGGAAGACACTACTCGAGTCCTTTCCGGATTGAAGATGTCCCGGTATGCTATCGGTCGATCCAGAATGCTTGTTCGGTCCGGTGGTTTTCTGGTTCTCGGTGGTGGCTCCCCCTTATCATTGTCCTTATCGGACATGGTGAACCTACCTAAGAGTCAGTAGTCTAACTAACGGCCCTGTCTATATCCAGCCGATCGGCTGTAATGCGCGACGCGGTTGGAGGTAGCAACTAAGTTGGCGTAGTCACTTGGGGCACTGCCTACCCCTTTGTCAACAAAGGGTTGGGGGAAGTGCGACGGTGGCACTTTAATACGCGACTAGGCACAGGATGCACGGAGCGCCGGTAGGGGCCGGTGACCTCGACGCCTCACGGAATCACGGGACTCAACGATCAGCGGAGTTTGTCGAACCGGCGGTTATTTGCAGCCACTGCTAACTACGAAATAACGCACACCTAGGAGATCCTTGGTCTGGAAAAATCGCCGGTGGTAAACTATGACACAGAGAGGTCGTACGCGGAAGAAAACTCCCGTTGCCACGATGTGCGTTCATGAAATTTGGCGGCTGGTATAAATCCAAACCATTCCTCAGAGCACTACCCGGGTTCATCGCAATCCGTCCAGAAATTTTCCCGGACAGAGTGACAGAAGGACAAACAATAATTTTAAAAATCGTTACGCTCTGAGCGTAATGGAAACAAGTCACTCTTCATTATTTCAATATTAATATTACAAACAGACACTTCTATTTTATTTATATATAGGTTTTTACAATGTATCGTAATGAATCGTAATAAATACTACGATATCGCGTATCGTAATGTATCTATTACGGTATTCGCCGATACATAATTATCGCATGCATATTTGTTTCCATAATTATTTCTTACATTTATGAAAAAACAACAAAAACGAAAAAACATATTCGTTTCATCACCAATACTCGGTAATAGTCATCGCTTTGTACGTATTTTGCTGGAAATTAAAAATACAGTCACGCAAAGTAGAAATGAATTTTATTATAGTAAATCAAGCTCATCAGGTCGTCACTCTATCCGGTGCTCTATTCAACACGAGGACGCCATTCGAGAACCACGCACGTAGTCGATGGATGAAGGTAAGTCAGGACCGTACTTTGTGGTAGTTGATGGTGGAGGTCTATGAACAACAGAGGACATGTGATGAGCTGTTATTATGCTGAACACAAACGAATGATGGTGTAAACAAAGATATATAAGCATAAATTATTATGATTCTAAGAGCTATATTTCTTTTTAATACGTAATAAGATAATATTTACTCGATAGAAAAAGAAACATGTTATCTCTGCTTTTCGGCTATTTTCGTTTTCTCAATGAGGTGCGGATTTTAGGTAAGATATATACAAAAAATTACAACAGGTTAGGTACTGTCACTAAGAGTTCTTTTTTGTATTTACTCCACCATGATATTTAATTAAAATAATTTTAGGACATACATTCTTAATCCGCGGAAGACACGATCGTCTATAATATAGACTGTATACCAATGGTACTCAGACTATTCGTATGCATTTGTTTCGCCCTGTTTCACTGAATGTTGATTGGCTATCAGTCACAATGCTGATATGGGAGCGTTGAACACGCGGCAATCACGTTTAGTGAAGTAAAAGGGGTTAGCTCGACCGGGGTGGGACCAGGCCCTTACATGGTAAATTAAAAAACTTACGGAACGGGACTTTCAATAAGTATTATTTATACTCCTATATTAAATAAAAAAGTTTCTGTTTCTGTTTCATAATTGAACTCTGATTTAAGGGGAAATATAACCTCAAATGGCTTAGCAAGATCCTCCGTTATGCCGAAAATATTGCAGCATTAATTTTGAAATAAATATATGGTAAAGTTGAGGATTAATGTTAAGGATTATGTTAGACGAAAACACGATTCCGTAAAATTTTCTCGATGGAAAAAAAATCCAGTTACCTCCAAAATAAACAATAAATCTCTGTTATACATAAAATACTTTAAATAAGATCATGAAACTTTGCATACTAACTGAACGAACTATAAAGCAGTGCTTATGTTATTTACTTTTTTTTAAATACCATTATTTTCACTGTAAAAAGAAATTATCTAAACTATCGGCCTCTTGAAGCGTTATTCCTGTTCGAGGTTGTGATCGCTTACGATCAGAATACACATTACGTAACAGGACGACGTAAAGTTAAAATGGGAAATAACCGTAATAAAAATAAAAAGCGACTGGCGTGGCGTTAAGAAACAGGCATAAATATGATGAACCTAATGAAATAAGTGTCTAACGACCTATCTACTTACAGTATTAGTGATCACAAACATGTCGGTACATAGCATACGAAATTAGAAACGTGGGGTCGAAATTAGAATTTGAGCTGACATGCTGCTATAGTGCAACTGCCAGGCCAGGATTAACGTTCCGCCAGGAACATGCTAATCGACAGAATCCTCGGTTACTCACACCGACCAGTTTTAATTTTTTAATTTATACCTAATCTATGTTATTTTTAATACAGTAATAAAGACAATTGTAAAATCCTTTGTTTGTTTTTTTTAATATCATCTGTGGTAAACACCATTCGGCCTATAATGACATGAACATAAGATATGCAACTCTCATCTTTAAACAGATAACAATAGATATACTACTCTACGGATAGATATTTTTTATTTTATAGAAAAGGGTAACAAACGAGCTTACAGTCCAACTGGTCAAAGAAGAGTAAGTAAAAGACTGAGGAATACCTGGTTATCAGTAAAAAGGATCTTCGGTTATCTACACTCACCACATTAAGCACAACATCATTAAGCTGGTATTTTACGCTGGTATTCCCTGTGAGTGTGGTGTTTCATCAGTCGAAAGAACCATACATGCTGCAACCAAAATAGCCACGTTACAAAGTTTGTTGTATTTCGGCTGCTTGGCAGGCTTAGACGAAGCTTCCCAGTTCCCAACCGCCAATCTGGGAGCACATGTGGTATCACTATTAGTTGGAATTGTGACAAAATAAAATATAATGAGGATAATGTTCTTCTAACTAAAGTAAAATCATTATGAGGCAATTAAATAAAACAAGTTTTTACGGACTATATCGCGTTTAAGTGATGTAATCAGTAAAAACTAGTTTTATTTAAATGTGTAGTAATCACCTAAATGTCTGCCTCGTTGGTCTAGCGGTTGTAGTAGTGCGGCTTCTGATCATGAGGTCCTGGGTTCGAATCCCAGGTCAGGCCAAAAAATCAATTATTGAGTTTTTCTGTCAAGAAATTCTCAGTAGCTGCCCGGAGTCAGGATATTCTCACCCCCGTGCCTCGAAAAGGACGTAAAACCGTTGCTCCTGCGCCTGATCTCTCTTCCGGTCGTGTCGATTTACCGTCCCATCGGATTATGAGAGTGAAGGAATAGAGAGTGCACCTGTGCTTGCGCATACACTTGGGCACTATAATCCTGTTCTGCGCCTTTGGCTAACCTCCATTGAGGCAGGCCGCCGTGGCTGAAATTCGGTCTGGAGGACCGAATTTATTTTTACACATTATTATTATTATTTTAATCATCTAAACATAAGAAACCGTTAATTATGAGGCATTCTATGGGAAAGCCCGGCTGTACGCCCAGAGCTTACAAAGCAATATCCAGAAGGAGATAAAGATCCATAAAGGAGAAGAAGAAGTTTGTTTCGTATTCTCTATGAAGTTTTTTAAAATAGAAATAAGGCTCAAAATTGGAGGATATTCTTCATTCATTCATTCATTACAAGCTATCAAAGTCCACTGCTGAACATAGGTCTCTTCCATAGTTTGCCTCATAGGGGAGATATTTGCCATAGTTGTCTCACCAGCCTGATGGCAACTGCAGTTTTTTATGGAATTCTTCGTTTCCAGTAAAAAAGGGTCTCCGGTTCTCTACACTCAGCATACGAAACACAGCAACATTAAGTAACTATTTCGCGCTGGTATTCTGTGAGAGCGTAGTGTTTCCCCGGTCGAGCCGAACAGTGGCAGTCCTAGGGCGGTGCGAGTGGTGCGACCGCACCAGGCACCGTCACCGGAGGGGGCCGAAATCAACCGAAACGGATCGGACACTGGTCACCGACTGATTGATCCGATTAACTGATCACTAACATTTCGTTTTGTTGACACTAATGAAGTAGAGAAGTAAAAAAAGGAAAGGGTATTTTGTTGCTTACAAGTAGGCAAGGGACCCTTTTGAGAAAAACAAGTGTTTGATCAAGACTAGAATCATTGTCGAGGTCACTGATACGATAATGGAGCGAATATAGCAGAAATAATTAAAGGTGTCCAAACCAGAATTCTGTCAATATTCTCGGGCATTTTTCAAACACATACATTTAGTAGTCACACTTTGAATTTATTGACAGCTAATGCAGACAAAACTTACGTTAAATCGGTTAAACGGAAGATTATTGCTGAAAAAGTGTTGAATCATCATAAAGTAACAAATGACACAGTTGCAGCATCAGAAGTCTTGTCGCTCTATTTTTATTAACACGTCTGCAGCATAATTGTTTAAATAAAGATTGTCAAATAAAATTATTAAGTGTAGAGGCGCAAACCTGCGTTCTCTGTCGGTTGTCGAGCTCAACGACATATATAAATATGTAGCAGCTAGCAACAGACCCTCGACGCAATGTAGAAAAGCGGAATGCAATGATATTATAAATTTATAAAGGGAAGATACGCTACGTTCATACTGAGCGGTGTCCGGAAATTGTTGCGTTGTTATTACAAATGTACTTACACGTAGGTGTATAGTCATTTTCAACTACGACTGCGATAGATTATACGGAACGTATGGTACAGAAAGAGATAGCTATCTGTAGTGTGTTGCACTTGAAGTACACTAGTGAATCATAGAGTATGCGGATTTGCCACAGATGGGACATTGGATATTTTTATTTTATTTATTTTTATTTTATTTATTAGGTTTACCAGTAATTGTAACAACAATACATCAATGAGTATTTAACAATAACATGTACAGCCAAATGCACAATTAATTAAGGTAAACACCACATGCACAAAATATTAAGGGTAGTAACATCCAATATTTGTAAGTGACTTAATGTGTTCACAATAAATGAGAAAAAGAAAGAGAAAAAAGGAAACAATAACAGCACAGTATATAAATGAACATAAAAATTACTTAATTATAACTCGACTATGGTTTTTTTTAGTGTTTGCGATACGTATTCAGACTTGTAGCACGGATATCTATATTTTTACCATAATAGTTTAGAAGTCTGCTTGCTCTAGGGACAAATGAACTTGAGCCCAAAACTGTTGTGCGCAATGGTGGAACTAATGGTGATATTTTAGTCCTAGGTAATTTGTGTGGTACATTGAATCTAAATTTTCTCAGTAAGCCTGGGCAATCTATTTTGTTGTTAAATAATTTGTACAAAAAGACGAGATCAAGCATTATACGACGGTTTTCCAAGATAGTGTACTTAAAGTGTTTCAATCTGTTTTTGTAAGAAAACCCTTTTTTATATTTATTGGCTGAGTAGGCTAGGTGCCAAAGATATCTCATCTGAATCCGTTCCAACCTTAAAGAGTGACATGCATAGTGTGGTCGCCATACTACACTGCAATATTCCAGAATACTCAGGACAAAAGAGTTGTACAGGAGCCTTTTTGTTTGCAACCTCCGAAACTGTTTGCCCATTCTAATAATAAATCCAAGCATGTTTGAAGCTCTTTTTATAATACTCTCTAAGTGGGCAGCAAAGGTTAACTTTCTGTCAACTATCACACCAAGATCTCTTATATGGTCAGCTTCCTGTAATTTTATACCATTAATAAAATAAGCAGAGTCTAAAGTTTTCTGTTTTCGGGTAAATTTGACATAAACACATTTGCCCACATTTAGTTGCATGCCATTCCGTTCACACCAACGGCTTAGACTATTTATATCCTCTTGTAATAATATGGAATCCTGTGTCGTTTTTATTACTCTTAGTAACTTCAAGTTGGCGTACAAGTACGGAGTAGAATACAAGATGCAATCAACAACGTCATTAACAAAAATGTTAAACAAAATAGGACCCAGGTTTGAACCCTGTGGTACTCCCGAATCTATGTCATATTCCTTAGATTTAAAACCATTTACCACTACAAAGAATTTGCGCTTATTCAGATATGAATCAAACCAGTTTAACAAGGTTCCATTAATACCATAAATTGACAACTTCTTAATCAATACTTCGTGCAGCGCCTTATCAAAGGCTTTGCTGAGATCTGTATAAATTACGTCTATTTCCTGGCCAGCGTCAATGGCTTGCGTTAGAGTCTCAACAAAGGAAACCAAATTTGTGGCAGTTGATCTAGATTTCAAAAAACCATGTTGATGGACCGTGATAAATGGTTTCACATAAGCGGAAATATATGGACAGATCAAAATTTCGAAGACCTTAGACAATGAGGAAATCGGTCTATAATTTATAATCAAATCACTATCACCAGACTTAAAAACTGGAACCACCTTTGCGATTTTCCATTCCCTGGGAAATATGCTCTTTGCTAAAGATGTATTGTATATAAAGAAAAGAGGTACAGAAACTTAAGGCACGGAAGGGGAAGTCGGGCATTTGTAGGACTTCAAAGCGCGAACCACTGTTTTGTGAAATGAGACCATTGTGTGATATGAGTACCTTCAAGTATGATGAGTTATGAGTTGGTGACAATGTAGCTTTGGTATAACTTCGGTAAAGTGACTAGCAAAAAGATTACAAATGCTTGGCCCACCATTTGCAATTATATCTCCTCGTCGTACTGGTTGGGTATGAACTACAGCCACTACGTTTACTTTTAACAAAAGACCAGAATGCTTTTGTATTTCTAGATATTCTATTCTCAATGTTATTAAGGTATGTATTGTAACAGGTAGTACCAAGTTTTTGACACTTTTTAGACAAAATATTCAAATCACTCTCATCTAAAGGATTTCTATACTTTTTGTATCTTTTTAGAATCTTGTTCTTTTCGCGAAGTCTGCGGATTAAACTGTTACTGAACCATGGCGGATACTTACCGTGGTTGACTATTCTTTTTTGGGGCACAAATTTCTATATAATATGTCTGATCAAGACATAAAAGTGTTCAACAATTTGATTTAAATCTTTGTACTCAGAAAATTCTGCTACCCAGTCAATTTTGGAAAGATAATCATTGATGGAAGAATAATTAGCTCTTTCAAAATTAAGTTTAGTGAAATTTGTATTATATTGCAGTTGACAAACGTTTTCATAATGTATATCAACATGTAGTGGTGGGTGATAAAGATCCGTTTTACTAAGAACATCTAACGAGTCATACACTTTGCAATTAACCATGTCGGTGAATAGCAGATCTAACGTTTTATTATGTTGATTTGCGATTGTATTACACTGTCTCAAATTATGTAGAGAGGCGAAGTCAATCAATTTTTGACCATGCACAGGTGCCTGATATTTTACATTGACATCGTATACCAGTTTCCAATTAATATTGCGTAGATTGAAATTACCAATAATACAAACATGACCAAATTTCTCCAATATCAAACTACAGTGATCTACAAAACTATCCAATAAGCGATGGGTAACTGGTGGAGGAAGGTATACAGCACAAAAAGCAATTTGTTTTATTGTACCAGCTAATGGTATATTTAACATTACCCACAAATCCTCGCATGAGCTGTTCCAACAAGTGACTTCCTTGGCTTGAATCTTTTTTGACACTGCGATCAGTACACCCCCTCCTATTCCCTCTGAAAACAAACCAGTAGACTTTCTGTCTCTTCGAAACACAATGTATCGATCATCAAATAATTCAGTATTCAATATATTGCTACATAGCCAAGTTTCAGTTAACACAAAATTGCACACTGACAATTTTTTTAAAAAATATATTAGTTTTAGTTCTTAGCCCTCTAGTGTTTTGATAGTATATTTGTAACGTGAATTTTATAAATTAAAACTATATATGCATGCTTAAAGTACAAACGAAAACCAAAAATAAATAAACCTATCGTATGGCAGCTAATGTTTGCATATCTTTGACAATGATATAGCCCGTGCCTTCATTTTTTCTCAAGTAGATTTTTCCCCCCTCTGACCCATATAAATTTAAAACCTTTCTCCTTGGCTGTTCTTCTTGCAGCTGCATGTAGTGCTTTGTTAGTTACAGATAAATGCTCAGCAACAAAGATGGGTGTCTTTTTGCCGACCAGTCCGAGATGTGCACTATTCAATTTATCGTCTGGGTGTTTTTTATTAAAATTAATACTCGCTGCCAAGAAAGCATCACGTTGCAGCTTAGCTATTCTTGTAACACGAGCTATATGTTCGTCTGCTACTTCACAATCAATGACGCTACCCAACTTTTTTAATAATGTCACTAAATTCTTAGATTTACTTTCGGGCATACATTGTATCTCAATATAAAATCTTGATTGATTGATTCACGCGCGATTGAAGACTATTGATGGTTGATTGCATTAGCTCGTTTTTCTCCTCTATTTTTTTTATCTTTTCTTGGTTTGCTTTATGGTCAATTTGAAGCATTTCAAACGTTCCGTTTATAAACTCCATAGACTCCTTGATTTCCTTAAATTCATCCTTAATAGTCTTCATTTCAGCATCCAACATTCCTCGTAAACTGCGGTTTATTTCTTTTGTAAAGTCTGTCATGTGAGATTTTAAGACATCGTTCATAATTGCACGTACGTCATCATGGGTAAGAGGATGTGCTTCATTGTTGTTCGGTGGCGACAATAGCGCTTGTCTCTTAGAGGAACGGACGGTAACATTGGGGTTAAAACGTACCGGAGTATTATCATTAGTGCCACGTTTTGGAATAGTACTGGCGCAATTTGGGCAGATCCAGAGAAGTTTATTTCCAAGGCTTTAACAGAAACACAAGCTAAGTGGTACGCCTTCAAACACTTAGTACATTTGATATCATCATCGTATCCTTCTTGTAGTGTACAACAACCCTATACCGTATTCAAAGTTTTAGCCATAATTTTTATTCAACAAAGGTAGTTAATAAAAAAAATATAATATTATATTATAATCAGAATGGCTCCGTAATAAAGGCCCATAACACTGATTTCATAAAAAAACACTATTATCACTTTAATCAAGTCATAAAAATAGCGACAAAACACTGAATAGTTACTAATATGTTTAAATGAAGCAAAATTGAATACCAAAAAACAGTTATTAGGCCTTTAAAAATTAAAATTGGGGAAACGATTTAACGTGGATGTTACTCGGCTGACGTTCCGATATAAGCATAGATACATTACATTGGTAATGATGTATTAAATAAAACAAAAAACAGAATTATTAATTATTTATTCACAAACTTGTTAGTTAAACTTGTAAGTTAAGATTTTCATTATTATTTATTTACCCTCAAATAACTTTAATTTATTTCTTTTTTGTCTTTTTGACATGCTTTTAATGAAGGGGTTATTTTTGTGCTCATGATGCAAACGGACATTCAGATACTTTTGTATTATAGCTCGAATAAGTTGCAGTCTATGATTGAGTATAGGGGTTTGATTCATAGAATGTTCAAACAAAATATCGAATACATTGGACTGCAAAAAGTGTTTTAAAATGTTGTATTGTAATCGCTTAAAGTCATGAGAATTTTTAAAATAGGGACCATTTTCTATGATGAATTTCTTTAAAATATCTTCTGATTTTAAGCACACTAAAAAAACATCATGCGATGCAAAACACAAACCACCCATATCTTTAAGAGTGACGTGTTTATGAAACCATAATTTTTCATTCGTGAATAAGCAGGAACGACACTCTTCACATTTTAAACTTCCACAAAGTTTTCTAGATACCCAGCCTGAAATATACCCTATTATTTGTTCTACATTACACGAGCGATGATCGTTGTTAAGTAAATCTGTCATAATAGAAACGTTTTCTTCCGATCACTTTCCAAGTTCTTAAGCTCATCCATAACCCAATTTTCATCAAGAACCCGTCCGTCGCACGTGTTATTTATGTTTTTTTATTACTGATGAGCAATTAGGTATCGGAAAATATTCTACCGGAATATAACCTGTAAAGGCAGATCGTAATGCCAAATGATTGAACATTTTTTTTATAAATTCCTTTGAATTGGATTGTATTTGGGTTATTATTATACCCTCCATGTCGACCTATGTCCCCGAACATTATTTCAATGTGGTCTTGACTTAACCTATATGTAGAAATGTAGCTCAGTCTTTTCTCATCTTGAACAAGAGACGTATATAAATATTCTACTATATATATTATAATATTATTATATTATAATAAGGCTTTCGATACAAATCAAAAATCCTAAAAAACCGGTTTTATATTTACATTGCACGAGCTTCTTTTTAGTTATTTTCATAAATACATGTCTACGTCGAGTAATTCTGTTTTTATTGTAAATACGCAATTCAAGTAAGTATATATTTTTTAGCTTTTTCTAGAAAAGCAAATATTTCTTTTGCATTACCTGAACTAACAGGCTTTTTGAAACCAAATTTGTCACGAGCTCTCGAATTGAAAATGTCGAACAAGTCATTAAATAATATTATGAAGTCTTTAGTGGGGCCCGAATCTTTAAATTTGATGGACGAAGTGTATCTTCACAAAGCTGCAAAGCATTTGCGACACTCCTACTTAAAAGCTGTGTGGCTAACTTGAATTTCATAATTTCATTGCGAAAATTTAAGTGCCGTTGTGTAAGTCGGTTGGCAAAATTTAAAAACTGGTCTGTCTGCAGTTTGTTAAGATTTTTTAATAGTTGCCACCTTACCTCTTTATTTTCAATATTAAAAATAACTGACTTCGCTTCAAAAGTGTTGCGTACCAATTTAATCATGTGGCATGGATCTAGGAAAGCTGCAACTTCTTTATTGGTTTCAGGATGTTTAAATGTAGTTTTTAAGTTATCAATTATGCTCAGTTTACAGCCTAGAACCGCTGCAGTAGACAAGTTAGCCGCACAACCATCGAAAGTCAAACTTACTATGTCAACGCCTGCTGCATGACTATGTCTTAAACAATCCATGATTAAAGTAGCCCTCGTCGCTGATGGCATCCAGTTATATTCACTTCTTTCGGCCTGAACTATGCTGACCCATTTATGTTTTCTAAAATCATCACTAGGAAATCTGGAAGATAACAAAAACATAATAAAAAATAAATGTTTTATCTAAGGCATACCTTCCAATCGAGTAATAAAATAATATTGAATAGTCCGCTATTACTAATTTAATTCTATATCATCTTAATATTATTATTAGACAGACGCTAACAAACTAAACATTAAACAAACTAACTCAAGCGATCAACGAACGCCGATTATTCTGCCTACGATTTCGCATCTGTTAATATATGACGCATGGCTATTTGTCCTTGTCGCGCTGCAGTTGTCATCATATTCACTGTCCTTTTCGAACCATCATATTAATAATTCGAAATGTATTTTGTAAATGAGAAATAAAATCGTGAAAAAAATATAAATATGACATTATTTTAATAATGTATGTATGAAACTCCTTTACTCTTATTTTTCTTGGAAGCATAGTTTTTACACTTTCGTAACACACAACTTGGCATTTTAGGTAGATATAGGCACCTCACCTCACAGACACGCTTCATTTCGCTCGCTACTATTAGCCGACTAAAACAAATTACGACAATTGTCTGAATTCGTTCGCAACAATTTTTGCGCGCCAGTGCGATATCTACCTCTTTTTATTTATAATATCATTGGCGGAATGGATATTTCTTTACGTCAACATAACGCAAATGAGTAAAACAAATGCTACCTCATTATAATAGCAACAAGTATCACTGTACTTGGACCGTAGATACGCCATGGTCGGATTTCCTTTTTTTTCCAAAGTTTAATTACATTTAATTATAATGTATATGTGCCATTTTATTCGTATATTTCATAATCTCGTTGCTAAAGAAATCTTGGAATTATAGATCAAAAAATGTGACAATTAGTTTTCACAATCTTCTCTTGATGTTAGCGCTACTGTGTAACGCTACCCAAATAATTCTGAAGAGACCGAAATAGATGAAAATCTGAGGGTGTAAGGCCAGGATCACATGTTGGACTATATGAATTTCTTGCTCGAGTCTCATTAGTTGTTGGCAGTAGAGATCCGAATCGATGGTTTTGACAGGTGGTAAATATATAGGTACATAATAAACGATGCTCTTCCAATCCCATTATACGCACACCTTATTGCGTGTTAATCTGGGTTTCGCTACAATCTGTGGAGCTTGAATAATCTTTGACCATGATCTTTTCATCATATGTGAATCAATCTTTTCAAAAATGGATCGGTTTCATTACGTTTCAATAGAGAATCGCAGATGAGTTGGTACACGATTCATTAAGTTTCTTTCACTGATCTCGCGTGGTACCCAAATATCGAGCTTTATTGTGTAGTCAGACTTTTTCAAATGGGTCAAAACTGTTTCGTGGTTAATTCTCAATTTCTCAGCTATGTAGTAACTACTACTATATGACGATCTCGCTCCACTTTTTCAAAAATGGCATCAACTTTATCCGTATAAGGGCCATTAGAGCGAGCTACATTTTTGACATCAAAATTTCCGGATCAAAAACGCTTAAACTAACTTTGTGCTACTTTTGCTGCTACTGTCTATGTACGTCACAATTTTTATCGTGGCTTGAGTCGTATTTTTCCTTTTTTGGTAATACGGAGGGGCACACTGAAATGATCGGGAATAGAATATTTTGGATTGGGTTACAACAATAAAACCTTTTTTAGAATTTGAATACTGGCCTCCTAGAATCTTAATGACATTCAAACAATTAGAAAAATGTTTAAAAACAAAAACTATGTTGGTTTAAAGTTAACACGTCGTTAACAGAAATGGAGCTCACGCATGAACATTTCCGTGCCATAATTTATCATAATTTTCGTCGCGGCTTATCTCAAGATAAATGCCTTAGCGAACTTGTTTAGATTTATGATGTTGAAGCAGAGTCAAACGACAATATACCGCTGGTATGCTGAGTTCCGTCGCGGTCGTGTGTCGCTCAGCACTGTTTCTTCTGCAGGTCGACCAAGAACATCGGTCACGCCTGAAAACATCGCAGCTGTGCGAACTATTATATTAGATGACCGTCATGTGACATACGAACAGATTCAGGCTGTTATCAGTATCGGAATGACTGCAATTTAGTCGATATTACATAATGAACTGTGTGTAAGAAAGCTAGTTTGCCGCTGGGTTCCCCACAATTTGTCCGAAGAGCAAAAGGCGGCTCGTGTAGATTGGTGCCGGAATACTCTGCAACGCTGCAACGGAGGGAAGTCAAATGCGGTTTATAATATCGTCTCACGTGACGAGTCAAGGATTCATTCATACGAACCTGACAGAAAACATCAGTCAGCAGTGTGGGTCTTCGAAGACGAGGTCAAACCAACTAGAGTGGTTCGCTCCCGCAGCGTGGCAAAGAAAATGGTCGCTACGTTCGTCTCGAAAAAGGGACATGTTGCTACAATTCCTTTACAGGAACGCAGAACGGTTACCGCTGAGTGGTATATCACGATTTGTTTGCCAGAAATTATAGCCGAACTCTGAAAAAATAACCCGAAACGTCGCATCATCTTACATCACGATAATGCGAGCTGCCATACGGCTCGGAAGACAAATGATTTTTTGAAGCAGGAAAACGTTGCGCTGATGAGCCATCCTTCGTACAGTCCTGACCTGAGCGCAAACGATTTCTTTACGTTCCCTGGAATGAAAGATTTATTACGTGGTCAACAGTTTGAAGACCCCGAAGCAGCTGTGGAAGCGTACAAATCAGCCATTTTGTCAACATCAACTTCAGACTGGAATTACTGTTTTAATAATTGGTTTGCACAAATGGAAAAGTACATTAAGTTGAACGGAGAATACTTCGTAAAACAATAAAATACAATTTAGTTACACCATATATGTGGTTTTTCTTATTCCCGATCATTTCAGTGTGCCACTCGTAACACTTCAAAATGTATCGAATTTCTTCGTCAGATTCACTCATTTTTGCGGACAGAAAAATAATTAAAAAATGACGGGAAAGTGTTTTTTTACGTAGACAGAGAATCCTATAGACTCCGCCATAGCGTGTCGCAGAAAGGGACCATAGATAAATAAATATCTAGCAAGCTAAAAGGGACAAAAGAAAATACGTCACTATATTTAGGGTTACAAGTGTGAGGAAAAATTTACCCACCAACTAGCTATAAAATTAGAAATTAGTACGTGAAGTAAGCCTGAAATGGAACACTGCTATTAACGATTATCATTGATATGTATTGTAGTTGATGGTGAGCTAAGTGGACTGTATTTGACTAATTATTTATTATAATTTACTGTGGTGAAGAAAGATGAAACTAAAAAATTGTGATATCTGTCTGACTAATAAGCTTAAAGAAACTATTGTGTAATGAATGAGAGCTTAGTGGGCTGTATTTATGTAGGTTGTGTTTTAATATTGAAGAAAGAAGATACTGAACTAACTGTTACCAGCCCTCTGTCACTCTTGCTACCTGCGTGAAATAATTACCTACAATCGCTAGACACCCAGGGTAACATACGCAGTCGGGGCTAGCGCGTTGTAGGCGATTGAATGTTTGTTTTGAGTTTTTTAACGTAACATAAACACTCACGCCTGTCACCCAGAGGGGTAGGCAGAGACTACGGACTTCCATTTGGCACGATCCTTACATACCTCTTTCGCCTCCTTTACATCCATATATCTACGCATACATGCTCGTCGGTTAAGGGTACTTCTAACGTGGCCGATTTTCAAAATATCGCCAATTTGGTCGATAAACTTTTTTTTAATGGTGTTTACGTAATTAGTTTTTTTTGTAAATACTTGTTGAAATAGTCTTTGTTTAGTGTTATTTATATTATTTTACCTATTTGATAATTTTTAATGGAAAAACGTCGCTCCTACTATAATTGTTGCGTGGATGGATGCCAAATGCCCAAAAATAGGTTTCAGATATACCATTCTTTAAAATTACCGAAGGATTTTAGAAGCAAGTTATGAAAGGTGAATTTATTTCTTTTTTTTTTTGTTAGATAGGTACTGATAGTAAAAAAAAAATTAAGTAATAACACAGTCTATAAATCCATACAGTCGTCCGACTCAGACATCTCGACGGGGCAATCGTGCGGGGTGTGTGGGGTGAGACGCGGGAAGGACGAGCCCGATCTGCTTATGCCAATCGTATTAGTAGCTCGGGACACGACTTCCAGGGTTAGCGCGCGCTTGCTTTTATTATTTTTAAATGTTATCATCCATTTTTATATCCAAGATGGCGGACATTTTTTAATAATATGATATGAGTATCAATTTCGAGGTAAAGGTGTAAATAAAAATTTATTTGTTGTTTAAAAGTATGTTTTTGATTACAATAAGATATTAATAAAAATGTAATTAACTAACTAAATAATGAACTTGGGATATGCTACCTCTAAACACTAAAGATAATTTTTTATAAGTTACATGTAATAAAAGAACATTCTAAGTCCTGATTTTGAAAATCATGTTTCATTAATCACAAGTTTTGTTTACTATTCATAAGCATTATCGTCGTCGGGAAAGTCCGATGCAGTGGAAGATTGTGGAATTTTTATAATAGTCATGACAATATGACGGCAATTCAATATGAATGTAAATCTTGGTATCTTTATATTTTTTGGCTGAAATTGAAATTAAGTTTTGGTTCATATTTTGTAATACTTCCTGGAAAATTCAACTCCTTCCTCTTCTGACGCCTTAAGTCTGTCATTTTAAAATTTTGATTATCAAATGAATTTTTATAAAATAAATACCCAGTTTTCTTTTCTAACTTGCAAAGTAACTGACTTTGAAATTTGAAATGGTTCCTTATCAATATTTACTTTTCTATTAATAAAAGGACCATTAGTAAATAATAAATATTAAAATCTTCAAGTTCCATATTGCTGACTGTATATTTGTAAAAACATAGCGGAATAAATTGTTGCCAGTCCCAAGGTGTGTAGGTGTAGGTAAGTTTTTACATCTTCTCTTAATATTGTATCTGCTTATAATATTTACAACTTTGAACTGAGAAATTTTTTAAGAAGGAAAAACATGCACATGACAACATAAATATTCTTATTTTGCACATAACAGTTATCTGACCTGGTCACGGACTGATTTGGTCATTTGTTCAATATCTGATCCTGGTACATTTTTAGATGCCCAGTTTAAGATGTTTGAAGCTATTTCGTTTCCATCCCTTTGAGCTTTAGTTTCATCCCACATAAATAGAAATGCAGAACTGTCAGAACCATCATAAATATTGTAATTTAATATCCAAATTTTTCTCCTATAGAAATTAACCCCATTTTAGGTCTGTATTTCGATTCAGACATATCCTGCGATTTATGTTTGTACCTATTATCAGCTTCAATAATTAAAGGTAAATCTTTTTCTATTTACAGAAGTTGTTTCTCAGTGCCATCCTACATCCCTTTAAGTTTTGCTGAAAACATATCGCAATCGTCACAAGTATAAAGTAATTTGTAAAGATCGTACATTCGTTCAATAACATCTCTTTGATCTCTCACGATTGTATTAACATTATTTATACTTTGGGAGAGATGAAATGTAGGACATAACAGTGATCCGTTTAGTTAGATGGTTTATGTTTCCCCCCTTTTGTCACTTTCAACAATACATCCCTCTTATATCAGTCTTAACCACTTGTTGGGAAATTTAGAAACATTGTCTTATAGATTGCTGTTGTTATACCATTAACAAAGAATACACTAAAGTATTTGATCCTAACTTAGATTCATCTCCTGATCTCAGTCTTTGTCTAGTTGTAGGTTTTGACTGGACACATGATACTATGAATTACCTCTTAACATTGTAGTCTTTTTCTGGATCCCAATAAAAAGTAAATATCTCTTTCTTATTCTGCTGGAATATTTTAGTACTGCATTTCATGCGGAAATTCGTGCTACATGCAGCACTTTTGTTCATGTAAGCTTAAGATCATTTCTTATTCGCTTTTTTCCTGTCTGCTCTATTGTACTTCTATTCCGATCTTTTATTTTTTTGGTAGATTATTAAGTATGAATTTGTTGTAAATTATTCTGGCATATAGAATTTGGTACATCTTGAGATGTGCTTGGAACACCCTCTTCAAGCGCAGCCAAAGGCACAATTTACATAATACAATAAATAAATACAAATAATAAAGTGCAACTTACGTTCAAAAACAAACTTCTCATCTTATTTGGACTTAGGATGCTTTTGTTTTTGATAATTGAGCGGAACAAAAGCATAAATCCAGATCAGATTGTATACCTTTGAATTAACCTGGACTTAAAACATGTTGACGAGTTCAAAAGCATGTAGTTTTTTTAATTGGACTTAAAAATACTTTACCACCAAGTAGATCGTTATTTTTTTTTGTTTCAATGACATTACAAAGTGAATGTCGAAAAAAATGGACTTAGGAAAATACACCTTCGGTACGCAGTCATTATTATTTCCTATAATAGTGGGTAATAACTTATAGAAAAGTTGGCCACACCGAAGATTTTAGATTAAAATTTGCAATTGTTATTTTTGTACTTTTTAGCGATAAATTTACGTCTAGAGTACATTATACACAATGTATGTATTTTATTAAATGTTACAGACTGCCTAGTAACCGATAGTATGGTATACTTACGAATGAAAAGATAACCCCGCCATTTTCCTTTCACTATCACTTTTACACCCTAATACACTACACCGCACCATGTTTTAAATAAAAATGGTTGGAATACTACGTCTTAATTGTTCACAACAAAATATAATATGAAATACTTATCATAAAAAACATAAAACAGTATTTTATACAAAGAATTTATCACGCTACACGTTAGCTGTCAAACTTTATTTAGCAAAGTGGTTTGCTAAATATTAAAAATGGCAACACGCTAAGCGAAACAAAAAATCTCATCGTTCTTTCTCATTTCTTTACACGACATCGGCGTAAGTTGCTCTTTCTCTTGTGTGACTGCGATAAAAGATATCACTTTGTCTATAGCATTCTCTGTCTACGGTTTTTTACTTTTTATTTTTCTTTTTATTAATGTCCTAAATGTATTGATATTAAAACCAGCCAGATACAAACAGTAAGACCAAAGAGATTTTTCTTTAATTTTATACAAACAAATACGAAGAAACTTTTCCCCGACCTGTTATTAATATCATGGATAAGCAACTGCACATTATAGGAACACTAAGGCTTTAATAATTAGAAGAACGCTATTCTAAGATCTCGCACAACCTAAAATTTTTGCAACCACTGGAGCCGACCCATTCGTACCATTTAGTAGTAGACCCCTTAGTATAGTTGTATATACTACTAATATAGCTGCAGCAAGGCTTTACCACGTATAAAAGCCTATGTTCTGCACTGGACTTTTGCAAGTTGTAATGTTTAAATGGAAACATAGTATATGCAGAAAATTAACACTAGGATTTTCTCATGTATCGTGGGGACAGTTTATATACCTACATAAATTTCACTAAGACCAACATCACTGTAACTGTGATATATACCTTCTTTCTATTATAATCATTTAAATAATATCATAAATAATAATCAAGAATTTTACCGATAATATAATCGAGTATATAATATTTCATAAACATCGTAGTGATCGTAGACAGAGAAACATATAGACTAATCGTAGACATAGGTTTCTCTGTCTACGAGACTAATGCATAGATTACTGTGTATATACTAGAGATAGATGTGCGACTCAAATTTTATTTTCGTTATTGATACGTGCTTCGACTAATATTTAATAATAAATTAAAAGTATTAAAATTTATAATTATTATATGTATTATCACGTAGAGCGTTAGCCGCTCCGCGGGAGGAATGCCTTGCCCGACGGGAAATCACCCCCTTTACCTTCCGATGAATTTTTAATAACCCCAACCTTATTATTCACTAATTGATATTTTATAAGTATCGTTTTCAAGTCTATCCGCAACGAGAACAAGACCATCTGTTGCCATCACAGAAAGTTGAATTAATAAAAGCATCAGCGATCTATGGGCCTGCTTCCTCACAATTTGGGCAGGTATTTACTTAAGGTAAAACTGTTTTGTATTTAGGTGGACATCAGCGTGTGGTGTTCACGTGTTCAAACCCGCGGCTCTTGGCGCTGCAGCTTATTATTAATCCAATGCGTCACGAAGCCGTGACATAAAATATTAGTTAGTTAATTCTTTAGTTACCTACTAAACACAAGTTTGAGCTCAATTTCTGGAAGCTTTGTAAACATATCATAAACATTGGTGTTTAACCTGTGGAGATTTACTTAAAGTAGTAGCCTATATACGTCACGATGCTGGGCACAGGCCTCCTCTCATTTCCAAGAGTTTAGGGCTGGGAAGTGTCCGCCGCACTGCCCCAATGAATGTTGGCGAACTACACATGCTTTAATTTTTTTTCTTATTCCTTACGCTTCGCATACACCTAATCCGTCATCAGCCGAAGTTTGCTCGGGCGATGACTGACTGCCGGCGTCTACAGTGCAAATTGAGTGTATTTATAGTTTAATTTGATCATTTTTTCTTTATTCAGTTGTTTCTGTCAGTGTTGTTATCTACCTAAACGACTATGGATATTGAAAATATAAAAATATAAAAGAATACCGGCAATACGTCCAATGTCGGCACAAGTGGTACAGTGCAGTGTAAGCTCATACACGTCCGAGTTACTCGTCCGGGTCGCCTCTCTCCGCCATCGGCCGACAAAATCGGTTTTGGTGTAAACTTACCGTTAGACATACAGGTTTCCTTACGTTATTCTTCACCGCCGAGCACGTGGTAAATCAGCTCTTAGGGCTGCAATTAATAATTTTATTGGTGCTGGCGGGGATCGAACCCGGGTTACTCGCGTACTGTGAAATTTATGGCGCGCGCTAACCATCCGAGCTACAACGGCTCACTACACAGGTTTACTTACTATAAAGGTTTAAAAGGCTTCAAAGGTTTCGGAAGGCAGCAAATAAAACGTAATGTATCAAGATAAGTAATTTTTATTTTATGTAACTTCGTTTTCTATTTCCAAGCATTATTGGCGTTAAAATATTTAGATTATGACAACTACACAACAAATTATATCAATATAGGTATTTACTCTATCAGCCGAAAATACAAAACTTTGGTTCGTAGCTCACGTTCAATCTTACAATGGTGTTCAAATACATTTACATTCTTAAGATGCTTAAAGGAATTATTTTCCGTCTTACGCCACTGATAATAAAGTCCATTTTATAACGATAAGGACTAGACCGTCACTTTTGCAAGCATTTTATTTAAAAAAAAAAAAGAAATAATATATAAACAAATAAAAAATAAAGTATTACAACAC
The DNA here is from genome assembly GCA_907164705.1 of Parnassius apollo. Taxonomy (NCBI): domain Eukaryota; kingdom Metazoa; phylum Arthropoda; class Insecta; order Lepidoptera; family Papilionidae; genus Parnassius; species Parnassius apollo. Next base: position 4,381,063 of record CAJQZP010001449.1, on the reverse strand, counting down.
ATCAACAACACTACTCGTATCACATAAATGGATTTATCATCTATGATGAATATTTACAAAATAATATAATTTCATATTAAGGCACGTAATTAGTGGGCTTAAAGCCTATTCAAGCAAGGATTTCTATGTACAATGTTGGCCCCGAAAATAATGCTATTAACGAAAGTGTCTACCGTCTCTGTCCGTCCGCATCTACCGTGTTTGCAGTACGTTCGTGTTTACTACCAAACATTACTAGTATACATTGCGCGGCACATATAGGGGAGAATGGGGTAATGGTAGTCAGCGGGCAATGATATTAACTACAATAAAATCAAGACTTAAAGGATAAGATCTCGTACGTGGTAGAGCCATGGTGCAACTATGTTATAACACGAACAGGTCGGCTCGACCGGGAAAAGGACCAAGCTTCACAATACCAGCGTGAAATAGCAGTTTAATGCTACCGTTTCATATTGTGAGTATAGAGAACCGGAGATCCTTTTTACGGGAAACGAGGTATTTTTTAAATTTAAATTTAATCAAAGTGCTATTTGTCTCCATGCCACAGTCTATGGTGGACGCCTGTGTTTAGCAATGGACTTCCGACAGGAGGTAATGAAAGGATAAAAATGATCCCAAGACTTAATGGGTAACATTTTAGATAGATATACCTATTAATTAACCATAGTGAGTATGAAAATTAACAGTCTATGAATATAAACCGCAGTGTAAGCACATTCACTGCCCCATATCGTCCCGTGGCTGTTATAAGAGGCGAAAAAAGGAAACAACCCAGTAGATAGTCAGCAGTGGCTTCCTGATAACAACCAGAAAAAAAATGCGATTACCAACCCGAAATAGTGGCAAATATCAAATATGAGGCATTCTATTGGGAGGCCTATATTTAACGGTTGACTTTGATAGACTGTAATGAGTTAAAATTATAAGTAGCATATACAAATAAATTACGTTTTTTAAGGATTATTTCTTAAGTGACTCTCATTACCCCTTTCTCCCCTAATGTTATCCAAAAGACACGTACAATATGGTCCCGAAACCGATATACCGCATCCGTTAATCGATAGAAGGATTAGTCTCCAATACGGAACAAACTTTCTGACAGGAAAACGAAAATCCAAAATGTTATGCAAATATGGACTGAATATTTAACATGCAACTGAGCAAAAACTTGTTCGCGACTGTTATAATTATTTAACATTAAACGAAATATAAAATTCTAAAAGCTGATAGACTTTTTTTAATATAGAATAAAGGTAACAAACGAGTACACAGTCCACCTGATGGTAAGTGGATGCTGTGGCCCATAGACATCTACGTTTATCCTCGTTAAAGAATCGAAATACAGATGCGTTACCACCTCTGAGGACTAAGATAGAAGGCCTCGTATAAAAAGGGTCTTCGTTTCTCTACACTCACTATACAAAACACAGGAGCATTAAGCTGCTATTTCACGATGGTATTCTGTGAAAGCGTGGTCCTTTTCCGATCGAGCCGACTCATTCGTGCTACAAACATAACATAGCTACAGCGTGACTCTAACTATTATATATAGAAAATAGCGTGGAAAGCATGCTTAATTTCGCAAGAACTCGCACTCACGCTCACATACGCACCTAAAATAGTCATTGTTATTGCAAATGATTTCAGTTAATAGATAGAATCAGGTGTTACTTTGCAGAAATCCATTTTATTAAAGAACAAAGATGTTTACTATTAATAAGCTAAGACCCGCTAATAAAATAAAATGTTGTCTTAACTAAAAGACACCTCCCGCCTTGCCTCTATTGCGTGCACTATCCCCGTCACCACTAATTCCAACACCCCTACAATATTACGATACGTGTTTTGCCTCTTAACGGGGCGTCATCAGACCGTCAGCAGTCAGCCAATGCAGAGCCTACTTCACCGGAGTGCACGCAATTGAGGAAGAGCGGGAGGCGCTCTTTAAACTAGGTGACACATCATTTTATTTTATTACGCGGATTAGCTAATTAATTTTATATTTTTCACATCTTTAATAATGATTTTAGTTGCGTATGTGTGTGTGTGTAAGTGGGTTTTCTAACAACAAGTTTAACATGTTTTCGCGCCACTGAAAACGTAATATAGTTTTGTCTCTTTCTTTAATAATCTTGAAGTCTTATATTAAATCTAGAGCCTCCAACAGTCTTTCCGTAACTATCAACATTACAATCACAACACAGATTTAAAATTAATTTTGAACAAATATTTATGGTACGTGTTAGAAAATTTAAGGTGCAAAAACTTAGGTAGGACCTCCTTGTCTGTCTCTATTAAAAAAAAGCTAGTCTTCGAATCATGCAAAAGAGATCAGTTCAAAATCAATAAGTAAATTTCAATTGCTTCTCCATTCATATCACAATATTATACATACATACACAATAAGACAAAAAAACCTAGTAAAAATGGATGTATTTTTGTAATGTTAAATAAAAATCAATTATAAATTTATTTAAACTCTTCGATGAACACAAAAAGGTAGACGGAGCGCTGCGTATATCAAATTATGCCGAAACTACGCTAATCTTTTTGACACTCACTCACGTACACATATTTATTCCTTCTTTCTTTAATAGCCCTTAAAATTTATAAGTGTACCTAAAACCATGTTGTTGTCTGTTTATGTATAAATTAGTACCCATGTTCATACAGTAAGTTGAGCATGGTTTTGACTTGGTATGTTTACGTCACTTAAATGTACGCAGCGCTCCGTCTCTATTTCCTTCATGGTTTCATATATTCTTGTCGCGAAAATTTTTTTTTAGTTTATTTGTCTATGGCAATACTGTTGCCATAGTGCCACCAACTTACTCGTATCAGTTCAGGTGAACAAAATTAAAACAAAGGCCGCCATTTAATAAATGAAATTTCGCTATAAGCTATTATTTATTCTGTGCTGTGAGGAGAATGACATGTTTGATTTCATTGTGAAAAGTGCAAATAAATATAAATATGTAGTCAGCTATTTCCCCGGTATTTTTTTAAGTGGCAGTAGTAAAATCCCCACCAGCGATTCTGTCAACTGAACAGTAAAGTTGTTGGCACTATATGTTTTTTATTTTTTTTAATATTAAAAGGTAAACCTATGTTTTGTGCCATTAAAATTAATAAATGGCTATTATTTATTAGTTTTCCTTTAATACATTTCAACTAACTATTTCCGATTAAAAATATAGCAAACTATAATAATTGAGGTCTACGCAATGAAACACTTAAAAATTCACTAACGTTTCTAAGTTTCACCAATATTTTATAATAACAATATTGAAGCCACGTTTTCAACTGAGTTCTAATCTCGTTCATACTTAAAGAGGCATTCAAACTCTTTACTAGTGATTTTTAACTAGTGATTATAAATTTTCTATCGATAAACTAACATTTTGCCGTTAGAAGGAAAAATATGAATATTTACTATTAATAACTTTCAGACATTTATGAAGTTGTATTTAAAATGTGGAGACTCAGTTAATAACGAGCTAATTTTAAATAATGTCTCTTATATACATTTTCATTACTACAACTGAAACATTGTTCCAGTTACGATTCCTAAATAATTCTCATGTTTACTAAATAAATCTTAATTATGTCAATCAATTCACTTAAAGATTTCTATAAAATATTGCGTACAACAAAGAAGCTGGATTATGTATAGTCACGCATACATTTGCCTATCGAGCCGGTAGCAATTGCATTGAATTATATTCTTAAAGTCAATTTAGAAGTTCATAAAAAACATTATACTTTCATTAAACGAGTAAGTAAGATAATTTTTCGTTTACAATTGACATAAAATTAAAACCGTTCCTTAATCTTCTACAATAAAGAAGTTCGAAGTTACAAATTGCACAAAGATAAATTATGTAGAGTACTTAGATTAGAGAAGAGAACTTTTTATCTCTACTTTTACAGGAATGAGGGCTAGTAATCGTACGCTCACCAGATGTCGCTTGTTGGGTCTGAGGTGATTTTATTTATCATGGAAATGGTCACACTCTGTCTTCACCATTGAAAAGTCGCGTTTTAAATAATAGTTTTTCGGTTTCGAGTGTATGCATATACACAAAACAATGCTCAATACTATGTTCTTTAATCTTTACAAATTTTATAACTCTTATACTTTTAGGAATATCCGTAGTTTGATTTATTCATCTCTTATATAATTAATATAAAATATAATGAATATTTCAGTGAGAAATATTAGTGTTTACATTTTTCTAACAAATTAACTTCTCCCGCCATAAAATCTGTCAGATATTACACCTCATTAAAAGTGGCGCCGCCCTGGTGGCAGAAAAAGTCGTGGATGCCCCCATTAGCTGTTGCACTTAGTCACTGCTTTTAAAGTTTCTTTTATAGGACGCTACACCTTTAATTCGGGGAAAGAAATTCATTTAGGGAACTACACAACTGATCTAATGAAGTAAGAGTCACGCTTTCTTCTTGCTGTTGAAAATTTCATGGTAATCGTTGAGGAGTATGTCGACGACATTGTTTTGCTGGATGCAGTCAATGGCAATGTTGTGTGCCTGTTCCGCGGGGGCCCACAGTAGTGTGGGACCGAACACAATGGCCAGGTTTGCTGTGTGCATTCTGTTACGCTCGCTGTATTGTGTTACCCTGAGAAAAAACAAATTATACTAAATGAGTCTTTAGCAAACCAGGGGGGCGAGTGATCGTCTTATTTTACAGTGCCTAAGTTCCCTCAGTGTCTTCCCACAGATTGCCGGTGTTATTTTAAACTGTAAATGTATGTGCTGATTTACAATGTGGTGATCGAGAGATTATCGAGAGGAACTGTACATATCTAAGATATTAAAAATATTTTCTTTAAAATTATTTACACGAGAATACAGACATACAAGACATAATACAAGAGAGATAAATGACATAGCTATCACGGGCATGTGGATTGGCATGCGGATTGGCTAGGGTATTTTTTTATTTTCTAGTTGTTATTCGAAAGACGCTACTGTCCATCTCGTGGTTTATTTCCCTCTGTCGCCTCTTACGACACCCACGGGATGATATGGGGTGGTGGATACATGTATGGACGAGACGTAAAAGCATTCGTTACCCCATATTGTCTAGTGGCTGTGGTAAGAAAGAAACTGATAAAGGAAATGGACAGAAGTGTTTTCCTGATAGCAACCCAAAATAATAAAAGATCTGCGATTGCCAACCCGCCTGCCATCCTGGCAGCTGTGGTGAATATTCTCTCCAATGAAGCAATCTCTGGGGAGACCAATGTTCAGTTGTGGACTTTGATAGAATGTTATGATATTCATATACATTCATACTTGCTTTTCACAAAAGTTAATGTTTCGTAACCATCTTTAAAATATATGTATAAGCCTCCCAGATATAAGGTTTTTTAATATAATAAGGGAGACAAAAGAGCACTCAGTCCACCTTATGGTAAGTGGATGCTGTGGCCCACATATGTACATCTACATTTATCCTCGATTGAGAATCAAAATGTAGATGGGTTATCTCCCCTGAGGACCAAGATGAAATGCCTCGTTTCCAGTAAAACTCCGGTTCACTACACTCACCATACGAAATACAGCAGCATTAAGCTTTTATTTTACGGTGGTGTTCTGTGGGAGCGTGGTTCTTCCCCGGTCGAGCCGACCCATTCGTGCTACAACCATAATAAAGTTGCAGCATAGTTCTACCATGGCTTGATAAATACCTTTATTATTAAACTGTTAACTGTAATGTTTGTAAGACCACCATAAAAAATGTTTCTACATATCAACCATTCCTTTATACTATATTATAGAACAGTTCGTAAAAATTACGAAAATCAATCGAAAAATTTTCGGTTAAAAAATAAAAAATAACTATAATTTCTCAACTTCATTATTATGACAATAAATATTCAAAATGTTTATAGGTAAAATAATGGGTATTTACCTAAGAAGATGTTCCAGTAGGAATTTAAGCGTATCTCGGTTGCATTCGGGTAAACACTGAACGATGTCCCTGAATTCCTTTATCCTTGCTTCTCTTGGTTTTATAGCTGAAATAAAATGATTATTTATATTTTAATTGTTAACGGTTTGGTGCTTCATGTCTTGAATAGTGTAGTGATTTTTTTTGAATTTAATAATTAATTGTTAACTTTTTTGAGTATATTGTAACTGTTCTCAAAGCTCAGAGATCGAATCCGAATCAAATCCGTTCATATTATTTAAATCACCACGTAAAACATGATATTTATATTTAATATTATAACTCACAGTAAAGAAAAAGGTTCAACAGAAGTTTTCAACTAGATCAGGTATACAATGTATCGACCCAAAATCCAATAATTCCTCTTTTTATATTTTATGCTTTTAAGAGGAAAAAAACGTGAAGTGGCTTTATAAGAATATTCACTACCCCATATTATCCCGTGGGAGTCGTGGACAAAAGAAAATGAAACAAGAGATAGGTAGCAGCGTTTTTCTGATGACAACTCAAATTAATTTAAAAAAAAAACTACAGTTTATAACCAGCCTATCAACCCAAGCATAATCTATAGAGGAGGTCTAAGTTCAGCTGTAACTTTTGATGTGAAGATGGTGATGAAAAAAGAAATTACTATTACAACATAAATATAGTATACCTTACCTAGAATCTGTGGCTTATTTATACATAAAATCGTTTGCGTAAATGATATGCGTAACTATCGATAAATAAGCGGCGTGCATTACACATCCTTACTGACCCGAATCCATCAATCAATATTATGATAACAGGGTATTTTGTATCTGTGCATTACAACAGATTTGTTCATATGTTTCTTATAACAAACACGATAGAGTATGTATGATTGGTGATAAAATTCCACACAAATGATAAAGCCAAAAACGACATTTTAAGCTTAAGCCAGACAACAACTATGCCACTTAATGACCCTTCAGGTTAAAGAAGGCGAAGACCAAAACAATGTAAATCAAACTAAAGAAAAAGAACGCTTATCTAATTGGTGATAGGACTTTTTTTGTCTATTTCATCCGCCAAGGAGCAGTGTCTGTACTGCTGTGTTTCGGTCTAAAGGTTATAGAGAGCCAATACAATGATTTATATAGTTATAGACTGTAGTAGCTACTTACCATTAAATAAAACAATGTAAATATTATAGAACACTTACAACAAGCAGAGAGGATCCTGTCAAACATGGTGCAAGGTATGAGCGGCTCCTTTAGCTCCCGGAAGAACAGTTTGAGCGCACCCGTCAGCACGTGAATGTCCGTGTTATTGGCGATGACCGACTGGTTCTTTTGGTCAATCTAGAAATTACAGAGAAAAAGTGACCATGATTATTGTAACAATGTTATGGTAATGTCCTTCAGACCGAATTTCGGCCATGTTGTAGTATAGGCCAGGATAGTGTCATAGTGCATGAGTGTGTGCACACGTATAGATGTTCTCTCTCTACTTCCTCGTGCTCATAATCCAACGCCATGACCCAGCATTAGCCACTTTTTTATAGGAAAAGGGTGACAAGCGAGCACACAGTCCACCTGATGGTGAGTGTTTGCTGTGACCCATAGACATCTACATCTATCTTCGTTTGCGAATGAAATGCAGATGCGTTGTCAGACTTGAAGACTAAGATGGAACGCCTCTTTTCCAGTAAAAAGGGTCTCCGGTAGTCTACACTCGCCATACGAAACACAGCAGCATTAACCTGCTATTTGACGCTGGTATTCTGTGAGAGCGTGGTCATTCTCCGGTCGAGCCAACCCATTCGTGCTACAACTATACAATTAATATAGCTGTAGCGTGGTTCTACCACGTAACAAAACTTACCACCGGATGGACTATAAGCACTTTCGTGACTTCAATTTTAATTAAAAAAAAACTGAGCACCAAGTATTTCTCTAAAACAAGTTCTCATTACTGAAGAAGAGGTTCACGTCCAGCACCGGACTATTGACCGGCTAAAAATAATGTGTTTTTTTAATAGAAGTGCGGGAACGAACATGCGGCTCGCCTGATGGAAAGTGTCAACTACAAACACCTGCAACACCAGAAAAATTGCAAGTGTGTTGCACATTTATCCAATCAAAATTCAAATGCGTTGTCACCCCTGAGAACTAAGATGGAATGCCTAGATTCCAGTAGAAAAGGTCTCCGGATCTCTACACTCACCATACGAAACACAGCAGCATTACGCTGCTATTTTACGCTGGTATTCTGTGAGAGCGTGGTCCTGCTCCGGTCGAGCCGACCCATTCATGCTGCAACTATAATATAGCTGCAGCGTGGCTCTACACGTAAAACTACTAGTAAGAAGTTAAGAGCTTACCTCTAATCTGATCTTTTGCACTTGGCTGAGGTTCCCACTGGCTCTGTAAAGTCCGTCCGTGCACATGTTCTCCTCGCTGCTCTCGATTTCCTTCACGCAGGCGCGTACGAAGTCCGGTATGCGGGGGCTTGTCTCCGTGCACACTTCCTCGAGCTTGCGACCGAAAACTGGCTCATCTAGTGATATGAATATGAATTAGTCTTTGAGTTGTGTCACATAATGATAAATATGCAGGTAGAAAAATAATAAAGAGTTCAGTTCACAACCGAGCCGTTGTCTTGTTTGCACGCGCCCCTGTTATATGATATAATGCAGCCGGTAGAATCCAAATCTACGCCCCCAAAGGAAATCTAATTACGAATTAGTTGCTAACATAAATCCCTATTATCTTTTTCTTATATCTCGTTATACGTAGACCGCACTTTGTGGCATTCCTTTGGTTGCTTCTGTTCAGTAGTGGACTAGTGAAGGACTGTAATGATAATGATGATAATACATTGTTATCAGAGTCTCTAAAAATGGTTAAAGACATTTAATAAGCCAAGTAGTTGTAGGTCAATAAAAAGAGATATATTTAGGTTGATATCTTAAAAAAAGCAATCAACACAGGGTTATTTTGAAATAAACTGCCAATTTTGATTTCCCTATTCGATCTGTAATGGTTGCAAATTAGATATGCAGAAGAATTATAATTATAAGTATACACCTGTTTGTCATTGAACTCTTAAAGGGCCGTACCTATTTTGATGAAACTTTTGTGTTGTAGACAACTATCAATTTAACCCATCCAGGCACCCGATAAGTGGCGCTGTTGCGGTGATCCAGAAATAACACGTGAAAGCCGAAGCGGATCGCTAGTCTTTATATACAGGGTTATTTTGCAATAACCAACCAAATTTGCAGAGAAGGTTCATAATAAGTAATATAGGTAAATGGTGAAGCAAAATCAATTAAAGCTTTTTCATTTTTTGCTTTTTTGCTTTTTTTTATTTTTCTTATAGTTATATTAATTCCTTTTGTTCCCTTTCTGCTCTTATAGTCCGATTAAACGGCAATCCGACTGCCTCTGGGCTGCTACTGAAAATTTCTTGACAACAAAGACTGAATTTTAAGGTCCGTTCGTTGATAGCAGTCACGTTTATGAATGCCAGACCAAAGAGGCAGAGGCATAGGAAATATAACAGGAGTGGCCAACTTGAGTAAATCCGAGATATGCTATTTACTGACGAAACCCTTTGCGATCTACCTACTTCTCGAAATTTCGAAAAAAAAAAACAAAGTTCGGTATACAATTATGTAATATCTTCTATTTAATAAAGAGGAAAAACATAAAAAATGAAATGAACTCGCTCACATTTCTTAAAAGTTGGATATTTCACGTTAAAAACCAATGCCCAGAAGAAGAAAAAATTTAGACCAGATCACCTTTTAGAAATATATCGATTCAGCCACGATCGACTGGACTAATAGACGCAATCAACCGTTTGGCCACCCCTGACATATTTTTTTATAGAATAGGGGTAACAAACGAGCACACTGTCCACCTGATGGTAAGTGGATGCTGTGGTCCATAGACATCCACACCCATCCTCGATTAAGAATGAAAACGCAGATGCCTCGGTTGCAGTTAAACAGGGTCTCCGGATCTCAATATCCGGATTTTAATATATATTATAGTAGAAGTGCTCTTTAATCCTCCCTTGATGGGATGAGAGGTGCTCCTCAAACTACGTAAGACAAATCATTTTTATTTTTTACGAGCATCTTTTTTTTAACGGATTTCCCCAAAGTTACGTCTGATTATAATAATCAAAATAGTCTGATTATAATTATATTATATTACATTTCAGTTTTTTGTTTATAGAACAGTCCACTTAATGGTAAGTGTATGTTAAGGTTCATAAACATAATATCTACCTACGTTTTTCCTCTAGAATCAAAATGCAGACGTATTGTCATTCCCTGAGGACTAAGATGGAATGCCTCTTTTTCAGAAAAATGTTCTCAACAATCTCCATACAAAACACAACAATATTAAGCTGCTATTTAACGCCGGTATTCTGTGAGAGCGTGGTCCTTCCCCAGTCGAACCGACCCATTCGTGTCAAAACCATAACATAACTGCAGCGTGGCTCTACCCCGTATAAAAGTTGACTTAAAATTACAAAATGTTGTGAATAGAAACTAAGTTAGCAGTGACAAATGGTGAATCAACACGGTGATGTCGTTTAATACGCGAATGTTTACATGTTTGCGCGTTGTACATCACTAGAACGTAGTGTTGACCGTGGCCGTGTAAGATCATCCTCTACCTCGTATCGATCCGTGGATGTCGTAAGAGGCAGCAGAGGGAAATAAACCTGGCGATGGGCTTCAGCGTCTTACTAGTAAACAAAAAAATTGTGGTTGCCACCCCACCTGCCATTGCAACTTGGCGAATCAATCTCTCACGTGACAATCTAAGGAGGGGCCCAAGTACAGCAGTGGACTTTATAACACTGTAATACATATACGTATGGCTGCATGACGTCACTATTGACAACTTGAACTTCAAAATTTTGCTAAGTTGAAGCATTTAATTTAAAAAAGTAAAGTAAAGTAAAGTTACAGCCTATATACGTCCCACTGCTGGGCTCAGGCCTCCCCTCATTTCTGAGAGGGTTTAGGGCAAGGAAGTGTCCGCCGCGCTTCCCAAATGCTTGTTGACGAACTTCACATGTCATCGAAATATTTTTTTTTCTTATTCCTCAGACATGCAGGTTTCCTCACGATGTTTTCCTTCACCGCCGAGCACGTGGTAAATCAGCACTTAAAATTGCAATTAACAATTTCATTGGTGCCGGCGGGGATCGAACCCGGGTTACTCGCGTTCTGTTATATTTACAGCGAGCGTTAACCACTGAGCTACCACGGCTCTTAGCATTTAATTTAATTTAATTTAATTTGTGTGTTAAATAGAAGTAGGCGGTACAAAAATCGTATATGGATACAATATCTATATATCGGTAAAATATCCAGTATCTATATATCGGGCTACAGACTAAGTAACAATGTATCTACATGCACAACCGCTGCAGTACAACGTTACTTTATAGAACATCTAACATTGAGTTCGAAGAAAATAATAAAAACGTAAAATATCTATGACAATATGATACACTAATTTGAAATCGACCAAACCATGAGCGCGCTAAAGAATACGAGATTTAATATTTGAGTACCTAAAACAGATATACCTACTCCGACTCTTCGTTGTAAGATATTCTAATTTCAGAATATTATGGATATTAAGCAATTAACCAATACGTAGAAATATTTTAATATCTATGAATTAGTTAACTAAGAAAACCAAATCCATAGAAATTACGTACCACCTTATCGTACTGAATACCGACCTCCTAACAGACATACAGAACCACGTAAACATTAACCGATATTCAAATATATAGATTCAATAACAGATATTCAAATCCAATACGAAGATACGGATTTGATATAGGGTAGAAGTGGTATTACCGATGCCTAGTGCTAAAATAGAAATTTTATTCCTTGAAATAACTTTATTCGTAATTTTTTTAAATCTTTAGGTTATTTCTTTTATTATTTTATTCCACTGAGTATTTCGTATATTCGTAGATACCATCTTATATTTGTTACTCGCAAATATAATTCTTCTGCAGCTTCAGTCCACCGCTGGCTTTCCGAGGATCGTCACGCTTGGCATTGATTGATGATGCAGCAAAAAGCAAAAATTGTTTATAGGATAGGGTGAAAAACGAGCACACAGTCCACCTGATGGTTTTTGGTTGCTGTGGCCCATAGACACCTACATCTATCCTCGATTACGAATCAAAAAGCAGATGCGTTGTCACCCGTGAGGACTAAAATGGAATGCCTCGTTTCCAGTAAAAAGGGTCTCCGGTTCTCAACACTCACCATACGAAACGCATTAAGCTGCTATTTCACGGTGGTATTCTGTGAGAGCGTGGTCCTTCCCCGGTCGAGCCGACCCATTCGTGCTACAACTTTACTACTAATATAACTGCAGCATGGCTCTACCACGTATAATTTTTAGTTTTATTAGAGCGAAAATATTCATCATTACATCGCCATTAAATGGGAAGTGCTATTTGCCTTGGAGTTCGTCTGAGTACCTACCACCTTATCACATTTATCCCGCAAATTAGTAGTGCGTCAAGTTAAGAGCCAGGTCAGTACAATTACAAACTATGAGACATTAAATTTTAACTTTTTACAAGTGATTATGTATAAACTGTAATTATCTTCGTTTGAAGGTAGTTAGTTGGTGTTCATGGGCTGGAATAGCCACTTACTATTAAAAAATAAAAATCACTAGTCTTCAAATTTATTACAATTTTGTTATAAGTTATCTGTAAAGAAGTTAGGGCTGCCAAAAAAGTGATATTGATTTATAAAATTAAATTACTGAAGGTAAGTAAAGCTGAAGAAGAAGGCAAGGAAGCTTATACATCAAAAGTACCTAGTGATTGATGAGCTCTAAATGAGGAAGCCATCCAATATATGTAAGTTCAAAGCACGAAATCACATTAATATCATACCGTACGTAGTAAATAAAGCTAAATCTTTGAGAAATATGCAAACTACAAACTAATTTCTATAAAGTATTTAAAAATCTTTACCATAACACCATAGTATAGTAAAAGAAAAGCATGGATTTAGGTATAAAAATAAAACAAACGAAAAGTTTATTAAATAAATTTTCTATCTCAATTTTTTTAAATAATTTTTAATATAATCGCAAATTGACTGAAAATAAATAGGCCGAATTTAATCTAAAAAAAAAAGTTATTTATTACACTGCAAACAAAATTAAATAATTAACCGCAGTCTAACACTACTGCCAGCCAAGAATATCTTAAAATTCTATAATACATTACCTTCCTATGGATTAAGATGTAATTAAATATTTGAAAAAAAATCTCCACAGATAATTAAAGCCGTATTTGATGAAGTTTAACACAACACTCTTGTGCTATTCTTTTAAAATTCGTCCCTGTAAACGAATTCAAATTTGGAATAATAAAAATAATAATATTTTGCCATCACCCCTTGTTAATTTCAAAGAGAGAATATTAAAGATTATTTATGTCAAGCAAACCATCTCCCAAAAAGCGTAAAATATAACGATAAAGCTAGATTCCCAACAAAGCGATGTATTATTTAGGTATTATCCTGTGATTGCGTTTTTTATTCACCTTTTCACTGCAAGCGATATTGTTACAGCAAATAAAAACAACACTAATTGCTAAAATCTATGTTAAATATTTCTACATCACTATCGGATTACCAAAAACTAAGTAAAACAAGCTTCACACGATTTATATACGATTCGAACCTTTATAAATTCCTTTCTTGACGAGATCTTCCATAGTCGGCCGCTTCGGGAAGAATTTTCTTAGAACTTTCGTCACTTGAGATTTCTGTGTCGAAACCTCAGTGGAGTCACTGAGATCCTCGTTGCTACTGCCCCCAGCTGAAAGAATCGAGAAAATAGTGAAGCAGTTCAAGACAGATTGTATATGACAGAAAGAGAAGCAAAAGATCAAGTCGAAGCTGAAATAAAGGGAAAATTAGAGAAGGCCATTTTGAAAGCCTAGCTTATAGCATTTCCCACATATATAGCTTAAACTAAACTTAAATGCTATATTAAATTGTCCACAGACACAATAACTTATATAAGTTAGTCAAGACATTACGTAAACATTCAAAATTAAGTCAGAAAACGTGATGATTTTTTTATCATCACCCAACCCTTTTAATAAAAAAACAACAGAAAGATTAACAGATACAACACAATCAATATTGTAAAAACACTGAATTGTATAAGATCAACTTTTGAGATTTATGAGCACAATGAAGAAGATTAAATTCGAACTATAAACCAATTTACCTTATCTTGATGAACCGCTTCCTAAGATCATTCACTTTAGCTAGTGTGGGGCAAAATTTAGAAAAATTTTGTCACGGATATCGATTACTATTCCTAAAATTTAGAAAAAAAAATCTTTCGAGTTTTTTTTATAGGAGAGGGCGACAAACGAGCACACAGTCCACCAGATTTTCCTTTAAACTAGTGTTTTGAAGAACATATGTTTCCGTATAGAGTAGTTTATTTCATCAAGTAACCATAAAAGTACTTTAATTATTATATTCATTTTGTATTTTTTTTATTAAATGAAAAAAAAACGTCTGGTTCTCTAAAGTTGTCTATAGCTCAGTAAGCTAACAATTAATTATTTCATCTTTAATGTTTCTAAGAGGTATAATCTCTACAGCTGAATTATGGTTGTAGCACGAATTGTGTCGGCCAACATGGGGAATACTAGCGTGAAACAAAGATTTAAAGGGAAATAGCTGTATAATGCCTCTGTGTTTAGTTTGTTGAGTGATGAGAACCGGACGCCCATCTTATCGCTCAATGGTGACAATGCATCTGATTTGATTCTTAAGATATTGGTGTAGCCACAGGCATTCACAATATTATTAGGTAAATATTGTTATTCCTTTCATTTTTATTTTCTTTTTTAAATGTATATAGTTAAATACATTCCAGTTGTATAAAACTTGGCTTGGCTGCTGAAGGTTTTTTTTATGCTATATTTTTTTTGTTATATAACCTGTCTGATAAGGTGTACCTAAAATAACGCCTAATGAACTTTGGTCTTAGGTTTCCTCGATACAGGCTTGCCTAGTGAAGAAACCGGTAGATATTACTTATTGTATTTTTTTTCTGTTACTATAATATTTTTCATTTTCATTTTTCACGTACCATCAGGAGAATGTTGGTACGTTTGTCACCATTACCTATATAATATCACTAGAAATCATTTTCGATGTTTAATCCAGCTATCTAAACATAAAGGTATGGATGTAGTAAAGTTTTGAGTTTACATGCGATAACGTTTATCTGTGAAATGATAAGGATATATCGTATTTTTCATTTAATACACGATTAATGTTTGAAGATGTCCGAATCGTGTATGATATAATTTTTCTTTGTAGCTGTGCTAAAGGCATATTTTTTATTCATTCCAAATTTATTTCAAATTGATAATATGTTTGCTTTTGGTAAATTCCATAATAATCTTACATGTGGTGTTATATCTTAATAAGTGGTAGAGTACAGCACTATTAGGTCAGTTCGACCGGGTTTTTTTTTTTTATATATATATTAAGAAGTTCCAGGCTCTCACAGAATACCAGCGTAAAATAGCAGTTTAATGCCACTGTGTTTCGAGTTATGGTGAGTTTAGAGATCCGGAGACCCTTTTTACTGGAAACGAGGCATTTTTTAGTTCTCAGGGGTGACAACGCATCTGTATTTTGATTCTAAATCGAGGATAGACGTAGATATCGATGGGCCACAGTATCCACTTACCGTCAGGAGGACTATGTGCTCTGTCAACCATATTGTAAAAAAAATTGTTATAGTTAAAACTGAAATTTAAAGAAATATATTATAAACATTTGACATTGTTTTGACTTTATTATAGGTTGCAAAAGATTTTATGAAACACAAGCTAACGCCCACGTAATGGTAAGTGTGGCTGTTGTAGGTTGTAACCATGGACAAATTAAACCAACTTCAAATAAAGAAGACTCCACATGCATCTCTGTGGACTTCGATGGAGACATGCTGTAATTATAATGGCTCTCTTTCTATACTGTCTCTCTGTACTCTATACTTTTACCGTCTGGAAAATTGGTGTTACAGGTGAACGGAATAATTATAATTCAAATATATAAAAGGAAATAATAAAACGGAATAAAACTTCGAGATCCCAGGAAGCTATTCTGACTAATATGTGTATTCATGTATGTATGTGTGTATGTGCGTGTGTTTGTAAGTATGTAAACCTTTCATAACTTTTGAACGTCTTAATCGATTGAGATGCGGTTTGCGGCGTTCTAAAGACCTCAATATGGAATAGATTTGGTCATAATATGAACAAATTCGGACGAGGAGATTTTGAGATATCTCAAAAATAAAAAAATTGAAAAACTGTTTTTTTTTGGATAACTTTTAAACGGCTTTACCGATCGATTTCAAAAATTAATCGGCTCTTAAACCTTAAAAAAAAATGACGTCGAATGCCGTTTGGAAAATAAATCCGCACATTCGTTCTTGAGATATCGAAGGAGAAAGAATTCGAAAAAAACGTTTTTTTTTTTAACATAACTTCGAGATTTCGCAACCGAGCAAGTTTGTGCTTCTTACATTATTTGTAGAACGTCATAATTTATTGAAATTTGGAGCGCTTTGCATTTGAAATTAGCGGGAAATTCCAGGGATGGCCTGCAGGTTCAACCAATTTTTTTTATTGTTTAGTTATAGCGGCAAATTAAATTGACCATAATTATAGTCTATTATCTAGAAGGACCAGTTACTCGATTGCGCAAAGTCATTAATTCACGAATATACGCTTTTACAACATAATCCTAGGAAATATACAAAATTTGTCCACGGCGAAACGTTTGAATATGGCAAAAACTTTGATAAAGAAAGATTATATAAAAATAGTTATTATGATGTTGAGGAATTTATGAATGTTAAAAGGAAGAGTGATACTAAGTATATCTTATATAGTTTTTAATTTTTTTGTGATTTTTTTTTCAATAAATGTATCGCTGGGTTTCTTGCGGGTTCTGCCGAGCAAGAGATCCAGCGAGAAAGAGGTATTTTCCGAACATGTGATTAATTAAACATAAGAATGATAAATAAGTATTATTTATAATCTATATTGAACAAAAAATATCTTCGTATATAGAAAAGCCTATTTTTTAAGCAAAATCCTTATATATTTATTCGATTTACAGAATTCTATACCATTTATCGATTTACAGGCGTGAAAAGAATAATCTACACTAAGTCGTTTCATTGTGATGAACAGAGAATTTTTATTTTTTACCTTTAAACCTTTTGCTCTGTAAAGGTAAGTTGGTTTGGTATTTGAGAAAAATAGTGATTCATTTATTTAGCAAACAAAGTATGACATAGTTAGTCATTGTTTATTACTAAGAAATGCTCAAGCTTATAACACGAATTTTGTAGGTTAACCTGTTTATTTAATTTTACTGTTATCTACAGTATAAAAAAAACTTTTTCAGTTGAAAGTCTTTTGCTAGTGAGACCATGTTTTGTTATAATCCTAATAGAGCTCTCATAACAGACTCCAAACAGTTATAGGTATTTGCGAGAAAAAAACATATTTAAGATTTGATATTAATACTATATGACTGTATAACACCGTGTAGTTGCTGTGCAAGAATATCCACTATCCCATATCGTCCCGAGGATATCGTGAGGGGAGACAGAGGAAAACTGAACAGAATATGGTCAGCAACATCTTGTTAATGGCAAAATCCGCACTATAATATATGGGGGAGACTTATGTAAACTTTTATAGGCTGTAATAGATATTCGGAATTGGGCAGCAGCGTATGACAATAATTTAAAAAAAAAATACGTGTGGCACTCGGTGACTGCCGCGGTAAAGCTATTGCATAGCATTTTTTATCAACTTATGCAATTATAATTATTTATTTATTTTATTTATGCAGTTAAGTCTTTGATATTAAATCAAGTTACACTTTTTGAGCGTGGTGACCGATAAGAAAACAATTTTTTTTCTCTTATTGAATAAATGAGAAGTTAATATTGTTTAAAATATTTTTAATATCTTACAATACATGCAGGTTATTCAGGAATTTTTATCATTGAGTTAGCAGCTAGTGTACACGCATACGTCTAATCGCACGCACACAAACACCGTGCCGAAGTCTGCCGAGTGCCGAAGTCTGCCGAACTGAAACGACATTAGACGATGCACGGCTTTCAACGCCACACCTCCATGCCCCGTCGGAGTGGGGAGCGTGAGGTTTTTTTTCGTTACGGAATTTCTGGATTCGGTCCCCGCGCTCAAGGCCCGCGATAAAAGCTATGCAATAGCTTAAAAAATTATTTAAAAAAACTTCTGTTATCAACACGCCTGCTATTCGTGGCAACTATGGCAAAATCTTTCCTACGAAGTAATCCATTGGGGGGCCTAGGTTCAGTAGTAGGTTTAGGCTACTAAGGAATTAAAATATAACGTTTTTTTAAAACGTTACCTGCACAATAAGACTTTCTTCTGTATCGTGTTTCATGTCGTAGTTTACATATGTAAATTGCACAAGGACAAACCTTCAGAACCGTAACAATTATTTCTAGGCCATAAAAACACTTGTTCCTTGGAGGCCTCAGCTTATTAGCTCAAGCTAAGTTAATCGTCGGAGCCGAATTAATCAAAATTTTATGGAAAATACGATTTTATGTTATTTAAGTTATTATTATGGGTGTGGCTGCCAGCCGACCTTATGTACCCGGGTTCAATTCGGGCCAGTGCAGGTCAAAATTATTTATTGGGTTTTTCTGTCAAGAAATTGTTGTAGCTCTTTGTGAGGAAATCGGTGGTGTTTCACGACTACGACTCGGTTGGTCCTACGCCTAATCTCTTGTCGGTCGTATCGGATTGTCGTCCGATCGAACTATGAGAGTGGGAGATTAAAGCGCACCTGTGCTTGCGCATACACTCGCGCAGTATAATCCTGTCCTGCTCAGATAGTTGGTATCCATTATAACTGGCCGGTCACGACGACCAAAATTTGTCTGGGGAACATTATAACAAATCACAACATATGAGTATATAAACGCGACTAATATAAAATAGGAACAAAGTTTTTAAAGTGTGTTAAGACTTAGTAACAACATAAAAAAATACTCAGAAATAAAGGGTGCTGCATAATAAATAACAACAGAGTTTGTACCTAAATATAACAGCCGTCATAAACGCTTTTTAAAAATGTATAAATATTAAAAATATCATAGAATTAGTTGTTTAAAAATTAGTGGCGGCCATTTTTTAAATTTAATTTCTTTTCTCGTCGAATGACAAAATGTGTTTTCAATATGAATTTTCGATTATAAAGAAAATCAGGATATTAAGTAACAGTACTGCTAAGACTGCGTGATCCAAAAAAATGTTTGATTTTCGAATGATGTTTGTCTGTCGGACTCTTCTTCGGCTTCTCTGTTATGGGCTCCGAGCTGGTGTGCCAGAGTTCTGATACCACGTGTACTATTTCATGTTCCATTTCTGTAGTTTTAAGATTTAATTTGACATAACACAACCACTATTTATAAATAAAAACATTATACACTATCACTTTTAAAAACAAATGCCTACAACGCGTATATTATCAACGACATAGAAAAGAGTACTGAAGCTTAATCTTATATACGTATTATATCGCAACGTTATCAGAGATAGAGTCGGTAATATCGCGAGTTAATGACCAAAGAACTTATCATGTTTTGTTGCATTACGCACAAGCTGGCACACGGAAGTAAATATGTTTTGTTTGACGCGGGTAAATTTTACATTCATCTAATGATTCTTATTCTATAAGAAGCATCATTTTGAAACTGTAGAAGATTTGAAAATATTGACATATGACAAACGATGTTTAATAGAATAAGAGTGGCTAACGAGCGTACAGTTCACCTGACGGTAAGTGGGTGCTGTGGCCTATAAACATCTACATCTATCCTCGATTAAGAATCAAAATGCAGATGCGCTATCACCCGTGAGGACTAAGATGGAATGCCTCGTTTCCAGTAAAAAGGGTCTCTACACTCTACACTCAACATGCGATACACAGCAGCATTTAACTGCTATTTTAGGCTGCGTTTCCACCAGAGATGTGCGAGGATGCGTAGCAAGGGATGTGTTTGTTAAGAACCAGTAGAATCACTTCATTTACCTAGCTTCGCTCAGCACGGCTCTACTGGAAACGGATCTGTGGAGCGAGGTTTTTGTACATAAAAAACAAGGGCAGGATGTGTGCGAGGGATGTTTTACGAGGGATATGTGCGAGGGATATGTTGCAAAGGATATGTGCGAGGGATGTGTTGCGAGGGATATGTGCGAGGGATGTGTTGCGAGGGATATCTAAGAGGGATATGTTGCAAGGGATATGTGCGAGGGATGTGTGCGAGGGATAGGGGGATGTGTTGCAAGGGATATGTGCGAGGGATGTGTTGCAAGGGATATGTGCGAGGGATGTGTTGCGAAGGGATATGAGGGATATGTTGCAAGGATTGTGCGAGGGATGTGTTGCGAGGGATCAGGGTTTATTGTGCGAGGGGATGTGTTGCGAGGGATATCTAAGAGGGATATCTAAGAGGAATATGTTGCAAGGGATATGTGTGAGGGATGTGTTGCGAGGGATATGTGCGAGGGATGTGTTGCAAGGGATATGTGCGAGGGATGTGTTGCAAGGATATGTGCGAGCGATGTGTTGCGAGGGATATGTGCGAGGGATGTGTTGCGAGGGATATCTAAGAGAGATATGTTGCAAGGGATATGTGCGAGGGATGTGTTGCGAGGTATATGTGCGAGGGATGTGTTGCGAGGGATATGTGCGAGGGATGTGTTGCAAGGGATATGTGCGAGGGATGTGTTGCAAGGGATATGTGCGAGGGATGTGTTGCAAGGGATGCGTTGGGAGTGATGTGTGCTAGAGAAAGACGCGAGTGAAAAAATAGCAGTCACTAGACGGTGTTTGTTAAAGGTAGCTGTATAGCGTACAGAAAACATGGATCAGTGGAAAAAAGTTTCTTTCGAAAAATGAACTTTGAAACTTTTTACTTTTTCTTCGCAACAGCCGTAGATATAATTATATTTTTAGCCCGCTACACATCCTCACACCGCTTATCTGCCCCTCTTTTTCACAGCGTCGCTACGCAGTACGCACCCTCGCACGCTACGCTCAACGGCCTAGCACATTTCTGGTGGAAAGGCTCACATCGTTCCACAGCCTCGGTCGTTACGCATCCTCGCACTGGCTAGCTACCCCGCACATCTTTTTTTATAGGATAGGGTGACAAACGAGCACACAGTCCACCTGATGGTAAGTGGTTGCTGCGGCCCATAGACATCTACGTCTATCCTCGATTACAAATCAAAATGCAGATGCGTTGTCACCCCTGAGGACTAAGATGGAATGCCTCGTTTCCAGTAAAAGGAGTCTCCGGTTCTCTACACTCACCATACGAAACACAGCAGCATTAAGCTACTATGGTGGCGACGCAGCCTTACGCTGGTATTCTTTTTTTTAGTTTTTTTTAAATATTAGGCTTATTTGAATTACCTTGAAGGCTTATTCTAAGTTATGACATTATTATTACGAGGCTTGCTTTGTAAATTAACTCGCGTTAATAATATCAACTGTGTCAAGTACTATCACGCATTTCAAAATACAAGAATCGCAAACACGTCTTTATGTCGTAGTATACAAAAAAATTGTATCTCTTGTTAATTTTTTGTATACTACGATATTTGATATACAGGGTAATTTTACAAATAGTAGCCAAATTTTAAAACTTAAGTTCAGATATAAGAATAATGATATACCGTTATTAGTTTTGAAAATATGAACAATTAAGGCTTCTACTTTTATTTGAAATTATTCCTTTTTTTTGAAATTATTATATTAATTGAATATCATTTATGTATAACAACTACACGTACGCGCCCTCCTCTGTGCCAATGATTCCGATTTAGTTCACAACGTTTTTATCACGTTCGATCGACTCTCACGAATGTGCGCGAATGTGCGCGTTAGTAAAATAGTAGGCGTCAGATATTTATGAATGACAATCAGTTAAAATAACGCATTACCAGCATTTTGAATTTAAAGGATAAAAAGGACAGAACGTTACAACTATTTTTAAATTTAGTAATTATTCTTCACCGTTTGCCTATATGTATTACTTATTCTGAATCTTCTCTGCAAATTTTGCCGGTTATTGCAAAACAAGCCTGTATAATGCATAATTATTATACAGGCTTGTTTTGTATACAAACTCACAAAATTCGCACTCTATAATATCATATCACGTACTTGAAGTAATCAAAATATTCTAATATTACAAACTTGACTTGAATAATATACTTGAATACCTGGTTTTTTAGTGATCGCAACCGCAACTGCTGATCATGAGATCCCGGATCGAGCCTAAATCTGTTATTGGGTTATTCATTATTCTGTCAAGAAATTCTCAATAGCAGACCGGAACAAAGAAGTTGGTGGTGTTTCACACCCGTATCTGGGGAAGAACGTAAAAATTTTGGTCCTACGCCTGATCTCTAGGCGTGTCGGGTTGCCGTAGGTACCATCGAACTATTAGAGTGAGGGAATAGAGGATGAATTTGTGTTTGCGCACATATTTGTGTTATAGTGCACGAATAGGTGCGCGCAGTATCCTTTCTTGCGTAAATTGCTAGTTTCCTTTGAAATTAGCCTATAACCAAAATTCGGTCTGGAGGACATTATTATTGAATTATATAAATATAAAATATATCAATTAAAATGGTGTATATTCTTACATGAACGTCGGAAACCGAGGACACATCCGCAAGTCATAATTTAACTGAACACAACATCACAAATTCTCTTATAATTATCTGTGGTATCACTTACACAATTACCAATTCATTTTTAACGTGAAATAAAAAAAAATTAAAAATTGTCTTTCAGTAGAATTTGATTTAACATTACATTTACACGATTTATACAAAAATAACTTTTAGATCAAAATAAGTTTCAATGTAATATGTTGGAATATCACTTTAAATAAATCCAAGCATACTGAAAAGTCTAGTACTACATCGATCACTGAAACTGAACCGAAACTGAACTGTATAGTGTCACAGTGTAGATCACATATTATTTAGAATAAAGTAAATTAAAGAACGTTTTCAAAAAAACACGGCATGTGTCCGTGTCAAACAACAAACGACTATAGAAGGAAAACCAAATATATTTTATTCAAGCTAATCATTCAAATACCGGGAGAATATTCGTCATACGCGGCGACCCGGTAAAGAAAAAATAGGTGGGCGAAGTATGGTCTTTACATTGCGTTCACAGATACAGATGTGTATTACGTCATTGCTTTAACCGCAGTATTAAATATAACAGAGCTTGATTACCACAAATTTTGTTAGTTAATAGTTGAGGTACTTTGCTTTTTAACTTCCCGCTGTGAAAATCAGATTTTCAATAAAAAATGGGTAAGCTATTGTTTTCACCCCGGTTTTTGAAAATCGAGTCCTCTTCAGATCTCGAGTTTTCGAGGTTCTAGGAAGCTATTCTGGCTTTGGCGATGATGTCCGTATATATGTATGTAAACATATTATAACTCTGTAACGGAGTGTCCGATTGAAAAGCGGTTTACGGCATCTGAAAGAGCCTCGCTGGACCTAGATTTTCTGTGAATTTAGATCGAATGGTCACAGTAGTTTCTGAGGAAAC
Source organism: Parnassius apollo (assembly GCA_907164705.1). Classification (NCBI taxonomy): domain Eukaryota; kingdom Metazoa; phylum Arthropoda; class Insecta; order Lepidoptera; family Papilionidae; genus Parnassius; species Parnassius apollo. The sequence goes on along the minus strand of CAJQZP010001449.1, from coordinate 4,357,341 downwards.
TTCCAGACCATTATTTTGATCAATCTAATCAGCTCTTCTACTCAAAAAACGACGTAGATTGCCGTATACCGCATCAAAATCAGTTGATACGTTCGAGAGATATCGTTGTCGAAATATGTATATATATATATATATATATATATATATATATATATATATATATATATATATATATATGTATATATTGTTTGTGAAACATTAAATTTCGAAAAAAATAAAAAAACCTGGTTTTACAAAATTATGACGTTTTTGAGCTCTTATACCGTGAAATGTGATAACTTTGCCAACCAAGCTATCTTTGCCCAAAAAGCAATTTATAAACAAATTCGTTATTGCAGGATAATATTTTAGATCTATGGCAACATTGATTAGTTGAGTGGAAAGTCAGTTATATTTGTGGCTACACTAAGTATTGGATTTGTTTCTGATTTCACTCAGTAATTTTTTTAGAACTTGTTGAGTGTGGTGCGTGTTTTCGCGGGCAAAATTTCTTTAGTAAAGTGTTTGCGAATTGTACTTCATGACGAAGACGCAGGTTAGTATTTTTTAAAGTATGTTATAAAATATCAACTGTAGAGTATTTTAATCATAGTTTCAGTACTAAAGGGTTTATAAATCAAAACTTGTGATGGTGGGAAAATTACCCAATAATGTTCAGACTCAAAAATGTAAACAATGCCCGCCATAAAAAAATACCAAGGGTTGTCACTCTTTTTTTTAGATCGATTTTTTCGTTTATAAATGTGTTATTCTTTTGAAGTATTTTTTAACTTATCAAAAATTGAAGTCGTTGTCAATTTATTGATTACTTTCATAGGTCTGACATAATTTTTTGTATAATTAATATACTTCCGAAAATTATATTCTAGTTTGGAAGTATTTATGGGCGGTTTTCCTCACGTGCATTATCCATGATTGGTCGATTAGTTTTGAACTCGACCAAAGTCTTTAATCATGAGGTTGCTATACCGCGGCGTAACTAGCTCATGATTACTAATTGACTAATTGATCAATCTCCATAAAATGCACCTATAAATTTGGAACTTTAAAATACAAACATGTATGTACATACATACCTGTATTGAATATAATATAAATACATTTGTATTAACAATCGGTTCTGACCCTACTTTTTTATTTGAAATTTCAGAAAAACAAACACAAGCCTAAAATTCGACTCAGAATGTCGCGATGTGAAATTGGGTCCCGAATGTATAAAAATTACTCCGAAGATATGTTAAAAATCGCATGCGAAGCAGTTGCGTCTAGCCAAATTACATCAAGGCACGCTGAACGGCAGTTTGGAATCCCACGACGTACTATTGTAAATAAAATTAAAAAAAAATACGGTGGCACTCGGTGACTGCCGCGGTAAAGCTATTGCATAGCATTTTTTATCAACTTATGCAATTATAATTATTTATTTATTTTATTTATGCAGTTAAGTCTTTGATATTAAATCAAGTTACACTTTTTGTAAGTGAAGCGTGGTGACCGATAAGAAAACAATTTTTTTTCTCTTATTGAATAAATTGAGAAGTTAATATTGTTTAAAATATTTTTAATATCTTACAATACATGTAGGTTATTCAGGAATTTTTATCATTGAGTTAGCAGCTAGTGTACACGCATACGTCTAGTCGCAAGCACACAAACACCGTGCCGAAGTCTGCCGAGTGCCGAAGTCTGCCGAACTGAAACGATGTTAGACGATGCACGGCTTTCAACGCCACACCTCCGTGAACGTCGGGAGTGGGGATCGTGAGGTTTTTTTTCGTTACGGAATTTCTGGATTCGGTCCCCGCGCTCAAGGCCCGCGATAGAAGCTATGCAATAGCTTAAAAATCATTTAAAACCTGTTGGGCATCCTACAGCTTTGTCAATCATAGAAGAGAAAAAAATTGTCAAGGTTTTGCAAGCTTCTAGTGATTTTGGATTTCCGCTAACTAAACTAGATCTCAATCTGTTGCTTCAAGAATATTTAAAAAAAATTCTCGAGAAAATTTGTTTAAGAATAAAATTCCTGGTGATGTATGGGTGCAAAGTTTTTAGGCTAGACATGGTGATGAACTAAGCTTAAGAACCACACAAAATATTTCGAAAGCAAGAGCCGAAAAGGGTCCACAAGAAATAGCTAACTATTTTGAAAATTTAAGCAGAACATTGAAAGATATCCAGGCAGAAAATATAATTAACTTTGAAGAAACCAATCTGTCGGATGATCCAGGATCTTCTAAAGGTATATTTCGACGCGGAGTAAGATATCCCGAAAGATTAGCCAATTCCACTAAAGGAAACATAACTGTTGTGTTTAAAGCAATTGCAAGTGGTCAATTGTTGCCTTTATATGTTGTATATAAAGCAAGAAACTTGTACTCGGAATGGATTACAGGCGGGCCACCTGGTACTAGATACAACTTTACAAAATATGGGTGGTTTGACAGCGCTATGATCGAAGATTACTTTCAAAAGATAATTATTCCTTGGGCACAAGAGACGCCAGGTGATAAAGTTGTAATTTGCAATAACCTATCTAGTCACTTAAATATGAAAGTAGTAGAGTTATGTGAACAAAATTATATTTTTCATTTTTTTTTCAAGTTTGTTTTATACCTCCACGGTCAACGCACCTCACCCAGCCTCTTGACGTAGGATTTTTTGCACCATTGAAAAAAGCTTGGCGACAAATCTTGTACAAGTATAAAATTAAAAATCCCGACCAAAACCCGAACAAAAAACATTTCCCCAAGTTGCTAATAGAATTGACAGAAGCTATAAAGCTGAAGGAGGAAAAGAAACGTAAGAAATGGTTTTAGAGCAACGGGAATATTCCCACTAAATCCTCAAGAAGTGTTAAAAAAGATTTCTGAAATTCAAGAGGAAATATTGTCTTATGGAGTTAATCAGGCTTTAATAGATTATTTAAAGGAAACGAGAGCTCCAAAACCGATGGAATTAAAGAGAAATAAAAAGGTAAATTGCGAACCGGGGAAATCGGTGACAACCTCTGATCTCAACATTATTAATTCTTGCAAAGATAAAGTTAAGTGCAACTTGAAAAATAAAATAAATAAAAAGAATTTATTTGGAGTGGAAAAATTACATAAAGAGAATATTTTCTTTTTAAATGATCAAACTGGTATTTTAATTCTAAGTCCAAATAATGATACCAATGAAGATCAACGTTTGAGATTGGTATAAACGATAACATACACCGTCTTGATAAGTTTTCTGGTATAGATATTGAGAATGGTAACTTTAAAAACGCTGCTCTTGATCCGTTTAACCTTAACAACACCTCTGAGGAAAATTATAACAAACAAAATGATTGGTCAAAATAGCATTCTACTCTTATCCTAAAAACTCCTAAGAGTCTTATCAGTTATTGTATTGATATTATTAACACTTTGTTGTGCAAAACTGTGCATAAAGTGACATATGCGCATGATTTTTCACTTTCGAAAGCTGTTACTTCATTAATGTTTATAAATGATCATAATTTACCGAAATATCTGGGAAATGTTGAAACATCTGGAAACTCTGCGAAAAGCCCTAGTTCTTCCAAAATAACTATACTTTCTGATATAATAATTAAGGCTGGAACGCATACATCAGATGCCCGTTATTTGAGTAAAGTTTCTAAGACTGAAAACATGCCATTTATAGCTTTGAGTAATCGAGATTTGCCAGAATGCCTGCAAAGAAAGGAAAAAAATAAAGAAAAAGGTTTGAAAGAAATAAAGATGAAAAATATTGGTCCAAAATGAACGAAAGTAAATAGAAAAAATAACGTGGGAAAGATAACCCTACAACATGCTTCTATAAGGCGAAAAAAGAGGCGATCTGGTAGTATTTCGAGCTCCATTTCTGCAGCTTCTACTATTACATTAGCTGACACGGATAATTCAGACTGAAACAATGTATAGCATAGCTGAATGTTTAAAAGATCAAGAAGAAAAAGAAAACGTGGAACCTACAGAGATTCCATTTGGCCCAAGTTATATTGAATATTTTAATGAGGACAAGTGTGAATTAAGTAAAGGTGACTGGATTATTGTTCGATTTACTACTAAAAAGAGTTTAAAACACTTTGTGGGTAAAGTTTTATCGATCAATGACAAAAAACCAAAAATAAATATTTTTAAGAAAAGTAGAAGAATCCAAAGGTAAAAAAGGGACAACGTTCACGTACCCTATCGTAGATGACATTTGCACGATAGACCACTTAGAAGATATTATTTAAATTTTGCCTAAGCCAACGATATCTAGACGTGGTCAAATTATATTTGATGTCAATTTGAATAATTTTAACATACAATAGCATAGCATAAACACTCACGCCTGTCACCCAGAGGGGTAGGCAGAGACCACGGACTTCCATTTGACACGACCCTGACATACCTCTTTCGCCTCCTTTACATCCATATATCTACGCATACATGCTCGTCGATTAAGGGTACTTTTAACGTGGCCCATTTTCAAAATATCGCCAATTTGGTCGATAAACTTTTTTCTAGGGCGTCCCTTCCCGACTCTGCCGTTCACATCTGCCATATAAATTTGTTTTCTCTCTCTTTCCTCATTCATTCTTTCTACATGACCAAACCACCGAAGCATTCCTTTCTTAATCCTGGTCACAACATAATCTTGCAAACCACATTTATCTCTTATCATGCAATTTCTCACCCTGTCATTCAGATTCAACCCTAGCATACTCCTTAAAGACCGCATTTCTACAGCATTTATTCCACTTTCGTGCTTCTTCTGCCACACCCAGCTTTCACTACCATACATTAAAGTAGGGACTAACACAGCATTATGAATTACCACACGTGCCTTTTTTGATCCATTCTGGTTCTTCACAATAGAGTGTAGTGCCCCATTCACTCTATTCCCTGCATTTACTCGTCGTTCTATATCCTTATCATATCTACCATCCCTGCTAAATACACATCCCAAATACCAAAACTCATCCACTTGCTCAATTAACTCTCCTTCTATTCTTATTTCACATACCGTTTTGCTTTCCTCTCTTTCAAAAACCATCACTTTCGTCTTACTTGCGTTCACTTTCATTCCCCTTTCTTTTAATGCCCAGTTCATTAATGTAACCATCATTTGCAACTCAGCCGCAGATGACGCAAATATGACTTGATCATCGGCATACAAAAGGCATTTGACGGTTAACTCGCCCATTCTTAACCCACTTTCTTCATCTTTCCAAGTTTGCAAACACCTGTCCATAAATAGGTTGAACAGCCAAGGGGAAGCCACACAGCCCTGTCTGACACCCTTTCGGATGCCAATCCAGTCTGAGTAGACCCCATTGATCCTGACACAAGCACTAGAATCCCTATAAAGAGACCTCAATGCCTGTATCAAACCAGCGCTCAACTCATATGAGTTCAGTGTTTGCCATAACACATCCCTGTCCATACAATAGAAGTAATATTTATGATTAAGGGTAAATTTTTGCTATGTTAGCGTAATTAAAAAAAAATTAATTTTTTATGTAGCAAAACAATAACGTTACACTTAAAAATTTTAACCTAATCTTTTACAAAATTAAACGATTTTTACATAACAACAACCTGAAAAGAACTTAATAGACTTATTTTTCCAAAGAGTAATCTGATTAGAATAATAATAATAGAATAGTTTTTTCGTTTTGTTTCAATAATAGATAGCTTTAAATAACTGTTATTATTTGAAATGTTCATACAGCCTCTAAATATTGTTATGTTACTTTCGGTAATTTTAAGTAGGAGTGATTTACCATGTGTGATATTATATATTTAGATATATGATATATATCTACTTATATTAACGAAAATGAGACACAAGTTACGTATGTCCTAATACTTACTTGTGTGTCTGAATTTTCTATACAAAATACACATCATTGTGGTTCCTATTTTTTTTTGTACATTCACTGTCTCAACGATAATTTAATAATGTTTTGATTTTTATCATATTGGGTCATAGTTAACTATAAGTTTCCTCATATACTTTTTGATTTATTTAACAATTTATTTTACTAACTAAATTAACCTTTATTGGTCTCAATTTATTATAATAAATTTAGAAATAAGGAAAAAAACAAATAAGCATTTAATTTTGATCAGATTTTTATAATATCCAGCTACCTCTATAGAAATTTTGTAAGATGATTGACATTTACTAGAATGTGACAACCCTAACACTTTTATCACTCATATAATCGCTCAATGCGGCTTGTATGGAAAAGAGCGAAAATAGCTAGTTAACTTTGCCGACTCATTTTACTGTAAATGTTTTAACACTACTAACAAAGTTTTTAAACCAACGCCAAGATTTCTCACATCTCGGTAGTGACGCTTATTGCTGGTCCATTACAAACTATATTTGCTTAAAAAATCGACGTGGGCAATGTTGGCAAAAAGTTACGTGGTAGAGCCATTAATTATATAGTAGTATTTTAAACGATGAAATTACTTTTTTTATAAAAACTGAATGATATAGTCCATCTATTTGATTTGTAATGGAAGATAGTGTGATGTTATGGGCCCAAACACTTATTGTGCTGTTTTTCTTGTCAGATATTTTGCCCATCTTCAAAATCGAGCAAATATTGGTTTAAATTTTAACTTTCAATTAATTTAACAAAACAAATACGTACACACAATCATAAAGTTATAGCAAATAATAAAATATACTAATGTCCCCTTAAAAAAATTAAATAAATTAAAATTTATAGAAAAAACGGGCAAAGTTAGCGTGTTTCACGGTAATTAATAATATTAAGTGGAACTTGGAGCGCTTTGATATTGAAATTAGCGGGAAGTTCGAGGGATGTCCTGCAGGGTCAATCAATTTTTATTTTAATGTAAATAGGTGCATTAACTTTTCAACCTTTTTCGAACCTTTTTATCAACTTTACTAGCAGAAATATCTATCACTGCATTTTCACCTACAGAATGTTATTAAAATCTAAAAGGCGGTAATAAAACCATCCTAAAAATATCCGCTGTGAAAGGTCTAACGATGAATTATTAAAGCAAACACTTAATTGAATGAAAGCAATCTTCTTTGATTACTTTCATTCATAAATAACCTAATATATTCCTAAACTGGAAATCATTATGACCATTTTTTTAAATATTGTATTTTTTTATGAATAGAAAGCAACATTTTTCGTTTACCTTTTATAAAACCTAACATAAGTAAAACTGCCGACATAAGTCGTGAGCACACTTTTTATTGGTCGATACGACATCGACCACGCTGACGTTCAACGTGATTGGTTCATCAGTCGATTCTCGTCGTCTATTGGTTTCGAACGTATCATTCGGCTTCCGTACACTTCAGAGCAATAATTTTCATGATAACTTTTTAATAAGTTTATTTTCGTTAATTGTTTTTGTTAGCTCGTTGTTACTTGTTGTTTGTGTATTCATTGTTATTAATTGTTTTTGTTATTTCTTGTTTTTAATTATTTTTGTTGTTATAATTTGAGCGTTCAGATTTTGGTCTAAATATGCAGAGAAGGAAGGATTCGGTGTTAAATAGACAATCCCGACAAATTTTCTATTCAGTGTTTAGTTACATGAAAAAATTAAGTACTGCGAAAATATAGACGTATAAAACAGACTGCTGAGGCGACTAATGTCTCAGTAGCTACTGTACGGCGCACCGCAACACCAGATTTTATGGAAGGCATATCACCTCTTCCTTCTTCTTAATAAAATAATCAATTCTAACCACCAGGTATACATTAAATACTTTATAGTAGATAATAAAATAACGGACACGAATATCTGCAACATTACTGTATCAAAGTAAAAGTTGACGTGTTCGAGTAAACATTTTCATAAAAGTCGCCGAAAATATTAAATTACGAATTGAAATAATAAAGGTATCTAATAATTTTGCCCGACAGTGAACCCACCTCCCACCACAGTTTATCTGTGCTCACCACTCGTGTCGGCAACTATACGTATTTTTTTATTTATTTTTACATGGTGCAAAATACCTTATTGAGACGGATGTAGTCTATGGTCCAAAGCATCCACTTAACATCATGTGAACAGTGCGCTCGTTATGGTTCATAAAAGATAGCTTGATCTCTGCGACAGCTGTCAGTAAAATCACACCTATGAAGTCCTGAATTTCTTAGTAGTACAGACAGTACCTGTCAATGTCATACTTTATGGGCATGCACGTGCACGTGACTTCATAGGCGTGGTTTTACTGACAGCTGTCGCAGAGATCAAGCTATCTTTTATGAACTATAGTCACCCTTACTTGAAACAGAAACTTTTTTTACTCAAAACAGATTATAAGTAATACTTATTGAAAGTCACTATTATGTTTAATTTATCTCTATACAAAACATACATTTACTTCTTTACAAAAATCAAGGTGGTGCTGTGTCGTGGACACGGCCATGTATTGTACGTGAACACGTCGTATTCGTAACGAAATTAAATCAACATGGCGGCGATAACCCATCCGCCGCGGGCGTTTCTTCACAGTCCTCACTCAAGGTAACGAATTCTTTGCTCCTTTAGCTATAGAGTTGAATGTAGACGGTAGATAAGTAACTTCATCACCAAATTGTGTTCCTCGATTTTGTTATCATCGGTTTTCTGAAATGTCTCCCACTATGGAAGCAAATTTAAAGACATATTCACGTCAAAAGTTATACCCGTCCGTAGGTTTCTGTAATACCGTTGAAGAGAGTACAATAGCACTTGTTTAAAAGAACCCACCTTTGTGCTTGGTCCTGTTGGAGTGTCGCGAAACGGGCGGCGTGCGGCCGAGGCTCTCCAGGTCCGTGTTGCTGCTCTGGTAATGCTGGGGCGGGTACTCGTCCAATGTTGGAGGACCCTGATCAATATATACATTGTTTAACTCTTTTCTACTTGAGGTAGATTGGTAGCCTTGTTACAAAAGCTTATATTCTAAACTCAAAACAATATGATAATGGAATAGTTTGTTCGTTTAGAATCTAGGTGTCTAGGTCTAGGCAAGAGTAAAATAGGCTTTTGCTAAACTAAGTCAGGTCGCTTTAGGATATTATCTTGCATTCGTAGTATTAGCCCATTAAAGCTGGTGATCCATAAGGCTGCGTGCTAGCACCAACGCTGTTTCTTCTGCATATCAATGACATGTTGTAAACCGGTAACATTCATTGCTATGCAGACTTTATATACCGACCGTGCCAATATTTCTCGGAAAAACGTCGCCGAGTACCGGCACAAACTTGTGTCTGAAGTCGAGTCTTTGCTGAAGAAAGTGTTGCATTGGGGGCGACTAAAAATCTAGTCCAGTTCAATCCCAGAAGACACAAGTTTGCGCGTTTACCGCTAAAAAGAACCCCTTCGTCGTATCTACTCAGTTTCAAGGCAGTCCTCTTGTTACCTCAGCCAGTATCAAAATTCTCTGCGTTGACATATCGAGTGACGTGCAGTTTCGTGGTCACTTGGAAGTGAAGGCCCAATTGGCCTCTAAAAAGCTTGGCTTGCTCAGTAGAGCGGGACAGTATTTCATGCAGGCACACCGCCTGCAACTTTACACGGCGCAGGTTCGGCCGCCATGTGCGTACAATACTGTTCCCATCTCTGAGCAGGGGCTTCCCAGTGCCAGCTTCTTCCATTTGATCGCTTATGAGCTTAACTCACTGGCACTGCGAAGAGATGTTGCATCTTTTTGCGTATTTTGTCGCATTTACCACGGGGATTGCTCTGAGGAATTTTTCGGATTCCAGCCGCATAATTTCACCATCGCAAATCGCGAAAAAAACTCACGATATCATCCATACGATGTGGATGACTGGCGATCCAACACTGTGCGATTTAAAAGAAGTTTTCTTTCTCGCACAACTTCCTTGTGGAGTCGACTACCACGAGAGATTTTTCCGGACTGATACGACTTAAGGACTTTCAAGAAAAGAGCGTACTACTTTTTAAAAGTCCGACAACGCATCCGCAATTCCCCTGGTGTTGCAGTTGTTGATGGGCGGCGGTAATCACTTACCATCAGGTGAGCCGCATGTTCGTTTGTCGCCTTTCCCATAAAATATTACCATTTCAATATGACTACTAAAACGTTTATCACGTTTAATTAAGTGTTTAAGAAAGTGTAATTATAAATTTATTTTTATTAACAAAATCAATCTTAATCAAGCAAACAGTAGATACAAACAATACACTCACGAGCTTATATATGATGTTCTGAATAAGTTTCAGCAGGGTCTTCGCTTTCTCCTCAGTCTCATCTTGCAGCAGATACGTGTCGTAGCCCACCGTGAGCATAAAGGAGCGTGTGTATCTGAAACCATATCGCCTTTAGCATGTCATCCCGAATACCCACCCACACTCGGGCAAACGAAAAAGACTAACGTGTTAAAACCATGCTACAGCTATATTGTGGTTACTACGTAAAGACCACGCTCACTCAGAATACCAGTGCGAAATAGCAGTTTGACGATTCCGTGTTTTGTATGGTGAGTGTAGGGAACCGGAGACGCTTTGTACTGGAAACGAGGCCATCTTAGTCATCAGAAGTGACAACGCATCTGCATTTTGATTCTTAATTGAGGACAAATGCAGATGTATATGAACCACAGCATCCACTTTTGGGTGGACTGTGTGTTCGTTTGTCACCCTTAATCTATAAAGAAATGTTACAGCCTATATACATCCCAATACCACAGGTTGTTGAAGGATTTATATGCTCTCGAAATATTACATTCCTCATGATGTTTTGCCTTCACCGTAGAGCACGAGGCAAATTAGCACATTTTCATTGGTGCCGGCGGGAATCGAATCCAGGGTGCTTGCGTACTGTGAAATGCGGAGTAGACTTGCATTTTTGTGTTCAGGTCTGAAGGGTGCGGAGAACCAGTATAATTACAGGATGTGAGCCATTCCATCTTAGTCCTCAGAAGTGACAATGCGTCTGGAACCTTTGTTTGAAGTTATTTGTAGGTGTGCCATAAGCTGCAGTAGTCACTTACCATCAGGTAGGCTGTCAGTTCGAAAAACTTTAGATAAAGAAGAATTGAAGATATTATTACGAATACGTCATAAGTACAGTCAGGAAGTTACCAAGCATAGGGGTTAAAAGAATAATTATAAAATTGGTTGACCCTGCAGGCCATCCCTAGAACTTTCCGCTAATTTCAAAGCAAAGCGCTGCAAATTTCACCAAATTATGACGTTGAATTTGAAATATCGGAATAATTTAAAAAAATCTATATATTTTCAATATTTTTCGTTAAAGATAACGAGCGAATCAACCGATTTTGACCGGACCGGCGACAATCGACGTGGTTTTTCAAGGTTAAAAGCTAATTATGGGTGTATCTCAAAAATAAAATTTTTAAAAAACTGTTTTTGGAATATCTTTTAAACGGCTTTACCGATCGATTCCAAAAAAAGTTTTTTAAAAATTTTATTTTTACACACCCACACCCACACTCACACACACACACACGTATTGAGAGGCTGCCCTGTGTTACATTGAGATGGGTAGTGTTGCCGATGGTTTGTATAATTTGGTGTTATCATGTAATTATGTCCTTCACCCTTCACGTTTCACTAGAGTGTGATTGTGACGGGAACATATTGCGGTATGGTGGAACTGTAATTACTCTATAATGAATGTATATTTCGTTTGTCACCCTTACACTATTAAAAAAAAATAAGACAATAGCAATGATCTATATGTAGTACACAGAACAGTGAAAGGGTTAAGTTAAAAAACGCACTCTTAGGAAAAACATAATTCTGCTGAGGCAGTCAAGTAAAAAGAGGCTTTAAACGAAGAAATAAAGTTGCAGTATATTAATGTCGGCTCACCTTCTGGTGTGAGTCTGTATGCAGGGCAGAACGTGAGCATTCCGCAGAGGCAGGATGAGTTCAGCGCGCGGTGCGGTCGGACTCGGTGGAGTGCCGGCCTTGCGCATTTTCTGAAACAACAATAATAATAATGTCCTCCAAACCGTGGTAGAACTACGCTGCAGCCATATTATGTTTGTAGCACGAATGGGTCGGCTCGACCGGGGTAGTGCCACACTCTCACAGAATACCAGCGATAAATAGCAGCTTTATGCTGCTGTGTATTTTATGGCGAGTATAGAGAACCAGAGACCCATTTTAATGGAAACGAGGCCTTTCATCTTAGTCCTTAGGGGTGAAAACGCATCTGCATTTTGATTTTTAATCGAGGATGAATGAAGATGTCTATGGGCCGCAGTATCCACTTACCATCACTGGACTGTAAACTCGCTTATCACCCATATTTTACAAAGAAAACTTTCAATGGACACTAGCCTTCTGCGCAGAACATTATAATAAGGCACGAGTGTGTGCGCAAGCACAGGTGCACTATTCCCACACTCTTATAGTCCGATGGGACAGTTAACCGACACGACCGAAGAGATCAGGCACACGGCCAACGTCTTTACGTAATTTGACTCGGGATTCGAACTCATGGCCTAATAATCAACAATCGCGTTTACACCACTAGACCAACGGGGCAATCTGTAGCGATAGTCAGATTAGGAGCTGTGTAGTGGTGGTGTAAGAATAACTGTCCCGTATCCTCCCACGGATGTCGTAAGAGGTGACAGATGCAGACTGAAACGAAGAAGCACTAGCATCTTCTTTGATAACGGCTACATAAAAGCAAGAGAAATTTAAAAAAGTATTTTTTTTATAGTACGTGATGGTAATATAGTTCGTCATTTCTTATAACTCAAAAACTACATAATGATTTCTTATATTTACGCGAACACTACACATTGAAATAATACTAGTTTTTACGGATTTTATCGCGTATATTTAACTATAAATACCTGACGTATATACATATAGCTAATGTGAAGAATCGACGCTCCGAGAAGTCTGCAATCTGTGAACACGTACAGGAACGCCCCCGTCACTACATCAGATTTGATAGACCACAAATCCTCGCTAAACAACAGCGATTCCTTCCAAGGATGATTCGCGAGGCTATTGAAATCAAAAAACATCCTAATTTCAATAGAGAAGATGGCTGGGTGCTACCATCTGCTTGGAATCCTATAATAAATAAAATTAAATCCCAACCCAAGCATACAACTGCAAGACTTCAAGATACCATAAGTTCATACTGTATAGATCGAACAAAAGTTAAATTTTTATCTATGGTAACCGCTGTTAACTATGACATTTGGACGTTGAACATCTCAGTCCCCCCCCCCCCCCCGTGACAATGAGTGCTGTAAAGCGCTCGAAACGTCGGGTATTTATAGTTAAATATACGCGATAAAATCCGTAAAAACTAGTATTATTTCAAAAACTACAGCTTTGTTTGCATAGATGGCTCTGTAATCCGATAGCTCTTTATTAGTAGGAAATAAAATCCATCGTCATATTAGAACAGCATGGCAGGTTACAGTTTGGCAAAATTTAAAATGTTAACAATGTGCACTCTTTCTAAGAATAAATAAAAAAAGTCAATCAAATAATAAAGGGTCGAAAGGGTTCTGCTTCATCGACGCCATTTTGACAAATTTTTTGGTTGGTAAATTTTTTGGTTGACAGTTTAGTTGGTTTTAGTAAGTGTTTCTAATCATTGCTAAAGCTTGTTTGTTATTTTTTTTTTCTTAAAATTATAGTATTCGACATTGCGTTATTGTCTCTTCCAGTGGCAAAGCTTAGGATGACTATAACATTACCCTCACGTACCTAACAATACCACGTTTTTCATATTCTTATATTGTCATCCGATTCTGAGTAATGTTCAAAATATCAAGTCTCTAGCTCCTCGGGAAGTTAATTTAAAATTAATCACTAAATACCACCTGGACCGACACATTTGAAAGCGAATTAAAAAAAAACTGCAGTTGCCAGGACGCTTACCAAGCGTGGCAACTATGGCAAACATCCCGCTTATGAGATAATCAAAGAGTGAGCCCTATCTTCAGCGGTGGCCCTTTGATGGCCTGCAATTAGTGATGGAAGGATGGAATTAGATTAGTTTTTTTGTTGACAGCAAAAACTCCTCTACCTGTGAAAAAATCTACTCACTGTTGCCTGATAAGTCCTTTGATCCTTATAAAAATAGAGCGCCGTATGAGTTAGTATCATGTAGCACTCGATCCAGTTCTTCTTGCTCTTTTTACCGCTCTCTGAATACTTCGTCCTCTTCACCAGCCGCTCGTCCACCACCGAACTCAGTGACTGCACCGGACCTTCTACTGCCGATCGGTCGTACGCCTGAAATAGAACAATCGATTGCTTAATTTTCGTAACACGGAATATTAAAGTAATTATAAATAAATAAAAAGTATTTATTGGCTACAAAAATACAATTTTAAAATTTAAATAGACGATTTAATAATTACTAGCCTTTGAGTATACACACGCATCAACAAAAATAAATTAATAAAAAAAAAAATTATAGTTACAAAAATACAAAAAAATCTGAAATCTTCGTTCAAAAATCAGAGCCACATAGAGCTAGGGACTGCAGTTGCGGTATCTTTGTCCAAATACTCAAACGTTGTTCAATTTTAAGTTGCTTAGTTCTGTCTTTGCTGTTAGTGCTGTCTTTATCATTTTAAGTCAAAGTGACAGTGACACAATGAGACTTAACATCTGAAAATTGAGAAGCGTTTGAGTTATTTGGCCATAAGTGTCATAAATATTTGATACGACTACGATGCAGTCGTGATATCCTATACTATGTGGTCGGACTCGTTTTTTGCCTACGAGTCACTCCGTTCAGGTACTCTTAGGATACTCTTAACTGTTTTTGCTGCCAAATAGCTCGCATTTTAGAGTTCAGGTCTAAAGGGTTATGAGAGTCAGTATAATAACAGGTTGTGAGGCATTTCATCTCAGTCTCAGAGGTGACAACGGATCTGTAGTCTGGTCTTCTTCGTTTGAAGTTTTTTTGCGAGTGTCAATGGTCTACAATAGCTATTTTCCATTAGGTAGGTAGGACTGTAAGTTCATTTGCAACTTAAAATTGTAATTTTTTTTATAGGATAGGGTGACAAACGAGCACACAATCCACCTGATTGTAAGTTGTCGCTGTGGCCCATAGACATCTACATCTATCCTCGATTACGAATCAAAATGCAGATGCGTTGTCACCCGTGAGGATTAAGATGGAATGCCTCGTTTCCAGTAAAAAGGGTCTCCGGTTCTCTAGTTCTCTACACTCAGCATACGAAACACAGCAGGATCAAGCTACTATTTTACGCTGGTATTCTATGAGAGCGTGGTCCTTCTCCGATCGAGCCGACACATTCGTGCTACAACTATACTACTAATACAACTGCAGCATGGCTCTACCACGTATAAAACTGGTAGTACGATCGTCAATCTACCTACCAAGTGTGCATCATGCTTATTATAAATTCTTTTTTTCAAAGAAGAGGACCGTGCTCAGCTATCGACTATTACTGGCTACAAAGAAGAAGAATAATATGAAAAGAAGGTAATATTTCATCCTTTTCTCTGTTCGAATTTTCGGTAAGTTCTTGCAATTCAGGAAGTCGAGCGAACTTTACTCGTGGTTGAAAGTGCACATGCACATTACGAAAGTGTGCGTGTGTAACGGAGCGATCTTGTGAGCGTGCCGTGCCGTCACTAACCATAGCCGCTTTTGGTATCACGCACACTTAGACACGTATACAGATATGTACTTACTACAAGTAAAGCCTGCTCGACTTCGCGAATTGCAAGGATTATTCTTATAATTTTTATTATATATTCTTATATATCCCACTTGTGTTATAAGTCAGTACATCACAGTGAGCCATCCCAAACTAAGTGGTCGATGGCTTATAATTTTTTTTACGTGATGGAGCCATGCTGCAGCATTATTATGATTGTAGCGTAAATGGGTCGGCTCGACCACGCTTTCACAGAAAACCAGGGTAAAATAACTTAATGCGTCGTCACCCTAGATATATGAAAAATATTAAAGCACAATAAATAAATAAAATACAGTTGATGGTCAGATCTCTCATCTCTATTTGATGTAACATACCTCTGGCGGGGGCAGCACCCTCCTCGGTGCTGGCACTGGGGAGCGCTTGTGAGCCACCATCGACCTGGACTTCCTGTTCCTTGCATAGCTGGGCTCCCTCTCTCTAACCTCGATATCGAGGCTGTCTCCTGACGAAGAGGGAGGTAGGTGGAGGTGGTTGGGGCGTAGATTCGCAACTATTAGGTTTTCTGTTGAACCACCTGGAAAGATTAAAACATTTATTTATTTAGCTTTTTATATACTAACAGCCTGAATATATTCTATTGTAGGGGGTCCGCCCTCTCATTCCATCCATCCATTCAAAAGGGTTTTAAGGCAAGAAAGCGTTCACAATTCGTGGGCTGTAAGGCGTCTAACACACATATATACAATAATTGTTTCAAGTTGTTAGACCGATCGTAACCCGCACTAAAATTTTCTCCTGTATCGTGTTTAGTCAGTTCGTTCGTTCGTTAGTTTATATAGATAAATTGCACAAGGGCAAACATATAGACCCGGAACAATTATTTATAGGCCATACAAATACTTTACTAGTACCATGCGGGATTCGATCCCCCGGCCGCTGCAACTCAATGCCAATGTCACTGCGCCACGGAGACGTCAACGTCATACCAAAGATCGCAGTAGTTATTAATTTTAAGCCAAACGTAAAACTGCCGAGCGGGAGATTAAGATCTACATACAACCGACAGACTCATGCCAAACTTTGGACTTTTTGACCTTAACTTAACGGTCTTTTTATAGAATAAGGTGACAAACGAGCGCACAGTCCAATTGATGGTAAGTAGATGCTGTAGCACATAGACATCTACATTTATCCTCAATTCAGAACCAAAATGAGATGCGTTGTCATCCTTGAGGACTAAGATGGAATGCCTTGTTTCCAGTAAAGAGTTTCCGGTTCTCTACACTCATCATGCAAAACACAGCCACATGGAGCTGCTATTTGACGCTGGTGTAGCGTGATCCTATATTGATCGAGCCGACTCATTTGTGCTACAACCATAATATATCTGCAGCGTGGCTCTACAGTACCACATTAAGTTGGATAAACACCTGGAAAACCGTCACCGGCTCTAAATCTATGCCCTAGCTACGAACACGTACAGTGGTCAGCTTAATTGATCCCTTAACTCCAACAAAAGTTAAAGATTATATGTATTCTTGTTAATATTATAACCATATATAACCATACCTGGTAGAGCCATGTTGTAGTTATACTATTAGTATAGTTGTAGTATGAATGTGTCGGCTCGACCGGGGAAGAACCACGCGCTCACAGAATACCAGCGTAAAATAGTAGCGTCATGCTGCGGTGTTTCGTATGGTGAGTGTAGAGAACCGGAGTCCCTTTTTACTTGAAACGAGGCATTCCATCCTAACCCTCACTAGTGACAACGGATGCAGATGTCTATAGGCCACAGCAACCACTTACCATCAGGTGGACTGTGTGCTCGTTTGTCACCTTATCCTATAAAAAACCATTCACAAGTCCACTGCTGAACATAAGCCGCCACCAAGAAATGCGACTAAGCATGGTCCTGAGTCTCCTGCATTCATCCAAGTTTATATTATGCGCTTAATATAAAATATTCGCATCTTATTTGTACATCTGACTGCTGCAATCTAACACTATTTCCTATTCTCTTCCTGAATATATCATACACTTTTCATCTAATACAGAAAGGTATGAGAGAGTGCGTCTGTGTTCGCCCGTATAATTGCGGCAGTTATAATATCAAAATATCGAAAGCTTCCGGCAAGAAACGGAAGTTGACGCCATGATCGTTTTTGCTAGAATGACATCATCATACAATAATTATGCACAGGAACATGGTACTTGGTGCCTTTTTGTCATATGACATCTCTAATAAAACTCGTAATATTATTACACAAAACTCGTACTATAATTACTTTTTCCAGTTTCAAGTAAAAAGTAAGAATTTATCTTAAAGAATAATTTGTTCAGAAACTTTTTCATAATATAGTGACGCATCACATTTCGTTTTTATTCAAGGTTTTGGGAGATTTTGACGACAGCTTGAACCAGCAAACAGTATCTCAAAGGTAGCTAAGCAGACACATTATCATTTCACATTAGTGTATATGTATAAACACACATAAACACTCACAACTGTCATCCAGATCAGGTGGACAGAGACTACGGACTTCCATTTGGCACGACCATGACACACCTCTCTCACCTCCTTTACGTCCGTATACCTAAGCATACATGCTTGTCGTTTCATGTTACTCTTAGCCTGGCCCATTTTCAATATATCGTCAATTCGAAAATCTTTCGCCTAGGGCGTCCTTTCCTGACTCCGCTGTTCACGTTAAACTTGCTTTGTCACGCTTTCTTTGTTCATTCTTTCTACATGAACAAACCATCGAAGCATTCCTTTTATAATGCTGGTCACAACATCATCTTGCAAACCACACTTTTCTCTTATCACACAATTTCTCACTCTGTCATGCAGATTACGCCAAATCAACAGCATTTATTCTATTCTCGTGCTTCTTCTTCCACACCCAACTTTCACTACCATACGTTAAACTAGGGACTAACACAACATTGTGAATTACCATACGTGCCATTTTGACACATTCTAACTTTCCACAATAGAGTGTAGAACCCCACTAACTCTATTTCCTGCGTTTACTCGTCGTTCTATATCGTTAACATATTGTTACGCGCTCAAGTCGACGGTACACTAGCGCCATCTATTGTCAGGAACGAGAGCGAGGGGAGCATTGAGAAAATGACATCACAAATCACTCAACCGACAGCGCCATCCGAAGAACTAAGTTTCTAGAAAATCTACACTCGTACACTCGTCCCTTTGCGCGCATTTACTTGAATATTCCGGATGCTTCTTTGCTAATTTATATAAATAGGCGCTGCAAGATGCGATCGAGGCAGTATTGAAGTGGCGAAACAAGCGAAGCTTCGGAGCGGAATAAAGTGAATTAGTGTGTTTAATTATTAGTGTTTTTAACTTTAATTTGTGTAAAGTAAATTAAAGTGTTAATTTAGGTAATTTTATCGGCAATTTTTATTGTCACGAACCTCAAGCTCGTAACAATATCTATCAACCCGGCTAAGTTCACATCCCAAATGCACAAGCTTATCTTGCTCAACGAACTCCTCTTCTATTCTTATTTAACATATCGTTTTAGTTTCTCCTCTTTCCAGAACCATCACTTTGGTCTTACTTGCGTTCACTTTCACCCTTTCTTTTAATGACCACAAATATTACTTGATCATCGGCGTAAAAAAAAATATTGGACGTTTGATTAACATAACACATTTAATTGAACACATTGTCTTGAGGTTCACATT
Source organism: Parnassius apollo (assembly GCA_907164705.1). Classification (NCBI taxonomy): domain Eukaryota; kingdom Metazoa; phylum Arthropoda; class Insecta; order Lepidoptera; family Papilionidae; genus Parnassius; species Parnassius apollo. The sequence continues at coordinate 4,337,969 of CAJQZP010001449.1, read as the reverse complement.
ATCATTGAAGCACATCACATTCACAGACATTTAATGCACAAAATCGCATCACTTTATGTATAGAATCCACTTGAAACTGTTTATCTATAGGTATGATAAAACAAGAGCAGCAGTTTGCTGGCGATTCCCGTCAAAACTCCAACTTAGTTACTAAAATATAATTACTACTTGCAGGAAAAAATATTTCTTTATTGTTAAATGCCGAAATTGGCGAAACGGAACTCACTGGATATCTCGATGTCGGTCAGTCTGCCTGACACAGATGTTTTCTCATAGTCTTATTTCTCGTAAATCAATGAACTTCGGCATAGTTATAATATGCGTTTATCCAAACACAGATGTGAATTTACAAGTTTTTGGTGAGCGAATGGATCTACTTAAAAACACTTTTTTTAGAAAATAATGTCGGATATTAAATAAAAGTTCTTTGAGACGCAACGGTAAACATGAGTAACAGATTGTTTTGTGTTTAATTTTATTTAAAAATAATGCTTCGTGCTGTTCCCCTTCCCCGCCGTATCTCCAAAATATCGTTTAAAAATTACGAATAACGAGAATAACAGGTTAAGATGAGGGGCGACTGCGTAACAAATACTATTATTTTTAAGTGGTAAAGCCTTGCTTCAGCTATATTATGGTTGTAGCACGAATGTATCGGCTCGACCGGGGTAGGATCACTCTCACACAGAATATCAGCGTTTCATATTAGTATCCTGCAGCGGCTCAATGCTGCTGTATTTCGTATGGTGAGGTGAGGTAGAGAACCGAAAACCCTTTTCTAGGTAACGAGGCATGACATCTTAGCCCTCAGTGGTGACAACGCAATTGAATTTGTGTTTTATAATAATAATAATATGTTTATTTGTTGATTACAAGTAATTCATTAAAAAGATGTTAACAATTGCCTATTATGTCCTCTATGATCTACCATTAATTGGCATACAAATATTTAAATAGAAATAAATTGTTCGATTATTTACAAATGTCAAACTATTAGCAGTTTCGGGTCCATTATCACATCATAATTATAGTAAATATCAAAAGATATTATAATAATAAAATCAAAATAAAGCCTAAATTTGTAAATAAAGACACACAAAAAAATTGTTTAAAGCTTTTCATGAATAAATTCTTGGATTGAGTAGTAGACCTTTTCAACCACTAGAGCTTTAAGTCTTTTTTTTTTTTGAAGTTTTCTGTTTCATTTTCTTTAATATTGTTAGGCAAATTATTGCACATAATAGGAGGCATCCCTAATATACAATGTCGCAGTAGTGCCCCTCCTTTCTGCCAAGGAGTGTCGCGCCCATATACGGCTTAGAGATCTCTAGTTAGACCGTTAAGCCAGTCCCTAAAAGGTGGGGTTTAGTGGGTAAAAGTCTCCACATATCCACGCAGCCGGCTGCGTGGTATGCTATGAGCATTTCCTACCTCCCTCCTCCGCTTTCCGGAGGGTTGCCCATATTTGCTTCGGGCGCAAAAAAATGCTGTTTTACCTGGTACACTAACAATTTTATGTTTTAAGCGTTGTGTTTTTCTTTTTTCGCTCGAGGTAAACAATGACAGATTTGAATGCACAAATGTTGCTACTTCATTTATGGATAAGCTAGAAATTGTCAAAATTTTATATTCTTTAAAGTACTGTTTGCAACTATCAGTAGATTAGTCGAGGATACATGTAGATCTATGTCTACGGGCTGAAACCTTAACTTACCATCAGTTGGACTGTCACTCCTATTATTTAAAAAAAACTATAAAAAGTGGCAATTACGACAAGTCATACAGCCTACGACAAGTGCGAACTAATGAGTAATGACACATATCCGTTAAAATCAGTTGAGTAGGAGCTAACAAGTGGTAACAATGAAAAATTTTGTACAACCGACTTCAAAATAAATAAAATGAGAACATCAATAAAGTCGAAGTCCATTAAATACGCATTATTAAGGATAACTCAAAAACTACTGGTCAGATCTCGATCAAATTTATATGGGACCACATGAGAAGTGGTGCTTCTCCACCAGCATTCAATTAGACAAAGAATCATCAAAATCAGTTTACCTTGTCTTTTCCCTAGTCGAATAAAAACAGGAACTTCTCTTACCCAATTTCTTGTTGATTCTAACGAATGGCGGGCTCTCCGACGTGACCTTGCCGTACCCTCGGTCCAGGTGACTGCTCCGGTCCGACGCTGGACTCCATTCTTTCGCGGATTCCTACGACATAGAGTTGAAAATTTATATATACTGTTTATGATTCGGAATGTTGATAGCGTGATTTAGGCTTCGGTGTGTTTCGTTTGCGGCGCGATGACAGCGCCGCCACAGACTGTACTATAATAATTACAGTTTATTCACGCCTCACAACGTGAGGGAGTGCTCTACTCTCGATATGTGGCCATACCTCAATTTCGCTACATAAAATCGTTCTTATACTTTTAGCTAGACATGAAATCCATATTATTATTAATGTTACAAAAACTAAAGACGTTGAATTATAAGATTGGCTGTATATTATCTAATTGATTCACTTTATATTAAATAACAAAATATGTAATTGAAAAAATATATGGACTGCCGTCCGTTGGCCTGTGTAGAAAATGTAAGCAATAGATTCAGATATATAGTGTTAAATAAGATTCCATATATTCTAAGAGAATCCGTATTGATTTTTGTTTTTTTTTTCTTGTAAAAATTATCATCACTATTTTCATCTCTTTTAATTTTAATTTTTAACATTATAAGCGTGTGAGGCGTGCAATTTTGGGTTTTCCAAATATTTTAGTTATGGTATTTTATTAGGTATGGTTTTTTAAATATCGTATATATTTGAATGTTATGTAAATAAAATGTTATGTTGGTATTAAATAAAATTTGTACAAAATAAATAATTTCCACATAATTAAATAGGTAGCAAATTGGGGTTTGAACCTTATAACTCTTCTACAGACATCCCAGCACCGACTTTAAACGACTGATGGGGTACTTTTGGTCTGATTTAATTTTAATTAAGAAACTGAATCGATTAAGATATATTGATTTTTTTTTCTTTCTTTTCGCTGCAAACGATCTCTAAGAATTAAAATTCTCGTGCGGACTCTCTAATTGAGTTCTAAAGACGACTGAGTGGCAAGTTTTTGCTCGGACAAGCACGCAAAAAGGGTCGTTATCGGCGTAATGAATACATCCAGCCCGCACACTCAATGACGCCGACGCTTAAGGAAAAAAGAGCATTGAGCCATCCGGTCGCTCTGGAGCCGGGATAGTATAGCAGACGTATAATATAGTGAATAGGGTTGCCATGCTCTCTGATTAAAAAACGGATAATTGAAATAATTCCTTTGTATAAGTTGCCCTTCTGCCACAGCCCTGAGTATCATGAATAGGTATTTTAAAGACCAACTTCATCATCATTTTTTACCTTTCGTTCTTTTCGGTTTTTATAACAGTCCACTGTTAACATAGGTCGCTCCTACAGATTAGCCTCATAGGGGGGACTTAACCATAGTTTTTTTTATTACTTAAGTCTTTATCAGGAAGTTTATCAGAAATCTCCGTCTCATTTTCCTCTGTCGCCCTTTTACGACACCCACGGGACAATATGGGGTCACGGATATTCTTTCACCGCCATTACACTGTACCAATTCATATACAATGTTACCACATTGAATTAGTGTCGGTCTCTAGACTGCCATCAAAAAGTCTCTAGTTATAAATAAATTTAGTATCAAAAAAGTCTCCAAATGTCGATAAATATAATTTTATTAAAAAAAGAGGTGAAACAAATAAAAAAATATTTTTAATAGGTAATGGAATGTTGTTGTGATATTTTTTATGTGTAATCATTGTAAAAGCGACATCCAGAGAACCTCTGTTTCGGTTCCTTTACATTTTATAATTTCGTTATTGGATACAGTATAGTATTCCTTATGGCTAAAGTAGTCAAGTAGTAACAAAAATTGTAGTACAGAATAGATTGCAATTGTCGCTAAAAGTCACCAGAATATTTTTGTCGCTAAACATTGAATTAAACTCTCTAAACTCGTTAGATTTAGTGACAAATCCACTACAGTGGCAGCACTGTTCGTATAATTGTTTGCAACGACCGGACACTGTTTTGTATTTTTAACCCCCGACGAAAAAGAGCTCTTAAACTGGTGAATCAATTTTGGTGCGGTTTTTTTTTTAATTTAAAAGCAGATTTTCTAGCGGTGGTTCTTAGACATATTTTATCAAAATAGTTTCAGCTGTTTGAAGATCATCAGCTTTTTGTTTCAGGGGTTTTTTAATTTTCAATTTAAGCTATGTTACTTTAAACAACTACAAAGCCAAAATACTCTAAATGAGAACAGTGACGGCTCAGTCCTACAGTCCATAAGAAAAGTCCTCAATTTTTTTATAGTACACTGCCACGTCGAGTTAGAACCTTGTCTTCACTTGTGAGGTTATCTATGTACGAGGAATACAAAAATATGTGGAAGGCACTTCGCTGTCCTAAACTACGGTTTTTTTTACAGGATAGGGTGACAAACGAGCACACAGTCCACCTGATAAGTGGTTGCTGTGGCCCATAGACATAGATTAAGAATCAAAATGTAGATGCGTTGTCACCCCTGAGGAGTAAGATGGAATGCCTCGTTTCCAGTAAAAGGGATCTCCGGTTCTCTACGCTCACCATACGAAACACAGCAGCATTAAGCTACTATTTTACGTTGGTATTCTGTGAGAGCGTGGTCCTTCCCCGGTCGAGCCGACCCATTCGTGCTACAACTATACTACGAATATAATTGCAGCATGTTTCTACCACGTATAACGTGACATAAATTCGTTCCTCTCCATACAGTGGACCATCAGAACGTCCCACTAGTCGAAATCCCTTTGTTGTCGATATACCACGCATTTTAACCAAGCGGTTTCCTTCGTCGATCATAATGCCGACAGCAGAGGAGTGGAATAATTTGCCAGCATGTGTCTGTCTTTCCAATTACAATGTTGGTGTCTTCAAGGAGAGAGAGAGAGAGAGAGAGTAGAGGCTTATTTTTAGCTAATTCTCGCTTTGTCATCTTTAGCTGCATCACCACTTACCACCAGATGGTATTAGTAGTCAATCACTGGCTTATTGTAATTATAACAACCCATTTATAAATTAAAGGAGACCTCTGTAATACTTATATACTCTTTATTTTACTTTTATAATTAAAACTAGCTTGCCAGGGAGACGTTGTTCTGCCCTTTTCGACGAACCTTTGTCATGTCCTATTAAAAATCCTTAAATTTGCAAAACAAAATTGTGAGTCACTCATGGGCAAAAAAAACCATCCTATCTCTCAAGTTGGACCAAACTGCACACGGTGTGCAAATTTGATTAAAATCGGTTAAATAGTTTTTGATTCCATCGCGGACAAACAACGTGACACGTAATTTATATATATTAAGATAAGTAAATGCATACAGACTTAAAGATATTATATTAAGTTCATTCTGCGTAGATCGGACCTAATATTAGTATAATTTTAATCTGAAGGTAGGTGTTGTTAAGTACCCACTCGCAACGTCAGGAATATAAAATAAGTTAATGTACGCGATAAAATCCGAAAAAAACTAGATTTAGTACTTAAGTACATACAACTTAAAATTAAAATTAAAAACATTTTAAAGAACTTATAGGTATCTACATTAAATTAAAACTTCCGGGATTCTGTTTATGGAAGCGCACTGATTTTTGCACTACAGATAATTAATAAAAATTGCACAGATTATATAACCATGCCGGAACCCGCCTACGCGTCAATATTCATACGCGGATCCTTATCGGCGGATGTGACGTATACTCGGATTTATTTTTGCTTGACAAGTTTACTGGTGGGTCAACAAAGTCCAAAGAGTACCTAACGTAACAAACCAAAATGTTTTAACCGACTTCAAATAAGAAGTAGGTTGTATATTCGATGCCTACGACGTATGTTTTCTTTTATACGTTTTGTCCACCGATACTTTTGGAATGTCTGGACTGATTTAAATTATTCTTTTTTTTATTAAATACTCTTGTTTAAATTTTAAGATAAAATTTCACCTCTTGGGTAGAAAGAATTGTTTTTTTTTAATGTTACTATTTAACTTTGTAGGTTATACCTCGAGCTTTTGATATTGCTTAATGCACTTAAAAGATAACAAAAAATTAAGTGTTTTAAAAGAAATCGCTGGGACATATACCTTTAATTACAATAGAATATTACATAAATATATAAAAAGGATAATATAAATAAAATTTATTATTAAATTGAACTTTTAATAAAAATATAAAACTGATTTAAAAGAACTCAAAAGCATTTTTTTAATTTAAAATTTAAAAGAACTAAAAACAATTAAACAAATTATTCTCTTGTACAAAAAAGGTGACCCAACGAATGCTAGCAACTATCGCCCTATAAGTCTGTTACCTGCGATGTATAAACTTTTCGCATTGTGCCTAGAAAAACGGATAGGAGGTCAAATAGACGAACAGCAACCTACAGAACAAGCGGGCTTTCGTAGAGGTTTCTGCAACATAGATCATATCCATACCTTAGATCTAATAATTGAAAAAATTGTAGAGTTCAGTAAACCTCTATATCTCGGATTCATAGACTACGTAAAAGCATTCGACTCTATATCCCATGAAAGTATATGGAGAGCACACAGTTCGCCTATATAAACATCTGGACCTAGTGGTATGGGCTAACCGAAATCAGCCGATATTTTGCTAGATATTAATATCATTTTAACGCCAATTAACTACAACGTTTTGATCGTTAAACCATTATGCTTACTTTGTAGTCGTGCTGTAGGAATATCAACTGCCATCCCTATAAAATAAAAAAATAAATAAAAATATCCCGTAAGTGTCGTAAGAGGCGACAGAGGAAAACATATCACTTCCAACACACTTCCATGTCTTTATATATATGAGGTAGCCGTCTTTGTTATTACGCATATTTCTTTATTTGAGTGCCTACACAGTAAACGTAATAATCATAAAATATGTTTTCCATCAAACAAAACAGCCCAATTTAACAACAGCATATTTTGTATGGCCCCTCGAATTTATAACCATTTACCATTACACATTTTGAGATGTTCCAACATTGATATTTTTAAAATACTATTGAAGCAATTTCTCGTTAATAAAGCATACTACAGTGTGAAAGAATATCTCGAAGATAAATATGAAATTCAATAATTGACTAATATATGACAGTATAACTAAATTGACTTGACTTATATAATACAGAAACACTTAAAGCTTTTGCTATCGCGAGATAACCGCTTGGCCAAGTTTCCGTGCCGGTGAGTGTATTATCTAAATTGACATATCGCTATTAATTTTGATTTTGAACTCCAATTATAAATAAAGCATGTTTAAATAATTTAATATAAAACTAATAAAATGTAATGAATATTGCATGCCAAATGGCGGAATATAGCTGTACTAAGTGTTTGTTCTCTAAGTGATAAACTATAACAATACCATCTGTATCAACCTATATTCGCAATAAATGATTTGAATTGAATTGAATTGAATATCAGGAGAGGAGCAGCAGAGTCTTTCCAATAACTCCAAAAAATCCGCTTGCCAATTGTGGCAGCTATGGCATATATCTCCCCTATGAGGCAATATATGGGGGAGGATGTTTAGCAGTGAACTTTAATAGGCTGGAACGGTAAATTATTACGCGTGCCTTATAGACTATGAGCGACATCTTTTGATAATAATCGTCATCATCATAGCAACCCTTTTGATAATGCGTTCTTGTATCCGACAGCTGGAAACGAATCGGTACGGAGCGTGGTTGTTTAAAGTGGTTGGTGTTTGGCATGTACGATGACGTTCGCTAGCTTCTTCAATAAGACAGCTAAATCAAATTACTTTGTACCTACATGTCTATAACCCAGGACCAAAAAAAGATTAAGAGGTTCTTTAAGATCGTTATAATAGGACACCTATCCCCGCTGAAGAAGTAAGAAGAAGAAGCTTGTTAATATAAACTTCATAGACGGACGACACACTCATACCTGTTTTATACTATATATTATAATATTTTCGACGACTCCGTGGCGCAGTGGCTTAGCAATGAGTGGGTGCGCTGGGGGTCGCGGGTTCGAATCCCGCACGGAACAAGTATTTGTATGGTCTACAAATAGTTGTTCCGGGTCTGGATGTTTGTCCTTGTGCAATTTATGTTTGTAAACTGCCCCCACGATACAAGAGAAAATCTTAGTGTAGAGGTAACGTTTTATACAAAAAATAATAATAATAATAATACATATTCTATACATAACGAGCTGGTAAGTAGCTCGTTGTAGCCGCAGAAAAAATTATTGTGTAATTATATCGTTTTAAATTCAGACGAATTATGTATTTAATTGGAAATGATAATTGATAATACATTCATAGAAGTTGGATAATATTATACAAGTTTCAAATAAATATGTCGATACGGTACGCGCGCTATTGCAAGTGCAAGCAATAAGTTGACAAAGTTTGAGCGCAATCCGGTGAACGATAACAGCAGCGCATAAAATACAAACAAACAAACATTAATTTTTTATATATAAATCTACCCATTTGAGTTAACATACAACACGTACGAATTAATTTGAGACTCCGCTGGAATGCGACCCCCTTCCCGACTCCCCGCACCGCGTCCCGCGCTGGCCGTGCGCGCTCAGTACCGATAGCATTTTTGTTACGGATAGTTTGTGCTGTTCCGCTTATCCAAGATTGATTTACTTTCACCCTAAGGTTGCCTGGGAGAGATTGCTTTTTAGCAATAAGGTCGCCTGTTATGCTTTGTATTTTTATTGTGTACGAATCTGTAACACTTTTTACAGTGCAATAAAGTGTATAATAAATAAATTAAGAATATTATAAATGAGAAAGTGTGTATGTTTATTTCTTTGTCCTTCCTTGACGCGTTAACTAAAAATAATATTATATATATTATAAAAAATAAATATTTAAAATATATAAAAATGGCAACAGTATATCACTTATTACTTCACCCCTTACCAGAACATTTTATTTTGTTTTTATTAATAATCTCATGCAAATCTCAAAAATTTCAAATAAAAAAATATTACGACGCATTATTTTGCACACCGTACATTGACAATTACGTCATCGGCCCAGGTCTCAAGTAATTCGTACGAGTTATACACACATCATACGAAAAAAACAAGAGATTTGAATTTAAAATTATTACTTCAGGACCTTAAAAATCTCTATTCGTACCAAATTCTATTATTATACTGTCAGCCATTTTAGTTTGATGAAATTAAAGAATTATGCTAAATGCTGTCTTATAGTTGCTCATTCCAAAGTCACGAATATTGATAGATAATAAGGTTTTTAAGTTATCCAGTCAAAGGGTTCTCCGGTGCTCTACACTCATCAAACGGAACACAGTAGCATTAAGGTGATACCTCGAAAATTTGGTGGTTTTTCTATTTAACATATTTTTTAAGTTTCATAGATTACACACCAAAAATTTGGATATGATTTTTGACTACATGACCTTGGATTGTGTAAAAGGAAAACACGATATCATGTAATTTTCTCGACAGAAATAAATTGCAAAGTAGGCTCTAATTATTTACATTCCTCGATGACATCACAATATTCTTACGAATAATTTCATGGAATTATTTTTAAGGCATAGTAAATAATCATATCTAAGTTCTCATTAACCAGTTTTTAATCCATAACGAAGTTTTGTTAAAATAAATAAAAATGTTGTTTGGCGCTTACTTAGTTTTTTTCCGAGCGCTTGCTCGGTATGGCTATCTCATAATTTGCGTACCTACTACGAAGTCATTGCATCATTTTCATTTTGACACTCCCACAGTCGTCCGTTAGCTTCACCGACAAAGGAATAAGCCACGCCTCCAAAACTTCGATTTATTTTCAAGGTATCATCCTCTTAAGCTGCTATTTTACGCTGATGTTCTGCGAGAGCGTGGTCCTTCTCCGGTCGAGACGACCCATTCGTGCTACAACTATAATATAGCTAACGTGGCTCTACCACATATAAAATGTGTACTATCTGTTTGTTTTTGTTGTTCTGAATTACTAACATCAAGAAACATAAGAAACTAACATCAAGGAGTGTATGTCGCAAGTGTCGATTGGATAATTTAACAATGGGTGCGTTTGGCAGAAAAAAGCACTAGCAAGCGCTTACTAGCGCTAAAATAGTTTCCGGCCAGGACAAGATTGCTACTTCAGTAGCGCTGACACAATCCGCCATTTTGCTTATTTAATTTGTTTGTTTTGAAGTAGAGTTTATAAGTTGTTTTTTTTGCAATATTAGTTTTAAGTAATATAATGACATGAATAGACATGTTATTAAAAATTCATGATTGGTAAGTTTTTAATATGAATACTTCATAAACATATATTTAAATTAGGTTAGGCTCCCGGTTTATGTCAGAAAGTAGCTACTTACGATTTGACAGCGCTTACCGCTTACGATCGCCATTTTGCTTACAAGCGCTTGCTAGCGCTTTTTTCTGCCAAACGCACCAAATGAATTGGATGACGGCCGAGTTTCATTACAACAAATTATAGCAAGGTACTCCTTTGAAACCTAACCACAAGTAGGCGAAAACACAACGAATATGGGGAACGGTATATAATGTATTTATTTTCCTCATTGGTTTGAGACGGTTTTAATTAAATACATTTTAGTTAATTTTCAAACATTCTTACACTTACAAAATGTTTTGGTAAAAGGAAATTATTGTCTTTATATATGTATAACTTTTACTTTTGTTGGATTGCAAAGTCCGTGAAATAAAAGAATGGGGTTATTTTATTTACGTATCTTACATCGATAATAATATCGATACTTTTAGCTCGACTACAATAAACGCATGGAAATGACAACATTTTTGAAATAGAGAATTAAAAAGTAAAAATTAGTTAGAAATAAAACCATAGATTTAGTATTAGCTCCAGTTTCCTGGAGTCCTGGCGTTTATACTTTATCTATGAATAAAACAGTGATAATAAATAGTATAATTTGCCAGTAAGTGTACTCTATTTTTGATTTTTTTAATGGAGAAATGAATACGCTACACCCATACCCGCCTCCCGAGGGCAAACTCCAGACACTCACCGACTAAAATCCCATGGTGTTCTACCTTAACTATATATTGGCAATTGTTTTAAATTTACCTTTTATTGAAAGCCCCTTATTACGGAAATGTATGTCCTGCTGTGAACTTCTAACGACTGAAGGGTGAGATTGACATACTTAAATACGTAGTAGTTTTACTTTCCATAAGTCATGTGTTTTTATGACATGAGCTCTAACATGAAAACAGAACCGTTCCGTCACTGTGGGTGATGGAATAAAAAATTCTACAAAGAAATTTGTACAGTGAGTGTCAATAGAATTCAAATATACAGATCGAGAGGTAAATACCAAAAAAAATTAACGGCCTCATATAAATGGCATTATTATAATGTAATGTTTAACTGGGAGAGAATTCTGTTTGTTATTTTTTATAGTAGAAGGGTGACAAACGAGCACACAGTCCACCTGATGTTAAGTGGGTGCTGTGGCCCACAGACATCTACATTTATCTTAGATTAAGAATCAAAACGCAGCTATGCGTAGTTACCCCTGAGGACTAAGATGCAATGCCTCGTTTCCATTAAAAAAGAGTCTCCGGAGCTCTACACTCCCATACGAAACACAACAGTATTAAGCTGCTATTTTATGCTGGTATTCTGTGAAAACGTAGTCCTTCCCCGGTCGAGCCGACCCATTCTTGCTGTAACTACAATATAGCTGCAGCATGGCTCTACCACGTAAAATATTTACTAATTGGTGCATTATAAAGTAAATTAAATACATCAATAAATAAAACAATCACCACGTGATGTACAAGAGCTTGTCAGGTAGTGGCGATGCAATTCGTCACTCCATTAAATTCCGGAAGTGTCCGAACGTAGCAAGTGCTGAAGAGATCTCATAACTTCCGATAGATGGCGGTATTACCAATTTTTTACACCATAAACAAAAACCGGTACTAAGGAGCACCGTCGAAACTGCAAAATATCAGGTACTTCACTAAACTGTCTGCAAAGCGGGTAAATTCTCCCCATAAATGCAGAGGATCAGTGTCCAGTACTAGACTATTGTAGGCTTATGGTGGAGAGGAATATACCTGACCTAGCAATAGTAAATAACTAATTGGACATCATTGCAACATAGCAATTCAATTATGGAGCTTACTAAAAACTTTAGACAACTAGAACGACATCGATTGCGTGTTATCTCTACGCGACATGTTAATTTACTCAAAAAGCAATTGCAAGGTACACACACAGCTCTTGAGCGAGTTTGATTCAAAAAATTTTACTCACTGTCACATGTTCGATTACTCTTGTACATTACAAACCAATGCACCACTGTTATGATCTGAGTTTTTGACAAGTGCATTCACAGATGTGTTTGACAAGCGCATGTCAAAGTATAATCTGTGAAGGACTTTGTAACTGCATTCACTGAAAGACAGTAGGTAGCGATTTCGAATATTTCACGTTACATGTGTAATATGATTTTGGCGGTAAAATCATTCCACTTAAACAGATAATAGGTACATATACACATAATACAAGCCTAGTCAGATCAGAATAGCCAAAATATTTGATGAAAAACAAAGGCATATACGATACAATGGGCATCTTTTCACTTTATTATGTATATATAATATATAATTATAAGTTTAGTGTTATTAAATCCAACGTTGTTTTAAAGAATGTTCTAGTGCTAGGGTAAATAGTGTTATATGATGTTGCCACTGAAAAAAAAATATATATTTACCCTTCCGAACCAAGTCCTTTCCCTTTTCACTTTAAACATTGTATCGTGTCACTTCCTCTTTTGCACTACTTCGCACTAAAAAGAGATATTATGCCACTAGTCCGCATTTTTATGACCACAGACAAAACTGAATACACTACATATTCTACATAACCGCCGCCACGAATTAATTCTATAAATATGTTAAAGGAGGTAATAAAGTGTAAAGGAAAATATCGTTAACATATTGTACAGGACATACTGGTACTGTGACACACCGACAATTGTGGCGGAGTAAGTGCGTAACATAATGATATTGTTATAGTGATGTGATGAATTGATGGGTGGTCGATACGTTTATCGATAATTGCACACTACATAAGGAAGAATGGTTACGTGAGAAGAATCAGAACGATTTTTATAGAGAAATACCAAAACGGGTACTCTTTTCGTGGAACAGCAATGTAATTTTTTCCTTTGGATGGAATTTTGGCATATTATCACTTGTAATGTCCGAAGAATTCTATGGTTTGAAATAATTGAGTTTTGGAATACCATCTATCTGTTTAGAATAGTAAAAGTATGTAATCAATATTTCTTTTCCTAATGAAATACTCGTATTAGCCACCTTTATCAAGAATATAATTATCAAATTAGGATTCAACAATCAATTTTCGACTAACGCATTCAAATACGATGAACTCTGATGTCTGTGGGCCACATCATTCACTTACCATCAGGTGGACTGTGTGCTCGTTTGCCACCGTCATTCTATATAAAAAAGAGCTCATCGATGAACTTTACACACATCACTAATTTTCTGTTATCAATACTCGGTCGTCGAATCGACGTTAGGAAACGTTCGCCTTCGTTATCTTAGCTTTATTACGAGCCCGCTGATTACTGAACTCAACGAAGTACATTCAACGAGAACCTTTCAGTTGTGCCAATATGCTAAACTCTGAGCCACAAAGTTAGTAATGACTAATAAGGTATATCGGAGTAACTACAATAAGTTTTCATTTGTCACTGAACTGGGTGTACAATAATACCACTGCGTCAAATCGTATTTTATTTTCGTATCCATTTGATTTAATGTATCAGAAAAACAAAGTACAATGTTTGGTAGAGCCACGCCGCAGCTATATTATGGTTGTAGCATAAATAAGTCGACTCTTCCAGTGTAGGACCACGCTCTCATAGAATATCAGAATAAAATAACAGCTTATAATACTGCTGTGTTTCTTATAGTGAGTGTAGAGAACCGGAAACCCTTTTTACTGGAAACGAGGCATTTCATCTTTGTCCCCAGGGGTGACAACGCACCTGCATTTTGATTCTTAATTAAGTATATATATTATGTAGGTGTCTATGCGTCACAGCATCCACTTACTATCAGATGGACTGTGTGCTCGGTTGTCACCCTCATTTAAAGAAAGACATCTAGATCCAAACAGAATTAATTTTTGGCTATCACGAAAAGTAGATCCTACTGTGAAAGAATAGGCTTAGAAAAAGGTAGGAAAAAATATAAATTTAAATAAACATATTAAATAATTTTAAACACTAGTGTTACATTATTTACGTATTACATTTGTTTACCCTTCTTTTATAATAAACTTTAGATCCAAACACTTGCATTACTGTAGGTTTATTTCCTTTCCATGTGCTAAATGGTATCTCCCCATTAAAAGCTCTTGTTGGACATCTATGTCGTATACAGTTAGCGGTATTAAGACGACACATCGAAAAAGTGGCTCCAGGTTATTGCCGTACTGATCCGAGAGAATACATAATTTCTATAAGCACTTGAAAAAACGCCGTCTTAAGGTCTAAAATTGAGTAGCGCCCGCGACGATTAAAAGCGCTTAGAAATTGGCAGAATCTTAAATATTTTCTTTAATATTTTTTTTAATTATTGATTTAAGTAATCAAAATAATGATCAAGTAAATTATGAATATTGATGTTATGAATATATTTGAGTGATTGTCAAGCATATATATTAAGTAATTTCGTTGTAATTTCAACTATAGTGATTTTTTTCGCAAATAATTATGATCAAGTCGAAATTATACAATCGTGTTTTTGAACAAGCAAATTCAAGATAAAGACATGAATTTACCTATATCAAAATTCCACTTTCTATAGTTTTGTCATAGTCCTATACTATTCTATGAAAGGAGGTACATTTTTTCGCGGTGTCGCCTTAACTGCATCTGCCCTAAACGACGGCGGACATTTGACCTGCCGCATCATACATCATACATCGTAATCCTGTTCTTTATTTCAGCAACGCCATTTTGCTGGGGTATATGTGGTACTGATAATATCCGTGTGATGCCATTTGTATTCAGAAAATTATTATTGCCTCAACGTAGGCTTTGGAATTTACGGGGAAATTCAAACTTAGTATGAGTTTGGGTAGATTCACCTCTATCTTCCAGGCAGAAATTTTTACTTCAGTGTGCAGAAATTAATCTGCAAAAACACTACGCCAACCATATAATTTATATATTTTAGGCTAAACAAACATCAATAATTTCCTTGTTTTCTTTGCATTTGTCTAAATAACATATGGAATTGCAAATTAAAATCAGAAAAGAGTAATTTTTTATTTGCTATTAATACCAGAATTTCGCCACACAGACATCCCAAACTATAGAAATTTTAAATCATTGTCCCCAATTACTTACAAGACGCATTTCATCAACAGCACTAGGTCTAACACAAGTCAATTGCTGAACGTAGACCAAGGAACAAATCACGGCCCTGAGCCACCTGCATCTATCGACATCGATATATCCTGTCTTTCTTATATCATCGATATCTTATTATTTTTATACCTTAACCTTGATTACATTACATACATTACATACCTTAACGTTGATTTTAAAAGATAAAATTATGATTCAAAGGCAGCGATAAAACTATCGCTGGAATGGAACTCTATAAAATAGATAATATATGAGGTCATAAAATATATAGATAGATAATTAACAAGTATTAGCAAGTATTTAAATAGATTTATTACAAAAATAAATATGCGATTTGTTTAAAGGTCACAAGAGAACCTATGTAAATAATTTTTACCTATTTCCCATTTACACCCCTCAATTAATATCGTCACGTCTGTAATCTATCTCCGAGAGGATAGTCCAAAAAATGTTTTATGCATGGATCGGCTCGATCGGGGAAGCAGCTTAATATTGGTGTGTTTCGTATGGTGAGTGTAGAGATCTGGAGCCCCATTTTTATTGCATCTTAGTCCTCAGGGATGACAACGCATCTGAGTTTTGATTCTTAATCGAGGATAAATGTAGATATCTATGGGCCACAGCATCCTTACCATCAGGTGGACTGTGTACTAGTTTGTCATCATTATTCTATAAAAAAGAACCAAAGAGCAGCGTGCTACTTGGACCAAGTTTAAGTAAAAAAAAAAATAGTAAGAAGTGATAGGTGGCTAGCCCATTACCCACAAACTCACAAACCCAATATCCCACTAGTCGCCTGTGTAAAAATGTTTCTTAAATCAGCGGTTTTCAAATGTCTTAACATTATGTTGTCTAAATATATTCTCCCTAACATATCACAAATAAAATGGTAGAGTCGCTTCGTACACAATAAAGTTTACATATTATATAGAGATTCAAATTTGATTCATTCAATCATTGATGGCCGGACGCGGTATTGGCGCGAATGCCGCCATTTTGCGTCGAGTGAACAACACGATGCGCCCGCATAATTAATGACGCGACATCGGTAATCGGACAAATTAGCAACTCGGTATGGCCCGACCGTCCGGGACCTTTGACTCATTGGGTTTTAGACTGTTTGCAAATTTTTTTCTGTCTCTTTCTATAAAGGGTTAAAGGGGAAGGGAAATATGGTGATAGAATTAATTACAATGCAATTATTTAAAAAAATGTTTTATTAAGCTTTTATAGTATAATTAGGATGATGACATTTTTAGCCAATTTCAACAAAGAGACAATGATTAATAAAATTATACCCAAGTTATATCCATTGATTATAATGGCATCCGCATAATTCCATATACTACTCCGTATTCGGTAGACGTTTCGGCACCATATACGAATACAGACGGGACGCACTAGTCGAAGACTTTTATCATCGGACCTTGCAGTTGGGCGACGAGAAGACCTAACAAGCTTCCCGAATACTAGCCAGCTCAAATGAATCCGCGTTGGTTTCTTTTTCGAAGTTATCTACCTAACTTAATTATCTGGCCATGGTAGGTTACACCATTGGATTAAACCTTTTTTAACCGTAACTCCGTAGTTTCTCCTATATCTTAGACTCATCGAGGCGTTTTACATGACATGTTTGTTATACATATGTAAGTAGTTCATGTTATATACATAAAAGTTCCGTGTGGTTTTCGAAAACAGACCCACAGCGTCGGAGCCAAAGCCTTAGTTATTGCGTTATTAAGTCTTCAAAACTGAATACAATATAAAGACACGCAAATAATTATAATATAAATAAGCTGAGATTTCAAACCAAGACTACGACAAAACTTCGAATACCGAAAACCTTTAATACTGAAACATCAATGAATTATAGAGTGCACTATAACACTCACCTCATACGCATGAGCACCATAGTTCTGCAGCCTGGTATCGCGCCTCGGTGCGCGGTATTGCGTAATACGCGGGATGACGAGAGGCGGCCTTCGCTCGCGACTGTACACCGCACATTCCTCTGGAGTAATCCACTGAAACAAGAGAAATTCAGTAAAGTTTGATATTCCCTTAATTATAGGAACATTGGCGAAGTATAAAGCATCGTCAATGTTAGATAATTTCCTTCATTAAATAATATGAGTATGTACGCTACGATAACCTACTGTTCTATGATTCAACGCTGATTTTGGTGCAGCACTAGTTCCGATTATCGTGCAATTAGTCCCGTAACTAAACTAAAAAAACTTGAGATCGATATATGGCGCGATTTGATCATTAATTTTTATTTTTTGAATATTTTAAATTTAACGCCATTTTTTGGGCACACAGGCCTCCTCTCACTTATGAGAGCGTTGTTCTAATGCGTGTTCACATGTCTTCAAAAATATTTTTATTGTTATTTTTTAGACGTGTATGTTTCCTCACGAGGTGTTCCTTCACCGCCGAGCACGTGGTAAATCAGCACTTAAAATTATTGTAATTAACAATTTCGTTGGTGCCGGCGGCGATCGAACCCGGGTTGCACGCGTACTGTGAAATTTACAGCGAGCGCTAACCCCCAAGGCTACCATAGCTCTTTTTTTGTTTAATTACATTTAAAGGTGTATGGAAGTAAGGAACAAGTAATAAATATTTATATATATTGTTAGTCACTAAAAGTATCATATATATTATGACAACAAAGCTCGTAATAAACATAAGTTTTCGGTTGGAATTCGAACTCTCAGGAACGTCGTACAGGCACAGAATAAATAATAGTACTAAGTAGTACAGCCACAAAACGTATACTACTCTCTTTATTTTGTGGTAGAAGCTCGCCAAATCAACGACGTAAATACACTTCTAACGTTCATTGATTAAAATTTTTGCTTACTGATCCGTGCAGCTTATACCGCAGATATGTTTCAATTAATAACACACCACAGTCTGCTCTGTAGCGATTACACATAAGAAGTTGAGAATTTACAAGTTAGTCTCTGTTCAAGCCCGGTCATTACCCATCCGGTCGGTCTGGCGGCGAGTAACTAACGACATCTGTGATTACTTATTGAAACTCAGTCGCAGTGGAAATACATTTGCATTTGCGAAACCAGAACGTGTAATATGAGATGGCGCCAAATGTCTGTCGTTTTTAATAGGAAAAGGTGTTTAATGATTATGTTTTTAAATAAAGCTGTTATTTATGGTTGGATTATATTATAAATACACTTTGGTAGCGTTTTATACGAAAAGATAGTGGTTGATGTAAACATAGGTATTGAAAAAGTATAAGTTGATCATTTATTTATTAATTTTGACACAGGATTTTTTTAAGTTTTGCGTCAAGGGAACCTACAACATCATCATCATTACAAGTTACAACCTATCAAAATCTACAGCTGAATACGAGTATAGTAAGCGTCCTCACATAAAAATAGGTATAATATCTTCAGATTGGGGATATTTTTGCGAAAAGAAGCACGTTTCAGGCGGATTGGCAGGTCTGGTATTAGGAAGACGCTTCTACCCATCTCCTGGTTTACCTCTGTTGTCTTTTACGACACCCACGGGGTTATATAGAGTAGTGGATATTCTTACACCGAAACTACACGGTCGATATCTGCATATATCATTTATGAAAACGAAAGCTGTTCGCACATAAACAAATTGCGAGGCACTCGACACTCAATGCCCCTCGTGTTCCGGACGCCGGGCAATGCATTCAGCGTATTAAAACGTAGTTCCGAGTTCGATCCCACGAGATAATTTTGTTTGGCGGAAGTCGTTGTTATGAAGAAAATTCTCATGATTATTTTAAGTATCTTTTATATACTCATTTATGTAATATTTTAATGTTTGTTTCTTTAACAAATTAAACGATAAGTACGAACCTTAAAGTTAATTGAGAATTAGCTACGCCTGCCATTTTAAACGAACGCGCAATTTTATATATAAGTACATACAAACATACATACACAAGCACTCATGTCTGTCACCCAGAGGGGTAGGCAGAGACTACAGACGTGCATTTGGCACGATCCTGACACACCTCTCTCGCCTCCTTCACATTCATATACCTACCTGCTCGTCGGTTAAGGGTACTCCTAATTTGGCCCATTTTCATTATATCGCCAATTTGGTCGACAAACTTTTGCCTAGGACGTTCCTTTCCGACTCTTCCATTCACTTCTGCAACATAAATTTTCTTTGTCACTCCTTCCTCATTCATTCTTTCAACATGACCAAACCACCGAAGCATTCCTTTCTTAATCCTGGTCACCGCATCATCTTGCAAACCACACTCTTCTTTTATCACTCTTTCACACAATTTCTCACCCTGTCACTCTGATTCAGCCCTAACATACTCCTTATGTTTCTACTTTAGTGCTTATTCTGCAACCCCCAACTTTCACTACCATCTACCAAACGTTAAAGTAGGGTTTTGTCTGACCTATTCTCACGATAAAAGTTATAGTTCTCGAGAAAAATGGAAAAAATCTTAATTTTGTACGTTTGGCCTTGAATAAATTTTTTCGCAGAAGTAGGATCGAAGGGGACTTATGACATTTTATTTATAATGACGTATTTAACAGTCTCTGCCAATTTTGAGCTCTATGCGAATTTTGACTAAGTCAATTAATGTCTATTTTGACTGGACTATTATTTCAAAGACCTCAAATACTGTACAAATTATCAAAGGAAATTTTAGACGAAATTACCACATGTAGTTTATTAAAAATGTAAAACTGTAACCAAAAACATTATTTAAGTAGACAGTAGCATATTTAGATGACCACATGCCACAGTTAAAACCCACGAGGCATAAAGTGGCGTGTTCTATATTTTTTTAGTTCGTGTTGTATGTATTACACAATAAATGAAGAAAAAAAAACACGATAAACAACACGCCAACATGTTACGCCAATCTGTGTCTTCCGTGGTCTTCCGTTTTATTTTGCAGTTTGTGTAGCTTGAACACATGATACGTATTGCGCTCGCAACCGGAAGAACGATTAATGAGGTCAAGACCAAGTCTAGGCCGAAAATCTAGGTAATTGTCCCACAATATCACTAGCTCACGAATTAATGCATGTTGTTCAGGTTTTTAAAGATTTTTATAGACTCCTATACTCGTGGTAGAACTTTGGTTCAGCCAAGGAGTCCGTCTGGGTGCGCTGCTGTGTTTTGGCCTAAAGAGTATAGAATAGAGAGTCAATATAATTATTGGTTGTGAAACGCTCCGTTTTATTCCTTTGAGGTGACAACGTAGTATAGCTAGGGTTGCCCGATGGTCGGGATTCGTCTGGATTCCCGCGACATTTTAAATTTTAAATTCTCGACCAAACTCAAAATTCTTTTGCCTTCGATTTAAAAAAGCTGAGTTAGTAATTATAATTAATAATAAAAACTTTTTTTATTTTACATTTTTGTTTTTAATATTTGTTTCTCCCGACAACAACCCCAAAATCCGGACATTAAAAAAAAGGTCTAGATATTTTGATTATTTAATGATTTCTTATATTTACGCGAACACTATACATGATAATTTAATTCCCGACGTTTCGGGCGCTTTCCAGCACCCATGGTCACGGGGGGACTGTTAGTCCCCCCGTGACAATGGGCCAAAATAAAAGTAAATAAAAAGTAAAAATAAACGCGATAAAATCCGTAAAAGTAGTTTTAATCATATTTTGATTATTATTATATTGAGATATTTAGATCTGGTATTCCTAAGTATCTTTGTATCTTTATGGTATCTTTCCTTGGAGTTTTCCGCAGATGTCTTTATTGTCCATAGATTGCGGTAGCCAATTACTATCAAGCCCGGTTTACATTTTGAGAAGTGACAAGTGCGAGTAGACAATGACAAATGACAAATGAGAAGTGACAAGGTGCGTATATTTATTCCCACTTTATCACTTGGCACTGCGGTTGTGTCGGGCACACGAACTAAGCACGCTTACAATACTTTGCGTAAAACAGCAGCTGTGTTTCGTATGGTGAGTTTAGAAAACCGGAGCCCTTTTTTACTGGAAGTGAGGCATTCCATATTAGTCCTCGGGGGTTGATTCCTTCATCTTTTAATGTGTATGGGCCAGAGTATCCCTTTACCATCAGGTGGACATTATGTTCGTTTATCACTCTTATTCTATATAAAAAAGTTTTATATTAATCTACTGCCATTTCGAAGTGAGGTTCCTCTAACCGGAGAAGAAACGGCGGAAAAAAACTCCGTAAATATATTTAAAAAAATTGTAAATTATTAAAAAAAAAAAACAAATACCGTGAACCGGTATTCTGATTCATGATAAACTTATGAATGGAAGGCCGTGGGTAAATCGCAACCGGTTCCTAACGTTAGCGTCTCCCTTGACCCACGCCAACAGATCTGTGACTAATGGACTCCCCCGGATTCATTTCGCTTACGTTGGTAAATTAAGATGAGTCAAACCGTAGGTTGAGAACAGGTTTTATATCCTTGAGTTACTTTCTTCACTTTGCTTACGTTGTTTATAAATATTTTATTAATCAAATTTGTGAGGAAACGCAACCAGCGTTCTCGAGCACTATAGTGCGGGGAGTATAGTGCCAAGAACCGTATGATAGGTAATAACTTTAAGTTAAGTTAATAAGTTTAAGTTAATAAAGTTTTAGTGTTAGTTTCTTTTAATTATTGTATTTTTAATATTGTACATTTTAAATTCATATTGTAAGTTCCAATTAATATTAAAATTAACTAGTTTCAATAGTGTGCTCTTTAGTTATTTTTTAATGTTCCATATCAAAATATACAAAAATACGTATGAAATTAAGACCACTGAAAATACTTACAGAATCATGACAGACCTTGTCATCAAAGTTCTTTCATCCACTACAGTCAATAAAAGTCCACTGCAGAACATGGGCTTCCCTCGATTGTCTTAAAGGAGGTACTTTGCCATAATTGCCACGCTTGGCAGGCGGGTTAGTGTATTTTTACTATTTTGGGCTTTTATCAGGAAATCTTAATCCAGTTTTAGTATGTTAGAGATGTTACGGAGGTTCGATTCCGATTCCGAAAGTCCGGAACTTCCGATTGATTTTGCACTTTCGATTTCGATATATTTGAATCGAAAGTTATATTGGAGGTCGATGCATAGCGTGAGTGGCAGCCGCTATCAGCGCGTACGATTGCTTTGCAAGATCTTCCCTTGAAT
This sequence comes from Parnassius apollo, assembly GCA_907164705.1. NCBI lineage: Eukaryota > Metazoa > Arthropoda > Insecta > Lepidoptera > Papilionidae > Parnassius > Parnassius apollo. Next base: position 4,315,235 of record CAJQZP010001449.1, on the reverse strand, counting down.
TTTGTGGAAGGTGTTGGACTCAGACGATTTATGAAGTTCATAGTGCCGAATTGTCAGTTAAGGCGAAGACAGTTTCTTACCAAACATTTGTAATGAATAATGTGTATAATTTTACACCTCTGCCTTTACCTCCGATTCCGGTTTCGGTTCCGACAAACCAAATTTAAAAACTCTGCTTCCGAAGTCGGTTTGGATATAACCACTTCCGTAACATCCCTAGTACGTATATATTGGATTAGATTTAAAAAAAAATTCAGAAGCGAAATCAAATCGAAGGTGCAAAAATCAATCGTAAGTTCCGAACTTTCGGAATCGGAATCGAACCTCCGTATCATCTCTAATATGTTATTGTTTGTGAAAAATATATAAACAAATGCATTTTGTTTTCACTGTAATGAAACAACGTTATGGGAAACCCATTACTATGCAATATTAATATACCATGTGTATTTTAAAAATCATTACTAATATTGTCATTATGCTTAATGTTGCGATATTAGTATCACCCTTATTATGGCGAGTAACTTTCACATTTAAATATCACTCAATGTTCCCGCCCTTTATGCAATATGTCACTGTCATTTTCCCGCCTTTTTATCCGAGGCCATCATGCCATGACGTCTTGTACAATAATCACATACCTCTAAATACATTTCCGTAATTACATAACTCTCTTATATACAATTAAGGCGTCCACAGTCTGTAAAGTATCAATTTGCTCAGCACTTGGCCTCAATTCATGGTTGCCGCGAGTTGAATCAACTCCTTGACCTCGGTGTCAACACGGACGCTCCATTCATGAATTTATTTGACGTCTTTGTCATACACTTACAAAGTTGCATAAGAGCAAACGAGCAGAGGCACACCGGATGTGGAGTCAATAATTCTTAATTAGTTGGACAAGCGACTTTTAAATGGAGATCATTAAGATAAGTGATAATAAAAAGCATTGTGTTTATTTAAGCTTTAAACTAAACAAAATGGCCTTAAAGTACGTTACACACACGAATAATTTTATTATTATTTACCATATAAACCACGATAACAGACACTAGAGCATGGAGCCGTATTTTTCTTAAAAAATTTTTTTTCGAAGGGCTGATTTTACAATCATTAATTATTAAAAGTTTTTTTTAATAGGATGTGACAAACGAGCACACAGTCTACTTGATGGTAAGTGGTTGCTGTGGCCCATAGACATCTACATCTATCCTCGATTATGAATCAAAATGCAGATGCGTTGTCACCCGTGAGGACTAAGATGGAATGCCTCGTTTCCACGAGACCACCATGCGAAACGCATTAAATTGCTATTTTACGCTGGTGAGAGCGTTGTCCTTCCTCGGTCGTGCCGACCCATTCGTAGGTACAATATAGCTGCAGCATGGCTCTACCAAGGCGAAAGAGATAATATACAACACGCACAAAACAAATTAAAAAAAAACCTATACATAAACACTTATACCTGTAACCAGAGAGGTAGGCAGAGACCACGGAATTCAATTTGGCACGATCCTGACACGCCTCTCTCGCACGTTTTACCAATATCACAGAATAAATAATAGTACTACGTACCAATATTTAGTAGTATCGCCAATTTGGTCGATAAACTTTAGTCGTCCGTTGTCGACTCTGTCGCTTACTTCTAACATATAAATTGGCTTGGCCACCCTTTTCTCATTCATTCTTTCTACATGACAAAACGCTTTCTTGATCCTGGTCACACGACAGTCGCAATCATAGATTACTGTATATATATGGTCACAATGTAGCCTTCTTTGTTTGAAGCGGACTGTAATTAATCATTTGGGATTTCAGATTTATAAAAAAATATCTTAAAAATGAGCATAAAATGCTTAATTTCTTACCAAATTTTCTAGAAGCACATAAATTTCCCTACCACAAATTTTGTAATTTTATGCCTATGAAATTCTATTAATAAAAAACTAAATCAAGATAAAAGCACTTAAAAACAGCTTACAAAAATGTAAATCGATCAAACAAACACTATGGGAGACGTCAAAACATATCAGAGGGCGGATATAAGATCCATACGTGATTAAAGAATGCGCCGATGTTTACAAGTCTTCGTGTTCCCTCCTGTGATTAATGAGCAGTAATCATCGACGGGATTAAATGGACGTTAGTAAAATGCGTTGAAAGTTGCGCCTTTAAAGTTGAATGTTGTTTACCTGACTACCGTACCGCACAATGGATGTAAAGGTTTTCGAGTGTATGTGTATGGAAATGGGTCCTAGTTGGTGATGGGGCCGTCAGACCCAAGGCTCAGTAAGCTGAAGTAGCAATAGACGGCCACATAGCTCGAAGAACTAATATAAGAAGTCTCGTACCGATATAAGAAGTGTAGGGTGGCCCCCCAAATGAAGGACATCTGTGCAAATAATCAAAACAATAAATTGTATGGGATGGGATGGTATGTTACCAATTTATAAGTACACCGCTAAAAAAAAGTACATCCTAAACACCAAGAGACTACTATTAGTATTTTTTTAACAATAATTTCGCTCTCTTTGCGTAGAGACTATAACAGGCAGAGCACTATAGAAATTTAGTCCCAGCCTGGCCTATAGACATCTGTATCTATTCTCTATTATTGTGAGTTTTTTTTTGCCGCTTCTTTATAAATCTCCCATAGGTATCTACAGTAGGGTATTGATAGACTACTTAACAATTTTTTTCTATCAAGAAAATAACATGTTATCGTTTTTTACTTTTATGAAATCCAAGGTCATATAGTCAAAAATCATATATCCAAAATTTGGTTCGTAATCTATAAAGCCTAAAAAAATATGTGCTATATAAAAACCACCTAATTTTCGGGGTATCGCCTTAAAGTTATCCAGTAGCCTTCTGGGTTTCCAAAGAGAGCTTTGTGAAGGCCGATTTTGAATAAAAATATTTTCAGTATTACTTTGATTTAGAATGAAAAATCAAAATGTAGGGATACATTGTCACCTTGCATTTTGCAACTGCTTATGAGCCTCCCCTTTCGATAGATTGCCTTACATGCGGGGAACTGCAATATTTGATATTTTCAATAGTTATTAGGAAGATGTCACTACCCGTCGTTTTGGTTTCCCTCTGCCGCCAGTTACAAGACCCACGTGATGATATGGGGTAGCATATTCTCTTACGTATACACAAAAAGTAGTTTTTTTTTAGAAGAGGGGGCAAACGAGCATGCGGCTCACCTGATGGTAAGTGACTACCGCCGCCCATGATCAACCGCAACACAAGGGGAATTGCAGGTGCGTTGCCGGCCTTTTAGAAAGGCGTAAGCTCGATGATTTTGACGCGATGTGCGTTCATGAAATTTGGCGGCTGGAACTAACCCATAATATATATACTTATATATACTTATATATTATAATTTTTCCGTCCGTGTTTGTGCGTCCGATGTTGATGAATGAATGATTAAGTTGATTCGAGAATGGTTTAAATTTACAATTGAACGTTGGAGCTGTTGTCGAGATCCAGAAATCCCCCGTGCGAAGCCGAGGCGGATCGCTAGTGTCTATATAATAATGTATATTAGGGTTAAATTTATGCCAGTGCTCCGATTTGATAGCAACAAATAAAAAAAAGCAATGGAACACGCGCCGCCATATTGCCGCCAGGCTGACCTCAGCGCAGTGACATCAGAACGAAGATAATTAATTTGTGTGTATGGAAGGCGCATTGCGTTCCTCTTAGACTCACTAATAATTTGAATAAATTATATACCTATTTGAAAAAATATCAAGCTTGATAGTCTTTATAGTGGCGGTAAGTCTTTATAGTAGTAAGAATATCCCCTATCCTATATCATCCCGTGGGTGTCGTGAGAGACGACACAGGGAAACAAACCAGGAGATAGGCAGCAGCGTTGTCCTGATAACAACTAAAAAAAACTACAGTTGCCTATTCGCCTGCTCAGAGTGGCTACTATGGCAAATATCACAGCTATGAGTCAATCTATGACAAAGGCCGATCCGATCGCCGCTGGCATCGCAGATTTTTTTTTATAGAATAAGGGTCACGGATGCTGAGATCCATAGACATCTACGTCTATTCCGTATCGAAGATGGCATGCCTCGTTTCTAGTTAAAAGGGTCTCCGATCCTCTACATTCACCATACGAAACATTTCATTTCACGCTAATATTCAATGAGAGCGTGGTCATTCCGCGATCGAGAAGCTGCAGCATTGGTCTACCACGTACATGAATCGTCACGTTGTACCCAGTACATTAATCTTCTGTTTAAGGTACGTAAGGTAAGGTACTTACAAACAAATGATTTAAGACATCATTCCCAACTGATAAAACTTGCCTGATAACTTCATTCAACTTTCATTTATTCACTGTCGGTCATAATTAGAGTTTGGAAGCAATGAACATTCGCTGGCAACGTTTTTTTTTAAATATAGAATAAAGGTGACAAACAAGCGCGCAGTTCACCTAATGGTCAATTGATACTGTGGCCCATAAACATCCTCATCTATCTTCGATTAAGAATCAAAAATTTAGATGCGTCGTCAAACCTCACCCTACACATATATCTACATTATAGTTGTATATGGTATAGCTATCTATATTATAGTAGTAGCGTGAATCGGTTGGTCACGGTATAGGACCACGCTTTCACAGAATACCAGCGTAAAACAGCAGAATAAAACTTCTGCATTTTTTATCCAGAGAACCGTAGACCCCTTTTTTCTCACAGAATACCAGCGTAAAATAGCAGCTTAACGCTGTTGAGTTACGTATTATGAGTGTAAAGAACCGGAGACTCTTTTCTCTGGAAACGAGGCATTCCAACTTAGTCCTCAGGGTTGACTTCGCATCTGCATTTTGATTCTTAATCGATGATAGATGAAGATGTCTATGGGCTACAGCATACACTTACCATCAAGTGGACTATGGGGTCGTTTGTCACCTTTGTTCTTAATCGAGAAGAGATGAGAGTACATATGGGCCGTAATATACATTCTCATCTCTTTTCCATTAAAGTAATTGCATTTTATTAAGTTGGCACCCCTGATGACTTCATGATGAATAAGCAATCCATATTCTATAAAATAATATATCGCACAATTTCAAATCGAGAGCGCTACGTGTTTACCAAAAAGGTGTTATCAGAGAAACCGTTGTTCTATTAGCGAGGCCCCGTCAAATCACTATGATTCACCAAACCACGAATTATGTTCGAACACGCCGTTCCCTGAGAGCAATAACCCACATTTGGTGACCTTATCCCGTACTAACCGAACTCGATCTAAACGCGACTTATGTTACTTTTACTTGTACACTTAGATTATTTGAGTAAATTATATAAGCTTGTACATTAATCATTTGATTAATTAGGAATCTTTTAAAAATCTGCGTAGACTGTATTTATAATATTGGGAAATTAATTAAAGTATCCAAAATATCTCAACATGTAGAGCGGCTCCACATGAACTTCTTTTGCGTAGGTTTCTTAATAAATTAAAAAAGTAAATGTAAAAAAAGCCTTAATGCGTTTCACTGGTGGACACGGGGCTTCCCGGCCTTCTCTGATTGCAGAGAGGAGATTAGGTTAAGAGAAGATTCCACCGCACTGTCCCAATATGTGTTGGTAGACTTCACGTTTTTCTTCGCGCCGAACCCGTGGTAAATCAGCTGCGAACTACTACGAACAATGATGCAAGAATAAAAAATATGTCACGAGTAGGTATATTAAATAAAACACGGTATTGTTTCCTTCTAAATTTAAAATTTAATTTAAATTTAAAAACATAATACTCAACTCAATTATGTTAGAATAAAAATATGTCACGCATTTTTTATTAAATAAAACACAATATTGTTTGTTCCAAATTTAAACTCCCAAATGATCACGATTCCCGCGTACTTAGGCGCTTGTAAACAATGGTACTATCCGAGTTTGTTTACTTCCACGGTACAGGAAGTTACGTTGTTTTTCTAACAGAGCGTACGGACTACGGAATGACGCGCTACTAAATACATTTTGTTACGTAGGGTACGGTAAATAGATTCGTCGCAGAAATTGTTCAAATTCATGAAGAGATGAATTTTTATGTCTAGTTGTGTGGTTCTGGATTAATATCTATGGTACTGCAGTATATCCTTACTCTAATTTTATTGCATAGAAGTAGGTACATAATATTGCTGTAATATTTCGATCATAGATTACTGTATATATACTAGAGAGTTTTGATGTAACTAAGTTGTAAAGTACTCCATGTTTCGATTTTTAACAACATTTTATTATTTATTGCCTATGCCTTTTTATTACTACTATAGCGGCGCTGTCGTCGCGCCACAAGCGAAAACACACCGAAGCCTAAATCGCGCTATCAACATTCCGAATCATAAACAGTATATATAGAACTTCTCCGAACTATCACACGGAGTGTTGGCCGCTCCCGGGGCAGAACACCTTGCCCGGCGGGAGATCTCCCCTTTTCCTTTCACGGCCACAGTGGTGACCCCGAAGTGATCTGAACACGCAACCAAACAACCTTCGGAAACTTCAAGCTTCATTATCGTCATAGAATACCCCACCCATTCGCTCCCGAGCGGATATCGTCTGCAATCTTCTTCATATCCTGCAAGCCAGCTAGCTTCACAAGGTTCATCGCAGCACTGGAATAATAATGCTTCCTGTTCCTTCAAGCTACTCTCTGTGTCATACAGTGTTCGGCACGGCTCTGAGCCTTACTGCTCGCCTCTGCTTCACGGCACTCTCGCAGATTACTTGCCTTCTTCTCGACTCACCGCAGACAAGGCAATCTCCTGGCACTTGCACATTCGTCGGCAACGAGGCTGCACTATCGACCTCCGGTCTGAGCAGGGGGGTGATGTAGCGGCGCTGTCGTCGCGCCACAAGCGAAAACACACCGAAGCCTAAATCGCGCTATCAACATTCCGAATCATAAACAGTATATATAGAACTTCTCCGAACTATCACACGGAGTGTTGGCCGCTCCCCGGGCAGAACACCTTGCCCGGCGGGAGATCTCCCCTTTTCCTACCACGGCCACACTACTATTTTATTTTCATATATTATTTTTCTGGCATTTTTTTTGGTTTTATATAATAATTACTCTTTAGGTATATAGAACAACCGTATTATATATAAAGATAACAGAGCTAACTACCTACTATTATCGACCTGTAATCTGATTCTCTGAAAATCCTGAAATCCATTGAAGTATAATGTACCTACGTAATACATAATATCTTATCGACGCCACACACGGTCAGTTCAACTGATCATTCCAACTGATCAGTTCAAACTAAAATTCTGTTCATATTTTTTTAATATTGAATTTTCGATATATCGATAATTATAAATATATCAATATCGTAGTTTTATATATAAGTTTATATATAGATATATCGAAAATTGAACATTTTAAAAAATATCAACAGTTTTAGTTTGAACTGATCAGTTGGAATGATCAGTTAAACTGACCGTGTGAGGCGACCATAAATGTTTGAATCCAATGATTAATAAAATTAAATCTAAAGACAAACATACTACTGCAAGACAATGTAAGTTTTTTTTTTAATTCTTAAATGCTGGTAATAGCGTAGATTTATTATAATTACAATATAGGTGTTGTAAATCACGAAGTTTAATATAAGTTAAAAAAATATTAATTTATTTATTTATTGAGACATCTATCCTTACAGGGTTACAGGTCGAAACTAATAATATAGTGTCCTCTTTTTCATTATAAGTAAACTAAATTTTACACTAAGTAATAATATTAAAATATATTATGTAGCTAAACAAACTAATAAAATTAAAACAAAAAAATACATTACAAACATTAAACAGTAAAAATATATACTTACATAAGAATGATTATCCATTCGTGTAAACATAAGAAATTATTATCTAGACCAGACCATTAAATATTTTATATTTGGAAAGAAAAATTAATAGATTTTATACGATTTCAAGATCACAGGAATAAATCTCTTTACAGATTTGAAGCAATCGATGTTTCTAACACTTTATACCCACTAAATAAAACTGGCCTAAATTCACCTTACGCTTCCTCACATAGCATGTTCGTATTCGTAACAATAGTTACACGATAAACGCCTTTATTACGTAAGCATTAAGTGTTAGAGTTAAGTTTAGCATAAGTTCAATGCTGCGGTTCCTGCGGTACACCGTACGCATAGTTACGACGATGTAGTGTTATATTTGAACTTAAGTAGGTAGTTATTACTACTTTTAAAGAGTTGTCTAATCTATTTTCGGAATAACGCGGTTCTACGTCGAAATTTTTGAAGGCGATAATAGGAGGTAAAAACTGAGTTCCAAATTTTGATATTCTATTTAAAAGGAAACGTTAAAGGTTTATAAAAAGAGACCTTGTCAACTAATATAAATTACGATTTAAAAAGTTTCCCGCTGAGTTTCTTGCCTCTTCCCAGAGCAGAGGTTTGTGCCCAACCAGCAGCAAAAGCATAATATATGACTTACAATGAGTATTGCTCTGAATGCCAACCCAGTTGCCAACGTGGCAACTATGGAAAATATGCCCTTTATGAAGCAGTCTACGGGAAGAACTATGTTCAGCAGTGGACTTTAATAGGCTGTAATGGATAAACATTTATGTCACAAACTACAGTCAGTTTTTTATCGCAAAATTAAAGAATATTACGCAATAAATTTATTTTATCTGATAGAAAACAATACCTTAACTAAAATGACGATTATAAAGGTCTCAAATTTCTAAGCACAACAGAAAAAAAAACAAAAGTATAAAATTGCAAACATGGTATATAATACATGATTATGATGATAAAAAAGAATATATAAATACATAAACGAAAGCATTAATTTTTTAACAGCTATTTTTGAATAAATACGCTGTCTAAAGGTTTGTGTAGTGTGTACTTAAACTTGCTGCAACATTCATCGGACAAGTTAACGAGCTACTTGACATCCATAGCGCAAAGATTTTTTTTTAATTTTTATTTCAGCGTATGAAAATGAAGTATACGGCCTCTTAATGATAACTTTTTCGAAATCATATTTTACACTTAACTCTTTGCATATCATTATTTTATTTTATAACCTTCTTGAACAAATTAAATCATATATATTTATATGACAACCAACTACCTCGGTATATATTTATACTTTATATGGTTTAATTAATTCAAGAAAGATTTAGAAGTGTAGTCAAGGCGCCGCGCCGTGTAGAGGTAATGCAATCTATTATGGAGGCCTTTGTTCAGCTGTGGATTTTCGATAGGTTGTAAGAAAAGAAAAGAGTAAAAGTATGTATACGTTTGGCCATAAACAATCAAATATTGGAAATAGGCCTCTGATAAGTGATAAGTAACGTGCTAGAAGAGTTTTTGGCGGGAACCGCCGGCATACTGCTGTACCTATATTACCGTTTAAATAATGGTAAATACATGGATTTTGATACATAAAATTGGTGCGATTAAGTGTATTAAATGTTTGCGCATGGGAACTCCTTTAATATTTCCTGTATATTTTTTTTAAAAATAGGATACGGTGACAAACGAGCGCACGGTCCATCTGAAGTTAAGTGGTTGCTGTGGCCCATAGACATCTACATCTATCTATCCTCGATTACGAATCAAAATGCAGATGCGTTGTCACCCGTGAGAACTAAGATGGAATGCCTCGTTTACAGTAAAAAGGGTCTCCGGTTCTCTACACTCACCATACGAAACACAGCAGTATTAAGCTACTATTTTACGGTGGTATTCTGTGAGAGCGTGGTCCTTCCCCGGTCGAGCCGACCCATTCGTGCTACAACTATTCTATTAATATAACTGGAGCATGGCTCTACCACGTTGAAAAATCTGTTAGGTTATTGGTCTACTATAAAAATTTCATTATTTTATTAACTCATAGGCCTCCAATAATTTCTAAGGGTATCGTTTAAGGTTACGCCACTTTGGCGAGCCGTTACTTTAAAACAAAGTCACTCAATCAAGACTTACTCAAGCGTAATGAGGTGTGGACTTCGTTTACATTGCATTTACAAAAACACTTAGTATTCAGCGCTTGTAGGAGCTAGGCATGCGCCGCGATGTCTAGATAGCGCTTACGCATGCAAACCGCGACCCTGTACAACCGTATATAGAGACTAATGAGTGCTTTTATGCTTTAAACCAGTCGACGTTTGCCAGGGCGTCTGTACGTCTGTTGGACGGCCTACGTGACTTGTTGCCTGTATGGCACTGTTTATTGCTGATTTTTTTAAAGAATAATGTCCTCAGACCGAATTTCGGTCATGGCGTACAATCTCAACGGTGCGGTGGCTAGCCAGCTATGCAGGATAGGATTATAGTGCCCGAGTGTATACGCAAGCACAGGTGCACTCTCTATTGCATCACTCTCATAGTCCGATGGGACGGTAATCCAACTCGACCGATAAAGATCAGGCTTGTGCTATGTGCTTCCCTCATACTACAGCCATAACACAGCAGCTGCGTTGTCTACTACGTATAAGCTTTAAATATATATATATATATATCTTCTAGGGCGAGAGAGGTGTGTCAGGATCGTGCCAAATGGAAGTCTGTAGTCTCTGCCTACCCCTCTGGGTGACAGGCGTGAGTGTTTATGTATGTACGTATGTATATGTATCTTCTATACATACGTACAAATAAATAAAATTGAAGTATCTGTAATGTCAAAATAACAGCTTTTTACTGAATGCATATGAATTATGAAAGTATATAATACGGTACTTAAAACAAAAACACAATGTTAATTTTTTTGTCTCTGTACGTCGTCTGTCTGTTTGTTCGACTAATCTCCAAAATGGCTGGAGCAATTTTGACGGGACTTTCACTGGCAGATAGCTGGCGTTATAAGGAGTAACGGCTGCTTTTAATTTAGAAAAAGAAGGAGAAAAAGGTTCTGCGCAAAAAAATATAACGAAATCTAATTATAACAAATTCCACACGGACGAAATCGCAGGGAACAGCTAGTAGGTAGATAACTATATAAAGACTATAACAACATGCTTTTATAGAGTGTAGGATGAAAGTAAGAAAATATCGCGCTTTATTAACATTAGGTATAAAAATCAACCTTCAATGACATTTCTCTTGCAAAGTACTGTAACGTAGCTATTTTGATTCATGATAATATTATGTTAATAAAAAAAGTAAAGTTACAGCCTATATACATCCTTATCATCATCATTTTTTTCACTTATTCCTCAGACATGCATGTTTTCCTTCACCGCCGAGCACGCGGTAAATCAGCACTTAAAATTGCAATTCATAATTTCATTGGTGCCGGCGGGGATCGAACCCGGGTTACTGGCGTTCTGTTATATTTACAGCGAGCGTTAACCATCTGAGCCACCACGGCTCTATTATGTTAATGCTACCGGTAGGTAACGCCGTTGTCGAGATCCTAAAACCACCCCTGTAAAGCCGGGGCGGACGCAAGTATAAAATGAAGATTGAAAAACTTGACACCACATAACCTTGATGTGTTCAGTTACTACCCACTAAAGAAGGAATACCGTTTTTTCGTTGTCGTCTGCCGACCTACTTTTTTTGACACTCCTACTCCTCTCTGTCTCTTTTAAGTCAATATCATAATCATCACCGTACAGCCCTTTGCAAGTCCAACATAGCCCAAGCCCGAGGAATTCTACAACAGCTAAATACCTTAAAATCCCGCATACGGCAAGCAGTGAATGACGACGTCTCAGATATAGGTATACTCAATATACCATCATTTCAGTTTGGATCCATATATTAGCACTTCAGTACAGATCAATATATCAGCACTTTAGTTGTATCTGGCAAGTGATGACATAATATTTATCTTTAAAGTCAATATCAGAATCATCGCCTTCACACGTCTCAGATCTCTATATCATCATCGATACATCTCTCGTTTTTAAGGTTTTCGCTGACTAGCCTAGCCGAATCCATCGATTGATCTCTCGGTCGAAGTCGGAAGTACGTACGTGTATCCATCCATCCCTCACCCAGGTCCATTACCGAACATAAGGTTAGCCCAAGGCATACCACAAACGGTCCCGAGCCACCTGCATCTGTCGACTTCCTGCCAGGTCGTCACTTCATCTAGTGGGAGGTCGCCTTTCACTTCGCTTAATGGAAGGCCAATCGAGAAACTTTCTTCGCCATTTGCCAAGTATGCGTACTTAATGCCAATAGTCAGCTATTTATGAGCGGACGAAAAAGTTATTCGATTAATTAAAATCGACATTATTTAATTCTAATCCAAAACCAGTCAATAAAAACAAATCAGTTAAGACAGTCGTAAATAAAGTAGTAATCGATTAAACTTCGTAAACATTGTTAATGGCGATTTATAGCGGCCTTCGAACACGAGCGGTAAATCGTAGAACTCGAGTTTACTGCATAATTCACTTTGTGCAAACAGTGCGGATAAGAAAGAACTGTTCTATCCGCATATATACAAATATGTCATGTCAATTAATCGGCATGATAAACACAAAGTGGTTGCGATGATAAATATTATGAAATTGGATGAAATGATGCGTCGTTTAGATATGTCATTCCCATTAATTTTTTTTTAATAATATAAGGGTGCCAAACGAGCACATAGTCCACCTGATGGCAAGTAGATGCTGTGGCCCACAGACATCTACAGTCCAACTAGTGACATCTAGCGAGCGTAAGATTATTTAGTAGCTGTTATTGAACGAAATTATTTTATTATTTTAGTATAACATTTTTTTCCATTGTGGCAGTCGGTCGACCACTAAATGCAGAAAGAATTTTATTTCTTTGCATATACTAGTATATATCTTCGTGGTTAAGATCATTGTAAGATAATTCAAATTTCTACAACTGACATTTAAAAAGAACTACATCGAAATGTTAGTAAAGTTCTTATCTGATATGTACAAATATGTAAGTAAATAAACACATGGCTCTTATATAAACCAATTTTGCGTTTTTATTAGTATATAATAACAGTGTTCATTGACCGTAGGTATTTTAGGAAGCGATCAAACATTTATAGTAAACACTACAAGGAAAATTAAAACAAATTGCAGAACAGTTAATTAATGGTAATGTGGTGTTTGATTGTAAGCGATGAAAACATCTCGGGTGTAGTTTTATATATCATAACAGTAACTAGCAAGTTTAAACTCACCTCTCGAATTGACTAGATACGCAAAGAAGATTGCATATTTAACCACTTCATAGGATTAAAGATTAGACTCTAATATATAAAAACTAATGTTTGTTTGTTCGTATTCTATGGGCTGCCATACCGTTCATTAGATTGCGTTTACACATTGTCAACTCGTTGCTTGCACTTGCGGGAAGGTAATAGGCATAGTGCAATTAACTTAGTGTTATAAACTAGTAGGTAGAGCAATAAACTAGTAGATAGAGCTCATATCGTACCGACAAATTTATTTGAAAGTTAAGCTATATATCATTTAATTTCAAGGTTTAACATTCCTGACTTTTTCCACACACAGTTTCCACAATTATTTCTTCTGCGACAGCAACACGCCGGTTACGTCTTTTAAAATAAGTATATCAACAGGCAATATTTATGCGTACTTCTTTTACTATTTAATCAATGAGTTAGAGAGAACATTTAAGGTATTTATTAATTATATATATTAATTTTTATTGCGTGTTTGTATTAATAGTTCGCTTATGTGCATGTTAAGTCGAAATGCCAGTGAAATCATTTTCCCAGCTCATCCCAAATCATGTATGGTGAATGGTGAATGTAGAGAACCGGAGACCCTTTTTACTGGAAACGGGGCATCCCATCTTAGTCCTCAGGGGGGGACAACGCATCTGCATTTTGATTATATAGATGTAGATGTTTATGGGCCACATTAATCACTTACTATCAGGCGAATCATGTGCTTTTGATCGAAATAATTAACTTTGCAAACCAGTAAAATTATTGCTTCATCATAACATATTTTTATAGTCTTTATTTATCCTAACATAACAGCAGAGACAATACTTACTTACTAAAATATAAATAATTAAAAATCGTTCCGCACAAATGGAATCTCCATTTGTATGAGTTTCCAATTCCCGCAACTGCTGATTAGTTGTTCAATCTCGTACAGACAAACATATGGTCTGCAAATGATGGAGGGGGAAGGAATGATTTATTAACGTTAAATCTGACTGTACGATGACGGCCGTGTCATTCACGTTGAATATTTATATATTAAGATGCATTTTTAGAGTATACATAAGTAAGTTATACTTATGCACCTATACTCTAAGGATGTATTAGCTATATTATAGCTATAGCTTAAGTTTAGAGTAAATGTGATGTTTGGTTAAGGTTTATTTATAAGAGAAATCTATATTTAAAACACCTTTTCTTCGTAAGAATATTACTGTAAATTGTTGTACTGAAATTATACTAACGCTTAATTTCTTTACAAGATACTAGCGCTATATTTTTTATAATAAAGTCAATATCTACAAAGCTTAGAAACATGGTAGTGACTATGTTCCTATGTTTTTTTTTGTTTTAATATACTAATTGCTCATCATAATCTTCAAATAATAAAAATTACCCAGTTATAAAGCCGTTATCAAATATCTAGCAGAAAAAAATAATGAACGTAAAAAATACAAGAAAAACATACAGACATAGTACCAGTTCTTATATTGTTCTTGAAAAATATCGGTTCAGTTTTGGAGGAGGAAACAGGGTACGATGTGATGATTAAAAAATGTCGTATTATATATATTCAGTCTAAGCTAGAGTTGTCTCTCTCGGTTGTCTTGCTCGCGAACGGGCATAACACGACAGCAGTAGGCCTGTTAGAAAGCTATTCTTCAATTTTGAATATAGGTTTGCAGCGACGATATGGCCACCAGCTAAGCGTAAGCTACTATAATGTCCTTCAGACCGAATTTCGGTCACGGCGGCCAAAAGAATTATAGCGCACGAGTGTATGCGCAAGCACAGGTGCACTCTCTACTTCCTCATACTCGTAGTCCGATGTGACGGTAATCCGACACGATCAGAGAGAGATCAGTCGCAGGACCAATTGCTATACTTGCTTTCCGAGGCACGCTGGTGAAACACAGTCAACTTCGTGACTCCGAGCAGCTACTGAGAATTTCGTTACAAAAAAACTTAATAACTCTTTTTTTTGGCCCGACCTGCGATTTGAACCCGGGACTTCATGATCAGCTGTCGCGTTTGCGCCAACTAAACTAGCGAGGCAGTCATAAGCTACTATACTGTACTATGTTACGACAGCATTGTTATTATGTCGGTATTTATGCTTCATCTATTCCTTTAACTCATAACAGTTCACCGTTGGTGATCGCTCACGTTGTAGGTATGATATGCTTCTAAAACCAGTACCAGACATCACTTTTACACATCGCCGGCATGCATCGTTAACATCGTTACGTGGTAGAGTCACACTGCAGCTATAATATGGTTGTAGCACGAATGGGTCGGCTCGACCGGGGAAAGACCATTCTTTCACAGAACAGTTTTTCGTATGGTAAGTGTAGAGATCCGGAGACCCTTTCTTACTGGAAACGAGGCATTCCAACGCATCTGCGTTTTGATTCTTAATCAAACATAAATGTAGATAGATGTCTATGGGCCACAGCATCCTCTTACTATCAGGTGGACTGTGTGCTCGTTTGTCACCCTTATTCTATAAAAAAAATCTGCCGTATATAAGACGGTTGTCTATCCATCCATCGATTACAGCCTATAAAAGTCGACTGCTGAACATAGGACTCCCATCTCTCTCTGTCGCCTCTTACGACACCCTCGGGATGATATGGGATATTCGTACACCACTACTTGGTTAAAGGTTATACAACCATCTATTAGAGGCCATAAGACTTTCAGCCTCTTTACATAAACTTCTTACGAAACCAAAGCGACTGAATAAGATAATGGGTTTTTTTATGCAATCACCATATAGTGTAATTACGCAATACGCCCATAATTGTTTTTTTCCATTCTAATCTATTAATATAAGCGTATTATCATCGTACGTATTTCTATCAATTCTGACATTTCTTCAGGGTCCGTTCCGATCTTTTTGCATAAGAGTTATATCAGAGACACTCACTCGCAGTACTTTATGTTGCACAATTGACAACCCTCCATATTAATCAAAAGTTGTTGCCTTGGTAAGCGGCAAGCTATATCGAGTTTTATTAAGCGAAAAATTCTTAAGGCACGCAGGCACTTTTGGGATGGGGAAAAAGCACTGAACTCGCGTGAACGTCACGCTCAGATACACCAAATTGTTGAAAGTAATGTTGAAAATGCAATTGATTAAATTTTATAAAAAAGATATGTATTTATTTATACATTTGTTTGTAAAAACACTTAATTAAATGAAAATTTTATTGCTATAATATCACGTTGATAAAAATGATGTCTAATTGCGCGGTAGAGCCATGCTGCAGTTATATTAGTAGTATAGTTGTAACACGAATGGGTCGGCTCGACCGGGGAAGGACCACGCTCTCACAGAATACCAGCGTGAAATAGTAGCTTAATGCTGCTGTATTTTGTATGGTGAGTGTAGAGTACCGGATACCCTTTTTACTGGAAACGAGGCATTCTATCTTAGTCCTCACGGGTGACAACGCATCTGCATTTTGATTTGTAATCGAGGATAGATGTAGATGTCTATGGGCCGCAGCAACCACTTACCACCAGGTGGACTGTGTGCTCGTTTGTCACTCTATCCTATAAAAAAATTAAAAATGCTTTCTAAAAAAATGCTTTCTTAACAACCCAAAAATAATGTTTAAAAGAAATTTTCGCTCCTGACATGCAGTTCCACGAGTAACAGTTTCTTTTCTTAAGAATATTGAATAGTGACGTCATAATTGCACTATGTATTTCCTTTTAAACATTAATAACCAAACAAACAACAAAAATCAACATATACCTGATGAGTTATGCGGCAATGAGTAAGTTTTATTAAATTGCTCTCGTGTGATGGCGTTCTTTGTAATTGATTCTCTATTTTATATCGGCCGACCGCAATAGTAACACGTCATTTATGACACAAACATATCTCGTCCAATGGGGTTATGGTAAATGCAATAACATCCGGGCCATGACTCAAGTAGACAATGAATTAAATGCGATACAAAAATATTTCTTCATAAACTAAGCAACTATTGCATTAAACACTGATCAGAAGATTAGTTTTGATAAGAATTATTTAGGAGTTGGATTTTTTATTTGCCTAGGAGTCCTAAACATAAAATCTTAGTCCTAGTCCTACACATAAAAGAAAATCTGAATCGTTTAAGTCTTTAGAGATAATGATTTAGTTATGTCGACTATACCTCAATTTAGTTACATAAAAATCATTTAGTTAACATTCCTAAAAATTTATAATAAAACTGCTAGTAAAATCTCTTCTGTCGACAGTAGCTAAGTGTTTATGGACCACGGACGTATGGAATGGAACACGAAGTGCGAAAATGAAAAGTTGTGGATACCAGTCTACCATTCGACTGAGATTTAACCACTCCAAGAACAATTTTGTAAAAATTAATGTCATTAATATCCTTTTTTAATAAAAAATAATAGAAAATTCTCGTTGTTTTCGCGGTTATTATACTTTTCAACTATTATTATACCGCATAGTCAGTTCACGTGTCCAAACAGGGCCATATGGTGAATGTTTACGTAGAAATGAATACAAGTCTAGTGAACAAGGATCGGCCACGTGCTGTTCTCTATAAAAGATAACGGTTGTTTGAAAAAACAGATGCTAAGCGAATTGTTTCAGAGTTCAACGTGTTAAGGTTAATATACTCGTATTTACGAATATAAACATTGTAGTGGAAAGTTAAATATTTACGTATGGCAGTACAAGGTAACGGACGTCATAATTAACAATGAAACTATTTTTTTTTTGCAATGTATATCACTGGCCATAAATTCATAACTCGTAACGTTATTTTACTTATTACGGATTAAAAAATAACAAATAGGATGACTACGTGGATAGTCAGAAGATCTTTAAATAAAATCAAGATGAGACAGGATTTGCCTCATTCCTGCGAGAGTTTTAGGACATGGCAGATTTTACCGTCCTGTCTCAATGCGTTAAGATAAACTTTCTATGTTCTTGAAACATATTTTACGCTAGTATTTCAATACTTACAACAATAAACAGCTTAAAAGTATAAGTTGTTTTTTTTTTAAATCTATTTATCATTTACAGGTTTAATACATAATACATTATACATACAGTACATCTAAAATAGCATCTATAAATATCAAAATTTTGTATATAATGCCATCATCTACATCGATATTTCCATAAGAGTTTGTTAAAGAAAAAAAAACTAATAATACAATGTGTTGCAAATACTTTTAAAATCAGGCTAAATTTATAATTTTCGTAACTTAAGAAATTAAATAAGTAGACGCTTGGTAAGTTCATTTCTAAGTGTCAAGATCAGTGTTAAGTAGGAAGGACCACGCTCTCACAGAATACCAGCGTGAAACAGTAACTTAATGCTGCTGTATTTCGTATAGTGAGTGTAGAGAACCGGAGTCCTCACGGGTGACAACACATCTGCATTTTGTTTTGTAATCGAGGATACATGTAGATGTCTACGGGCCGCAGCAACCACTTACCATCAGGTGGACTGTGTGCTCGTTTGTCACCCTATTCTATAAAAAAAAGTAAAATTTACATTTTTTTTATATATCAAAGTAAAAGTTACAGCCTATATACGTCCCAAAGCTGGGCACAAGCCTCTCCTCATTTCTGATAGGGTTTTAGGGCAAGGTAGTGTACGCCGCGCTGCCCCAATGCCTGTTGGCGAACTTCACAACATGTCTTCAATATATTTTTTTTCTCAGACATGCAGGTTTCTTTACGACGATTTTCTTCACTGCCGAGAACGTTGTAAGTCAACACTTAAAATTGCTTACATAGCGCGATATAGCGAACAATCACTATGTTGTTTTCTTCTTGAATGGCAATACTTAGAGCCTTTTGAGCAATGAAACAATCACAACAAAGTAACGACAACTTGAAAATACAGCTCCTTTAGGAATTTCACTATATACATATTTTGTATTATTTTCTTTTAACCCTTTTTTACCTTATTCGCCAACCCAGTAAAATTTTTGTGAGGTAATTCTGTTTTTTTTATCTTCGCAATAGGGAACTGATTTTATTTTATTGAAAAGGACAAACGATCAACGGTGATGATGAATTTTTTAAAGTTACTATTCAGACAACATTTTAGTTGTCACCTAGAGGTTGTAGACATTGCTCAAAAGGGTGAAATAATAAATTTAAAAAAACAAACTTAAAAATAAAGCAAACTGGGTATTATGTTGTTGATAATCTACACTTTGTCTTAACACAAACTTCTGAAGCTACTAACAATATATGGAAATGTTTTTATTCTTTTTAGTTATTCTGCTTTTACTTTTTTTAATTTAATTATTAATTAAATATTCTATTCATCTTCAAGTCCCTTTGATTTTTAAACATGCCATAATGTAAATTAGAGTGGCCGTATCAAAGTCGAGCTGTTAATGAGAAGTGTTCGCAGAGCTTTGATTTTGCTTATCTTTTAACACGTCCCAGCGAGAGCCATCTGGTGGTAAAGTAATGAAGTTTATGAGCCACTTGAACGCGGATAGCATGAGGGTGTAAGAACGTAACAGGGAAGTGTAAAATAATGGATCCACTATAATTCATAATTGTAAAAACACTCTTTCGCAGTTTATGAAAATATCAGTATTTAGCGGATATGTTCAATATACTTCTGGTTTTTTTCTCCGGGTTAATATGATTAATTTTTTACAATGTACCTATGTGTAATAGAGATTTTTTGATTTTGTAATAAAAAATTAATTTTTTTTATTGGATAGGGTGACAATCGAACACACAGTCTACCTGATGGTAAGTGGTTGCTGTGGCTTATAGACATATCTACATCTATCCTCGATTACGAATCAGAATGCAGATGCGTTGTCACCCGTGAGGACTAAGATGGAATGCCTTGTTTCCAGTAAAAAGGGTCTCCAGTTCTCTACACTCACCATACGAAGCACAGCAGCATTAAGCTACTATTTACGTTGGTATTCTGTGAGAGCGTGGTCCTTCCCCGGTCAAGCCGACCTCTTCGTGCTACAACTATACTACTAATATAACTGCAGCATGGCTCTACCACGTATAAAATTTAATATTTAATCTGTCGAAGCACGTCAATCAGCTCTTCAGTACCTCCTACCTTTTTTTTTTAACGATTTCTTACGTTTACGTGATTACTTCACATATTTATTAAATTCGTTATATATTAAAAACAAAAAAGTAAATCCAAACTTCGAACTGCTAACAAGCTAACATCTGTAAACATAAGAAAAAACTAAACCACTTTGTTTCTAAACGACATTAGTTCTTCGAAATAACGATAAATATAAAGCATACGACAAAAACTAATTTATTGTTCATTTTTTGTAAGCGAGCACTTCATTCGTCTTTATGAGAGTGAAAATACACGTAGCACAGCAAAAACATGTTAGCAAGCACGCGGAATCAACAAATTGCATTTACTTGCGTAAGACTTAGTAGGGCTGTCATCTTAGTTTTTTTTAAACGTGTGTCATGAATCTGCGAAAAGGTATTATTATCTTTATGCCAGAAATATAATTAATATATTTAGATTCTATAGGGTTATCTTACACCAGGTAACTGATATTTTTGTCGTGTAGTGGCGACGTAAAAGAACCCATTAACCCATTTCGACCCGTGGGTGTCGCAAGAATCGACTACGGCAAACACTAGCTTTATGAATTGAAAGAGAAGACTTTACTGTTATCTAAAGGAAGACCTTTAGATAATAGTAAAGTCTTCTTGTTTACAGCAGACGTAATATAAAAGACAGCAACTAAGGTGAGAGACGGTTTGACATTGCGATCGACAATCTGCCAAGCGAGACGACTTCTCTGCAATGGGAGAGACCAACGTTCTATTGGAATTTTAAGCGTTGATGAAGAATAAAGAATATATAAAACAATTATAGGTGCGCTCCATTATCGCACAGCGTGATAGGACCTCAGTGTGTAGTGGGCAGGAGTCTGCCTGAGTCTTCTAGCGATATGGGTGAATGCGGGTATCACAAAATACACTGAACTTCAAATCTAAAAACATATTCGTAAGTAAGGTTTCAATTATAATCATCCTCAAACGCATAAATTAGTTTCATCATCATCAGCATCATACAGCCCTTCACAAGCTCACTGCTTAATTCCTGCATGTCTTACGAGGTCGTCCCCCTGCGTCTATGGAATTCCTGCATGTCTTACAAGATCGATACTTCATCTGGGGGTGTGGGTTTGATCTACACTTCGCTTATATGTACGCGGCTATAAACTTTGAACCTTTCTTCCCGGTCTATATATAATTCTTCGAGCTATATATCCGACCCATTAACTGAATATTGATTTGTTGGTCAATGTCGGTTCTACTGCATGTATTTTCATGGCGTATTCTATTACGCAGAAAAACTCAGATTTTTCTTTATTTAGAAATTAATATCTTTATCATCGTCATCATCATCAGCCCTCATTACAGCCCTTCACAAGCCTACTGCTGAACACAGTGCCTCCCCCAAGGAGTGTAAAAAAACGGTCCTGAGCCTCCTGCATCCATGACTTGATAACCAGGTCGTCACTCCATCTAGGTCCCTCCGCCCTACACTTCGCCTACCGGTACAAAGCTGTCACTTGTACCGGCAGGTTGCTCACTTCTGCCCAACCGATTAGTAAGCTAAAGTGGCAATGGCCATATAGCTCAAAGAACCGACAACCGATGATGAAGAAAGGTTCTCGAGTGAATATCTTTATTTATAATAACAATAGTTGGAGCATCGGTTAGTGAGAGCGTGACTTCTGAAATACTTGACCGATTGAGGTCATATTCACAAAACATATTTATTTTGTCGAGACGATTGTTCATACTCACGCTTACGTAGTAGCTATTATCTAATCTGTGGTTATGCTTATAGGGGGTTGGTGACGATGTAGTCCAATTATGAAATCTCTCTCGCTTGCGACGATTTCGATGATTTCGATGACTTTTTGTGTGTATTTGAGTTGGTACCCGGATGGTTTACCTCAAATGGACTCGATAGATGGCGCTGTTATCAAGATCCAGAAATCACCCGTGCTAAGTCGGTGCGGATCGCTAATATTTAATAAAGCCAGGCGTTACTTAGCGGATTCCATCACATTGAAGTTCTTAGAACTTAATTTGCTTAATTCCGCGTAATAAAATAAAATGAAGTGTCCCGCTCAATCTGAAGAGCAACTTCCACTCTCCCTCTATTGCGTGTACTATCCCTGTCACCACTTCAACACATCCCAACACCACTACACTCGGAACGACACACCAGCGTCGATAATACGACTCGTGTTTCGCCTCTAAATGTCGTATCCTCAGGTGAAATAGACTCTTTTGCGATTACAGGTGACGGGGATAGTTCTGCGGGGGGTGCTCGTCAAATTGGGCAGGACACATCATTTTATTTCATTACGCGGAAATAAGCAAATTAAGTTGTAACAACTTCAATGTGATGATATACATATATTGGTTAAGTGTTGATTTAGTGCCAAAAAGAAAATAACAAAAACCTGGCTCGATAGGTTGCGCTGTGATAGAGTTACTAATAATTAAAATATTTACACTGTAAAAACTCTGAAGAACTGTAATTAAAATATTTACACTGTAAAAACTCTCCACCTACCGGAGAGGCCAGAACAACGTCTGCCGGACTAGCTAGCTGTTTATATTTGAGCCTCTTAAGTGTTAATCGCTTACTGGTGTGATATGATATCAGAAAGCATATAATAAACATAGCATTATCATTCATCAAGTGTGAAGTGCCTTCTTAATCGAAAAACCCCGACGGTTCAGTAGCGCAATGAATAAACATTAAACTACGGTGCTAAGAGCCTCAGGGTCATTTCTGTAAACAAAAAGTGTTTAATGGCCTATAATCTTTCTTTAGGGTATCGGTGTTTGTCGTTACAGAATGTATGTAATACTAGCTGCGCTCGGGGCTTTGTCTGCTTGTGACAAAAAGACGTTATAAACAATCGGAGGTGTGGAGAGGATCGTGCATCCAAGCCCCCTGCCTTAGATCATAGAAACAACAGTTCTATGATCTGTGCCCCCTTCTATCGCACCATTGAAGTTGAGTTTTATCTTTAGATATTGTTGATTATAAAAAGATACAGAACCTTAATATCACTTACCATATTCATGAAAACAAAATTCTTTATACTTTTTTTTTTAAAACTACTACACCTACTTACTTACATCGCCGATTAACCTTAGGAAGGGAATTTCCAAAAACACCTACAATGATATTTTGTTATATCTTTTCATATACCAATGTTTACTTTTCCAACATCAAAAATAAGGGATTTGGATACAAACCTCGATTTAAAATAGTAGCCTATCTTCTTTCTGAGAGATTAAGCTTTCTCCGTACGAAATTTCTTCATAATATAGGGTTTAGCCGAGAAGACGTAAAAGAGGTTGAATTAATTTCACACTTATAATATATATGCCGTGTAGTGGCGGTTGAGAATATCCACTACCCCATATCTTCCCGTGGGTGTCGTAAGAGGCAACAGAGGGAGACAGGCAGGAGATGGGCAGCAGCATCTTCCTAATAACAATTATGAAAATAAAAAACTGCGGTTGCCAACCCGCTTGCCAAGCGTGGCAACTATGGCAAATATCCCCCCATGAGCAACGACCCAAATAAACGGCCCCCAGTCCCCGGCGGCCCCGCTATTCCTGGCTACGGTGGCGACCATGGTAACGGCGGGGCAGGGGGTGCTAAGAATCTCCGGTGGAGGTTCGGTTGCCACCTACGACGACTTGACCTGGCAACGTATAACGCACGCATCCTGAGGACTGACGAGAAGATAATGGAGCTGGAAGAAGAGGTAGACAAGTTGCGCTGGCATATTATTGGATTATCTGAGGTCCGAAGAGAGGGGGAGGACACGGTAATCCTCGAGTCCGGCAACTTGTTCTATCACCGGGAGGGCGACCATTTGTCCAAAGGAGGTGTCGGATTTATCGTCCACAAGTCTCTCGTCAACAACGTTGTAAAGATTGGGAGTGTGTTGACGAGGGTCGCGTACCTGATACTCAGAATCACCAAACGGTATTCGCTGAAGGTCATACAGGTCTACGCACCAACCTCGGCACATCCCGATGAGGAGGTGGAAGAAATGTATGAGGATATTTCTAGAGCCATGCATTCCTTCAAAACCCACTACACGGTGTTGATGGGAGACTTCAACGCAAAACTAGGCACAAGAGAAGGCGGTGAGCTGAAGTTAGGTAATTTTGGAGTAGGGCAACGGAACCGTAGGGGCCAGTAGCTGGCTGACTTTATGGAGAAAGAGGGACTCTTTATGATGAACTCTTTCTTCCAGAAGCGGCCCCACAGGAAGTGGACTTAGTCGAGCCCCGACGGTTCGACAAAAAATGAGACTGGCTTCATTATGACGACCAGACGCCAACTGTTCAGTGATGTCTCAGTGATCGCGAGGGTAAAAACTGCCAGCGATCACCGAATGTTTAGAGGCACAATGAACCTAAACATTAAGTTGGAGAGGTCTAGTCTAGTGAAGTCAACGCTCCGTCCCCCTCGTGCTCTAATCTAGAATACCGAAACCTTTCAGCTCGAGTTACGTAACCGCTTTCAGTGCCTAGAAGATTGCAATGCAGTGGACGATATGAATGACAAGCTCGTGGAAACTGTCCATGCGGTCGGAGCTAAGTTCTGCAAGACCCGCCGCAGAAGAACACAAAAACTCTCCGATCACACTCTTAATCTCATGGCTGTTAGACGGGAGATGAGGCTGCAATCGTCAACAGATTTGACAGCATATAGGCAACTGAACAGACAGATCTCCAAATGCATGCGGCGAGACTTACGCAACTTTAATTCTGCTCGTATTAAAGAAGCGATCGAGCGGAACCAGGGCTCCAAAGTCTTTGCCAGAGATCTGTCTGCCAGAAAGAGCCAACTGTCAAAGCTGAAGACTGAGTGTGGCAGCTTCGTTTCCGAGACACCTGAGATTTTGAGTGAGATTGAGAGGTTCTATGGGCAGCTGTACACATCATCGTTGGAGCCATACGCAAGTGTGAGTAACGATCCAAGAGCAAGTCTTACCCGACACTATTGCGATGATATCCCGGACGTCAGTCTGAGCGAGATTAGAATGGCTCTCCAGCACCTTAAAAACGGCAGGGCCCCAGGCGAGGATGGAATTACAGCGGAGCTTCTGAAAGCGGGTGGAACACCGGTACTTGAAGTCCTTCAGAAGCTCTTCAATTCCGTTCTCCATGGTGGCACTACTCCGGAGGCGTGGAGCAGAAGTGCGGTGGTCTTGTTCTTTAAGAAAGGCGACAACGCTCTCTTTTGAGAACTACTGACCGATTTCCCTTCTGAGCCACGTCTACGTGCTGTTTTCGAGAGTCATTACGAATCGTCTCGCACGCAGAATCGACGACTTCCAGCCTCCCGAACAAGCCGGTTTCCGAAAAGGCTTCAGTACCATAGACCACATACATACCCTGCGGCAGATTGTACAGAAGACCGAGGAGTACAATCTGCCACTTTGCCTGGCGTATGTGGACTATGAGAAAGCCTTTGATTCCATCGAAATTTGGGCGGTGCTACAGCCCCTTCAGCGGTGCCACGTTTACTGTCGGTATATCGAAGTGCTGGTGTTTGTACAGTAGAGCTACGATGGCTATCCGAGTACAAAACCAGAGTTCGAAGGGTATCCAACCGCAGAGAGGTGTAAGACAGGGTGACGTTATATCCCCGAAACTCTTCACCGCTGCGTTGGAAGACGTTTTCGAGCTACTGGACTGGAAAGGATACGGTATTAACATCAATGGCGAGTACATCACTCACCTTCGATTTGCCGACGATATAGTCCTTATGGCAGAATCGCTGGAGGACCTTAGCACTATGCTCAATGACCTCAATGGTGTCTCCCAACGGACAGGTCTTAAGATGAACTTGGACAAAACAAAGATCATGTTTAATGTCCATGTCACACCTATGCCGGTAGTTGTTGGGAGCACTATGCTCGAAGTTGTTGACGAGTACGTTTACCTGGGACAAATAGTCCGACTAGGTAAGTCCAACTTCGACCGAGAGGTCAATCGACGGATTCAACTCGGCTGGGCAGCGTTCGGGAAATTACGACACATCTTCACGTCAGGTATACCTCAATCTCTGAAAACTAAAGTGTACAACCATTGCGTGTTGCCAGTGATGACTTACGGATCAGAGACGTGGTCCTTCACCGCTGGCCGTATGAGGACGCTTAAGGTCGCTCAGCGAGCTATGGAGAGGGCTATGCTCGGAGTTTCTCTGCGTGATAGACTCAGAAATGAGGATATCCGCAGTAGAACCAGAGTGACCGACATAGCCGAACGGATTAGTAAGCTGAAGTGGCAATGGGCCGGCCATATAGCTCGAAGAATCGATAACCGATGGGGAAGAAAGGTTCTCGAGTGGCAGCCTCGTACCGGTAGGCGTAGTGTAGGGGCGACCCCCCACTAGATGGAGTGACGACCTGGTAAGACATGCAGGAAGTCGATGGATGCAGGTGGCTCAGGACCGTGCTTTGTGGCGTTACTTGGGGGAGGCCTATGTTCAGCAGTGGACTTGTGAAGGGCTGTAATGATGATGATGATGATGAATATTAGTATGGATAAAATACCCCCACATCACGCGAGAAATATCAATTGTGGGGGTAACATCTTTTTAAATCTTTTAGCAAAAGTTTTTATTTTGGTGTCAACCCTGATTTGTAAATTGAATGCATTTTTCCTTTATACAAACTATTTTTTTTGCATTTCTCAATCGAGTTTGTTCACTCGACTGGCGTAAACATTAATTTCTATCTAATCTCCATTTCAAATGAGTCCAAACGTTCAGTACATAGTCGGTCACGTAACGACCGCGGTAATAATTTGTGACGGCAACGTTGATCTTTATTTTTTTTAATAAACGTCAAAACAAACCATCTTTTATTGTTAACTTGGAGACAGAGCCTCACTATGAGTTGAAGATAAGTTTACTTTTAAAACAGTTTATTTATTCATTAATTACGACATTAGGGTGAACACATTCCAATATATATTGTATGTATATACACTTAATAACTTATCAACTCTATAGTTGTTTAGGTTATGGATATAATATTTAAATGTGTATAGTTTTTTTAAAGTATACAGCCAGTGTTAAATGGATCCTGGTTCATATACTCTTTTTTTATAAAATTTAAAATTTTATACGACTTTTAATAATCCAGGCTATTAAGAAACAAAATTCATAATATGCGATTTCACCGTATGGAGTGAAGTGGAATTCCTCGTAACCGGTAAAAGTTATTCAGTTCCTATAATTCCCACTACGAAACATAGTAGCATTAAACTAAGCAAGCAGACAGCTTCACCGTTCCCAAAGTCATACCGACATTTTCGTACTTGCAGCGTGGCTCTACCACGTATAGGTCTTTAATTATATACTTGTCGTATATGTATAACCTAGTACGTATTTCGTCTTATGTGGTGACAATGCACACTTCGGTACGGGCCACAAAACTTCAAGTGGACTGTAAGTTTGTTTGTCACACTCCCTTGTATTAAAATACAAAAGATAACCGGTAGTAATTAGAATGGAATTCCAAAACAATATAAGCAGGTAACTTAGTTGTAACGGGCGATAACATTAATAAAAATTAAGATATGCTAACAGGGTACAGGTGCAAGTTATTTTGAACACACACACACACACACATATATATATATATATATATATATATATATATATATATATATATATATATATATATATATATATATATATAAGTATTTTTATATTCTACATTGAATAAAAAAGTTTCTATTTCTATTTCTATATATATAAACGCTTCCGACGTAATACCTTATTCCAAACTGGACGTTAGCGTAGCGAGTACTAAAAGAAGTAGGAGTTGGTGATAAAAACATACGACGTATTTGTAAGCTTTCTTAGGTTGCGACTCTACTTTTTAATTTTCTTACTCTACATGGAGAAATTTCCACTCCAATAAATATTAAAAAGTCCACAGCTGAACATAGCCCTACATATTTTCGGGGGGGGGGGGGGGGGTTCCATACTTAGCAGGCGGGTTAACAACGATAGTTTTTTTTACATAATATTTTGGGTTATTATCAGAAAGATGTTACTGCCCATCTCTAAAAATCTGTAACTTTTTTAAGACATAACAAATAGCTTTAAGAGAAGAAAAATAAATGATTAAATAGCGGTGTAGAGCCACACGCAAATGCGTGTGAACAAACTGATAACAAGTACAAGTTACACATAAAACATAAACACACACAATAAATTGCAATAATTATGTGTAGTTGTATCAACCTAAAACAAACAATCTTTGAGAAACTTCGCATAGCAACTCATTATAATTTTTATAAAAGCCACGGCTCACCAGTAAGTGACTACGGCCACCTATAAACAAAAGCAACACCAGGGAGATTGCAGGTGCGATGCCGGACTTTAAAAAAAGAGTAGGCTCTTTTCTTGAAGGTCCCTAAGTCCGTATCCGTCCAGAAACTGTTAACGGTAACTGTAAATCCATCCGTCGCTGGTGGTAGTCTATTCCACAAGAAGGTTATGCAAGGAAGCAAACTTAAACTTTTTCAGTTAATAATAATAATGTCATCCAGACCGAATTTCGGTCACGGCGGCCTGCCTCAACGAAGACTAGCCATCGGCGCAGGACAGGATTACACTGCCTAAGTGTATGCGCAAGCACAGGTGCACTCTCTATTCCATCACTCTTATATTCCGGTGGGACAGTAAACCGACACGACCGGAGAGATATCAGGCGCAGGACCAACGGCTTTACGTGCCTTCCGAAGCATGGGGCTGATATACCGCCAACTTCCTGACTCCGGGCAGCTATTGAGAATTTTTTGACGGAAAAACTCTATAATAATTTTTTTTCGCACGACCCGGGATTCGAACTCAGGACAGTAGTCGCGCCACTACAACCACTAGACCAACGAGGCAGTTAATATCATCTTCATTACAAACCCATCCATTTATGTATGTAAGAATCTCTCTAAAGGCTACTTACAAATCAGACCCATGACACAGTGACACAGTCAAGCTGATATTAAGTAAATGCTGTGGCTAATTGATTACGTACGATCGATTAAGAAACAAAATGCTGCATTGTCACCCCTAAAGATTAAGACTGACATCTTACCAGTATAAAGGGTCTCCTGTTTCTGTCACTAATCAATGAAACACAGTAACATTTTACTAGTTTCAGCATGGTATTCAGTGCAAACGTGGTCCTCTGGTACAGACGTCTCATAGAAGCTAAAGATGTGATACATTGCGGCATGACTCTACCACGTACAAAAACGATTTCATTCATAAACTCCCTCTCTGTGCACCAATACTAATCGTTTAATATGCGTTTCTTAGAAAAAATAAGAAAGTCCTCGAATGTTGGCTTCACATCGGAAAATGTATCAATATAAATAATTTATACTATACTGTACGGATTCTACGCTTATTTTAACTTAAGGTCAGGTGGGGTAAGAGGAACATACTTTATTTTCAGTAAAATATTTTGACTGCTAGGAAGAACAGCTAAAGTCTTTTAAGATCTTTGAAACAAACAAAACTTGCCTTTATGTATTAGCTTCACATGTGCAAAATGTCATTACGCTATATCAGTTCTTACGACGATATTGACGTAAATGTCAAGATTAAGTAAACGTTCCTCTTCCCCCCTCACATGGGGTAAGAGGGACAGTCATTGTATTTCTTAAGATTGGAGTTTGAATTAAAATGTTCTTTGCTAAATGTTCGTTAATTTGTAGGTAGAACTGCTTCGGTCAAAATTAGATCACACAATCGATAAAATAAGGTATCGTTTGGAATGGAAAATAAGAATAAATTAATTCGGGGTAAGAGGGACATACAGGTTCGATCAGGGGTGGCAAACTAAAAAGAAATCGACCAGTTATATTTCTATATTTATTTAATCATACAAACAGTAGTATATCTTCCTAACTAGTTTTCCCCTAGTTAGTTACTCTTTAAAAATAACAATGGCACTTTAGATTTTAAACCTTTGCGGTCGTATACACGGTTAACAATTGTTGTTCCTGGTATATTATAAAGTTTTGATGCGGCGTATGCAGATATTGTTCCTTTTTTTACCGCATTAACAGCCTCACTTAATTTATCATTATCATATCTGTTTCTATCAGATTTTCTTATACATTTTCGCGGCATGTTTTATCATATATGTATATCATTCCTGCAACAGTCGAAAGTGCTATACCAAAATATACCAAAATATTACAATTAAAAAGAAAGGGACGTATATAAACGCATGAACCTTTATGTATCTCAACTAATTTAATATAAAGAAAATATTTGATTTTTTATTTGTTTGTTATGAATTAGATAACTCAAAAACTACATGTCCTATTAAAAAAATATTTAACACAAAATTAGTTAAGTTACACGTGGACGAAGTTGTGGGAAATTTCTAGTTTAGTTATAATTTAAAATTGTAGTAGGTACAGTCAGTCAATTCTTTTCATTTAATCTACCTAAAATTATAAATTATTCAAAATGTGTGTTACCCCTGACATGGTGTAAAAGAAACATATGTTCCTCTTTCACCGTGAATAGTGAGCCTCTTACCCCAGCTATTGTTTTCGGAGGTTTAGATTTTCAAGCGAAAGAAACTCATTAGTTATTTTTAAACTAAAATGGTTAATAAAAAGAAATAATTACAGTTTTCTCCGTATATCATTACATTCAAAATATTTTCAGCACTCTTCACCAAACTATTGGTACGCAAAAAAACGCGCTAACTTTGTACTAGTCGAATTCACAACTGTCAAACGTGTCTTCATTTTTTGTAGCTTCTGAGTCACGTAGCGATATCTATTGAAAACCGTTCAAACTATTTCGCCTTCATTGTTTTATTGAAGATCAGTTCATAGTCATAAGCACTTCGATTTACTCGTTATAGTCCCTAGTCCCTCTTTCCCCGGTGTCCTTCTTACCCCACCTGACCTTACTTTTATATTCTCGATGTTTCACAGCACAGCACCCATATTCACGGGGTACTGATGTGTTGACTTCTCAATGTTATGGTTAACCACGGCTATACCTCCAGATTGAAAATAATAATATACGCGATAAAATCCGTAATTTTTTTTAAAATGTGTAGTGTTCGCATAAATATAAGAAGTCCTTATATACTGTGGTGTTGCAGATTTCTCACTTACCAACACCTAAACAGTAGAGTCTTTTTCCTATGCTTCCATAAAGAAAACAATAAAAAAAAAACACTTACTGTACCAAACACACAGCAGCTGGTATTCTGTGAGAGCGCGGTCCTACCCATGTCGAACTGACCCATTCGTACTGCAACTATAATTATAGCTGTAGCGTGGCTCTACCACGTACAAAAACATATGTCAATTACTTTTGTTCTTTTGCAAATATCCTCATTACGGATTTTATCGCACAGAAACTTCAAGCTCTCCATAGCTCGCCGAGTGCCTTTGAGTGTCCTCTTACGTCCAGAAAGTGCCACGATCGATTCAGTAAGTCTTAACTGACAACTCAAAAACTTAAATAATTTCCTAGAATTTGTTAGCCGTAATAAATTCCTAGAATAAGCCAAGATAGTGTAATATTGTAATATACTCTCTACCTATACTTAACATATTGAATTATGACTGTATGAATTAAATAATATGCAACGCATTAAAGGTATGTAGGTTACCAACTTACGAAAGCAAGTTTGGCCAACATTTTAAACATAATTTTGACTAATGGCGTAATTAAGCCACTAGTGCAAGTGCGTTTTATTTGATATAATTTAACAGTACCTGCGAAAATGAGTTTAACCTCGATATTTGAAAAAATTATACTTTTCTCAGGGACAACCTCTATCTAGATCAGGTAATTCATTATCTCATTGCAACATTTCATCCAAATTTGTAGGCAATTTCCGAGAATTTAATTACATACGTATCTGTATATAATATACAAGTTTTGCTCTTCCTATTCATCTATGTTTTCCGATTTGTGAGAAGTATATCTTAGTCCTCAATGTAACAAAGCATCAGATTTCTGTGATCAATGTTTCGAGCTCCCCGGCTACTTGACCTAACTTGAAGAAAGGAAATATTTTTATCAACAAAACTTAAATAACACACCCGCTTTTTTTTTAATAGAAGAAGGGCAAACGAGCATACGGCTTTCTGATAGTAAATTGTCGACTGTTTCCAAAGCTAATGTTTCTTTTTTTTTTTTGAAGGACGGCTTAAAATGTATAAAATGAAATCAATGAAATTCTAGGAACGGCACACCCTAGCACACCATTTGATCTGCATTACTTGGAACTGATTTACCTTCGAGTAACAACTATTTACTTTCAGGGCGCAGTGAACCTTATCAGTACAGTTGTTAATGCTAACTTAACTCAATGATAAAATGCTCTTTGATGCTAACTGAAATGCTTTACGGCTTTAATCTACTTTTTTTTCTTTTCTTTATCCCTTAAACATTGACAAACGCTTAGAAAAGTTCGAACTTGTAAAATAATATCACAAACAATATTTAAAAATAAAAAATCGTAATTCATTCAAATTTCTATGCATTGTAATTTTAAAATTTAATTAAAATCACATATTAAGGTATTACATATAAATCTATTACTTTTGTTATAATAATAGCAAATCTTTTGTCCAACTATGATCACCAAAATCAATGAAAAGAAAGGTAAATATTTTAATGCTAATTAATGTTTCCAATCTTTATTTTACTGGCTAATTGCATTATTCTTATTTCGTCATTGAAGTAATATGTACTTACGTACTAGAACAGCTATCTCAAACAAAAAATGTGCGCTACTCTGTGTTCGCGGTTCGCGCGCTTGTTTTTTTTATCATAGAATAAACATAGGTAGAATGATCAGTAGGTAATTGTATATAGTATATTGTATTGTTGAATAGGTAAATTATATCGAGAACAATATTTAAATTTTGTCATTTATTTTGTTTATTATATTTGCTTATTTAATATAATATTACATAATAATATATCACAATTACATTTTAATGATATTTTTATCTGAATATTTTAAAAGGTATCTAAGTCAAATATAAAAAACATAATAAATGTATGTTTGACAAAACTTATTAACATAACATTTAAATTACAAATATATTTATTTAAATTAGAATAAAAGTCGTTCATAAATGCTGGGCACGCGACAGTTAAAAATTGACGAATTTATACCACTTTGACTTTGATGTGGAAACCTAAAAATAAAATAAATGAATAATAAGCAGATTTAAACATGAAACATTTTGCCAAATTATAATAACTTACATATGTTTCTACAAAAAAATGTATATTATAATATATTCGTCCTATACTTAAGTACCCACAGAAATGACGCATCTGAACATATTAATTTCATAATCCATGACACGAGATGGCGTCTTAGGAATAATTTGTTTTATTATTAACCTATAATACGTTTTTATTGATTAAGTATCTTATTAACCGATGAAAAGTAATTCCTTGGTTTTTACTGATATTTCTTGAATTATTTGTGCAATATCTAAGCACACACGACGGCATATTTTTATCAAGAGATTTCTTTAAATCAACAAAACACATGCCAACTCTACAAGCGCCTAGCGAGTGACTGATTAAAGTGCGGTGTATGCACCGCAGTTGAGTGGAACAGAGTAGCTGAATGCAGTGTCGCCTCTAGTACGTAGTACATAATAGCTCAATGTATTTCGTGGTACTTTTCTTAATTTTATGGCCAGTAAGACAGAAAGATGTTTAAAATTACTAAAATTTACAGATAAAAACAATAACTAGGTAATTAGCAGAAAATGGATTTACGTCGTTAACACTGGCTGTTAACAATTGCAAAACAACGGTAACCTCATTAGGACTGTGAAAACAAAACAAGGCATCAATTATTACTAAATGTGTAATTTATGACTTAGATTTATGACTCTACTAGTCGGATGTTGATTACAAATAATTGAAATTTTCTACAGGATTAGTATTTTAGATCATCAGGCAAAATTTCTACACAACAACAAAAATTGTTTTGTTGCACGTTTAATATTGTCTATTATTATTAAATTATTTAGGTTACCAAAATAGAATTTGCCTGTACTTAGAGACGTTTTAAGCACACGAACTAACATCCAGAACACGAACAATTATTTGTAGACATCATAAATGTCAATATTTCTCTAACATATTTATACTAAGAACCTAAACTTTTTCCTAAGTTATAGATAATCTAAGTCTTCTTCGTGATATTCTTTAAATTATGGTAAAACTGTATCAAAATTCACTCAGTAGTTTTTAAGTGAATACACCGACTATCAAAGTATGTAAAGTATTATATACGTTATTCATAACCAAGGCAAGAGTGAATAGGCTTTTGTTAAGATAAGTCAGTACGCTTTACCGTCTTGGGCTGCACCACCACTTACCATCAGTAGCTTATAATAGTAAAAATATAATATCTCATTGACAGACAGACGAGTTTGTTTTACACTTAGGCTGGCCACCTACTTACGGAATTCCGTTTCGGAATTCCCATTCAGGATTCCGAACCAACCATATAAAATCTATGACCCGTCACACACCTACGGTAGTTTTCCGTTCAAAATTTTGCGGGCAAAACGGGATTCCGTATGTGTGCGGCCAACCCATTCAATACATACATACTGAATCCCGAAACAGAATTCTGTATGTATGTGGCCGGCCTTAAACGAGTTTGTTTGTGTACCAAGTAAGTAAGTAATATTATCTTTATTTATATGAAAATAAATGGCCGTGCGCTAGTCCTGAAAAAACTCAAAAATGGCTCGACTGATTTTAATGTAATTAATGTGTGTGATTGAGTGTGGCCCAGGATGGTAAAGATTCACAATTATATCCGATAGATGGCGTTGTTTTCGAAATCCAAAATTCAAGCGAAGCCGGGGCGGACCGCTAGTATAACAATTTTTTTTTCAGATTGATCCGTGCACCGGTCATAATCATTTACTTACAAACTCTGATCAATAAAGAAAGATGGACGGAGCGCTACGTACATTTCAAGGATTCCAAGTGATGCCAACACCATGCCGAGTACCGGGACAAACTTGTGTATGAAGTCGAGTCTTTGCTGAACAAAGTCTAGGATTGGGGGCGACTAAATCTAGTCCAGTTTAATTCTCAGAAGACACAAGATTGCGCGTTTACATTTAAAAAGAACCCATTTGTCGTATCTCCCCACTTTCAAGGCACTCCCCTTGTTGCCTCAGCCAGTATCGGAATCCTCGGTGTCGATATATCGAGTGACGTGCAGTTTCGTGGTCACATGGAAGCAAAAGCGAAATTGGCCTGCAAAAATCTTTGGCATACCCAGCAGGGCGGGACAGT
Source organism: Parnassius apollo (assembly GCA_907164705.1). NCBI lineage: Eukaryota > Metazoa > Arthropoda > Insecta > Lepidoptera > Papilionidae > Parnassius > Parnassius apollo. The sequence goes on along the minus strand of CAJQZP010001449.1, from coordinate 4,279,612 downwards.
ATTTCATGCTGGCACATCATCTGCAAGGCGCAGGTTCGGCCGCACATGGAATACTGTTACTATCTCTGGGCTGGGACCCCGCAGTTCCAGCTCCTTCCACTTGACTACAAGCAGCGCAGAGCGGCTAGAATCATCGACGACTCTGAGGAATTGTTCGGATTAATCCCAGCCGCTAAAAATTATGAACGCACATCGCAGCAAAACTCCCGATGCCATCCACACCATCAGGATGCTTGGCGGTCCATCATTATACGTTTCACTGGGAGTTTTCTTCCACGTATGACCTCTCTGTGGAATTGTTTACCACCGGCGATTTTTTCGGACCGATACGACTTAGGGACCTTCAAGAAAAGAGCTCACTCCTTTCTAAAAGGTCGGCAACGCACCTGCAATTCCCCTGGTGTTGCGGTTGTTCATGGGCGGCGGTGGTCACTTAACGTCAGGTGAGCTGAATACTCGTTTGCCACCTCTCCTATAAAAAAATGCTCAACTTCTTACTATACTCACGCACACATCTTTCTTCTTTTTTTTTCTTTATTAGCCTATAAAAGAAAGGGTGGCACCACACCTATGCGCCTCAAATCGTGCTGTTAGTTGCAAGGGATTTTAGTTGCATATATGTACGTGAGTGCGGTTTTTGCTTCACTTTAAATTAACGCAGCGCTTCGTCTTTCTTTCTTTATTGGTCTGAGATCACAAACGTATGTATTTTCGATGTCATCACAAACTACTGCAAATATAGAGGCGATTATTAATATTAAAATAAGTTCTACATGATAGTTAAACGTCGATTCATCGATTACACAATCGACTTCTTGCGTAATAGTCACATTAGTAATTATAAATAATTAGAAACTAATAAAAAGTCACCAATCGACTATTAAAAAGACAAAAGATTTTAGTTTTTAATCCGTCATAACATAGTGTATTCTAGTTAATTCTTTTTTTTATTGAATAAGGTACACAAACAGACAGTAGTTATATAAAGTTCTAAAATTAAAAGAATATTTGTGTTGATCTAAACTACAGTTCAAAAAAGTGTACACAGCTTGTAGCCGTGGAAGGAAAAGGGGAGATCTCCCGCCGGGCAAGGTGTTCTGCCCGGGGAGCGGCCGACACTCCATGTGATAGTTTGGAGATGTTCCATATATACTGTTTATGATTCGGAATGCTGATAGCGTGATTTAAGCTTCGGTGTATTTCGCTTGTGGCGCGACGACAGCGCCGCCACATCACCCCCTGCTTAGACCGGAGGTCGATAGTGCAGTAGAGTTGTCGACGAATGTGCAAGTGCCAGGAGATTGCCTTGTAGTCTGCGGTGAGTCGAGAAGAAGGCAAGTAATCTGCGAGAGTGCCGTGAAGCAGAGGCGAGCAGTAAGGCTCAGAGCCGTGCCGAACACTGTATGGCGCAGAGAGTAGCTTGAAGGAACAGGAAGCATTATTATTCCAGTGCTGCGATGAACCTTGTGAAGCTAGATGGCTTGCAGGATATGAAGACTGCAGGCGATATCTGCTCGGGAGCGAATGGGTGGGGTATTCTATGACGATGATGAAGCTTGAAGTTTCCGAAGGTTGTTTGGTTGTTTGTTCAGATCACGTCGGGTGGTCACCACTGTAATAGTGGTACGTCGCAGGGTGTTCCTTCTTGGTGCTCGTACGGGGTCTTCCCCCTCGGTGTTCGTACGGGATCTTCCCCCTCGGTGTTCGTACGGGGTCACCACTGTGGCCGTGAAAGGAAAAGGGGAGATCTCCCGCCGGGCAAGGTGTTCTGCCCGGGGAGCGGCCGACACTCCATGTGATAGTTCGGAGATGTTCAATATATACTGTTTATGATTCGGAATGTTGATAGCGTGATTTAAGCTTCGGTGTATTTCGCTTGTGGCGCGACGACAGCGCCGCCACACAGCTTAATAATATAACTGCAGTAGAATCTTAGTCGTAGCAAAAATAAGCCTGATAATAAATAAGTACATTAAATATTAAGAGAAGCTCGTCAATTTCTTTTAAATCTAACAAGGCTACTATCGAATATATCTAGTTGTAGGCTTATTTTGAACTTGTAGCTCGCCCTGACTTCGCCAGGTTTAGATCTATTAATGTAATCTTATAATTAAAAAAAAAAAGAATATTAATAATGCTATAAACATTACTAATATTCCCCTTAACCACTCGTGGTAAGCTTAAATTGCTTGTGTTGCGAATGGTTCACGCCAGTAGTCGAATGGCGGATTCGAACCCACGACCTTTTTGAGTTCGCGTTCCGCGCCCTGCCATTAGGCTACTGTCGCTTTAATTATAATATCGTGGCATCATTTAGGTTTAAGATCAAAGACCATTTATACATTTTTCCCCACAAAAAAAAAATCTCCCAAGTTTTTGAAGATAATATAGCCTGAATTACTCGACGTATTACTCTCATTTGTTCAAAAATTTCTTTAGATTCGGTTGCGCCATTCAGAAGACAAACCCACACTGGTAGACAGACAGACAAAATTTTAAAAAGATTACTCATATTTTAAAGTCATGCAAGTAACCCCACAGTCCGATGTAAGACAGTTATATCAATATTATAGAGAGATACTTGAATATTACTTGTGTGTAGATAATTAAGGATAGATTTGAATTTATTTGTTTTAATGAAGACATACAAACTAACAAATAATAACTAATTTTAAACGAAGTATTGTTTGGCAAAGTCATAACATTAGAACGTTGATAGAATTTACGATCAACATTTGGCGTGGGCATATTTTTACGCACGTCACGTATGTAGCCCTTTATGGGGTTACCGGCTAATATGCAAACGGATCTTTCAAAGACAATCTTGAAAGACTTTTATTACTAAGAATTTTATTCGAAATTTTTTTTAAACAATTATACGATTTCTCAAAAAGGCTTCTCCAAGTTTTTCACACTCCTACTTTCACTCCTCACACGTCTATAATCACTCTTAGCATTGCTCACGGCCTGTTTGTCAAGTCTCATTAAAATAAATTCAGCCATTCCGAAAATTAGACTGGACGGGTAGACGTACAAAAAAAATTTAAAAATGGTTTTCGTGTATTAATAGCACACAATGACCTCCTCATCTGCATAAAAGACAGTAACTTATTTTATTAATAAGGTGACAAACGAGCACACAGTTCACCTGATGGTAAGTGGATGCTGTGGCCCATAGACATCCACATCCATCTTGGATTAAGTATCAAACTGCAACAACGAGCCAATGGGTGCGTTTGGCAGAAAAAAGCGCTAGCAAGCGCTTGTAAGCAAAATGGCGATCGTAAGCGGTAAGCGCTGTCAAATCGTAAGTAGCTATTTTCCTCCAGGACACGATGTTAGTTTTAACCGGGGAACCTAACCTAATTTAAATTTATGTTTGTAAAGTATTCATATTAAAAACTTACCAATCATGAATTTTTAATAACATGTATATGTTTATTCATGTCATTATATTACTTAAAACTAATATTGAACAAAACAACTTATAAACTCTACTTCAAAACAAACAAATTAAATAAGCAAAATGGCGGATTGTGTCAGCGCTACCGAAGTAGCAATCGTGTCCTGGCCGAAAACTATTTCAGTGCTTATAAGCGCTTGCTAGCGCTTTTTTCTGCCAAACGCATCCAATAATATGAGTTACTCTACTCCAAAGATTCAGTTATTCCTTCATGGGTGCAGTGTGGCTCTACCACTGGAATATGTTATGTTTGTAGAACAAATGGTTTGGCTCGACCGGTTAAGGACTACACCACTTAGAATACGAGGGTAAAATAGCAGCTGTTGTGTTTTTTATGGTGGTTGTAGAAAACCAAAGACCCTTTTTACTGATAACGTTGCAATACATCCATGCCTTAAGGGGCGAGAATTAAAGAGAGAATAAAAAAAAGTGAGAAAGAAAGAAATCTATATTTCCTAATTAAATAAAAAAAAAGTAAATTAAAAAAGTGACTTTCAATAAGTATTTTTATAATCTACATTGAATAAAAAAGTTTCTATTTCTATTTCGACTCTTATTCGAATACTGAGGACAAACATGGGGCGCCTTATTACCAGTAAAATCGCTCTCCGGTTATCTACGCACACTCTACGAAACACAGCAGCATTGAGTTGCTATTTGACGATGGTATTCTGTGAGAGCGTGGTCCTTACCCGGTCGAGCCGACCCATTCGTGAAAGATCCATAAAATAGTTGTAGTATGGTTTTACCACGTAAATATATAGACGATAGAAATATACTTTTGTTTTTGATGTGGTATGGTGAAAGATATGGTGAATCACCTAGGATAGTCTAAAAAATTATGAACAAATGACGGATTAAATAAAACAGTTTAGTATTTTATTCATTCAGAGAATATGTAGGCTAATTTTCGGAATGGATGAATTAAATTTGAAAAATAGAATTTTAATGATATATTGCTGTTGCACTGTGACCGAATGATAGAGTTAAATAATCGAGAGCAAAAACTGTGTTTATAACACCTATAAAAATGGTCAAAATCAACAGGCATCCCGTATTTTCCTGTTTTTTTCTCTCTCCAAAACTATATAATTATTGCAGAAGCATAAAACAAGGATTGTAGCTAAGTTTGTAGGTTCTTCTTTTATTACTTTATTTCGTTAAACTTAATCATTAATTTTTTGGTTTAAAATTAAATAAAAAATAAAAATATAAATTTCTTACAAAGTATATACAAAGTTGCAAAGAAATTTATATTTTTATTTTTTATTATAATGGATTTCCGCAAAGTAACGCCTGATTCTATCAATTATCTTAAAATTAAAAAAAAAAAACTATAAATAGATTTACGTGGTAGAGCCACTCTGCAGCTATACTGGTTGTAGCACGAATGGGTCGGCTCAACCGGGGAAGGACCACGCTCTCACAGAATACCAGCGTAAAATAGCAGCTAAAGGATGTTGTATTTCATATGGTGAATGTAGAAATTAGGCCGGAGACCCTTTTTTTGACCACGCATTTGCATTTTGTTTCTTAATCGAGGATATATGTAGATGTCTATAGGTCACAGCTTCCACTTACCATTAGCTAGACTGTGTGCTCGTTTGTCCTCCTTATTCTATATATAAAAAAAAGATGATATCGTAAGAAATATTTGCTCTAGTGTTGACATCCATAGAGAAAACAAAGAGTATGTTTGTATGGACTAAACGCAATCTAGACATTCTGTCTGTCAATCTAGGAATAGAACAAATAACTCAATTTGATAGTCTTATATTGAGTCAAAGAGTTAACAATCATTACGATTTATATCAAGTAAGGTGGCATCCATTAGTTACGTGAGATGTTTATAGGTAGAGAGGTGTCGAGCCGAAACTCACCCAATCTCACTTGGGGGAAAGGAGAGTCTCGACAAATATCACGTTAGGCCCGGTTTACATTTTGAGAAGTGACAAGTGCGAGTGACAACTGACAAGTGTCAAATGAGAAGTGACAAGTGTGTATTTTATTCCCACTTATCACTTAGCACTGCCTGTTCACACGCACTAAGCACTTGTCATTTGTCAGCTGCACTTGCCACTCGCACTTGTCACTTCTCAAAATGTAAACCGGGCCTAACTTTTAGTGCAAGAAACACTGTAAAATTTCGAGAATATTAGGTTAAATTAAGTAAAATAGGGCTCAAACCCACACAATAGATAATATTTATCGGGGTTATGCAAATCTCACAAATTATATAAAGTTATTAAGCAAATTATGTTTTTTTTTTTAAATAAAGCCAACGCAATTAAGCTCCAGTAAAAATACGCATTGAAAAAATTCACATGAGATTTGGGTGTTGAGTGAGGCGGTTGAGCCATATCTCACGACATCTCACCAAGGGGAGGGGGAGGGTAGAAAAACAGCCTAAATCTCGTATCTTGTGGAGGGATAGTCTAAGACGCCGAAAACGTTTTTAGCATAGGTCATTTCAATTATTACTTATTTTCTATACTAACTTACGCAATGTAGCTTAAAATATTCATGTCTATTATAGTAAGATGTATCGATAAACGAAACTGGTTTACCCATAAAAACATCGTTACGATGAACTAACTGCAGCGAAGTGAGTTCACATTTAATTACTTGGCCGCAGTATTTCCGTTTGTTTATTATTTTTGTGCTGTATACGCAATAAAACTATATTATATGGGTTTTATTTACTTGCTATGTAGGTAAATTTATAGTGGCCATTGGTCTTTTGTGACCATATTGGAGAATTTGTTTGTTAACGTACTTTGTGTTTTCATCGTAAATTTACTTACAAGCCTACAATTAGCGACCTGCCCCAACTTGCCTGGATAGGATATATATGTTGCGATATTTAGATATAAGATCAAAAACCATTTAAGTACACTTTTTAGTCTATTTCCAAAAAAAATTACATGTTTTCTGTTAAAATATAGCCTGGATTCCTCCAGACATTGCTTTCTGTTTGTTCGTAAAAGTTCATCAATATCGGTTCAGCTATTCCGAACATTAGTCCGAACAGATAGACGAACAAACAGAGCCCTGCGCCTACAAGAATTCAGTTATTTCAATATTGGACACACGTAACACTTCAATTTTATGTATAATTTATATTATATAATCAAATTTTTGGCGATTTACGGCCTTAGATACCTTTTGTCGTTCAATGTCGTTTGCTTAAATTACGTATGCATTATATGTCTCTTTCTATTGTCATTTAGCGAAAAGAAAAGAGACTTGAAGCATTTATTAAATTGATGGTTTTTACTTTACAAATATTTATAAATAAACTTAGCGTCATGTTTGACAAAGTACATGCACTTACCTCCCTCCCTCTGGTGAGATGAATATTTCCTATTCGTCGTACTGATTTTGTTATTGGTACCAATTGGGCTCAATTTTTAATAAACTAGTAAGGAACCAGAAAGTCCTTCTATTTAAATAATAAAAAGCGTGTGTATCAGACCTTCGGAGCTTCCACCTGCGCTTATTATATTATAATGGCTCGTAAATTTATTTAATAACGTACTTTTTTACAGTCCAATTACAGAATCTACGCTACGACGAAATAGAACAAAAGATATGATTTATTGAAAAAGTATTTAATAACTAAGAAAAAATTGTCAGTTATTCAAATAAGTATCATTATTCATTACAGTTGGATTTGCCACAAAAACTGAAAAATATTAAATAAAAATTCTTTTTTTCGCGAACACTACACATTAATTGAAACTACATTTACGGATTTTAGTTCTCGGCAGTTAAAAACAAGTAAAATTAAACGCGATAAAATCCGTAAGTAGTTTTATCCAATGATTGTTTAAAGGTTTGAGGATTTTACGTGTACTTACAAATAATTTGTAGTGTATTTAAATTAATAACTTAAATAAAATTATATTAAATTAATAAATTGAAAATGTATTTTACAATAAGAAAATTTTCATTATAGTAAAATACATTTTGAATAAATTGATGAACCATTGTTAAGCGAATTTAAAGTCGATGATATACTTAGAAGAAGGAAATATAAAAATACATCCAAATAACTAAATACGTATTATTTATTTACATATGATAAAAATATACAATATTTATTATCCTCATAATAATTCTAAGCTATAATACAGAGGAAAGCTTTCATGTGGCAGAATATTTTTGTTAAAAAATCTTTTAAAGAAAATGGTAGTTTTGTTAAAAACATAAAATGATTTGATGAATGATTTTTTTTTCAATATAGATCACATAATACTTATTTATATTAATTTTTTTTAATTTACTACTGGTTCGGATAAAACCTACATTCTGAGTTTCAGACGGAAGAATCAGCAAGAAACCCAGCGCGAATTTTTTCTAAACATATTTCACTTTACAATAATTTTGATTGTACAATTTTTCAATTTATTTTTATATTTATTATTTAATCCCAGGGGTTATTTTTATTAATACATTTTTTGATATTATAATAATCATTTTTAGGACAAAATACCCTAGTGTAGCTGCAGGATAAGAGAATCAACGTATTAAAATCTATGTGTCAATGGTCACCAGAAAGATCTATGTATCCAGACCTAGGAATGTATTTTTTATAGAATAAGGGTGTCAAACGAGTACACAGTCCACCTGATGGTAAGTGGATGCTGTGGCCCATAGACATCTACATTTATCCTCGATTAAGTGTCAAAATGCAGATGCGTTGTCACCCCTGAAGGACTAAGATGGAACGCCTCGTTTTCAGTAAAAAAGGGTCTCCGGTTCTCTACACTGGCCATACGAATTACTCTGATGTTCTGTTAGAGTGAGGTTCTTCCCTGGTCGAGCCAACCTACTCGTGCTACAACTATACTAATAATATAACTAGCGCATGGCTCTACCACGTAAAAGATTAAATACCACATAAAAATTATCGGTGTTTCGCGGATTCTCGAATAATCAAGCAGCTCGATCGCCGTCAATCAATCCATTCTGCCATCTATCAAAGATGCATCGATTAGTATGGCTTATTAAGACAGAAGAGAAAAATGTAGAGACACTGTTCGTTAAAACTTTAATATCTTAATAATAATATCTCATGTAACATAATTCAAAGTAAATAAATAAAAAGATGTGCATAATTAAGATATGTATGCAATGTTGTTGAGTAAAATAAATTAAGTATACACAGATGAGTTAATTCATACAAAATGCTTGAACCAAATACATGAACAAATTTCAACTAGACGCGATACAAGTAGAGTTAAATATTTGAATTTAGCGTAGAACCTAAGGCTTATTTAATTTATTTGCACTCGATTTCGTAAAGTTTACCAACATAATGTTTAAGGGAACGGCCGCTATCGAATATTTAATATATTTTTAACTCACCATACGTTCATTATACGTTTTAACTTTATGAATAGAGTCGGAGAGTAGAGCTTAGATCATTACTGATCTATTAACGTCATTACCCTGATTAAGCTAATGAAACAAATTAACTAATTAAATATAAACAATAATTTAAAAATGTCACTGTCATCTAATCTAATAAACCAAAAAAATAATTTTTGGAGAGTATAGCAAGAGTCGCTCCTATTTGCATATTTAAATGCGGCATGCTCCAATAACACTATTGTCTATGTGTACCAAGCAACAGTAACAAACGAGCACGTAGTCCACGTCGTAAGAGTATGCCATGGCTCCTAAACATATATATGTTGCCTCGATGTTACTCCTGAGGACCAAGATCAAATACCTCGTTACTAGTAAAAAGGGTGTCCAGTTATCTCACTAACCACTATACAAAACAGTATTAAGCTGCTATTTTGCGCCTACATTCGTGAGAATGTACTTTTTCGGTCAAGTCGAATCATTGGTTCTTCAATCATATATAACTGTAGCGTAGCTCTACGATATACAGCTCGTTTTGTCTTCTTTTACTAATTATAAATCAGCGCTCGACTACAACACCACCTAGTGTTAAGTGGTGGTGAAGCCCTAGACAGTAAAACGCACTATGATGATTCGATTGACCATATAATGGTGGTGTAAGGATATTATCTCTTAACCCTTATCGATCCGTGGGTGTCACTATGATGATTCGATTGACCATATAATGGTGGTGTAAGGATATTATCTCTTAACCCTTATCGACCCGTGGGTGTCACTATGATGATTCGATTGACCATATAATGGTGGTGTAAGGATATTATCTCTTAACCCTTATCGATCCGTGGGTGTCACTATGATGATTCGATTGACCATATTCGTATAATGGTGGTGTAAGGATATTATCTCTTAACCCTTATCAATCCGTGGGTGTCACTATGATGATTCGATTGACCATATAATGGTGGTGTAAGGATATTATCTCTTAACCCTTATCAATCCGTGGGTGTCACTATGATGATTCGATTGACCATATAATGGTGGTGTAAGGATATTATCTCTTAACCCTTATCGTCCCGTGGGTGTCTTTAGAGACAGCAGAGGGAAACTAGAAGATGGGCGGCAGCGTCTTTCTAGTAATGAGTAACAAGGGAATTAAACTGCGGTTACCAACCCATCTGTCGAGCGTGGCAACTACAAAAAATATCCCCCCTATTATGCAATCTAACGGGATGCCTTTGTTCAGCAGTGTTTGAAAGGATGAAATTGTAAAATGATGAATTATTCAATGATCTCCGTATGCTCAATCACGATGTTTTTGTTTACAAACGTTCACGTGTTTGACACAAGCTAGTTTGTGTTATCTCTATAACATTTTAAATAAATCAAATATTTACGTCAAATTTACGAGCATATCCGAACAGGGCACATCGATACATTCGCATAAATTCAATACATTGTTTGCGACCACGTTTCGTGCACAACGTCTACATAACAGGAAATCCTGCGCAATTTGACATCGACGGGCGTCCGTGGCCTCGTAAGGAGCCCATTTGCAACGCCTAAACGGTCCCGCGTAATTAATATGCAATTCAACACAATGTCTGTTTATATAAAAATCAAACCGCAGATTTATAAGGAGACAACGATATTAAGGTAACTTTTAATTATTAAATTTTAGTATGTCTCTCTTGCGCGTTAATTTAATTACAAATTTAGTCTCTACATAATGACGGAATTACATAATTCACTATTAACTATTCCCAGACTTAAATTAGGCTCCATTAATTACTTCCTTTGCCATTTAAAACGTAGTAAGTATAACAAGTAATGTGATTAGAGCAAAAATTATAAACAAAGGTGTGAAATTTAAAGTAAATTAAATTTTTAAGATAAAACTCACCTCGTCTTCCTCGTCTTCATTGTAAAATGGGTCAAAAAGCAAATTTTTCCAGTAGATAACATCTGGCGGTATCGCATAGGCGTCGTGGTCCCTCAGGTTTGCATAGAGAGGGCTCTCCCGGCCGACACCCTCCGAGCTCGCACTGATCGAGCAACTCTCGACCTCCACACTACCCCCACAAGAGCAACCCTCGTCCGTATAACTGTAACCGTACTCGATCTCCTCGTAAATGTTCTCGTCGGTGGTTAAAGCGTCGCGGACCGGCTCGTAGCCGTCACCGTCATCCGGCTTGTCCGGCGTCATCGCGGCAACTGAGCGCTCGTCGCACCTGTCTCCCACCTCTTGGAGCGCGTAAACTGAGTACTGCGCCGGTGTAAAGTCGCTCGCCGTGTCGAATGTTATACGCGATACAGTCGCGTGGTGCTGCGACAATACCTGACGGAGGATCTCGTCCGAGTTGTGAAAGCCGCTGGAGTGCGACCACACCACAGCGTACGCCCGCTTCGGCGGTTCAGCAACAGGGTTACACTCTTTGTAGCTCCAGCAAGTGCTCTCCGAGTCGCTGTCTGAGTCGAAGCGGTTAGAAGCACTGGGAGCTGACTGGATCGTTTCGTTCACTCGTAACTTTGTCCTAGGCATCGGTATCGGTACACTACGCTTAACGTCACTTTCCATCACTTTCTCACTTTTAGCAGGAGTGCTTGTCACGAAAGAGACATCAGATAGAGTCGTTTCACCGTCACTGCACTCAACACCATTGATAATACAATCCGTTGGCACTGTTTCCATTTTGCATTGCTTCGTATCCATTCCTTGTAGGCACTCGTCGAAAATGTTGAGGATACTCAGAGACACTTCCTTCTCCGCCGGGACGAGATTTCTTTGATATTCATCGAGTTTGAATATCTCCTTTCCGAGTTGGGAGAGGATTTCATCGAAGGCACTTTCCGATGCTACGTCAGGTTCCTCGACCGTTGGAGGAGGCGGGCACACCGTTATTAAAGGATCGTATTCCTCTATAGAAGCGCGTATTGCGGAAAGCCAGTCGATTATCGGCTGCGCGGAGCGATCCGTACACAGTGTCGCCGCCACAGCGTTCGGAAGCCAACTCCTGACCTCACACGACATTCTGTTACCGCCGCAAATACGATAACCGGTGTATGAATCAACGCTAGGAATTCCGCGAAGGCTCGTGGCTTAACACGTCCATTGTGCACCGCGTTCTAGATTGTTTGCAAACGACGTCGTCCCCGTACGCGTCTCGTTACTGATATCGACGACATTTGCACTCAGCTGTGATTGCTTATCAAACCATTTTCTCCCCTAAAACTTGTTGCTTCGGAAACATAAGACCTATCGCTGACCTGAGCGATATGAATATATATTTGCTTTAATTAGTAAAGCATTCAATCCTGGCTGTTGATACTGATTTGTCTGATAATAATTAAAAAAAAAACAATCACAATGACTTTGACATTTGTTCGCGCGCTTTTTCCTCCCGATTAAAAAAAATGTGAAGACGGAAGCGTCCGCTCGCGCCACGTCCACCGCGATAGTGCTGTACCGGGCAATTAATTGGATGCGTTCATTCTCAGCAGAGTCTGTGACCGATATTCAACGTTATTTCTGTGGCGGAGCGCGGGCGCATGGCGTAACCGCACTAAAAACTAAAAGCAAATGCAATGTGCATTAGATAAATGAAGCAGATCGGGCGCCGGGTAAACCTACATAATACAATCTGCTACAGGCACACGTGTTCTAAGCCTTCGGGTCGCAGACTTCACACGTCAAAACGCAACTCCTTTGTTATTAAAATCGGTACCAGACTCTACGATCTATAAGCGTCAGTAATTCATTGTAAATGTATTCAGTTAAATAAGTACGTCATATAAAGGAAAACGTAAGTGTTCCAGGAAGCAAATGCCTTATCCAGTTTAAACATAAAAGAACAACTATAGAAACAACAACCTACAGACTTAATTATTTCCTCATAAATCATCTGAATCTACATGCACAACTCAAACTTACTGATGTTTTTTATTCTTATAGTTCTTACTAGAGATGGCCCAAATATGAATTTCACCGAATACGAATATTCGGCCGAAAGTTTGGTAAAAGTTTTACATGTTCGGTGAACATTATTCGGCACGGTCACCTCGGTACCTAACCAATTTATGTCGAAACTTGTTTCCGTAAAGATCGCAGAATTAGCGTCGGACCCTGCCCCTCGCTCAACATCTTATTTTAGAAAAACTGACAACCAAAGTAAACTGAAATGTACAAATATAATGTAATGTTTCTTTGTTTTCTTCCAAAAACATTTTATCAAGCTATATTTGCTATAATTGGAAATAAATATACAGTGTCTCAAAAACATAACGGTGTACAAGTAGATTAAATAAAATATATTTTCAACAGCAAATTTATGAAAGACATGTCATTACTCAATTTATACATTTCAATACAATAGACACTTTGAGTACCACGAATGTTCGGTGTTTTAGCCAAATATTCGGCCGAATACGAATATTCGGTAAAGTTGCCGAATATGCCGAATACCGAACATGAAACGAATATTCGACCCATCTCTAGTTCTCACAATTCACGACTGCGGTCGACCTTTGGATGTGGTTCGACATGTGCATGCACACTGTCACACTTTTATTTTTACACTACACTAAAAGCTACCATCGAGTAAAAATAAAAATGAATGAGATAAGACGACGTTATCACCAATGCTGAGGGTACTTCAGTTTTGTACACTAATCAGGTAGTGTGAGGATCCATACATTGTGGTCCACGCTGGTCCATCCCCAGCTAAACCGACACATTCGTGCTGTCATGATACAGTTGCAGCACGACTCTACCACTCCAAATGTTCCTTTACCCACCAGTTCTTATTACCTCTTGTTCTTCTGTACGAAGTTTCTTCTTTGTTATCATATACAGATTGTTATATTCTGTACTAGCTGTTCCCCGCGACTTCCTCCGTGTGTAATTTGGGGTTTTAGTGTTTTTGCGTGTAACCCTAATTCTTTACTAAAATAAAAGTAGCTTATGTTAGTCCTTATAACATCAGCTATCTGCCAGTGAAAGTCTCGTCGAAATCGGTCCATTCATTTCGGAGATTAGCCGGAACAAACAGCCAGACGAAATTTCCAAAAATTGTGTTTTTGTTATAAGTACCGTATAAATACTTTCATGTGTATTTAATTTAGTAAAAAGCTGATATTTTGACATTACAAACAGACACTCAATTTTATTTATTTGTATAGAATATAGATAGTTTACCGCTGAATATTCTGGATTGCAACTTTTTTCTTTATTTATCTTTTTTTACTAAAGGTTTTAAAGAATTATTTTAAAATTTAAATGTCAGTTATTTTCAACGACGAATTCCTTTCCAAACATACTTTATGTGAACTACATGTGAACCTATAGATTATCAAAATTATGACAGGAAGAAGAAAAATGAAAAGGCCAGGGTAAGCTTATATACGGCCCTATCTTAGCACAGGTGGCGACATCTTACGATCCTTTCTAACTATTAGTCTCTAATATATGTATTATATATACTTTTTAGGTTTTTAGTTAAATATACATCTAAACTACATCACAGGATAGTTTTAAACATTTTGAAAGCAGATACACTGAAGAACTTTTTAACCGACTTCAAAAAGTACGAGGTGCTCAATTGGACTGTATGTTTTTTTTGTGTGCGTTACCTCAGAACTTTTTTCTGGGAAAAATGATTCCTTTATATTTAAAAGCTGGTGCTTCTCGTGTGGTCCCGTATAAATTTGATCAAGATCTGACTTGCTGTTTTTGAGTTATCCTTAATAATGCGTATTTAATTGTCTTTGAATACATTGATTATCTTCTCCTTTTATTTATATTGAAGTTTGATGTACATTTTTTTTTAATTTTACCGCTTGTTAAAGGTCATATTACCAACCATAACAAAACTTTGACAAAATCTTTGCTCCAGAAATAATTTCTTCATACACCTATTAAAGACTTTTAACTTTATTAACACATCCAAGTACTTTCTATATTGCTAAATTCCCGAAACAACAAAGGGCCCGAAATCGACTTTCTAACATGTGTTGCGGGCCGCAGTTTAGAGCCCGCCTAATGAATACACAAGGAACCTCAGATGGCAAACTACAAGGCGTAGTCATTCACAGGCGAAATTAATTTTCATTTAACGCCACGTGATAAGCGCATGCATTCCTATAGCAACAAAGGCGAATATTCTTAAGAAAAAGGGTGGCATATGCGCTGTTATATTTTTAAAATAAGCTGTCAATGAGCACTGTTTTAGCGCGTCTCACAATATGTGCATTATTAGGTTTAACGTCACTTTAATAAATATATAGATAGATACGCCCAATGCGCATTAAAACACAATAAATATAAATAACGATAACATTTTTATGTTCTCAATTGACAGGTACATAGACCATCCTCATATATAAATATTGCTTAATAAAGTATATAGAATATATAGCTTAGCTATAATAAAGTTGCAGCACGAATGGGTCGGCTCGACCGCGGAAGGATCGCGCTTTCACAGAATACCAGCGTAAAATATGAGTAGAAGCTTCATAGTACTGTGTTTCGTATGTTGAGTATAGAGCACCGGAAACTCTTTAAACTGTTAATGAGGTCCTCAGGGGTGACAACACATTCATATTTTGAATTTCATTCTAGAATAGATGCGGCATATCCACTTACCATTTGGGTGGACTGTGTGCTCGTTTTCCACTCTTATCCTATTTAAAAAAAAACTAATAAACGATGACATTTTTTTCTATCCTAAAAAAAAGTGTAAAGATACACAGATACAAAGAACCATTTGTTGAGAATCAGTGTAGTTATATTTTCCTGAGATACTTTAACCTGCCATTCAGGAAATAATTCTGGAAAGAACATTTCTAAAACCAATCATAGACAAACAAGTCCGCCCATTGTAGTCTTACAATACGAGTAATGAATTATTAAATAAAGAGCTGTGATAGCTCAAGAGATAAGTGCTCGCTGTAAATTTCACAGTTCGCGAGCAATCCGGGTTCGGTTCCCTGCTGGTAATTATTAATTACTTACAATTTTAAGTGCTGATTTACCACGTGCTCGGCAGTGAAGGATAACTTTGCGAGGAAACCTGCATGTCTGAGAAATAAGAAAAAATATTTCGAAGATGTGAAGTTCGCCGACACGCGTTGGGGCAGCGCGGCGGACATTTCCTTGCCCCAAAAAGCCCTCTCCGAAACGAGAGGAGGCCTGTGCCCGGCTGTGGGACGTATATAGGCTACAACTTTAACTTTTTAACTTTAAAATAAACAATATTCTTAGGCTATTATGTCTCTATATAGAAACAACTAAATGAGTTATCGCCGCAGCTGCGTATTCCCTCCGCCTCCAATTCAGCCAATTTAAGCCCGGCTCCGACTAATTACACTAAATAGGTCTCAATTCGTTGAAGCCGCCATTTTTCATTACGATCGAACTAGTGAGAAATGAAATTAAGAGTAAAACGGAAAAAATAGTAGGTATGTTAAAGTATGAATAACGTTCTTCTTACAGCTGCAATCTTTTGACAGTCAGCTAGGCGTTATAATCTAAGTAATTGTCAAGCTAAGTATATATAATGATTCCTAAGTACAGAATAAATAATCTCCTTTGATGTCGACTGCTTGCCAACGTTTAATAACCTACATAATTATCATTAATCAGATAAATCGCGCACGCAAGCTATATAAAACTTTATCGCTGCGCGCTAGTGTCCATATTACTTTGCGTCTTTTCTGCTTCCTAAGTCACGGCGGACTTTCCGAGGTTATTAAGGGATGTCAATAGAAATTAAAAAAATACATTGCGATAAGTTAAGTTACTTAGGTGAAGTACCTATTCTAACTAGGATCGACTGACCATATTTTCGCCCCTATGTGAGTTCTGCGATGCCTAATGCATGCAAATTGCAACGGGAATCACGATGCTTGGTTCGGAAGAAATAGGTGGATAGTGTAAACAACTAATAAACCTGAAATACGATTCCTAACAGAAATATGATCGCATTCTACTTAGTTAAAATCTTGTTAGTATACAAAGTTTTAATTTCAGTATTTTGTGTTATTATAACTTAAAATATTTTAATTACAAAAGATAAGTATAGGTATGTAAGTAGATACTTGAATAGTGAAGTAAATTTTAACTAATTTTTGTAATAAAGTACTTAGGTATTTATTCTGTAGATCAAATTATTACTTAATTCTTTTTTGCTGTAAGTAAAGTACCTATTTAACAAAAATAAAAAAGAAATAAATTCACCTTTCAAAACTTCCTTCTAAAATCCTTCGGTAACTTAAGGAATGATATGAAACTTTTTTTTTTGGTCATTTAGTATCCATCCACGCAACAATTATAGTAGGAACGACGCTTAGCCATTATAATTTATCAAATAGGCAATGTACATAATATATAATTTTTAAAGTACATTAAAACTTTTACAACTGTATTATCCTACTATGAAATATAGTAAACACTAAACAAAAACTATTTCAATAAGTATTTCCATAAAACTATTTAGGTAAACAGCATTAAAAAACTTTAACATTCAATCGTCTACAACGCGCTAGCCCCGCCTGCGTACTATTACACCGTCGGTGACTCGCAATTTCAGGTAATTATTTTACGCAGGTAGCAAGAGTAACAGAGGCCTGCTATAAGTGCTATTGGTTCGAACCCGCATGGTACATGTATTTGTGTGGCTTAATAATAATGGTTCCGGGTCTGACTGTCTATACTTGTCAAAATTTATGTATTTAAACTATACAGGAGAAAATCCCAGTGTGATACCGTTTTTTAAACAGAAGAATTTTAACTCGTATATCACCTTGTAATCAGTAATTCCTCCACGTCGTCACTCTACTACACCATGCTCACCAGTACTGTATTGCCATTTAAATTTTCTTTTAGATTACACAAAACTCTTTATCTCATCATCATCATCATCAGCGTAAGTCTACTGTTGGAAAAAGGCCTAGATTTACACTTGGTAGAGCCACGTTGCAGCTATATTATGGTTGAAGCACGAATGTGTCGGCTCGACCGGGATAGAACTACACTCTCACAGAATACTACCGTAAAATACGAGTAGCAGCTTAATGATTCTGTGTTCCTTCTAGTGAGTGTAGAGTAACGTAGACTCTTTTTACTGGAAACGAGATATTCCATCTTAGGCCTCAGGGGTGATAACGCATCTGCATTTTGATACTTGATCGGGAATAAATGTAGATGTCTATGAACCATAGCAATCGCTTACTATCAGGTGGACTGTGTGCTCGTTTTTCATCCTTATGTAATAAAAAATGAAGCTGCAACGTGGCTTTAATACAAGTCCCTTTTTTATGACGTACACGGAACTGTTTCTTACATTATATGTAATACCCAAATACCTAAAATTTTATCAGAGAAGCTATAATTAAACAGAGCTCTAAGGTTAGGTTATGATTACTTTGGTAGAGTATGCAAAGATAATTGTTATTCCTTAATATATTACTTTAAAATACAATCGCATGTTCATAAAAGGTTAAAAGCGATAAACTATGTATCAACGTTAAACATGATATTCTTAAACTTATATACAACGTATTTACATAAACCAGTGGTCACCAAGTGGTTGAAATTAGACTGTACTTCATAATTTTATAAGTTTATATATTAAGCCACTTGCTTTTCACAATATAGAATAAACGCTTTTTGCCTTAACATACAGTCCTATTCACGAACATTAGATCACACACAATTATGTATGGTAATTAATTGTTTGTAACATTTAAAAATTCTTTGCCAACAATCTCTACTCCGTTCGACTGTTTGCCCACCGACTTATGTTTGGCATTGGCAATACGAACGTAAAAATACGACAGACTTTTAAATGCTTGACATTGGCAGTATGAACATAAATAATTAGTGTTTTATTTAATTTAATTAACATATTTGTAACACATGTTATACCTAATATATAAATTTTACTAAATAAAAAGGGTATCGGATGCTCTACACCACAGAACACCTAATATAGTATTAAGTGTTCTGTGCTCTACACTCACCATACGAACCACAGCAACTTTGAGCTGCTATTTTACGCTGTTACTCTGTGAGAGCGTTTTGCTACCCCGGTCGAGCCGACCCATACGTACTTCAACCATAACATAGCTGCAGCATAGCTCTACCACGTAAAGTCATCCTGAAGACTGGAACAGGCGGACACGGAAAGGTGCAGTGCCACGCGTACGCAACCTTATTCCAGAGAGTTCCGTAGATATATCCGATGAGTTGTACGAACAGACCTGATAATTTACCTTCAAAGATTCTACCTAATATAATAGTAGATATGAGGGTTAAAACACTCGCCCGACCCGAGATGCGCAGTTATTAAAAGGTCACGCCCGGCGACCGCGGGCCCGCATATTCAAATCGGGAACGATGATAACGCACCCGAAAGCCCCTATTCCAAATGATAGCTAATTTTGTTTATAAATTTATTAATATTTGTATGTAGGTTTAAAAATGTTACCATGTGTGAAATTGTTAATTGTAATTATAAATGCTACTTGTCACTTCCTTACCGGTGAAGGAGAACGTGGTATTCGTGGAAGAGCCTCGCTACAGCTATATAATGGTTGTAACACGAATGGAGCGCCTGGTCGGAAATATGTTCTAAGACAAGGTTCCCTCACGATGTTCTTCTTTTTTATAGAATAAGGGTGACAAACGAGCACGCAGTCCACCTGACAGTAAGTGAGGACTGAGTAAGTGAAGCGGTGATTGAGAACTAAAATTGAATGTCTCGTTTCCAGTAAAAAGGGCCTCCGGTTCTCTACACTCATCGTACAAAACACAACAGCATTAAGCTTCTATTTTACGCTGATATTCTGTGAGAGCGTGGTCCTAGCCAGGTCGTGCAGGCAACGCATTAATTTTACAACCATAATATAGCTGCTGTGTAGCTCTACCACGTAGGAAACTTGGCAGTGTTGGTGAATTCTTCCTATAGAAAAGGCACATCTAGCAGTTGATAATAATAATAAGAGGAGAGTCATATGAAAGTTAACACAGTTCGTTGGAGGGATGGAGGTATAGACATTTTTATAGATAAGTTTAATTTAATTTTCGTTTATAGGAAGACCATAAAGTTATTTTTCTTATACATTATACACGTTCTTAGTCATGGTATATATGTATAAATATATATATATATATATATATATATATATATATATATATATATATATATATATATATATTACGCTATACGCTGCAGCTATGTCCTAGCACGAATGGGTCGACTTGACGGGAGAAGGACCACGATCTTACAAAATCTCAGTCTAAGATATCAGCTCAATGCTGCTGTGTTCCGTATGGTGAGTGCGAGCAGATCTTAGCCGTGAGAAATGACAACACATCTGCATTTTAATTCTTAAGCGAGGATAAATGCCTTTGAGCCACAGCATCCAATTGCCATCAGGTGGACTGTATGCTTGTTTGTCAACCTTATTTTTTTTAAAATACACACTAAACAACATAAAACCCATCTCAATCGATAAAGCGAAAATAAATCATTAAAATAAATAAAACGCGTATTTACATCGAAACAGGCCCATTAGTTGTAATTCATTTTCCCGCCAACTATTTCTTCAGTTCGCTGTAATGGCGGCCCGAATTTCCGACGACCGGATGCGACGTATTTGTAACGTCAGACACCCGTTGTCACATCGCTTGTTGCTGTATTAAAATTGACTTTTATCCGCTACAATGTTTTATGTCAGTGCTGATATATAATCTAAACTTGGAAGGGATTGTTTACCAGACTAATTTACGGATTAAGGCGCCGGGGCCAGGCCGTGGTAACAGTTTGCCCGCAGGGTAGTTTTTGGCGAGATGTTTGGAGTGGCAATATCACGGGCCATAATAGAGTTCCCCAGCAAGTTTTTCATTCGAAAGCTATGACCAAGGCAAGCCAAGTTTCGGTCAAGACGGCAAATCTCATAGGAGACGAGCTACCTGCGCAGGACAGGATTATAGTGCGTGTGTATGCGCAAGCTAAAGTGTATTATTTATTTCAGACGCACGATCAACGGCTTTAGGTTCTTTCTGAGGCAAGGGAGTGAAAAACCTCTTACTTCCAGACTCCGGGCTGCGATTGAGAATTTCTCGACAGAAAAACCCAATATAATTTTGGCCCGACCAGGGATTCGAAATCAGAACCCCACGATCAGCAATTGCGTTCACGACCACTAACACCACGAGACAGTCATTTATGATTAATCACAGTCTCTAGTAACAACTCATCGAGCCGCCGAACAAAAACAACGCACATCGGTAATTCTACATTAACACAACATAGCAAGTAAGTGGGGTAGCGGTTCGATTCCCGGCCAATGCATAAACATTGGCCCACGCGCCAACAGCCGTCATGTTCTGTTTACTACAACAGGATCATTACATGAATAATTTATTCGCTCTTATGATAAATATGTTATGTGTTTTTGTTTGCACGACTCGAACGCGAATCGGATAAGTTGGGCTCTATACGTATAATCGTATAATAAAAATACCGAGTATCACTCACCATAAATTATCTCCACTGACGTATATATTAATTATAGGTTACTCTGTGCAACTGATTAATTTTATTCTGTACGTATGTAAGCACGATATCTCACGCATATACTCAATGGTTTAGCTACATTTTTCCATTCTCTTCAGTATTTTATCTATAATGACCCTCTCTTTCTCCATCTTTCTATCGATCTATCTCTTTCTTTTTCCTAAATTAAATTAAAAAGAGCGGGTAGTTAAAACTTATTTTAACTATTAAGAGCCAGTGCTTGACCACTATACAACTTGATGGTGCGTGGTGATGCAGTCGAAGTTTTTTTTGTTTGTTTTTTATATGATATGATAAAGTTGGCAAACGGGCACACAGTCCACCTGATGGTAAGTGGTTGCTGGGGCTCATAGACATTTACATATATCTTTGATTACGAATCAAAATGCAGATACGCTGTCACCCGTGAGAACTTAGATGGAACGTCTCGTTTCCAGTAAAAAGGGTCTCCGTTTCTCTACACTCACCATACGAAAAACCGCAGCGTCAAGCTGCTATTTTGCTGTAATCTGTGAGATGAAAAAGTGGTAGATGGTAACCTATGTTCTGTAGTGGACTTTGATGGACTGACTGTATCATGATAATGACGATGAAAACTATCCATTTGTACTATTGTAGCCCTTTCGTTTGTTTATAACTAACTAAAAGTGAGAGTGATAAAATGATAAAGAGTGATCATCTGGTAAGTAATGTAAGAAGTTGATAGATTCAGGTGACTCCGTTTTTAATATTCCGTACTCAGGAACGTGCTTTATAGCATTCCTTTGGGACTATGTTCAGCAGTGGCATACAGCTGTAACGGTGAACGATGATAAATTAAAGGTGATGACCATGAGATGATGAAAATCTTTTATTAAAATCTGAGCTTTTGCGGCGCTTTTGTACTGTCCATATTTTTAAGAATACTATCGACCTAAGGCTTTGTACGGTTGATTTCTGGATCTCGACAACTCCACTAAATTATATGCTTTGGTAATAAATGTCCTGTAATTATATTAGCAGTTAAACGAACACCTAAAGTTTCAGGTCGAATAATATTACTAATAGCTTCAATTAATACTATAAATGGTATTAAAGTACTTGAGGTTCCTTGAGGAATTATGTGAATAAATATATGTTGATAATTATTAATTCATCCATATATTATAAATCTAATTCATAATGATAATGAAATTGATAATGAAATAGTTAAATGACTTGTTCTAGTAAAAATATAAGAGAATGTTGTATTAAAGTCAGTCGGATCAATTAGTTCACTTTGCTTTGGGGTACTACGATCCGAGTATTTTGAGCACTCTATCGAGTTTTTTCAGTCCCCTAACACTGATCTGTAGTAATTGTTAAACTGTGGGAATCTTTTGAGTGATATTATTCTAAATTATGAAATAATGATTGAAAATTATGAGTTCAATGATTTAAGAGTAGGATAAAGAAGGGCTGAGGCTAGATATTTTTTTGTAATGCTTTGTCTGCATTCAGGTGTTTTGAGACATTTACTTAACGTCTTCACAGGGAGAAGTGTGACTTTTCAGGAAGGCCGAATGTTAAGGGTGAGGGTACATTTGTCGTAAGCACCACCTACCGGGTCTAATTGAAAATCTACACCATTCTCGAATCAACTTAATCATACACACAAAATATTCATCAAAATCGATCCAGCCGTTTTGGATTTTAGTAGCATACACAAGAACTGAAGAAATAAATGTATAAAGATTAGAGTGAACAACGAACTAAAGGTCAACCTGATTGTGAAAACTGATGTGGCTTTTCTAGCCCATAGACATCTGCAACCACCTACAAACAAACAAAACGACGGGAGTGCCGGCAGAAGTGTAAACTTGAATATTAACGTTGTGCATTTTTGATATTTTGGAATGCTTAGGGAATAATTTTGCACGAATTGCTTTAATTATCAGTATAAAAGTACTATCATTTATGTGGTAGAATACAATATTTATTTATTGCGCTATCGTACACAAACATGACAATTTACATTACATTCGTGCAAGCGTCCTGCGCCGCCTAAACGAAACAGCAGGCGCAGGCGTAAATTTTCACCGCGCCGTAGAAAGAGAGGGGGGATACTTCCTTTCCTACGCCTTCCGTCTTACGCATTTTCGATCAGGTCACGTGTCCTGACGCGAGTTTAACATTTTTTACCCATTACAAAAAAGTGTACAACGCCGCTAAAGAAGTTTTTACTTCAGAAACTACAGAGTAGTTCATCCTTGCAATGCATAAGAACAAATATTATATGGCGGCTGTACACGCTCATCGAGACACCACGAGACAGGCAGAGTACGAGTGTGTACACGGTGCTCTCATCGCGGCGCGGCCTGTTTCGTGGCCCTCTTTCGCTTTCGGAAGCCTGTCGGTTTTTAGCGCTCGAGTCAAAGGGTCTCGAGAGTCTCGCGATAAAACGGGAGCACACTCTATTCTATTTACCATTAATGGTTCTGTTACAATATATAGAAACCATTCACCATCTTCTTCTTCGCCATGGTTTATTAATTTTATTTTTATGGTAAATGTGTAAAATGTTATAATAACTAATAGCACAAAGGCAACACGCAACAACCGTTTCATCTAGGTCTATCGCAGCGGGCATACGTAGTTCCAATGATACAACGAGTGTATACATGGTGTGTTCTCGTGTCGAGCCTCTACGCGACGAGAGGCAAGCGAGGCGATGAGACGAGCGTGTACAGCCGCCATCAGAATTTACTAGGTAGTATTACTCCTTTTTGGGTAGATACCGCCCTCTTTCCTCTTTCTAAAAGATATAGAGCGTTATAATTCCAGTTAACAATGCATCTGTAGCTTTTTTTGTTTGAAGCAGTTGCAGGTGTCCATTAGCTACAGCAGCTCTACCATCAGGAGGAGATAAGCTCGTTTGTCAAAACAGTTTTATGAAAAAGTGGGTTTCCGCAAAGCGTAATTACTACTGGTGAGTAGAGAGTTGTTTCCTCTAACGTCCGAAGGTGGTATATTCAGCGGAAAACCGCAGCCAGCGGAGTTTTACCATATCGCGCGTAGGGCAAACAAAAAATGTTTGTTTAATTTTTTTACAGTGGTAAATGATATTGCAGTAATTATTTTGCCTTTTATTTTCCATTGGACATATGATCCAAAATTCAACCTATCTCCATGCTCTGATGTCCATACAATACAATTTTTCGTAAGGTATGTCTTTGTGTGACAAAAATGTTGCCATTTATCACCTTCGAAGACTAAGATGGAATGTTTCGTTATCAGTAAACAGGTTCGGTTCTGGTCAGTCACGTTGATTCTGTAAGAGCGTGATCCTCCCTCAGCCGCGCCGACCACCGACCCATTCATGCTACAGCTAAAGCAGCATGGTTCTACCACTACACTTATATACGCTTCTGGACAAGGCCTTGGGTAAACTATGCGCTTGCGATTTACTGTTTTGCTTACAGCGACATCTTAAAACTGCAATAGGAGTTGTCAATCCGAAGGTATTAGGAGCATACAAAGACAATATTCTTAGAAAAGTACATTAAAATGTTAACGAGGATGTAACAAACATAAAAATTGTCTATGACATGATGGAAGTAAACTGGCATTCGTTTACGCCTTCCGCTTTCCGTCGGACATCTTGACCACGTTTGCGGCAGGAAGGTTGATGATCACCGCATAATTATTTTGCAATTACTATGACATTATACATAAGATATTTAATGTAAATTAAGTGAGCAGTTATAGGTAATTATATCTACTCGGTGTTGTAAACATATTATAGGTATAAATTCTATTGTTTCAATCAAACAATATAACATAGAGACATTTTAGTGATATATTTTCCGTTATTTTCGCTAAATATAAGTATTATGAAATCATAATATTATTATAATTTAAGATACCTATCTACTTATTACTGTAAGTTATAAAATAAAATGTACGAACTTTAATATCTTTATTCTTAGTCTGATAACGAATGTGTTGTTAATATTAGTCATGATTAGCTTTTGCCTTACTTGTATTCAAAATAAAAAATATTTTTGCTAGCGGGAACGACTGCTATCGAATAACTGTACCCGTATTAATAAAAATAAGAATTGATAAAAATAATTGAGTTCGTGTAATATTTTTGTGATATTGTATATTATTGTGAATAAATAGTGAAACAGATAAAACAGGTGATTTAATAGTGATAAAACCTCAAATAATTTAGACCCCTTGGTCATCGTGAGATTTAGTTATCATCGTCTGATTAAAAAGTTTCCCAAAAACTGCGCGATGTAACGTATCGATGTTTTTAAAAAAGTACACGCACATCAGACGAGGCTAATTTGACATAGATGCCTTTGCCTTAAAAAATAGATTTTTTTAAAATGTTATGTATGTTTCATAACACCAATAACAAAATAGCACTGGCAACTTCAACTTTGTTACACGAATATTTCACTCAGCAGGGATTGGAACAGTCAGAATAACAGTCGAATATCGCTATAGTTTTCATACGGCTCATTAGAGGCCGCCATAAGCCGGGTGTTTCCATAACACATATTAAATATAGCCGCGTCCGCTCTCTGGCCACGTGTTGATAAAATTTATAGAGTTTCGACCTATTACAGTTTGTGGGAATTCGTATTTCCATGCGTTCTTTTATATTCCTGGGACGCTTTTACGTATTTAAATAAATGTTTACCGTTTTATTACAGATTACAGTAACAGTCCATTGTTAAACATAGACCTCCCCCATAGATTGTCTCATAGGGGATTTTTGCCATGGTTGCCACGCTTGGCAGACGCGTTGGCAAAACACTGCTGCGCATCTCCTGATTTGTTTCTTCCTGTTGCCTCTTACGACACCGGGATGTTATGGGGTACCTAGTGGTTATTCTTACACCACCACTACACGACCCCAAATAAATATCTAATAGCCGCTGTAATATAAACTACCACGGTACTTGAGCGACCATCAATATATATAAACGGTGGTTGATTGCTAGATACCGACCGAATTTCATTTTCGGATTTAAACCGTTTTCAGGCAAAATAATATTTTTGGCTATATATATATATATATATATATATATATATATATATATATATATATATAACAGAATGGGTCCCACATATATGCAATAAATGAAACAACAAGTAATATTAGTCCGTAGAAGTGTAGAAAAATTAAATATTAAATTAAAACCCGTAAAATAAAAAAGTGAAATTTTCAAACAAAATAAATATTAAAATAAATTCAGTAAAAGTGAACACTCTGTTTAGACAACGTACCTTGACCCCTTGGAAGAGTGACAACGTTGCACGCGGGTGGCACGCCGACAAAAGACACCGCTGTCGATATGTCGCAATACCAATAGTTTGCACTGCGTGGCAACGTCGCTTTTTAATGTTCAAGGATTCAAGTTCATTGAATCATTGACTTAGTGACCCAATTCTATAGAGTGTTCAAATTTGCTTAAAATTAAAACTCTACTTTTGACCTAATTACTGGACCGATTACGTTCATTTTTTGTATATCGTCAGCAAAGGCGATAATAAGTATATGGTTTCATTTATTGCATATATGTGGGACCCATTCTGTATATATATATATATATATATATATATATATATATATATATATATATTTCGGGCCGCTAGCAGTACCCTAAGAGGAATCATGTGATCTGTGCCCGTGGAACATAAATATGCTGTAATAGGTAGCTTTAATGCAATGCTATAATTCTCCTCCAGCATAACTTTTGCCATAGTTTTCTACTTTTTTAAAGTCGTATCGGTCCGGAAAAATCTCTGGTGGTAGTTGATTCTACAAGGAAGTTGTGCGAGCAAGAAAACTTCTATTAAATCGCACAGTGGTGGACCGCCAGTCATCCAGATGGTATTGTATCGCGAGTTTTGTCGCGATGTGCGATGGATTTTTTTTTACTTCAATAATTCTAACAACTTCAGTGTATATGTTATGAACCAAGTTATTAATAGGGCATTATTCATAATGTCCAGACAGAAAAATGTCCTGTGCAATATGAGTACGCAAAACGACAAAAATTATTGAAATAATTGAATTGACCGGGTTGAATAAATTCCTAAAATAAAAATTAAAATGAAAAGATAAGTTAGATTAAGTAAGATTATATATGACCAGACAATGTGATACATAATGAATTTTAAATCAGTATTAATTACATAGCTCGTCTTTACTTGTCATTATTCATATTTCCCGGGCATTATAAATAGTGTGCCCCGATTATAATCACTTGGTCCACAACATAAATGCTGAATTAGGCAAGACTTTATAAAAGAGATCAAAACTGATGGGCTACGATCTGTTGTCATAATTTTTCTTTCTTTCGGACTTTGATAGCTTTTATAACGATAATGATGGTGTAACATATAGGTACATATACAGGTTGTTAGTGTAAACACCGTTTTCCTTGAAACCAGTGATTTGCTTTCACTTATAGAACGTAAATTCAATGAAAAATAACAACATTTTTTTTTAAGTAAAATCTCAATTTTTCCTTAATGCCTCAATTTTTACCTGTCTTAAGCCAGGATGAAAGTATGAAGGAAAAGTTACATCGCAGGTTATGTGTACCTATTGTGTTTTTATTGGAATGTAGTGTAGGTAGCTAGCGCGGGCGGTGATCTTTACAGTGATTACGTCACTCGGGCGCATAGGGTATCCATGAATTTACGGACAGTGTCGGACAGAAACTTTTTAAATTTTTTGAAAGAAAATAGCGTTTTTTAAATTCATTGAATTTACGTTCTATAAGTGAAACCAAACCACTAGTTTCAAGGATAACGGTGTTTAAACTAACAACCTGTATAAGCGAAATATATTATATTTGTGAAATACCACCGATTCACTCACTTGGACGGCGCTTCTATGGAACGAATGTTTGACCGGTTCCATAGCGGAAAAATGAAGTTGTTAGGAAAATAAGGGTTAATGTTTTTTTTTGAAGTACTATTTATATTTCATATCAATAAAATTAATACACCAAACTACGGATATCGTACCTAAAAGTAGAAAAATAAAAAAGAGAGTGAAAAATGTACAAAAAATTAAAATACAGTTCACTGAGGCATTGTTTTGTGTATTAGTATAATTACTCTTAAAATTGATAAACATTTATTTAAAGCGACTTAATATGTGATCTATGCCTTTTTGGTAACCGACTTGTTCTGGAGGTTGGAAGTTGTCGAGTCTGCGTGCGAGTCTGTAGTTTTTCAAAAGAGTTTTTTTTTCGTTCGTTGACGCCTTTCTTGAAGAACACAACCAGTGGATCTTCTGCTCCACGCTTCCGGAGAAGTGCCACCATGGAGGACGGAATTAAAGAGCTTCTGAAGGACTTCGAGGTCTGGTTTTTCTTCCGCTTTCGGGAGGTCCGCTGTAATTCCATCCTCGCTTGGGGCCTTGTCTTTGTTTAAAGTGAAGTTATCTCAACTAAATGACATTGTAATACAAAAAACTTTGAATAAAACTATATTTACAGATTTTATCGAGTATCATTAAATATTTTAACCTATTTTTAATTTCGGATGCTTCGGGTGCTTTACAGCTACCATGGTTACGGGGGGAGGGGGGGGGACTGAGATGTTTGACGTCCCAATGTCATATTTAAATTAATATTCAAAAACTAAAGGTACCCGGGCTAACTATGTGTAACGAATGTGTGATTTCTTATATTTACGCGAACACTACACACTACACATTCAAATAATACTAGCTTTTACGGATTTTATCGCGTATATTTAACTTTTTAAATACCCGACGTTTCGAGCGCTTTACAGGAGACATTTGACATCCGAACGTTGAACATCTCAGTCCCTCCTCTCCCGTGACCATGGGTGCTGTAACGCGCTCGAAACGTCGAGTATTTAAAAAGTTAAATATACGCGATAAAATCCGTAAAAGCTAGTATTATTTGAATGTGTAGTGTTCGCGTACAATAAGAAATCATTACAAAAAACTTTAACCTAGCGACATCTAGTGAGCAGAAGATTATGAGCCCTCTTTTCCTTAATATCCTACATAGAACCTGGCGATACTATTTCATTCAAAAATTGGATCAGTTTAAAAGATGCGGTGCATTTAATATGTAATTTACTCGTAGCTACAACGATACTGCGGGTGGTCTCACGTATAATTAATTATACATTTTAGTGGCCCACATTTATAAATATCGATATTTTAAATCGGTTGTTGGTAGACTTGACTTCGATTCACACCTGGAGCTGGTATTAGAAATCTAATCTATAATGTATCGATTATATTCGTTTTTTAGCTACATTAATATACTCTATTCTTTCTTCTTCTATTCTATACATATAAATAAATTTAATTGTCTGTTTGTAATATTTAAATAGTTCATGCTCATAAGTAGAGATGGGCCGAATATTCTTTTTATATTCGGTATTCGGCGTATTCGGCAGCTTTACCGAATATTCGTATTCGGCCGAATATTCGGCTAAATCACCGAATATTCGTTTTCATAGTATCCAATGTATTGAAATGTACGAATTGAGTAATGCGATGTCTTTTACTGTTGAAAGTGTAATTTATTTATGGGTTACATCTACTTACTCTAAAGTGCCTCAAATGCATAAATCTATACATTTATGTTTTTGAGGCACTGTAGATTTATTTCCGATTATGCCAAATAGAAACTTGATAAAATGTTTTTGGAATCAAACAAACATTACATTACATTACCTACATTTTCTTAATTTTGGTCGTCAGTTTCTCTAAAATAAGTCCAAATAGTAAATATCCTGCCGCTCATTTTTATCATATAATTATCAATTTTTACTAAGAATAAAACAACGAAATACTTTTTTATCACAAGAATAGTCAAAACATAAGCGTGTGCCGGCAATTTGCTCAGTACTAGATGATGCAATAAGTGTCAGGTGTGGCGGGGAGCGAGAGGCAGGGTCCGGCGCTAATCCGGAGCGCTTTACGGTAACAAGTTTCGACACAAATTGCTTGGGTTCCGAGGTTATCCTGCCGAATAATGTTCAGCCGAATATTCGGTTCGGTAAAAATATTCCCGAACATTCGGCCGAATATTCGTATTCGATGAAATCCATATTCGTCCCATCCCTACTCATAAGTAACCATTTTTAAAATGTCTGCCTGCTGGCTGAACCGATTTTAATAAAACTTCACGAACAGATACAGAGCAATACGAAGAGTGATCTAGGCTACATTTAATCATAAATATTTGGATATAAAAAAAACTATACATTTATGATATAAATGGTTTTTGATTATCTTATATCTTAATAAAGCCACATTAATTATTTATAGTACCTATGATATAATATTTAGAATTTTACTTTAACCACTATTTTTTTTATAGAAGAGGGGGCAAACGAGCTTGCGGCTCACCTGATGTTAAGTGATTACCGCCGTCCATGATCAACCGCAACACCAGGGGAATTGCAGGTGTGTTGCCAGCCCTTTAGAAAGGAGTAAGCTCTTTTCTTGAAGGTCCCCAGGTCGTATCGGTCCGGAAAAATCGCCGGTGGTAAACTGTTCCACAGAAAGGTTGTACGCGGAAGAAAACTCCTTTTGAAACGTACAGTGGTGGACCACCAAGCATCCAGATGGTGTGGATGGTATCGGGACGTTTGCCGCGTAGTGCGTTCACAAAATTTGGCAGCTGGGATTAATCCGAACAATTCCTCAGAGCACTCTCCATGGTATATGCGAAAGA
Organism: Parnassius apollo; assembly: GCA_907164705.1. Lineage (NCBI taxonomy): Eukaryota > Metazoa > Arthropoda > Insecta > Lepidoptera > Papilionidae > Parnassius > Parnassius apollo. The sequence continues at coordinate 4,248,485 of CAJQZP010001449.1, read as the reverse complement.
AAATGCAAAGAGATGCAACATCTCTTCGCAATGCCAGTGAATCGAGCCGATCGGAAAGCACTCGGTCGTCGACGATTCGAGCCGCTCTGCGCTGTATGCGGTCAAGTGGAAGGAGCTGGTACCGGGGAGCCCCAGCCCAGAGATGGGAACAGTATTCCATGTGCGGCCGAACCTGCGCCTTGTAAAGTTGCAGGTGGTGTGCCGGCATGAAATACTGTCCCGCTCTGCTGAGCACGCCAAGCTTTTTAGAGGCCAATTTGGCCTTCCCTTCCAAGTGACCACGAAACTGCACGTCACTCGATATGTTGACGCCGATGATTCCAATACTGGCTGAGGCAACAAGGGGAGTGTAAAGTATTTTATTATACTTTGCTAGCTTTTAACAAGCCAAATTAGCTTAACATTTGATTATCCTTTATCATCCATTTACATAGAAATCAGGTAAATTAAGCAATATATTTCAGCATTTGCAGTCACCGAAAGAGCGACATTATTAATCAACAAAGCTCTTATGATTTCAGAAAAGTAAAGGTGTAAAATATACTAAAATAAATTTTTAACGTAAAAATATAACATTATTTTGTCTGCAAGTAGGTAAGTTAGCAAATTATAAATTTCAGTAAAAGTACAAAAGTAGTGTATAATTGTTTCCAGAGGTTGTATGTATTTTGAACGTCTTCGTGTTGCTAAAACTGAACCCTAGTTTATCTATCTTCGATCTAATCGCATTACCTAAAGACAGTGTATTTGACTCTTTGATCTGTATGTCGCGTACCTAGGTATATAAAGTACACGCGTATAGGTACCTATATGTTGCACAGAACAACCTACAACAGAAAGTGGCTTTATTCAAGGACTTGACACATAACAGCCTGATTAGACTGATCATATTTTAAAACATTTTATTTAATATGGAAGTGTCGATAATATTTAGGTATTTAAATGTAAAAGTACTCACCATACTTTAATTTTAGTACTATTAATAATTTTGTTGTATGGATTAGAACTTACAATAAATAACTCCAAAGCTTAGTGCAATACGTACGAAACTTGTCAAAAAACGTAACAAAGCGATAGCAAAATTATTTCAATTTGATTTGTTAAAGCGCCATCTATGTTTGCTGTACGATACTACTACAAACTAAGCGTTCCTACTTACCCGATCACTGCATATTCATGATCAAGTTCACAAAGTTAATACTAGATGGCAGTGTGGGTAACATTAGAGAACCTATCGGCTCAATGTTTCTGTAGATAGATAATATAAAAAATATAATTGCAAACAATCAAAAACTAGGGAGTTAAAAAACAATTAAAAACTAGGTAGGCAAATATATTTTTTTATAGCATTGGGTGATAAACAAGCACACAGTCCACCTGACGGTAAGTGGATGCTGTGATCTGTAGACATCCACATTTATCCTCAATCAAGAATCAAAATGCAAATGCGCTGTCTTCCCTGGGGACTAAGACGTATCCTGTAAAAGAGGGTACCTATCCGGTTCTCAACACTCCCCATACGAAACATCGCTCTACCACGTAAAAAGTCACCGACAGAGCGACTAACATGAGGTACAATTATTATTTACTATACAACAGCATTAGATGGAGTGAAGAGTCAATAAATTCAGGTGGCCTAGAACCGTGTTTTATATAATTCCTTAAAGGAAATTTCCTTTTACTTATAGGATCTATTGCTTCCGTTTTTTATGTCCCGCTTTAAAATGATATCCGGTAGTAATTTTATCTTGCAAATTCCGTGCGAAATTTTATTTAGATTGGTCGTCTACCTAATTCAGCATTATTTAATGTCCTCCATAACTTCTTGGAAATTAACATTGATAAAATATAACGTAAAGGTTTTATTGTTCTGCATAAATGGTCATTTACTGAGTTAAAAGAATAGGGATTCTACATTCGACGAGTATAGTCTTCTTAATATATATATATATATATAAATTACGTGTCACGTTGTTTGTCCGCGATGGATTCCTAAACTACTTAACCGATTTTGATCAAATTTGCACACCGTGTGCAGTTTGGTCCAACTCGAGAGATAGGATAGTTTTTGTGCCCATGAACCCACAATTTTTTTGCGAATATAATAATTTTTAATAAGACATGACGAAGGGACGTCGAAAAGGGCAGAACAACGTCTGCCTGGCAAGCTAGTATTTTTATATAATATGTACCGATTTATCGGAAACAACTAAATTGTTTTAATCATTCTTCTTTTATGATATGGATGATATTTCAGGAATTGTTCCATTAAAATTTTAAGAAACAGATTTGCCCCTTGGGGTGGAAAAAGAGCAGAATAAAAATGAAGTTCTTAGTGGAGCTATTTAGACAGCATTCTGATTATCATCTTGTGTTATCCCTTAGTGCACTAAAAAGAGTAAAAACCTAAAAGTAAAAATCAACTTCAGTAAGCACAAAAAGAATAAAATAATTTCCTTCCGAAGTCGGTGATAACTGATAAGACATAATATATAAGAATAATTAAGGACCTTAACTTAGTTGGTTATTAATCACAGCTTAACTATTAATAATGATAATACCATAAAATGTTATTTTTGAAAATTTCGCAAAATCACAGACTATGTTTGAATTCGTTTTTACTACATAATTAATTAATTCTACATAGCCCGACGGATTAGTAGGTAAGTTAGTGTCTCGAAAAACCCGACAACCGATGGTGACAAAAGGTTCTCAATGGCAGACTGGTATATCCGGTAATCGAAGTTTACTCCTCCCCCCCACTAATATGGAGTATCGACATAGTAAGACATGCAGAAAGTCGATGAATGCAGGTGGCTTCAAACCGTGTTTACTAGCATTCACATTAGGAAAAAGATTTGTGAAGGGCTATAATTACGATGACGATAATATAAATTGACGCTGCACAAAAAAGAGACAAGCACTGTCTTTTTATATTTTGTTCTATGGCAGGTAACAATATATAACATCAAATATAATACAGATAACAACAGAAAACAAGATGGTGAATGAAGTTTAAAATTAAGCGATTGATATTAAATCAATGTCAGCAGTCATGTGTATCAAGGCACGAATAAACTTTCTTTGACCTACATAACGCGAAAATACACAGAGCTGCATGATTTAGCGACCTCGGCGGGTCAAAGACTACAATTATCTGTGGCTGGATTACCGCTATGAGCGAAGTGCATCTATTAAAGCTTTAGCAGACGAATGTAGATTATAGATTGAATACACCACAGTCGAGTGCGCAGTTTGTTTAAGGTTTTATTTAAAAAAAAACTTAAGTATCAAACGAACTTGCATATAAATTTTACTATAGAAGTCGCACCAGACTAGCTACAATATTACTTACAAATACGACCTTAAATAAAAGAAGAAAAATACCTATATACCCTTGTGCGGTGTAGCAAAAAGACCGAAAATTATTAAACTATAGAGACAAACGAATCTATCACATAGTCCACCTGCTGGTAAGTGCTTACTGCAGTCACCTTAACACAATGAAGGCTGCAGGTGCGTTATCAGATATATAATCTAATGGTAACTGCTATTTGACTGCAGAAATAGGTAAGAGGATGATATCATGATACATACGCAGAAAACAGACAAAACCGTGCAAACGTACCTTATAAAAAAGTAAAGTAAAGTAAAGTTACAGCCTATATACGTCCCACTACTGGGCACAGGCCTCCTCTCATTTCGGAGAGGGTTTTAGGGCAAGGAATAGTTCGCCGCGCTGCCCTAATGCGTGTTGGCGAACTTCACATGTCTTCGAAATATTTTTTTTTCTTATTTCTCAGACATGCAGTTTTCCTCACGATGTTTTCCTTCACCGCCGACCGTACCACCGTGGTAAATCAACACTTAAAATTGCAATTAACAATTGAACCCGGTTTGCTCGCGTATTGTGATATTTACAGCGAGCGCTAACCATCTGAGCTACCACGGCTCATTCTACCCTGTATGGTGCCCTTAAAATATTTAAAAAAAATTGTGGCATTGTAAAAGATTTTTTCATCAATAATTATGACTACAATGTCGGAAAAGATATAATCTCTATGGGGATGAGGCGACACCGCGAAAAAATGCAACCATTTTCATCGAATAGTATAGAACTATGACAACACTAACAAAACTGGAATTTTGTTAGAGGTAAATTCATGTCTTTATCTTGAATTTGCTTGTTCAAAAACACGATTGCATAATTTCAACTCGATCATGATTATTTGCGAAAACACGTCTAAAACATCACTATAGTTGAAATCACAACGAAATTATTTAATGTATATGCTTGGGAATCACTCAAATATATTCATAACATCAATATTCGTAATTTACTTGCATATTATTTTGATTACCAAAATCAATAAATTTTACAATTTTGAGCGGTCTTAAACGTCGCGGGCGCTACGTAATTTTAGACTTTATGCTGATGTTTTTTAAGTTTTTGTAGAAATTATGTATTCACTTCACTCGGATCTGTCCGGTGGTAGCCCGGAGCCATTTTAAACGTTCATTTTTAATGTGTCGTTTTAACATTCATTCATGTTATCTCTAGATTGAAATACATTATACAGTTGTTTTCACGAACTTATTATAATCATCATTACAGCCCTTCTAAAGTCCAATGCTGAATATCGGCCTCCCCCAAAAAACTACACAAAACTGTATTGTTTCTCATGGAGGAATAACGTCATAGTTGATACGCTTAGCAGGCGGTTTAGTAGCCGCAATTTTTAAGATAGATAAGTCATCAGATCAGAAGGATGCGGCTTCCTATTTTCTGCCCTTTGTTTCCCTCTGTCGCATCTTACGACACCCACAAGATGATATGGCCTAGTGGATATTCTTACATCACCACTACACGGCTTTACTAACTACTTGAACAAAATCCAACTGTAAAATCTACAGCCATACGATCTGAAATAGGGTGCCATATTGTTAATTGGGTCGTCGGTTCTCGTCAATCGTCACAACAAACACAGCTGGTTTTCAGTGAAAGAACAGTAGAGTACATCCCCGGGCGAGCTGATTCATTTACGACTGCAATGTCGCATCATTGAGACTAAGCAGTTACGAGTACATTAATTTTTATACTACAAGTTTCATTCCGTATTTTCTAGTCCTTTATGCGGCATATTTTAGGTACTTCCTATGTATAATACGTGAGCCTTTCGAAATTAGAAAGCATCCTAATTTCAATAGAGAAGGAGGCTGGGTACTCCCTCCTTAGCAGTAAAAAGTACCTAATTAGCAGTAAACCCAAGCATACCACTGCAAACCTGAAGATACTCCGGGTAAACTTTGTCATCGGGACATCAATCACCTCAGTACCCCCCCCCTGACCATGGGTTCAGAAATAGTTTTGAATATATTTGCTAAAAAAATTATCGTTTTATATTGATATTCTATTAAGTTTATTTTAAGTTAGTAGGAGCTCGAGCCTTTAACCCAGATGAATGAAAGAGGAGAGTGACCAATAGACTAATATATAATAACTATAAAATAAGGTTGACAAACTAGCATACAGTCCACCTGAGGGTAAGTGGATACTAAGGACCATAGACATTTATCCTTGATTAAGAATGCAGATGCGTTGTCAACCCTGAGGACCAAGATGGAATGCCTCGTTTCCAGTAAAAAGGCTCCGCGGTTCTCCACACTCACCATAGGTAACACAGCTGCATTGAGCTGCTATTTTACACTGGTATGATGTGAGAATGTGGTCCCCGGTCCATTCGTGCTACAACCATAAGACGGCTGCAGCGTGGCTCTACCAAAACGTCTCACTATATAAATAGTCACTTAAAATTTAGGTGTCTTATTCAGTTTCCCACATTAAATCGATTGGGTCAAAATCAAAAACCCGGTCCTCGTTTCTATGCTAAATTTACAACGGACTGTACCTGAGAAACTTTCGATAGGAGGTAAAAAAGCAAAAAATAAGATAAGACATTTATAGTATAAGTAAGGTGACGCTGACAAACGAGCACACAGTTTACTTTATGACAAGGGGGTGGTTTCATAGACACCTTTGTCGCTAAAGAATCAAAATATAAATGCGTTGTCACTTGTCACCCCTGAGGACTAAAATAGAACACCTTTTCACTAGTAAAAAAAACAGTAAAAAGTGTCTCCGGTTCTCTACACCCATTATATGAAACACGCACCCGCTGCTATTTCACGCTGGTATTCTGTGGGAGCGTGGTCCTTCCCTGTTAACAAAAGGTAATTTTTTTTACCGTTTGAGTCTTGTTAATCTCTGGGCTACGTCAAAATTGCGTAGCCCTTAAAAGGACATGGACAAGGCTGCAGAGATAATAGAAAATATACACTGTGGCACAGTGTTTAAAAAATTATAGAATAAGGGAGACAAACGAGCACAAAGACCACCTGAAGGTAAGTGGTAAGATAAATGACTCACAATCATCTACATCTACCTGAGGACCAAAAAGGGTCTCAGGTTCTCTACACTCACCATATGAAACACAGCAGTATTAAGCTACTATTTTATGCTAGTGTGGCCGTGGAAGGAAAAGGGGAGATCTCCCGCCGGGCAAGGTGTTCTGCCCGGGGAGCGGCCAACGCTCCGAGTGATAGTTCGGAGAAGTTCTATATATACTGTCTATGATTCGGAATGTTGATAGCGTGATTTAGGCTTCGGTGTATTTCGCTTGTGGCGCGACGACAGCGCCGCTACACTAGTATTCTGTGAAAGCGTGGTCCTTCCCCGGTTTAGCGGACCCATTCATACTACAACTGTAATATAGTTGCAGTAGGTATATGGCTTTACCACGCAAATAATGTGCCTAACGCATTGATGTAGTGTAAAAATAATATACCGAATTTAATTTGAGCCGGTAGCGTGACCTTGTCAAGTAGTAACGCCCTACCTATCTCGCTTCGCGTTCGAGGTGTACAAAACTACTCGTTACAGAACGGCTCCATCGATCGTAAATGCTAGTAAAATTAACTAGGAAATATGCAGAACAAGAAAACTCACGCGTTTCGGCTTCGGGTCGAATTTGTCAACAAACTAGTGACAAATTGAATTTCCGACTCGGACACGCTCAGCGAGAATGGGTGAATGAGGGCACATCCACATTTTTTTCTCGAAAAATTTATGTAAAATTGGAATTTTTAGAAAAAGGGTTAGTGTTTCTTTCTGTAATATTAGTTATGTTGTATATCAATTTGATACGAAATTAATAAACTGAACTATGAATATATGTAAATATGGAAAATTGAAAAAAAAAAACCAGTTAAAAATGTGCATAAAATATTTTGTAACAAAAAACTTTACCTCAGTTAACAGTTGTCGACATCTAGTAAGCGGAAGATTATTATTAGCCGTCATTATGAATAAGTAAGATATCTTGTTAAAATATAATATCGTTATATATCTCAATTAGACTTGATGCTACGGTAGAGCACTAGGCATTTGTCTGCGGCGCTAATGAGCATACAGTTTATAAGTGAAATTAACAATTTAAAACTGTGCCACTGTGCGATTTAAAAGAAGTTTTCTTCCTCACACAACTTCCCTGTAGAATCGACTACCACCAGAGATATTTCCGGACCGATAAGACTTAGGGACCTTCAAGAAAAGAGCCTTCTCCTTCTTAAAAGGCCGGCAACGCACCTGCAATTCCCCTGGTGTTGCGGTTTTTCATGTGCGGCGGTAGTCACTTACCATCAGGTGAGCCGTATACTCGTTTGCCCCCTCTCCTATAAAAAAACCAAATAGAGCTGAATCTTTAAACGGCTGAAAAGATTTTTCTTAAACATAACTAAGAACACTCTCGACTACCTTTCAAACGAAAAAAACTTTATCAAAATGGTTTCATCCGTTCTGGAGCTATGATGAACACCCTTCTGTTTTCGTCGGGGTTTAAAAAATAACATTATACAGGAGTAACTTACATTTTAGGGCTACAGTTTAAAAAAAACGAAACAGTGGAATGTCTCATTAACCAGTTCGCGGCAATACCTGCGCGCAACAGTTGTAGCAGTGACTCATCTTACCGTTATGCGTATTCAAAGGTCGATGGTAAGGTCGTTAAAAAAAAGAATAAGCAAGGGTGATGACCCAGATTGACAAGTGGACTGTCGTCTTACGGCATAGGTTTGAATGTCATCATTTTATGCGTGGTAGAGTCAAGTCGCAGTTATTTAAGGCTGTAGTACGAATGGGTCTGCTCGACCGGGGTAGGATCACGCTCTCACAGGATATCAGCGTATTTCGTATGAGTGTAGAGAAATAAAGATCCTTTTAAATTGGAAACGAGGAATTCCATCTTACACCTCAATGGTGACAAAGCATCTGCCGCGTGATGGGTCGCAGCATTCACCTACCATCAGGTGTGCTGTGTGCTCTTTCGTCACCCATATTCTATAAAAATAAATCATCATTATCATCATTACAACCCTGCACAGGTCCACTGCTGAACACATGCTTCGTTCACTAATGTCACAAAGCACAATCCTGGGCCACCTGCATCCATCGACTTCCTGCATTTCTAACCAGGTCGTCACTCTATACAGTGGTGGCCGCCCTACACTTCACTGGTCGAGGCTGCCACTCAAGAATTTTTTTCTTTTTTTTATAGCATTGGGTGACAAACGAGCACACAGTCCACCTGATGGTAAGTGGATGCTGTGGGCCATAGACATCTAAATCTATGTCTATCTATATAAATAAAAAATGCAAATGCGTTATCACCCCTAAGTACTAAAATGGATTGCCTCGATTCTAGTAAAAAGGGTCTCCGGTTCTACACTCACCATACGAAATACAGCAGCAATAAGCTGCTATTCTACGCGTGTATTCTGTGAGAGCGTGATCCTGCCCAAGTCGAACCGACCCATTCATGCTACAACTATAACATAGCTGCAGAGTGGCTCTACCACGTAAAAATCCCTAATAAATACTTAATTCTATACATAATTTTCTTTGTCCTCAATATTTTCATTTCCTTTTTTATTTACACTTTATTGTTTATATTTATTGTTTACCTAGTACCTAATAAGTAGGACCTAATGCATCTAGACGTCCTCACTCATTCAACAAAGGACATGTGGAGATAATGTGATCTGTGCCAAACCTAGAAAGAACAGTGTAGTAAGCAATTCAACGATGGTAAATTACTCACAAGTCAACTTCAAAAAAGCAACCCGGGTTCGATCCCCGCCGGCACCAATGAAACTGTTAATAGCAATTTTAAGTGCTGATTTACCACTGCTCGGTAGTGAAGGAAAACATTGTGAGAAAACCTATATGTTTGAGAAATAAAAAAAATATTTCAAAGACATGTGAGGTTCGTCAACACGCATTGGTGCAGCGCGGCGGACACTTGCACCAAAACCCTCTCGGAAATGAGAGGAGGCCTGTGCCCAGCAGTGGGGCGTATATACAGACGGTAGCTTTAACTTTAAAATACTTACTAAATCAATAAATATGATTTATGAAAAGATATAATTACCTATGATAAATAATATACAATAAACACTCTGTATATACAAAATAAGAACATTTATATTATTATGGTTTTGTTGGCTCTATGGCTTAACTTGAGTAGCAGCGCTGAGCGGCACGGGTTCGAATCCCGCACGGAATACATATTTGTATTGCCTACAAATAATTGTTAGGGGTTTGAATGTTTGTCCTTGTACAAATTATGTATGCGAACTACCTCCACGATATAGGATAAAATCCTTGTGTAGTGGTAAGGTTTTTTTAAGATATTTTTATCTTAAAAAAAAAACCTTACCGCCACAATTTTGATGAGATAGTTGTTCCAATTTATAAGAATTTCCTAAACAAGATACGACCGTAAAAGCCGCTAAGATTTTGGTACATATACAATAGTATCGTTGATTGAATTGTTTACAGCGAGATACGTCTGGCGGTGTACGTTGGTCATTCACCTCTACAGCCAGTGCAATACAAGGTAAAATAACGTTTTGCAATTCAATATAGGTACACAGGCCTGCGAGTCTATTGATATTATTACCTACGGTAGTGGCTCAGGAACAGGGGGTCGCGATAAATTGAATAAATACAACTGCAATACTACAGAAACTAATTCTGCGTAGACCAAAAGTTAATAATTTTAAACTCATGGTAGCCGTTGTTTACTATGATATTGGGACGTCGATCACCATTTTTTAATAGAATAAGCGTGATAAACAAGCACACAGGTTCACCTGATGGTAGGGATGCTGTAGCCCATAGTCATCTACGTTTATCCTCGATTAGGAATCGAAATTCAGATGCGTTGTCAGCCGTCAGATTAAGACAGAATGCCTCGTTTCCATAAAAAAGGGTCTCCGGTTCTCTATACTCACCATACGAAACACAGTTGCAATGATTTACCTTTTGACGCCAGTATTCTGTGAGAGCGTCGTCCTACCCCGGTCAAGTAGACCCATTTGTGGTACAACCATAATATAGCTGCAACGTGGCTCTACTGGGTGCTGTAAAGTACTCGAAACGTCGGGAATATAAGACAAGTTAAAATAAATACGCTGTAAAATCCGTAAAAACTGGTTTAATTTAAACCTTTAGTGTTCGTGTAAACATATGTTATTAATCATTATAAATTTAATAGTTCGATATCAACTTAAGTCTTAATTTATTACTATTTTGAATTCTTACTAAATTGTGCGGTGGAGGAGTTCATACTAAAAATATTATTTTTCATCATCACCAATATCTTCAAAAATACAGCCCTTGACAAGTCCATTGCTGAACATTAGTCCGCACGGGTGACAACGCATCTGCATTTTGATTCGTGATCGAGGATAGATGTAGATGTTTATGGGCCACAACTACCACTTACAACCTGGTGGATTGTGTGCTCGTTTGTCACCCATATCATATAAAAAATAGTATCTATACAGTATAATATTATAATTATTTAATCATAACTGCGTGTACATTTCAAGGATATACGAAGGTCGGCTCCCACGCCGCAAGCGATAAAATGTTGATAAAACTTCGCGTTCACTGGACATATCCCGAGTTACACAGTAAACACACATTTTATACGTGGTAGAGCCATGCTGCAGTTATATTAGTAGTATAGTTGTAGCACGAATGGGTCGGCTCGACCGGGGAAGGACCACGCTCTCACAGAATACCAGCGTGAAATAGTAGCTTAATGCTGCTGTATTTCGTATGGTGAGTGTAGAGAACCGGAGACCCTTTTTACTGGAAACGAGGCATTCCATCTTAGTCCTCACGGGTGACATCGCATCTGCATTTTGATTCGTAATCGAGGATAGATGTAGATGTCTATGGGCCACAGCAACCACTTACCATCAAGTGGACTGTGTGCTCGTTTGTCACCCTATCCTATATAAAAAAAAAACATTGACTACAGACGCTCGACCTAAACCAAACAGTAATAAAAGACCTCGAAGACAAGGTAGGTGCTTCAAGATCTTTCATATTTCTTTAACATTCCTTGCCATTCCCCTACACCATCGGACAACCAGGCCCTCAGCCGGTCCTCCACCCTTTCTCGACTTACCACACATTCGAACCAAACACTGCTTCATCGTTCGTCAAGCGTACATCAAAGGAGTTGAATATATAAGTTGCCATCATCTGTCTTTTCACCCGATTCCAATGTGGATGTCTTTAAGGCAAAAGTGAATAGGCTTTTGTTAAGTCAGTGCGTTGCATCATTTTCTGCTGCATCAACACTTACCATCAGGTAGGGTAGTGATCAAGCGCTGGCTTAGATAAATGAAATGAAAAATGAATGATGAAAAATGAAAAAAATAAAACGCTGTCTCGGAATGGTGAAAAAATAACATTGAAGCGACAAATGAACTTAAAGGCAACTTTGGATAAAACTAACTTTACGGATTTTAAGGCGTTTAATTTACTTGATTTTAATAACTCCCGTCATTTTGAAAGCTTTCCAGCACCCATGGTCACCGGGGGAGGGGGATTTGAGGTGGGGGGCAGTCACTAAAATCCGTCAAAGTAGTTTTATTCAATGTGTAGTATTCGTGTAAATATAAGAAATCATTTAAGACAACCTGATATAAGGCTAACTGTTCTGTTGTTATTCTATTTATCACTTCAACTAAAACTAAAAGAAGACTACCACTAACTTTTTTATACATGATAGAGACATTCTGCAGCTATATTCTGGTTGTAGCACAAATCAGTCGACTCGACCAGAGTAGGAAAACACACTTAGAGAATACCAACTTAAAATGGCAGCTTTATGCTGCTGTGTTTCGTATGGCGTGTGTAGAGAACCGAAAAAACAACTTCAAACAAGTAGAGATAGCAATGTATTATCACTATAGGTAAGTCAACCTTGATACTTGGAATAACGGGAAATTTGCAATCACAATGCGGGACAAAGCTGTATAAGTATAGAATAGCGAAAAAAATGATCAGAAATAAGATTTTATTTTCATAACAGTTTTTAACCGATTTCATAAAACGAGATTCTATATTCGACACTGTGAGTGGCGGTGTGAGAATGACCTGTACACCAAATCGTCCCATGGGTGTCTTTAGAAGCGATAGAAGGAAGCAAATCAGGATATTATGACTAAAAAAATTAAAAATTGTATTTGCCAGCCCGCCTACCAAGGGTGGTAATTATGGTAAACATCCTGAGGAGACCAGTAAATTCTTTCCAATCTTGGAGCTAATATATTAGTTGCGTCTCGAAAACACTTCAAGCTTTCTCTTAAATATTACAGTTCGAGAGTCAGCTACAGTCTAAATACGTCCCACAGCTGGCCTTAATAACGGTGACAAACGAGCACACAGTCCACAGTGACGGTAAGTGGATTTTTCGGCCCATAGACATCTACATCTATCCTCGATTAAGAATCAAAATGCAGAGGCGTTGTAACCTCTGAGGACTATCTTAGTCCCCAGTTCTTTGATCTGCTATTCTATCCCGAGCGAGCCGACTCATTCGGGCTACAACCATAACTATAGTGCAGCGCGGCTCTAAGCTTTTACATGTAATATTCCTGCCATTCCTTCTCCCATTTAAAGTAACTTAAGCAAATTTTAAAAACATATTCAAAATGTGACTGTAAAAACTATTAATAAACAACGTTTCCAGTAGCTTTCCCTTATCCATAATCTATTTCTTCGATCCTGTGTCATTTTCTCTCCACACTTCGTTGCATTCTTCCTGCTTTTTTAAGATATTTGTAGAACTTTATAGCTCTTCACATTTGACGCGCTAAATCTTTTCGTTCTTTCAAGTGTTGTTAAATCGTGTTACTTAGAACGCTATTAGATAAATTACTTTACCCTTTCCGTATTCTTTTGCATTTTTATTTCTTTAATTATAATATATCTCACCCTATCCTATAATAAAAAATATATATTTTTTATAGGAGGGGGGGGGGGCAAACGAGCATACGGCTTACCTGATGGTAAGTGACTACCGCCGCCCATGACTAACCGCAACACCAGGGGAATTGCAGGTGCGTTGCCGGCCCTTTAGAAAGGAGTAAGCTCTTTTCTTGAAGGTCCTCAAGTCATATCTATATTTGTATTTTCATCATTTTTATACAGCCCCCAATCTTTTAACCATTGTTTACATCACGTCCTTTACGCAAGGTTTGTCTCGCAGAGATCACTTTCAGGGTGACAAGATCGCCTGTTATACCAGATCGTGTCCCAGATCGTGATAAATATCACGCGTGTAGCGTTCGCCATAGACATCTACATTTATCCTCGATTAAGAATCAAAACATAGATGCGTTGTCACCCCTGAGGACTAAGATAGAATGCCTCGTTTCCAGTAAAAAAGGGTCTAACTAAACAATTCTTTCCCATATTGTCTTACATACTCAGTAAATATAATGCGGCCACTAAATGATATTGGTCTGTAACGGCTTCATTCTCGACCGGCCCACGACCAGTTCTTGGTCCGGCGCCAATCCGTCTGCCCCACATACCATGCCGCGACATATTTACACTCACGTTTCGACGTATCCCGCTGACATAGAAATGAACTCTATTCACTGGAATTAACAGTTAAAAACATCTGTTAAAATCGCGTATAAACTGTGTTGCTATCGATTTATTAAATCTGCAATAAATTTTCATGTTAGCTAACACTGACATAGAAATCTATGATGTAAATTAATTTAGATTTGTGTGTTGCTTCCATATATTTTTTATAGAATAAGGGTGACAAACGAGCACACAGTCCACCTGAAAGTAAGTTTATGCTGTGGTCCATATGCATCTACATCAATCTTCGATTAAGAATCAAAATGAAGACGCGGTTTCAACCCTAAGACTTAAGATGGAATGCCACACGAAACAAAGCAGCAATGAGCTGCTATTTTACGATGATATATAAGACGATAACTCGCAGTTCAAATTAATAGCATTAAACAAATTAAGCAGACCTACATGTAAAATGCAAAGTTCATCATCAGAATTTGAATTTTGTTATTTTCGTCGATATTCCATGTTTACAAAGAACTAAATGTAATAATATTAACCTTTTTTAAAAAAACCGACTTGCATGAAGACTAAAAAGAATAATTTCTACTTATATCTTCAGAAGTAAATATCATTAGAAGAATTAAAAGTAACGTATACTATACTACATTCTGTGAGTGAGAAATCTACATTTATCCTCGATTAAGAATCAAAACGCAGATGCGTTATCATTTCTTAGGAGTTTTCTTTATTTTTCACCGTCGACACACCGTTCTTTGTCACAAGTCGATCATCATTTATTAATAGAATAACGGTGACAATCGAGCACACAGTTCACCTGATGGTGAGGATGCTGTGGCCCATTGACATCTACATTTATCCTCGATTAAGAATCGAAATGCAGATGCGTTGACACCCCTGAGGACTAAGATGGAATGACTCGTTTTTAATAAAAAGTCTTTCCAGTTCTCTAAACTCACTATCCATTTCACGCTAGTATTCTATGAGAGCATGGTTCCCCGGTAGAGCCAACCCATTTATGCAACAACTGGCTCTACCACGTAAAATTCAATTGGCTTTCTATACCCTTTTTAATATCTATTATTCTTTCGAAAATTTCTCGAGAGCCGCTTAACGGTATATTCGAATGAAATCAAACTCAAAACCATTGGCGGTGCCATAATTGTCAGTTACGTGGGCGTGCGTGGGCTCGTATAACCTAATACTTAATGGAAACATAAATTATACCTTTTATATTTATTTTTTTCTTTCTAACTAGATGTCTGGACTGTTTTCTGCCTAGGAATATTGCAAATCTTGATGATTGAATTTTAATGACATCACATAAATAGATGCAAGCCTGGCGTATTAGGGATAAGTCGCTAGTATATTATACGTGGTAGAACTATGCTATATTAGTAGTATAATTGTAGCGTGAATCAGTCGGCTCTACTAGGGAAGAACCACGCTCTCACAGAATACCAGCGTGTGTAGAGAACTGGAGATCCTTTTTACTGGAAACGATCTTAGTCCTCAGGGTTGACAACACATCTGCATTTTGATTCGTAATCGAGAATAGATGTAGGTGGACACGTTTGTCACCCTATCCTATAAAAGAATTATGAAAGCTTATTATGTCATAAGATATTCGGACTCTTTATATTGTAGGAGAAGACAATTAAGGCTGTTAATAAAAGCTTGAAGAAACAAATACAAAATATTTTGAAAATAAAATATTAATTTAAAAAATACGACGTTTTAATTTCCTTGCTATTTTTTTTATTTTATTTTTATTTTTTTTATAAAAAAGAATATCAACAATGCTATAAACATTACTAATATTCCCTTTTACCACTCGTGGTAAGCTTAAATTGCTTGTGTTACGAGTGGTTCACGCCAGAAGTCGAATGGTGGATTCGAACCCACGACCTTTTTGAGTTCGCGGTCCGCGCCCTGCCATTAGGCTACTGTCGCTTAATTACTTATTATAACAATTTGAGTATAATAAGTATATATAATGTACTTATTATACTCAAATTGCTGCTGTGTTTCGTATGACGAGTGTAGAGAACCTTTTTACTGGAAACGAGGTATTTCATCTTAGTCCTCAGAGGTGACAACGCATCTGCATTTTGATTCTTAATTAAGGATAGATGTAGAGGTTAATTGGCCACAGCATCTACTTACCATCAGGTAGTTTGACACACTTATTCTATAAAAAAATATATTCTATCATTTCCGTACTCGGTTAAAGATGTGAGATAAACGGAAACTGCTCCTACTCACAGCGGCGCGGGTGAAAGTGCACGGTCATTATAGCATGAATTAAATTATTTATTTGCATTCCGCGCCGGTTCCGACCGCGCAACGGTACCATCGGGCGTGCTGGTTTCGAACCTGTTCTCGTCCAGTTCCGTCGACACACGTTAGACAGCAGGTCAGTACGATTGTGTAACACTGGTGCGAATCGTTTGCCGGTGGGAATCGATCTACAAATGCGTTATGTTTTACATTATGATAATATTTACTAACATTATGTAAAGTATTAATAATATTTACCATAGTTGCCACGCTTGGCAAGTGGGTTGACCACCATTGCTTTTTAGGGTTCCGTAGTCAACTAGGAACCCTTATAGTTTCGCCATGTCTGTCTGTCCGTCTGTCCGTCCTCGCTTAATCTCTGTGACCGTTAGCACTAGAAAGCTGAAATTTGGTACCAATATGTGTATCAATCACGCCGACAAAGTGGTAAAATAAAAATTGGAAAAAAATATTTTATTAGGGTAGACCCCTATATGTAAAGTGGGAAGTGATTTTTTTTTAATTTCAACCCTAACGTGTGATATATTGTTGGAAAGGTATTTAAAAATGAATAGGGGTTTACTAAAATCATTTTTTGATAATGTCAATAATTTCGTAGTTAATCAATCAATCAATAAGTTCGTAGTTTCGTTTAATTAAATAATCGCTCCAAAATTAAAAAACGATGTGTCCCCCCCCCCCCTCTAACTTTTGAACCATAAGTTTAGAAAATATGAAAAAAATCTGAAAAGTAGAACTTTATAAGGACTTTCTGGGAAAATCATTTTGAACTTGGATGGAAACAACAGTACCCACTACCGGGAGCAGTTGTAGGAGCGCGGAGCGCTGCTGGAGCGCGGACATAATGGATTTAAACTCATAAGTGGGAACACTTATTGTGACGGACGGGAAACTACGGAACCCTACACTGAGCGTGGCCCAACACGCTCTTGGCCGGTTTTTTAATTATTTATCGTTATCAGGAAGACGCTGCTGCCCACCTTTCTAATTAGTTTCCCTCTGTCGCCTCCTACGACACCCACGGGATCATATGGGTTAGAGGTCATTTTAACATCATCACTACATAGTAACTATGGAGAAAATCCCCGCTATGAGACAATATACGGGGAGGCCTATGTTCGACAGTGGACTTTAATAGGCTATAACGGGGACGGATACATAACATTAGGGTTACGAAAAATATTTTACAACACCGACATAGTCATGAACCGATGATGATTTTTTATAGAATTGCGTGACAAATGAGCACACAGCTCACGTGAAGGGAATCATCAATCCTCGATGATGAATCAAAATACAGTTGCGTTGTCACACCTGAGCACTTAGATAGAATGTCCCGTTTCCAGCAAAAAGGGTCTCCGGATTTCTACACTTGTACATGCAACACAAGTAAAATAAGGTGTTATTTCACACGGATATTCTGCGGGAGCGTGGTTCTTTCACGGCTTGCTAAATTGCCACTTATAATATAGCTGCAGCATAGCTCCACCACATAAATTATGATTCTAATGAATATGTTAGGTCGTATATAGAGAAGATAATCTTCGTTTCTTAATACCTATGCAAATTTTTTGAATATTCAGACGTGCGGAAGTGTAGTATAAAAGTGTAATGTTATATACGATACAGATTAATTTATATGTAAGTAATACATAACACAACCAAACCAAATTTTAAACGTCATAAGTCAAACCAAAGCCCTTTGTTGAATTTGTTCCCAGCTTTGCAAAATATTACTGCAGGTTTATGCAGACAGCAGACAAGCGTTCTTTTAAAACTGTTACCATCACAACCCAAAAAGTAATTTTTTATGCTCAGGTTAAACTTGAGTCAGATTTAACAAAAAGTACCATGGAATACGAAATAAAATGTAATGTAAAAATATTTTAAAATTAAAAATTTTGTACAACCGACTTCAATATAAATAATTATTAAGCATAACTCTATTGATCACACCTTGATCAAATTTATGCGGGGTCACATAAGAAGCACCAGCATTCAAACAAAAAAAGAATAATCGAAATCGGTTAAGTTAGAAAAAGCTATGATATACATAAAAAAATATATAGTCAAATTGAGTACCTCCTTCTTTTTGAAGTCGGCAGAAAACCAAAATATAAGAAATGCAAATGGAAACCCGCCTAACGAGTGTGCAACTGTGCCAAATATTCCTTCTATGAAGCACTTTATATATAGTAAGGCCTATGTTTTTTTAATACAATAAGGGTGACAAACGAGCACACAGTTCACCTGATCGTAAGTGGATCCTGTGGCCCATAGACATCTACATTTATCTTCGATTAAGAATATAAATGGAATGCCTCGTTTCCAGTAAAAAAGGGTCTTCGGATCTCTACACTCACCATACGAAACACAGCAGTATTACGCTGCTATTTTACGCTGGTATTCTGTGAGAGCGTGGTCTTTTCCCGGTCGAGCCGACCCATTCGTGCTACAACCATAACATAACTGCAGCGTGGCTCTACCACGTATAATGTATACATATTGTATATTATGTATGTATGCATATTGAATAAAACTATTATTTACGGATTTTATCGCGTTTAATTACTTTAATTTATTTTTATTTTTATTATTATCCCGACGTTTCGGGTGCTTTACAGCGCCCATGGTCACGGGGGGGGGACTGAGATGTTTGACGTCCCAATGTCATAGTTAGTCCGGCTACCTTCAGTTTTTTAATATAATAACCGATATTTAAATGGTGAATCTCACCATCATCCTTCACAGTTAGCTACCATGGGTAAATCTTTGTTTCAGAGAGCACGAGGGATCTGTGACAGAAAACATCTGGCCGCGGAGCTTCAGCACGTTAAGCAAGTATTGCAAGACAACAAGCTTCGAGTCCCGCGCCTACGTCACAGTGAACGAGTGAAGCCGGCCACAGTCGAGCGCGCGCCTGCTCTACTACCATATGTTAGAGGAGTCACAGACAAGATTGGCTACATCTTGAAGCGAGCGTCCATTAAGACATACTACAAGCCGCTGAAGAAGATTAGTCAATTTTTACCATCCATCAAATGTAATATTCCTCTACAAGATGCAGGTGTGTACAAGTTAGATTGTGAATGTGGTCTCTCGTACATAGGTCAAACAAAGAGATCTATAAAAACCCGCGTGAAGGAACATATAGCTGATGTGAAGCACCGACGCTCCGGGAAGTCTGCAGTCTGCGAACATGTTCAAGATCGTCCCCACCATTACATTAGATTTGATAAACCACAAATTCTCGCAAAAGAACACCGATTCCTACCAAGGATGATACGCGAGGCTATTGAAATTAAAAAACATCCAAATTTCAATAGAGAAGATGGTTGGGTGCTACCATCTGCTTGCGATCCTATAATTAACAAAATTAAACCCAAACCCAAGCATACCACTGCAAGACTTCATGATACTATAAGCTCGTTTTGCGTAAATCGGACCAAAAATTAATATTAAAAAACTGAAGGTAGCCGGACTAACTATGACATTGGGACGTCAAACATCTCAGTCCCCCCCGTGACCATGGGCGCTGTAAAGCACCCGAAACGTCGGGATAATAATAAAAATAAAAATAAATTAAAGTAATTAAACGCGATAAAATCCGTAAATAATAGTTTTATTCAATGTGTAGTGTTCGCGTAAATTTAAGAAATCATTATATGTATGCATATTGTAATGGAATTTTTATAATTAAATTTCATCCAAATTTTGCAGACCTATTAAGCATAGACGACTTTACAGTAAATTAAAGTTTGTGAGGCATTCCATCTTTAATCCTTAGAGGTGACAACGCATCTGTAGTTTTGTTTGGAGTTGCAGGTATCCATGGATTGCAGAAGCCACAAACCATCGGCGTGACTGAAAAAAAAACATATACCGTGACGCCGTAGCAGTGGTGGTACCTAAGGCGCTAAGCAGAACTATTCAGCACGGATCCTAAACTGTAAAATTGGTACTTATTAAGAACTCCAAACTACATCCTGATAACAAAACAAAGTAACAAAGATTTAAAAAAATAAAAGTTCCTTAGAGCGCAAACGAAGGTCGCTTTACAAAAGTGGAGAAATTCGACGATTCACCTTGAAACTGTTTTGAGATGACCTAAATAGTTATTGTTTCGTTCTAAAGTTTCGTCTGTAAACTCTGGGCAACGAAAAGATAAATACATAGTGGTAGAGACTTTCGGCAAATGGTTTCTAATGTAGTTACTGCTGATAGACATTTAGCTTTTACAGTTTCATAGGTCTCGTGGCCTGAAAAGCTGCAGACTGTAAAACAGTGAATTTAAATCATTATGCATCGTTACTTGAGTAACGATGACTCTTATGACAGTGTACAGTGCACGTAGGTGAGTTATCTAACGGCCGTCCGAACAGGGGGGAAGCTCCGGCTCTGACGGCTAACTCGTGTCGTTTGATATTTTGGGCGGTGGAAATAGCCCATGGACGCGGGTGTACGGTGTGTACGCGGTGAGGAGGGATGTGCGGCGCACCCGTATTCGGACTCGCTGTGTCCCATCCGTTGTCCTTATACTTTCAGCAGCTGTAATATAGTTGTAGGATATCTCTATCACGAATAGGTCGATTCGACAGCGGAAGGATTACACATTCAAATAATACCAGCGTAAAATAGCAATGAGGTAGAGAACAACTGAGGCAACCCATCTTCGTCCTCAAGGGTAAAATCATCCGCATTTTGATTCTTAAGAAGGATGGAAGGAGGGAGTATAGATGAGATGTCTATGGGTAACAGGATCCACTTACTCCCTTTGGGAAAAGTAGGATTTAATTGTAGTGTTACACACAGTGACTTACTTTCTTTGTTTCTCTGTTTCTGTAAAATATAACAAGACGCACATTAGGAAAACAAATTAACGTAATGTTTTCTTTCGATTGACGATCGACGGCTCAGTGGCGCAGTAGCTAAGCGTTGAGTTGTAACGCTGACGGCCACGGGTTCGAATTCCGCACGGAACAACATACAGTACTTGTATGACCTACAAATAATTGTTTCCAATATGGATTATCCTTGTGAAATTAATATTTATAAACTGCTTCCACGGTACAGGAGCGAAATTGGAGATGCCGCAAATACTCGCTATTATTTGGTTTTGAGTAGTGTACATTATTCGATATTCGGCGAATAGTTGTTTATATAAAATAAACTTAAATTAAATGGACAGAAAAACTATATAGACAGACAAAATAATTACTTGTATTTATCTTTTAAAGAAAACACACTTAGTATTAATACATAATCATCATTAAAATATAAAAGTTTGCAAAAATCAGTCACGTTGAAGTTAATAAGGCTTTTTAATTATTATTCAAAGTCTAAAAGAGGTAGATTGTGTGCAGAAAAACTCATTTTTCTGCACGATAGGGATCGAGTCGGTTGCGCTTTTTTCGTAAACCAAACCCCGCCTCAGAAAATAGTCTTTCTGAATAAACAGAGATTGCTGGTGTGACTTAGTATAGTTCAATACGCTTACTTAAAATTGGGAATCGATTCTTATTGGCACAAAAAGATCACCATTCAATATGGGTTTATAATTCTGTCAGCCTTTGTAAGTATAAGTATTCCTTTTTTATTGTAGAATAATTATAGCGAGTATTCGACTATTCGCCATAACAACTATTCGCGGCATCTCTGGAGAAAATGCTATAAATGTTATTTAATAAAATAAAATGATTTTATTGCGTTTAATTTTAACTTAATGATTTCTTAAAAATTTATGCGAACACAATACATTTAAATAAAACTAGTTTTTACGTCAGTCTTGCAGTTGTATGCTTTAATTTGTAGACTTCAAGATACTATATGTTCATACTGCGTAGATCGGGAATATAAAATAAGTTAATATATACGCGATAAAATCTGTAAAACTAGTTTTATTTAATTTTTATTTTCTTAATTCGCGACGTTTCTGGCATTTTACAGCATCCACGGTCACGTGGGGCTCGCAGAGATAGAGTAGAGAAAGTGGTGGGTGGGGGGGGGGGGGGCTAAGATCGACTTCCTGATGTCATAGTTAACGAAGGCTATCTTCAACTTTTAAATATAAACTTGTGGTCTGATCTAGCTTTTCTTGATTCTAATTCAAACCATAAAATGATCAGTAAACTACTTAATGATCATAAAAATGCCAAATTGGTGGCAATAATTCCGTATAAATTGGTGATTAATTGGTATTTTTTGAGTTAGGTGTGGTTAATACGACTGTTATAAACCTACATAAAAGCTATAAGCCGTTAGCTCAAAGAATTCGCTTGCCTAAATGTTTCAACGATACTCGATTAACCGAGTTTGATCCCCGCCGGCAAATAAAATTGTTGGTTTTCAATTTTAAGTACTGATTTCCTGTGTGCTCGCCGATATTTAGCATTGTAAGGCGTTGTATACCTAAGAAATGTGATATATAAAGAGATACATGGCAGAGCTACGCTGCAGCTATATATGGCTGCGGAGTGCATGGATCTACTCCGGGGTAGGACCGCGACCTCATTGAATACCAGAGTGAAACAGCAGCTTAAAGCTGCTGTGTTTCGTATGATGGGTGAAGAGAACCGGAGACCCTTTTTACTGGATACGAGGCATTCCATCTTAGTCCTCAGGGAAGACATCGTGCCTGCGTTTTGATTTTTAATTGAGAGTAGATGTAGATGCCTATAGGCTACAGCATCCACTAATCATCAAGTGGACTGTGTGCTCAGTTTCACATTTTATATAAAAGTACAACTGCGTACAAAGTTAAAAATCTTTTACTTTGTATGCAGAACATCACATTAATCTAAATGTAAAATCGGTCTTAAAATATTTATGTAACATAATTCTAAATACATCATCACATTAATCTAAATATAGTATAATTCTTTTTTATCCATGACACTGTGAAAGATTCATTTAATACCTAAGCGACCGATCTTCGCAATCGTAAAAGGGAGCTTTTTTTCTTTCAGGTAAAACCTATAATATAAGTAGATAAACATGGAAACTTATTAACATTAAACATTAAATATAAACTTTCATCCAAATCGGTAAAACTGTTTCCGAGAAACCAATTATATATTTACTTGTTTATATAGAAGGATTGGTCACTTCAAGTATATGGTACATAGTATTAAACTAGCTGGCTTCGCACGGGCGATTTCTAGGTCTTGATAAAAGCGCCATCTCTAATTGTGAATCTACGAGTAAACCATCCAGAGACCCAAATATTTCATTAAATACGGTCCGGCCGTTTAAGAGTTCAGTGATAAATACAAGTACGTAAAGGTATACATATAATATAGTGTAAATATCATCTGGTCGTGTCGTTATAAATAGCGCCTAACAAATGCTCGATGCGAGGCTCAAAATTTATTTGACCTTTGCCTGTTCTCGTTACCAGTAATGGAGTGCTATATTGGGCCAATCGTTCATTTACCGTGGCCCTATTAGCCCATTGATGATCATGCAGCGCCTTCAATTATTGTTTTTAAATTCTTATAATTAAATGTGTATATCCTATGTGTATTATAGTATTCTATGGTATATCCTTACGATTTGAAATTGTAAAGCGAAGATATTATAATATAAACTAGACAAAACCGCGTTTCTTTTAAGTTTTTTTTTTTGTAAAATAAGGGTACAAACGAACACACAGTCCTTTTTCCAGTTCCAGTTCCATTTTTTCTCGATTAAGAATCAAAATGCAGATACGTTGTCACCCCTAAGGATTAAGATGGTATGCCCCGATTCCAGTAAAAAGAGTATCCGGTTCTCTAGACTCACCAAAGGAAACGCTATTTACGCTGGTATTCTGTGAGAGCGTGGTCCTACCCCGGTCGAGCCAACCCATTCGTGCTACAACCATAATATGCATAATGGCTCCACCACATAATTAGGTACGTATACAGGTACAGATCTTATCTCTACCTGTATACATATCATACGTGACATAGAAGAGTCCGACACTTGTGCAGGTTAGTTATATCAGATATTACCCTATTTTGCTTTCCCGCTGTCGGGTCGGGTTTTTCTACAGCTTGAACGGCTTACAGGATTGGAATTAGAACTGACGAAACTGGTTCGTTTAGACGTTGAGTTTCTTAGTTTTGGAATTATAACTTCGAAAAGATTGTAATTATTTATCATATTGTTTAATAATAAATTGTTACGTTGTCTCAAGTTGGTATGGGATTTATAGGTAAAAGCATGTGACAACTGACTTGCCGAACATGTAAAGGACGACTAATGAGATATGTACTCGTATTGAGTATGTAATTGAGTAGAGTGTAGAATAAGATAAGCGAGCTAGGTAAGCGATTTGCAGATAAGGGGCGAATGAGATTGAGCGAAGAAAGAGCGAAGCTTAGATATCGTAAATATTTTTGTTGGTCGAGAACGTCGGTTAAATCCTTTTATTATTAAACATAATTTATTCATCAATCATTTTAATGACTCTATCGATGCAATTTTGCAGGATTTCAAGTATAATAAATACACTGTATATAACATCGCAATGGATAGTGGTTATTTCAAAAATATTTTATTAAAACAAATAAGAAACCATATAAAACGGCCGGCCGGCCGATAATACAAAGTGTCACATTTATTATTTATTTATTTATTTGGTTCACCAACAAATGTTACACTAACATTTATGCTTAATTTTAAGACAGTAATATAAACCAACTGCATATTCAATAATGGGTAAAAACTGCATGCTTAATGCTCACACCATTTCCTACAAGCCTTTACAAATATACAATACAAAAATATAAAAATAAAAATTAATACAAAAAAGAAATAGATACTACAAAGAAATATTAATAATTTCATAAATTTTGTGTCGAAAAACGTTTAAACATTCAATATCTACTGCATTGTTATACGTATTTAAAAGTCTGCAAAGTCTGGGTATTGTAGAATTAAATCCTAGTACAGTTCTACAAAGGTGCGGCAAAAGAGGAGTAATGTACCTACGAGGATATCTACATGGGATACGAAAATTAAATTTACTTAGTAATAAAGGGCAATCTAACTTATTTCTGAATCAGCTACCAAAAAATACCGTTATTAATTATCGTATTGATAAATTTATTATTTCCATTTATTATATTTATTTATAATTCTATTTTCAACATTTACATATTCTATTTATTTTTAAACCTGATCTACGTAGTTTCAAGTTTTAATAAATAGATGGCACTGGTTTCCTATAGTAGAAGAAGATAATATTATACACCGTCGTTGTTGTTGGGTCAATATGCTGCTTCATTATAAATGTAAAAATAACATTAAAAAAAACGACTTGACGGACTTTATGGACGCAGTGAAAGGAAGTCTATGCTCTACTTGCTTATAGAATTTAAATTAATTCGTATAATGTCAATGTCAAAATTATTTCGAAGTTTTAATGAACGTTATATTTCAAATAGTACTTATATTTACTTACTTTAGTTTTATTTAGATATCTCGCGAACCGCCACAGCTTCGTCTGGGTGGTGTCTTTTAAAATATCACATATCATAATTTAAAATTAAGAATATCACCATCGACCATTTATCATTTTTTCGATTTTACTAAAAAATCTTTCTATTTTTTTCGGATAAAATAGAACAACCTAGAGCCCTCCTGGCATTACTTTGATTTTATCTGTTCGCAAAGGTTATAATGTCGATGATTCTGAAGAATAGCCCGGACACAGAAAAACATTTTTAAATTATTGTTTGTGTCTTAAAAGCATGCAAATAACATGAGCTCAGTACAAGTCAGTTATTTTAATATTACACACAGACACTTTAATTTTATTTATATGTATAGACTAACTGTTCCCGCGACTTACTCCACTTGTAACTTTTGGTTTTAATTTTTTTTTTTGCGGAACCCTAATTCTTTTTCGAAACGTAGCCTAAGTTACTCCTTGTAACATCAGCTATCTGCCAGTGAAAGTCACGACAAAATCGGTCCAACCGTTTCGGAGATTAGCCTGAACAAACAGACAGGCAGACAAACAAACATTTTAAAAATTGTTTTTTTGTTATAAGTATCGTATATAAACTTTTATATGCATTTAGCAAAAACCTGTTACTTTGCCATTAAAAACAGACACTAATTTTATTTATTTGTATAGCTTATGTTGAGTAATAGCAACCTAATTATCTTGTAATTTTTCTTTTTAATTTTATCATAATATAGGTCATGAATAATTCAGCCATTTGCAATTGTAAAGTTAATTATAAAAGGCAGATAAACATTTCGTGTTTCGTAAAATTAATAGAACCAACCGTGTGGCTTAGTGAAAGTCTTTGGAATTGAGAATTCAGAGTTCAATTAGCGTAATAACTCCCTGGTTTCTGGACATAATGAGTTCACAGTACATCTCGTGTTTAGTGTGTCCTGAGGCTCTTAAATAAACTCATCCATCCTCAAGCAATATTTAAATGTGTATTCATGGTTAGTATCCCTGAGAAATAAAATGGAAAGCATCGTTACCAGTCAAAAGAGTCTCCGGTTCACGTCTCACTGTTTGATTCTGTGCGAGCGTGCTCAGGCTGAGTCATTTGTGTTGCAGACTGCAACGTAGCTCTAAAAAACGCATAGTGTGATGGACTCGATGGTTCAGTGAAATAAGGATCGGGCTTCGAATCTTGGGTCGGGTTAAAACCAGACAATGGATCTTCTGTCAAGAAATTCTCCGTATCAGCCTGGAATCAGGAAGTCGGCGGTGTTTCACCTCCGTACTTTGTAAATAACGTAAAGTCGTTGGTTCTGCGCCTGATCTCTCTCCCATCGTCCCATCGAACTAGCCTTTGGTAATAGAGAGTGCATCTGCACTTGCGTATGGGCTACTCGTGTTTCAAAATTCTGTGTTGCGCAGATTTGGTCTGGAGGATATTATTAATGTGAATGACTCCAGGTCTAACTCTTGAAACTAGCCAAGCCAAGCTTATTTTACAGTCTTAATTAAGAATCAAAACGTAGAACGATTGTTGCACCTGAAGAAAAAAATGCTACCTTGCCAGTAAAATCGGTCTCCGGTTCTCCACGCTCGCTATACGAAACAATACTCGTAGCATTAGCATTAGGGTGTTATTTTACAATAGTGCTCCTTTTGCATTTGATCCTACCCATTCTATCTTATATTTATACCAAATATAAAATACCCAAGTTAGCATTGGGAAACGATAATGATGAGAAAAAGATACTGAACAGACCACTCAGTAGCTATGCTATGTGTATACCACGTTAAGATGTCGGAGATCACGAGACTTTGTTGGAATTTACGAGTAGTTTCAAAGGTTACTTTAAACACCTTGTTTAGGCCTCACTATCTTACTTTTTTATTTATTCTAAAATATATTTTTAATTAATTTTTCATTCCACATGTTGTCATTTTCGCGGTCTAAAGTTTGTCAATATATTTCATGTTTGACATATGCAATATTACAATATTGCAATAGTTTTATATGAAAATGGATGGTGTTTATTTTGTAATTGGCTACAAAGTCGGTCAAAAAGAAATAAACAATAAATGCTGTAATACATTTTAGACCCAATTTTTCAAGTCAGATAACATTTATACCGTTACTGTTAGAGTCTAAAATCCACTGTTGAGAGGAATTGAGCAAGAGAACTGGCAAAGCTCTTGCTCGACTCTCTTTTTTATAGCATAAGGATGACAAACGAGCACACAGTCCACCTGATGGTAAGTGGTTGCTGTGGCCAATAGACATCTACCTCTATCCTCGATAACGAATCAAAATGTAAATGCGTTGCCACCAGTCAGGACTAAGATGTAATGCCTCTTTTCCAGTACAAAGAGTCTCCGGTTCTCTACACTCACCATACGAAACTCAGCAGCATTAAGCTGCCATTTTACGCTGGTGTTCTGAGCGTGGTTCTTCTTAATGCTACAACTATACTACTAATAGAGCTGCAGTGTGGTTCTACCACGTGAACAAATAAATATGTGTAAAGGCGGTGTGATATCAACTATCCCATATCAATGAAGAAGTAAAGGCGGTGTGATATCAACTATCCCATATCAATGAAGAAGTAAAGGCGGTGTGATATCAACTATCCCATATCAATGAAGAAGTAAAGGCGGTGTGATATCAACTATCCCATATCAATGAAGAAGTAAAGGCGGTGTGATATCAACTATCCCATATCAATGAAGAAGTAAAGGCGGTGTGATATCAACTATCCCATATCAATGAAGAAGTAAAGGCGGTGTGATATCAACTATCCCATATCAATGAAGAAGTAAAGGCGGTGTGATATCAACTATCCCATATCAATGAAGAAGTAAAGGCGGTGTGATATCAACTATCCCATATCAATGAAGAAGTAAAGGCGGTGTGATATCAACTATCCCATATCAATGAAGAAGTAAAGGCGGTGTGATATCAACTATCCCATATCAATGAAGAAGTAAAGGCGGTGTGATATCAACTATCCCATATCAATGAAGAAGTAAAGGCGGTGTGATATCAACTATCCCATATCAATGAAGAAGTAAAGGCGGTGTGATATCAACTATCCCATATCAATGAAGAAGTAAAGGCGGTGTGATATCAACTATCCCATATCAATGAAGAAGTAAAGGCGGTGTGATATCAACTATCCCATATCAATGAAGAAGTAAAGGCGGTGTGATATCAACTATCCCATATCAATGAAGAAGTAAAGGCGGTGTGATATCAACTATCCCATATCAATGAAGAAGTAAAGGCGGTGTGATATCAACTATCCCATATCAATGAAGAAGTAAAGGCGGTGTGATATCAACTATCCCATATCAATGAAGAAGTAAAGGCGGTGTGATATCAACTATCCCATATCAATGAAGAAGTAAAGGCGGTGTGATATCAACTATCCCATATCAATGAAGAAGTAAAGGCGGTGTGATATCAACTATCCCATATCAATGAAGAAGTAAAGGCGGTGTGATATCAACTATCCCATATCAATGAAGAAGTAAAGGCGGTGTGATATCAACTATCCCATATCAATGAAGAAGTAAAGGCGGTGTGATATCAACTATCCCATATCAATGAAGAAGTAAAGGCGGTGTGATATCAACTATCCCATATCAATGAAGTAAAGGCGGTGTGATATCAACTATCCCATATCAATGAAGAAGTAAAGGCGGTGTGATATCAACTATCCTATATCAATGAAGAAGTAAAGGCGGTGTGATATCAACTATCCCATATCAATGAAGAAGTAAAGGCGGTGTGATATCAACTATCCTATATCAATGAAGAAGTAAAGGCGGTGTGATATCAACTATCCCATATCAATGAAGAAGTAAAGGCGGTGTGATATCAACTATCCCATATCAATGAAGAAGTAAAGGCGGTGTGATATCAACTATCCCATATCAATGAAGAAGTAAAGGCGGTGTGATATCAACTATCCCATATCAATGAAGAAGTAAAGGCGGTGTGATATCAACTATCCCATATCAATGAAGAAGTAAAGGCGGTGTGATATCAACTATCCCATATCAATGAAGAAGTAAAGGCGGTGTGATATCAACTATCCCATATCAATGAAGAAGTAAAGGGGTGTGATATCAACTATCCCATATCAATGAAGAAGTAAAGGCGGTGTGATATCAACTATCCCATATCAATGAAGAAGTAAAGGCGGTGTGATATCAACTATCCCATATCAATGAAGAAGTAAAGGCGGTGTGATATCAACTATCCCATATCAATGAAGAAGTAAAGGCGGTGTGATATCAACTATCCCATATCAATGAAGAAGTAAAGGCGGTGTGATATCAACTATCCCATATCAATGAAGAAGTAAAGGCGGTGTGATATCAACTATCCCATATCAATGAAGAAGTAAAGGCGGTGTGATATCAACTATCCCATATCAATGAAGAAGTAAAGGCGGTGTGATATCAACTATCCCATATCAATGAAGAAGTAAAGGCGGTGTGATATCAACTATCCCATATCAATGAAGAAGTAAAGGCGGTGTGATATCAACTATCCCATATCAATGAAGAAGTAAAGGCGGTGTGATATCAACTATCCCATATCAATGAAGAAGTAAAGGCGGTGTGATATCAACTATCCCATATCAATGAAGAAGTAAAGGCGGTGTGATATCAACTATCCCATATCAATGAAGAAGTAAAGGCGGTGTGATATCAACTATCCCATATCAATGAAGAAGTAAAGGCGGTGTGATATCAACTATCCCATATCAATGAAGAAGTAAAGGCGGTGTGATATCAACTATCCCATATCAATGAAGAAGTAAAGGCGGTGTGATATCAACTATCCCATATCAATGAAGAAGTAAAGGTGGTGTGATATCAACTATCCCATATCAATGAAGAAGTAAAGGCGGTGTGATATCAACTATCCCATATCAATGAAGAAGTAAAGGCGGTGTGATATCAACTATCCCATATCAATGAAGAAGTAAAGGCGGTGTGATATCAACTATCCCATATCAATGAAGAAGTAAAGGCGGTGTGATATCAACTATCCCATATCAATGAAGAAGTAAAGGCGGTGTGATATCAACTATCCCATATCAATGAAGAAGTAAAGGCGGTGTGATATCAACTATCCCATATCAATGAAGAAGTAAAGGCGGTGTGATATCAACTATCCCATATCAATGAAGAGGTAAAGGCGGTGTGATATCAACTATCCCATATCAATGAAGAAGTAAAGGCGGTGTGATATCAACTATCCCATATCAATGAAGAAGTAAAGGCGGTGTGATATCAACTATCCCATATCAATGAAGAAGTAAAGGCGGTGTGATATCAACTATCCCATATCAATGAAGAAGTAAAGGCGGTGTGATATCCACTATCCCATATCAATGAAGAAGTAAAGGCGGTGTGATATCCACTATCCCATATCAATGAAGAAGTAAAGGCGGTGTGATATCCACTATCCCATATCAATGAAGAAGTAAAGGCGATGTGATATCCACTATCCCATATCAATGAAGAAGTAAAGGCGGTGTGATATCAACTATCCCATATCAATGAAACGATTTTTACAAAACTACTTTCGTTAGTTAATTGTAAAATATTTAGTGACTACTTTTTATGTTTCCCGTTCGTTAGAAAACTTGACACATATAAAAGTATTTATATTTATTAAGTTTTAGGTAAAAATGTATATATATTAAGGTAGTAATTAGAAATATCGTGAGGGAAGTCTGCAGTTTGTGATCATATCCTAGACGGCCCCAACCATTACATCAGATTTGATAGACCACAAATCCTCGCGAAAGAACACCGATTCCTACCAAGGATGATACGTGAGGCTATTGAAATTAAAAAAAACATCCTAATTTCAATAGAGAAGGAGGCTGGGTACTACCACCTGCTTGGGATCCTATAATCAATAAAATTAAAACTAAACCCAAGCATACCACTGCAAGACCTCAGGACATAGTCAGTTCATTTTGCATAGATCGGACCATAAACAATAATTAAAAAAGCTGAAGGTACTCCGGGTTTAACAATGACATCGGGACGTCAGTCATCTCAGTCCCCCCGTGACCATGGGTGCTGGAAAGCGCCCGAAACGTCGGGAATTAAAAATAAAAAGTAAAAAATAAATAAAAATAAACGCGACAAAATCCGTAAAAGTAGTTTTAATCATGTGCAATGTTCGCGTAAATATAAGAAATCATTATATCGTGAGGAAAATCATTAAATCCCTTGCACTTACTTTAAATTTAAAAAAAAAAAAAACTTATTTATTACGTGTAGTACCTACGTTCTTATAATTAAATTATTCGTCAATTTTCATTATGCGTTACTAGTAAAAACAACAAATTCAAACTTTAACATCTTAAATATAAGATGCGTTTCATATAATTTTTATACTTCTGGCTCTACAAATTCCCTCACAATCTATTACTACGCCAAACACGTGGTAAAACAATTGTGAAAATTGTAATTAACTTTTTTTTTTGCGGCATCAGGGAACGTGCTCAGCTTGCTAAACGCTAAAACTAAATACACATATTCCCTTTAATTAATTTTACGGCATCTTCGTTACTCGTTAATATGGGCTCCTGAAATAAATGGCTAACCACTCTACCTTAGAAATTTTAATTAATTTCATAAATTAATAAGCAAATACCCGCTCGCTTCGCTGGGCGCACGATAATATTTTATTGCGGTTCCTAGATGTAAAATATCATCATGATCATCATTACAGCCCTTCACAAGTCCACTGTTATACATGGGCCTCCCTCAAGGAATGCCACAAGGCACGGTCTTGAGCCACCTGCATCCATCAACTTCCTTCATGTCTTACTAGGTCGTCACTCCAACTAGTGGGGCTGCAACTCCTAAGAGAACCTAGAGAACCTTTTTTCCTTATCGGTTGTCGGTTCTTCGAGCTATATGGCTGGCCCATTGCCACTTCAGCTTACCAATCCGTTGGGCTATGTCGGTCACTCTGATTCTACTGCGGATATCCTCATTCGTGAGTTTATCACGCAGAGAAACCAAGCATAGCCCTCTCCATAGCTCGCTGAGTGACCTTGAAGGTCGTCGTACGGTATATGTACGTCCTCATGTAAAATATCAAGAAAAAAATTTGTTGATGAGACTATCGTAAAATCCGTTCTTAGCAAGCGCCTACATTGTGAAATGAGTCAAGTCAATCGGGTGTATAGTTTTAGGGATCTCTTGATGAGTCAGTCAGTCAGTAGCATTTTGCTTACAACAGCTAAAGTGGTTCTGTCACTTACTTCAATATTAACTTAAACATTATACTGTTTACTAGCTTACCAGGCATACGTTGTTCTGCTCTTTTCGACGACCTTTTGTCATGTCCTATTAAAAATCCTTAAATACGCAAAAAAAATTGTGGGTCACTCATGGACAAAAAACTATGCTATCTCTCAAGTTGGGCCAAACTGCACTCGGTGTGCAAATTTGATTAAAATCGGTTAAGGAGTCCATCGCGGATAAACAACGTGACACGTAATTTATATATATATATATATATATATATATATATATATATATATATATATATATATAAAGATTTGCAGACTTGTGTTTTTTTTGTATATGTATGGCTTCGCCAACTGTTAACCGGTTTTTATGATTCTTTTTTTATTTTGATTCCACCCTCATGGTGATAAATAAAGTGTTTAATGTAACTATTAATACTATATTGAAATTTTGATACTTCTTAGTTCACTCAAAAGGGTTTAAAAGAAATAACTCAAAGAACGGAAAGAATACCTAAATTAATATCACATTTTGAAGTTGAGTTTTTAATTTTTCTTTTTTTTTATATGTAGCATTGGGTGACCAACGAGCACTCAGTTCACCTGATGGTAAGTGGATGCTGTGGCCCATAGACATCCACACATATCCTCAATTAAGGATCGATATGCAAATGCGTTGTCACTCGTGAGGACTTAAGATGGAATGCCTCGATTACACTAAAAAGGGTCTCCGGTTCTCTACACTCACTATACGAAAAAGCAGTAGTACGCTGCGATTTTACGCCGGTATTCTGTGAGCTCCTGCTTCGTTCGAGCCAACCCACTGGTGCTACTAGGTATGAATATATATGGTAGTAAATAGGAGATGAAGTGTTTAATGTAACTATAAATACGACTTTGAGATTAGTTCACTCAAAAGGGTTTAAAAAAATAAATTTTAATGAAATCTAAAAGCCGGCTTGAAAGAACGGTAAAGAATTAATTAATTGCACATTTTAAAGTCGTCTATGACTTAGCATCGACTAAACCATGTACGTGGTAGAGCTCTATACTACAGCTATGGTTGTGGCACGAATGAGTCCGCTCGATCGGAGAAGGGCTGCCCTCTCACAGAATAACAGCATAAAAAGCAACTGTATATCTAAATGCCGCTGTATGTCTTGTGGTGAGTGTAGAGTACCGCAGCTCCTTTATAATGGAAATGAGGCATTCCATCTTAGTCCTCAAGGTTGATAACGCATCTGCATTTTGTCAATGGCTCATGGCATCCACTAACCATCAGGTAGACTGAGCGCTTGCTTGTTAATCTTATTCTATAAAAAAAACTTCTAGACCATAGTTGTCTTCCTTTAAACGTTTATTCTTCAAATGATTTCTTATATTTACGCGAACATTGCACATGATTAAAACGGAAAAATTGTTTTACGGAACTACTTTTATGGAAAGCGCCCGAAACGTCGGGAATTAAAAATAAAAAGTAAAAATAAACGCGACAAAATCCGTAAAAGTAGTTTTAATCATTTATTCTTCAATTTAATTTTTAACCTCAGTCATAAAATATTCGCTAAAAATAACCTCAACAGAAAAATCCCTAAGCGTCCGAAGATATAAAAGACCTCCGGTGACGATAGTACTCAACAAAGTTCAAGGTTGAATTACGTAACCTTGGAACACTGCAGCATCCGAACCGCCACCCTCCTACCGAATGTAGGGAGCGACTTTGTGATTAATGGACCACCCCCTCCGTTTGGAGCGTGGATGGGGGATGTATTTTGCAATTTCACTAGGAAGGTCAACGGGATAATGGATCTTTTGTTTTTGTAACAAAGTTAAAGACTGTTAAAGATTTAAGTGATGGCGTCTATGTAATTTTTTTTTAGTGTTTAGTAGTTAGACTAGGATTTCAAATGTTATGTTCATAAAATGTGGCTTGTTTAGCGACCGCGAAGAAAATATACCAGTTTTTTCACGAAAAAACTTTCACTTAGAAAAATAATTTTCCAAATTGCTGCAGTTATATAGTAGTATAGTTGTAGCACGAATGGGTCGGCGCGACCGGGGAAGGACCACGCTCTCACAGAATACCAGCGTCAAATAGTAGCTTGATGCTGCTGTGTTTCGTGTGGTGAGTGTAGAGAACCGGAGACCCTTTTTATTGGAAACGAGGCATTCCATCTTAGTCCTCACGGATGACAACGCATCTGCGTTTTGATTCTTAATCGAGGATAAATGTAGATGTCTATGGGCTACAGACTTACCATCAAGTGGACTGTGTGCCCGCTTGACACTCTTATTCAAAAAAAAACCATCATAGGTTAAATACGGAATAATCCCATTGAAATAATGGTCTTGAGTGAATTGATAAGTATTAGTGGTGCGGTTTTATGTATTAAATGTGTGCGCTTCCATCCATCAAGCCATTTAGGCTACAGAGCGTTCCAAAGAAATAGACATACAAACATACGTACATACACAAGTAAAAACATTAACCTCTTTCTGGGGAAGCCGGATAAAGAAGCTCCGTAATCACCCCAGTGTAAAAAAAATAATTGACACCGTGATCCAATTGCACGTAATGTTGAATACCCAAATATTCGACGCTCTTTTTAAAATCATATTATTTCTTGCAATATACAACGTGTAACAAAAACCCTGTGGTTCCCGTTAAGTGCGTTATCAGAATCAGTATTCAAGCTTAAAGAATTAAAAAAAATACATCTAAAAATAATTTTAATTAAAAAAATTAAAATATAAACTGTATGTGGTTTTATTTCCTATAACTCACACGAGTATCGGTAATGCGGGGTCTTTGACAATCCTTTTACTCCTCGGCCAATGCAGAGATATAAAAAATAATAAAACCACGTACAATTTGCAAATAAATTTTTTTAATCAATTTTTTAATGTGTTTTTTTTTTCGAAAAAAGAATTGTTTCTATACGCTTGAATACTGAATCTGATAACGCACGTAAAGGGAACTACAGGGTTTTTGTTAGATGTTGTATATATACATTTACATCAGTATACGGACCGAGAAAAATGTACGTAAGACGCATTGCAAAAGTAATTAGTTCTTTGTTTTGTTAAGTCACTGCCGCTCTATATTCTTACCTTCATGGTATGAAACAATTTCATAATTTACATTCGAACGTTGAAAGTGTTTTTAAGTATCAGGTTTTCGTCATTTTTCTTTGAATATATTAAGCAATTAAATTAAACGCAAGTCGGTCAGTGGCTTAACATTGTTTATAATATTACTACGCTCTTACAGGATACTATCGTTGGTTGTTTCGTTAAAAAATTCACACCTCTCTTTTACTACTTCTATTTTTTGTATTGTATAAGGGTTGATAAACGAGCATACAGTACACCGTGTAGTAAGTGGGTGCTGTGACTTATCAAAACAAAGATATGAATTAATTTATTTTACAACCATCCGCTAACTAAATACAATGATGTGCCTTACCTGGATTGAAGAGCACCTCCCGCCCTCGATAATGAATCGAAATCTTTAAGGGAGATTAAAGATCGAAAGGATTAAGATTTTGTCTTAGCGGTCAGCCGCCGTAGAGTCTACATTACCTGAGGATGCCTCGTGTAGAGGCGAAACACGTGTCGTATTATCGTCGATGGTGTGTC
Source organism: Parnassius apollo (assembly GCA_907164705.1). NCBI lineage: Eukaryota > Metazoa > Arthropoda > Insecta > Lepidoptera > Papilionidae > Parnassius > Parnassius apollo. The sequence continues at coordinate 4,211,839 of CAJQZP010001449.1, read as the reverse complement.
TTTCCTGGAATAGTGGTGGCGGGAGTAGTGGTGTTAGGAGTAGTGGTGCTGGGATTAGTGGTGACGGGATTGGTGCACGCAATTGAGGGCGGGCGAAAGGTGCTCTTCAATCCAGGTAAGACAAATCATTGTATTTAGTTAGCGGATGGTTGCAAAATAAATTAATTGATACCTTTATTATAATGGATTTCCGCAAAGTAACGCCTGATTCTACCAAGAATCAAAATGTAAATACGTTGACCCTGAAGTTTCCAGTAAAATATGGTCTCCGATTCTCTACTCTCACTATACGAAATACAAAAGTATAGTAAGTATAAAGTAAGCTGCTATTTTACGCTGGTATTCTTCGAGAGCAAGGGCAACGCTCCCCGGTCGAGCCGACCCAATCCTGCTACAACTATAATATATTTAGCTGCAGCGTATCTATATCCGTTAAAAAATAGCTATATAATACTGCTATGTATCGTACAGTTAGTAACGAAAACCAGATCCACTGTTTTATTGGAAAGGGGGTTTTATCTTACCTCGTGTGTCAGTCACACTAATATTTAAAAAAAAAAACTTAGTACAGTAGAAACGTTGTGCTAATGTTCCTTTACATACTACTTTCTACTTTATGCTAAGTTAAATCACAAAATAAATACTCTCTTTATTTCGTAACTATAACTTTTTAAACTAAGTAAGATCAAGGTTATAAATTTCCAAAAATTTGCATAAAAAACAACCGGCCAGTCACATTAAATGCAGTCGAATAAAAAACTAATATACATATATGAATATTTTTTTAATTATCACAAGCCAGTGTCTGACTACCTACTATCTTGCCCGAGGGTAAATGATGTAGCTGAAGATTGTAAATTTAACTGACTTAACAAAAACCTTTTCACTCTTGCCTTGTACTGTACCTGTACTCACAATGTAATCTGATGGAAAGATGGAGTAGGGTTGAAAGGTAGAGAATGCCATAGGCGTTACGGCCGCTCTTTGTAATCCTTCGATGAAGATATTTTCAGTAAAGTATAAATAAATAAGAAATACTATATATAATATAATATATAATAAAAATTTACTAATAATAAATACGTAAAAGAAATTAACTTACCCTGTAGTGGCAGAGTAAAAATATCCACTAACCTACTCGTACATCATCTCGGTGTCGTAAGAGACGACTGAGGGAAACAAATCAGGAGATGGGCAACAGCGTCTATCTAATGATGAATAAAATAAAAACTGCATTTGCCAACCCGCTTGCCAAGCTTGGCAACTAACAAAGTCATATACTAGAACATATTTAAAAAAAAGAATATATTTAAAAAAAAACAAGCTTTGACAATAATAATTATGAATACTTCGAAATATCAACATAAAAAAAAACTAACTACACTACACCATGCCATGGAGTATTTATTACTTCTAATACTGCCTCTCTGCCTCGTTCGTCTAGTGGTTGCAGTAGTGCGACTGCTGATCATGAGGTACTGGGTTCGAAGTCCGGGTCGGGCCAAAAAATCAATTATTGAGTTTTTCTGTCAAGAAATTCTCAGTAGCTGCCCGGAGTCAGAAACTTAGCGGTGTCTCACCTCCGTGCCTCGGAAAGCACGTAAAGCGCACGTCCTGCGCCTGATCTCTCTCCCGGTCGTGTCGGTTTACCATCCCATTGGATTACGAGAGTGAGGGAATAGAGAGTGCACCTGTGCTTGCGCATACACTTGGGCACTATAATCCTGTCCTGCGTCGATGGCTAGCCTCCGTTGAGGCAGGCTGCTGTGGCCGAAATTCGGTCTGGAGGATATTATTTTATTTCTACACTCCATACACCATACTAAAATCGATTAAAATATTTAGTATAAGTAATGTCGACTGTCAAAATGGTGTCGACGAAGCAACGCCCTTATGACCTTATATTATTTGATTGACTGATGAAGAGTTATCGCATTACAACAAGGCTGTAGCTTTTGAGTTATAAGAAATTGACCATATTAACCGGATGATTATATTACCCTCACGTTATAGTTTATTGTATGTTTACTGTATACACAACTTTAACTGCAACATACACAAATGATATTTTTGTGCACACCTATGACACAGTATCATTCGAATGATATTTGATTATTTTATAGAACTAGCTAAAATTACAACTTTGTAATGCCTCGCGATTCCGATGTACGTATGTATAATGTAATATTAAATATGTTCTAAAATGTATGATTAATATTTCAATTATTTACAAATATTTATCATTAAAAAATACAAAGATTACATTTAAAAAATTGAAGATTTTTTTAATTTAATTTAAAAATTTGATTCAAATATCTTCCGGTTTCGAATACTTGTTAATCTGTTTTCTGTTAAATGCTAAACCTTCTAAAGTTTTAACTTATGATAAAGCAACATATGTTACCAACAAAAGTTCTCCGATATTCAAATCAACAATTCCAATATCAACAACAGCTTTTTCTAAGGTTGAACCTTGTGATTTACGGATCGTAATTGCAAGTGATAATATAGACAAATTTAAGAAATTGCTTTCGAGTTTTTTAATATATAAAGCATACTACTCTATCAACGAATACTTTGAAGATGAAATGAATGGTTTTTAGTACCTACAATAATTAATGGATGATTTATTTATTATATGTTTATATTTATGTAATTGATAATTAAGATAATAATTAATGTTATTTCTAAACATACTAATTATAATTGAAATTGTTATTTTATTAAAAATTAATTTTCATATTGCCAGGTGATAAACAAATATTTGTATGCCTTTGTAGGCAAAACATAGTGTTTATCATACCTTTTCCACCAAGTTTGTAACTTTTTACCTATGTTTTACAAATAAATTATTTGATTTGATTTGAAAAGCTAACTGTAATGGAAATTGTTTACATGAACAATTAATATTTCCACTTTTCTAAAATTTTGTTATACTTAGAATTGGAACACTACCGTTATTTTCATCAGTGCAATGAGAGTAATTTTCGAAGCGAACCATTATAACTCTTGGCATTTGATCCTGGACCATGATTTCCTTCATAGATGATACCTTCATCGTAACCTATAGCTCCGTTCACTAATCCTTTCTCTATCCACAAATTAGAGCGTAACATAATTTTATATTCAATCGATGATACTATGAATGGTTCAAGTCTAGTTGATGAATCTACATTAGCTGATTGTGCTGTAGAACAATTATGAATAGCTGGAATATAAGCAACTGGCTGACGTAATTCATTCAATTTTCGATGATTAAATTCTTTCACATCCTTATTAGTTGCAAATAACCGAAGAGCATCGTTGAAAATATTAATTTCTTTTTGAGAAAAAGTTTCAATTATTCTTGTCATTAATTTCTCATAATCATAACCAAATGTCACCTTTGTAGACCCCTGAGAACAATTATTTAAATTATTTTTAAAAAATGTTCTGGGGGAGGGTTTTTTTATTTTTTTCAATTATTTATAAGAACTAAACAACTAAAATTCTAAATATTTTATTATAATTAGTCTCGTAGCTAAATTATGAAAATTTAGATTATATGAAAAATAAATACTAATTTATTTTTTATTTCTAAGTATTCATAGGCTGTATAGATTCCTTCATAGATTGTACTGTCGGATGTTATTTAATAACTATATTTTGTAAAAAAAATAGATGACGCTGTTAGAAAATTATACCATTAAAATGGGAATATTCACCTATTGATTTTGTATTTTTCTATTGATTTTAAACTACTGTTATTTTTTTACTAATGAAATAATTCTATAACAGCGGCATTTACACGATATTTAAACTCGACCTGCGAAGCCGACGTAGTTCTCATAAAGTAAAATGGCGGAAAGGAGCATTTGAAGTAAATTCTCTTAATTTGTTTCATTTGTTTAATTCTCATAATTTAGTAAAATAAAAATATTTCAATTTGGAACTTTTTGGAGAATTTCAATTTATAACATATTGAAATATATAATTATATTATATATTTCAATATGTTATAAATTGAAAATATGTTATATTTATGTTTATAACGATTTTCGTAATATTGGGAAAGACCTACAGATGGCAATACTAAATTAAAATAAAGTTCACAGACAGAACCATTTTTGATAAACACTCGTCATAATACTGGAATCCCTAACCATACAGTTATAGCCATAGAATACTATAATACATTATAGTATTCTATGGTTATAGCAAATATATGGTTGAGATATTTTATAGGGCACGATTTACAAACCATTACAAAGTTGAACTTTCACATTGTATATATTTATATGTACATATATGTCTATGTCATGTTCTCGAGTGGCAGCCTCGTACCGGTAGGCGAAGTGTAGGGCGACCCCCCACTAGATGGAGTGACGACCTGGTAAGACCTTGTAAGATTTTTACGGGGTAGAGCCATGCTGCAGTTATATTAGTATTATAGTTGTAGCACGAATGGGTCGGCTCGACCGGTGAAGGACCACGCTCTCACAGATTACCAGCGTCAAATATTAGTTTAATACTACTGTGTTTCGTATGGTGAGTGTAGAGAACCGGAGACCCTTTTCACTGGAAACGAGGCATTCCACTTAAGTCCTCAAGGATGACAACGCATCTGCATTTTGATTAGTAATCGAGGATAGATGTAGATGTCTATGGGCCACAGCAATCACTTACCATGAGGTGGACTGTGTGCTCGTTTGTCATCCTATCCTATAAAAAAAGGCGGTGGATGCAGGTGGCTCAGGACCGTGCTTTGTGGCGTGCCTTGGGGGTGGCCTATGTTCAGCAGTGGACTTGTGAAGGGCTGTTATGATGATGATATGTTTATTAATGCCTGGATTATCTTTGGGTGCATTTTTAAATATAGTACAACCCACGCAGTACATCTATATATTGCGCCAATAATAAACTGACCAACTATACATTATTTAGGCCTTAATAAAGCCTACAGACGGAGTCTTTACATATTATGTAGACAAATTTAACAGTCGAATTGAATACATCCTCCTTTTTGGGAGTCGGGCATAATTTTTTTCTAAAAATATTGATTAATAACACATCTAGACATAAATATGAATAATTATGTCTAAGTTTATATCTGAATGTTTTACGGTTTTTATGTAAAGTTTACCACAAAAAAGTGACATTTTAATCTAGTGGAGGCTCGCTGTGATCGCCTAATAAAGGTGACAAACGAGCACACAGTCCACCTGATGGTAAGTAGATTCTGTGGCCCATAGACATCTACATTTATCCTCGATTAAGAATCAACATACAAGATGCGTAGTTACCCATGAGGACTAAGATGGAATGACTCGTTTCCAGTAAAAATCGTCCCCTGATCTCTAAATATATACCTAAGTTTCGTTCTTCGCGTTTGGTGGAAAAATAAGCATCGCTTGTTAGCTTTATATTATAAAATCAGCTTTAAATTACTTACATTGTGTGCTGAGACTGTTGTGGTGAAATCAGAGCGTTGCCAATGTAAGTGAGCGGTGGCCTCGTCCTACGATTGTGGTGTACGCGGTCTGCCGTCTCAACAGGATGCTCAGTGCAAGTAAGTGCAGTGATATGAAATTATAGTAAAATATTAATGTACGGTAATAAAAACAACAATATTTATTTATATACATATATAATACATGTACAGAAATTCACGGTGGTCGCGGTTTAAAATTAGGATTATATTCCTTTTTATATAAGATGAGGCATACCACGTCCCGGGCCGGGCAGTTCACTTGATGGTAAGTGACTACCGCCGCCCATGACCGACTGCAACACTAGGGGAATTTAGTCGTATCGGTCCGGAAAAATCGCTGCTGGTAGTCGATTCCACAAGGAAATGCTCGGGCTACTTAACTTTCCGACTCTTAGTTAATTTAACGTTAGTTAATTAATCGATATATATTACAATGGTTCTGAATTATGAAAACAAATATTAATGCAATGTAGGTACATACATTGTACGTGGTCTAGTTATGGTAGAAACTTTAGGAGTTCGACAACCACTAGTTCAGTAAGTATTTTATTTTTGTACCTCCTTATCCTGGGGTACAAACGAGCACACAGTAAGTGGATGCTGTGGCCTAAAGACATCGACACTTATCATCGGTTAACTTCTATCAAAATACAGATACGTTTTCACCCTTGAGGAGTAAGATGGTATGCCTCGTTTGCAATACAAATGGTTTCCGGTTCCCTAGAACGGATGGAACGCTTTGGACTGGACTTTCACTGGTAGATAGCTGAAGTTACAAGGAGTAACTTAGGCTACTTTTATTTTAGAAAAGTAATTAATGTTACGCGCAAATAATTCAAGTCCATCGTAATAAATTCCAAGTGGACACAGTCACAGGAACAGCTACTTTATAATATATACGTAAGTACGTAAGTAACGGAAGTAGAAGGAGGACATGTAGACTTAGATTGTATTTCTCAAAAAAATTTTTTAAATATTTTTTGTGTATTGTTAAAGTTATTTTTAATCTGTTTGTATTAAAACTTTACGAGCTTAATTTAACAAAGGCAAAAAATTAAAAAGTAGTCGGCCTTCGAGAACAGTCCACTTCATCGTCGCGGCTTTACTTTTTGCCTTAGGCTATGTTTTGAGCACATTTAAAACCAAAAACAAATGTGGTTTTTTTTATAGAATTAGTGTGACAAAGGAGCACACAGAGCCGATGTTTAGCAGATGCTATAGTCCATTGAAATCCACATATTACCTCTATTAAGAATCAAAATTCAGATGCGCTGTCGTCCCTGAGGATTGAGATGGAATGCCTCGCTTCGTAAATAGCACTTCGGTTCTGTATAATCACCATACGAAACTCAGCAGCATTAAGCTGCTATTTCACGCTGATATTTTGTAAGCGCAAAATATAGCTGCAGCGTGGCTGTTTTTAGGGTTCCGTAGTCAACTAGGAACCCTTATAGTTTCGCCATGTCTGTCTGTCCGTCTGTTCGTCCTCGCTTAATCTCTGTGACCGTTAGCACTAGAAAGCTGAAATTTGGTACCAATATGTGTATCAATCACGCCGACAAAGTGGTAAACTAAAAATTGGAAAAAATGTTTTTTTAGGGTAGCCCCCCTATATGTAAAGAGCGAAGTGATTTTTTTTTAATTTCAACCCTAACGTGTGATATATTGTTGGAAAGGTATTTAAAAATAAATAGGGGTTTACTGAAATCAATTTTTGATAATGTCAATAATTTCGGAAATAATCGCTCCAAAAGTAAAAAACAATGTGTACCCCCCCCCCTCTAACTTTTGAACCATAAGTTTAGAAAATATGAAAAAAATCTGAAAAGTAGAACTTTATAAGTACTTTCTAGAAAAATCATTTTGAACTTGGATGGAAACAACAGTACCCACTACCGGGAGCAGTTGCAGGAGCGCGGAGCGCTGCTGGAGCGCGAACATAATGGATACCCACCTTTAAACTCATAAGTGGGAACACTTATTGTGACGGACGGGAAACTACGGAACCCTACACTGAGCGTGGCTCGACACGCTCTTGGCCGGTTTTTTTAAATTCTTTATCATGTAAAAGTACTTTCTGTCACAGTTTTGTAAAGTAATCGAAACGGCGGGAATTTACAGTCAGCAGCCCTATTGTTATAATCGGAAACTAGTTATAACGTATAAAACCGTTATTAATCACACTGTTTTTAATTAATCGATACAGAAAATTGACTTCGAGTGTTAGTGACAAAACAGAGGTTTTCTTCGAGTAATTTTGTATTTGTGTTGGCGGTTAAATCGTCATACGCTTGTGTGTATTTGAACAGCTGCTAAACGCTAAGCGTCATAACGCCATAAGCGCCTTTGTCGATTCGGGATTTGTCATATATTAATTAAGCGGTAAATAAAAAAAAATGTCTGCAGTATACACGCGGTAGACGAGAAACCTTCAGGCCTTCAGCAAAGGAGAGCGCGATAATAGAAAACATTGTATACTGTATTCTATCTCATTCTCTCGTAGGCTAAATCGTATAAATTGTATAAGGTAAGGAAGGTGAAAAGAATTGGAAAGAAGTTTTGTTTAAAAACTGCTAAAAAGGATATGTTCCATGAACTAACCTCTGTAAAATCTATATAAAATAATAAGTTGAGTGTCTATTTGTAATGCCATTTTAAATATTTTTGTTTTTTTTGGCTAATCTCCATGGATTTTAAAGGGACTTTCACTGAGATACTTATTTGGTTTTTTTTTGGGTAAATGTATATATGTTTGTCTCTTTTTGTGTCGCTTTTTCGTTTTCGTTTCGTCGACTTTTAAATCACAACGATTGTAAAGAAGTTATCACTTAAAAAAAAATCAACTTCGAATCAACAAGAGTTTTTGAATCATTACAGGTCTTTAATGGATTTTTTACTTTTAAATTCTACACGCAATCAGTGCTGTTGATTGAATTTGAAGTCGAACAGAACTAGCTGTTTGATATTGCGATAGTAGAGTCCACATCTCAGGTTCGAGTTCAAGTTATGCTAAGATTGATTATCTATACTTACAAATAAATAAAATTGGAGTGTTTGTTTGTAATGTCAAAATAATAGCTTTTTTACTAAATGCATATGAAAGTATATACGGTACTTATAACAAAACACAATTGTTAAAATGTTTGTCTGTCTGGTGTTACTTCCGACTAATCTCCGAAATGGCCGAACCTATTTTGATGGGATTTTCACTGGCGGATAGCTGCTGTTATAAGTAATAATTTAGGCTACTTTTATTTTTTTAGGATTTCGCGCAATGAAATTAAAACCAACAAAATCCCATCGTAATGAATTACACGCGGGCAAAGTCGCGGGGAACAGCTAACATATAATAATATTATAATGTGAGCCGTGGTAGCTCAGATGGTTAGCGCTCGCCGTAAATTTCACAGTACGCGAGCAAACCGGGTTCGATCCCCGCCGTCTCCCCCCGTCGCCCCCTGATTTCTTAGACATGCAGCTTTCCTCACGATGTTTTCCTTCACCGCCGAGCACGTGGTAAATCAGCACTTAAAATTGCAATTAACAATTCCGTTGGTGTCGGCGGGAAACGAACCCGGGTTGCTCACGAACTGTGAAATTTACAGCGAGCACTAACCATCTAAGCTACAACGGTTGGATCTAAAAATAAGTTACTACGGTTATAAGAAAGGCCTGTGCCCAGCAGTGGGACGTATGTAGACTGTAACTTTAACTATAAGTAAACCATTATGGTAATCTAGTAAATAACATTAAGTACGTAGGCATTACCCCGATTCGCCTTATCATTGAGCATTGAAACAAAGACAAATCGTTTAAGTTGAAACGGTGTCACGAGGCGAGACTAATCGTTCCAACGAGCAAACTGTCACTAACAGCGTTTTTATTCATATCTTTGGGCCCGCGTTCAATTCTCAAGTAGACAGAAAGGTGAGAGAAACTAGGGAGCCAGAAAAAAACAAGTTTCACAGCCAAAATTGTTAATAGTCAGATTAGTTAGTTACTATATCAATTATAGTACCCGGATGACCGAGCTTTGCTCGTTTTTTTTTTAAGTTACATTTAGATACAAATTACATGAATAATATTTTTTGATCTTATTGACATAATAGAAAAAACTGAACTGGTTATTTGAATGAAAATCATGAGTGCAATTAGTTTAATTAAAATTTTTCTTATTTTTAAAAATACTAAAAAAAAGGGCTCCATATAATAGATTTTCTCACAAAAGAAGGGAATTTGAAAAAAAAAAGGAAAAAAGTCGGACCCAAGACGGGACGCGTACCACGGAACTCCGATATCACGCCCGACCGACATCCCACCTCAGCTATTACGATCGTTAGTAGTCTGTCAAAATTTATCTTCTTATATTGTAGCAGTTTTTTTATTGCCTGAAAACACGGACAAAGGGACATTTTCTAAAAATAAATCCTAGCTAGATCGATTTATTGCCCCCGAAACTCCATGGACACTAAATTTTATAAAAACCGTTGGAGCCGTTACCGAGATTCCGATTATATATATACAAGAATTGCTCGTTTAAAGGTATAGGATATACGAGTATATTCAGCTTTTTAATTATTATTTATGGTCCGATCTACGCAGAATGAACTTACTGTGTCATAAAGTCTTGCAGTGGTATGCTTGGGTTTCTCAGTACTCGTTAACGTTTAGAAACGGTAAAATTAATATTACTATTGTAATCAATAAATTGTAAGCAATAAATCGACATGCATTTCATTATGTGTCGCCAAAATTTGCGGTAGACCCTTTCTCCATACAAAAGAAATTGTCTCCTTTAGACTTTCTTGGATCGATACGAATCTTACTCGATTGTGTAACAAACGTGATAAACTATTTAGTTTATGGAAAAGCAGTAACAATGATCCCAAATTACGATTACAGTATAAAAAAGTAGAATACTGCTGACGCCTGCGAGACGAACTCATCCAATAAAACAATGAAGTAATTACAAAAAGGTAAAACTTACATTTTGATGTCACAAGTTCCATTTGCTGAAGTTCTCTTTATAGAAAAAACGACAGAATTCTTCTTACAGTAGACGACGCGTGATTGTCGTTTATATATTTTCAATTCCAAAATTTGAAATACTTGAAATATCGAAAACATAAAGTTGTGGATGAACTGTTGGATGAGCGTATGTTATTCCTAGTCGAAATTCCTATACCAAACGCTACTAAACGGTGAACCACCATTTCACGTCTTTACCTAAACTTTTAAAATAGAAAGCCCGATATTGATCTTAATGAATGGCGAATATCGTACATTGTATGAGCGAGCGTTCAATCAACAAAACATTATCATACAATGCGCCCGCCTCGCCATTCACCCACCTATTGTCTGACATTCCCACGGTGTAACTGTGAAGCTGAGATTTAATAAAGTTTTAGGCTAGTGATCCGCTGTTAGGATGAGGCTATAATAGAAACACAATGAGGACATGGTGCAATGAAATACAGGAGGAGGAGGTGAAATATTTGAGAGATTTCATAGCAGGGAAGTTAATTTGTAAGGATTAATGTTTCTTTTTGTAATATTAGTATTTTTTATATTTATTAGATCAGAAATGAATAATTAAAATATATATAATTATAAATGTTTATTACTAAAAACAGAAAAATAAAAAAAGAGTTAAAAATGTGCAAGAAATTAAAAAGCAAGCCACCGAAACATTGTTTTGAGTAGTAAATGACATTGTGTTACAAAAAATACACATATATAGTACGTGAAAGTACTTTCTTGTAACTCAAAAACTACAGCCTTGTTTGCATATATGGCTCTGTGATACGATAGCTCTTCATCGGTAAATCAAATAATAAAGGTTCAAAGAGGCGCTGCTTTATCGACGCCATTTTGACAGTTGACATTATAGTAAATAATTTAGTCGATTTTAGAATTGTGTAGTGTAGTTAATTATTTTTAAGTTAATTTTTCGTAGTGTTCCTAAATATTAGTAAATCTTGTTTGCAATTTTTACTTAATATATTAGTTATAGTATACGACTTTCTATTTTTGACGCTGTCCTCCTTCTAGTTTTGGTTTTATAAGGCGACAAAGCTTATGGTGACCATGTTACTCTCACGTACCTTACAACATAATATATTATACAATATATGCTTCGGTGGTTTGGTCACGTAGAAAAAATGAATGGGGAACGAGTGACAAAGTTAATTTATATGGCAGATGTGAACGACAGAGTCGGGAAGGGACGCCCTAGAAAAAAGTTTATCGACCAAATTGGCGATATTTTGAAAATGGGCCACGTTAAAAGTACCCTTAACCGACGAGCATGCGTAGATATATGGATGTAAAGGAGGCGAAAGAGGTATGTTAGGATCGTGCCAAATGGAAGTCCGTAGTCTCTGCCTACCCCTCTGGGTGACGGGCGTGAGTGTTTATGTTATGTATTTTACAATAACTTCGACTCGGTCGAAACTAATGACATCTGTCAAGCAGAAGATTACTATATAAACCTCATTGACGGTGTTTATGTGCTGCTGTCGTATGGTGGTGACGTATGAGAAATCATCACCACATTTCCGTCTATAGATGCCGCAAGAGGCGACTAAAGCTAATACCAGAAAGATACGGCTTCCGCTAGATTGCGCTATAATCATCTTGTTTACACCAGATTCAAAACACCCCTGACCGGTGACGGGGAACGGGATAAAATTGGCGATACGCTTCGATCAATTATAGTACACTGATCGAAGGCGATATGTCTTGAACTATGATCTTAAATCGCCAAGCGCGATGATCAGGGCAAACTCTCCTACGATACGTAATACCCATGTACAGCAAATACTTTGAACAGCACTTGGATGAAAGACTCAAAAGTCTATACATTTCACACTACACATTGAATAAAACTATTTAAAAACTAGTTATCGCGTTTAATTAACTTATTTTTAATTCCCGATATGGTCACCGCGGTGACTGAGATGTTTGACGTCCCAATAACATAGCCGGGCTACCTTCAGTTTCTAAATATTCATTTTTGGTCCGATTTACGCAGCTTGCAATATCTTGAAGTCTTGTGGTATGCTTGGGTTTGGAGTCTGTGAACATGTTCAAGATCGTCCCCACCATTACATCAGATTCGATAAACCACAAATCCTCGCAGTTTTAACGTATGATTCTTAATTAAGAGTAAATATAGATGTCTATGGACCACAGCATCCATTTACGATTATGTGGACCGTATGCTCGTTTGTCACCCTTATTCTATAAAAAAATTGTGAATCACGTAAGTCAGTGTAGAAGTGCGCTTATCGTACCAAAAACTTTGTTGTTAGGTAGCACTTTCCTCTCATTTTAGACAAGATTTCATAATCTATGTTTAACTTAACCATTGTCACGGAACCATTGTTGAATGTAGGTACTTGCATAATCGTTATATTAAACATTTAGTAAAAAAGAACCTCTGTTTGAAATGGACATGGAAAAATACATAGTTAAAAGTAAATGCACAGCTTGTATACGTCCCACAGCTGGGCATAGGCCTTGACTTTAAAATGAAATGCAAAACCGCATTTCTTTCAGCGCGTCTTGTCGGACTTGACATGCCTTGATTATATAATCAAAGTTAACATGCCCTCAATTACTTTTATCATTTATGCCTGCAGGATTCTTCTCGGTATATTCTTTTTTAGCCGAAGATGCAGATGCTGCGTAGAAGAATCCGATCCTCTAATCACCCTGTGGGTGATGTTTAAGGCGACCGAGAGTAATTAACCAGGTGATGAGTAGCAGTTTCTTCCTAATAACAACTGAAAATAACATAAAAACGCGATTCCCAACCCGTCTTCCAAGCGTGGCGACAATGTTAAAATCCCCTCTATGAGGCGATCGATGGGGGAGGCATACGTGGACTTTTGATTGGCTCTAACGGACACATGTTCTTCCCGGTAGTTTTCTTCATCACCAAGAATGCAAATGAGGTTTTATAGAAATCACTACTCCATATCATGCCGTGGATGTCGTAAAAGGCGACATTATAGTAAATAATTTAAATAAAAATTAGAAATTTTAAATATTCTGTGTGAGCGTGGTCCTTCCCCGGTCAAGCCGACCCCTACGTGCTACAACCATAATATAGCTGCAGCGTGGCTCTACCACGTATGTGATGGTAGCTAGTGAAACGGAATTAAAATGAAAATCTTAACCAACACGAAAGTCACTGTTGAATTCGTACTATTTTCAATGCGTGCAGTTTAATCAAATCAAATTACTCGCCGGATATAAACGACACCTGAAAAAGCAAATGTCCGCGATAGAAAAGCGCGGTAATTGAACCGTCGCATGCAATCTGTTTCCCGCCAAGCGAAATGTGACAGCACGTCGGATGCCTTCACGTTTACTTGTAGCATGTTAGAAACTACGTCCCTATCCCTTTATGGTATGCAATATGTATTGAGATCACCAATTATTGTATTCATACAAATTAGGAACATGTTTACATGTTTAATAATAATTCTATGTGTAGGATTTAAAGATGTGAACTATTTACATATATTGTTTTGCACTACGATAGAATCAAATCGTTAATTTATTTATGTGCGTCTATTTCAACTTTTAATGCACCTTAACGGACACATAGCGGACTAAATACCTATAAGCATGCTTTCTTAGTCAAATATTTATCTAAGCAAAGATAAACGTATCGGCAATGCAAAATTAAAAAGAAAAAAAAAGATAATATAATATACATACATAATAATATATTAAATAGATCCACAATTAAAAAAAAAGTTCTCATAAACAAACCTTACACAGATGTGTTTTTAAAATTCGAAAACAAATCGAACAGTGATATCCGTACACACGATTAAATTTGTAGCCTGCCGGACCATTAAATTCATATTATTATTTCTGACATAATCGTAAATAGCAATTAAAAACATTAAAAATCGATTACACAATATTTAATTGAACGTGAAAGTATCCTCAACGTGACTTAACCATAGCTTTAATCGCTGTCACCCAAAAAAAAAACACTGGTTATGCATCCATAACGTGCAGCAGCGGATGATTTGCAGAGCGAAAATACTTTCGCCGAAACATTAAATACGACAGTACATGCAAGCGGTTTTGAATAACCGTGCAATCGTTAAAATAGAGATAATAACAACGTAATAAATAACTTTCCCCGCTCCACGAAGCTTAAAAATAATTTAAAACCCGGTTTTTCCGCGCATTTTGTAATAAACGTTTGACGTTTGACATGATTATTGGTTGGACGTCGAAAATTTATTTACCTTTAAAGAACATGTCCTTATAACTAATTATGCTTATAAATATATATGAATTTCTAGAAAAAAAATTACACATATTTTCTATTGAAAAGTGACTAGGTACTGCAATCTATGGACACCTACAATCAACTTGAAACAGAACAAGCTAAAAATGCATTGTCAGGACGAAATTGAATTGAAATGATATATAAATAGATATAGATAATGAATTTATAAGAAAAACCCTACAACAGGTTTTTATACAAACTCAAGTTCTTCTTACCTAAATTTAGAAGCTAAAAGGACTTGTGTATCAAGCTCATTTGCGAGATATGAAGCCTTAAATGTTTTTTTTATTCCTCCTTCTTTTTGCATTTTCTTCTTTTTTTTTGGTGTGCAATAAAGCAAAGAACTCTTATGATTTTTACCTCATGTGGTAATCACGTAGCCTAATGTTTAGAATAACTGGCTACGACGAGTGCTGTAAATCCCTTTTATCGTCGGGAATTGAAAATAAGTAAAATTATATAAACGCAATTAAATCCGTAAAATCAGTTTGATACAACATAGCCCTTAGAGTGCTTAGCCCTGAGCTAGTAAAATAAAAAAATGACACTGTAAGAAAGATGATTTGACTACCACAACCAAATTAAAGAAAAATATATTTGATGACTAAAAGAACCGCATTCAGGATTAGTCCCCGCCAAATAAACTGCTAATTACAAAGTTAAGTGTAGATTCACCACGCGTTTGATGGTGAAGGAAAATATGATGAAGATTTGAGGAGTGTTATTTTAAAAAAATATTTGGAAAACAATGGTGCCAAGGGGAATCCCGGATCGAGGCAGTACACGTACTGTGAAAATTGCGACGAGCTCAACCAACCAAACCATTTAGATAGCATAATTTTGTCACGTACATAATCGCTTTGATTGGAGATTTATTGTACCGTGAAAACACTTAATATCAGAGAGATAATTTTTTATACGCGAATGTTCAATACGCGAGATTTCTTGTTATATAACTGCGTATAACGGTGCGTTACTCGTCTGGAGCAGATGTGCATTGATAACGTCTAGTTGCTGCACTGGATGTGATTGAAAAGATATAAGAAGTTTTTTCTCAGAAAATCCACACCCGTTATGATGCAAGATGGCAGCCAAGTGTGAGATGCTATGGAATAATTGCAGCACTTCGTTTCATATCGTTAACTTCGTTAGCACATTTATAAGTTAATATAAACATGACGACTGCGTGATTTTGCGGTCATTGCACACTTTTTATATTTATGCGCTTTTTATCATGATTGTAGTACGAGCTGTACGAGTGGGTCGGCCCGACCGGGGAAGGGTCACGCTATCGAAAAATGACAGCGTAAAATAGCAGCTGTTTCGTATTGTGAATGTTTTCTACATTCTACCAGAGACTCTTTTTAATTTTGATAGTGGGGATGTGTGGGATATTTTAGAGGACTCTGTTTTTTAAAAAAAAATTATTATTTTTTTTTTTTAAAAAAAAATTTTTGTATTTTTAATTTTATTTTTTAATTTTTTTTTTTTTATTTTTATTTTTTTTTTTAATTTTTATATTTTTTTTTTTTTTTTTTTTTTTTTTTTTTTTTTTTATTTTTTAAAAAATATTTTTTTATTATTATATTGTTTTTTTTTTTGTTTTTGGTTTTTTTTGTTGTGGTTGGGTTGGGTTTTTTGGGGTGATTTTTTTTTTTTTTCTTATAAAAAAAAAAGAAAAAATTAAGTTAAAGGGGGGAATAAACAGTAAAAAAGAGAGGTGGGGGGGTGGGGGTAGGGAAGGGGGTGTAGTTAAAAAAATTTTTTTTTAGTTTGGAAACGAGGCATTTTATCTTAGTCCTCGAGGGTGAAGCATTTGTA
Source organism: Parnassius apollo (assembly GCA_907164705.1). Taxonomy (NCBI): domain Eukaryota; kingdom Metazoa; phylum Arthropoda; class Insecta; order Lepidoptera; family Papilionidae; genus Parnassius; species Parnassius apollo. The sequence goes on along the minus strand of CAJQZP010001449.1, from coordinate 4,195,229 downwards.
TTTTGATTCGAAAATTCTAAAATAGATGTAGATTCAAAAATAGATGTAGATGTAGATGTCTATGGGCCACCGCCTCTACTTAGGCTTAGGTGTACTGTGTGGTCATATGTGACACAACTAATATATAAAAATTAATTCGTAATTTACTACAAATAATTCGTAATTTTTGTTTGTTCGTATTTCATGCGCAGCCATACCGTTCATCAGATTGCGCTAATACTTTGTCTACTTATTGCTGGCACTTTTTTTATAGAATAAGGGTGACAAACGAGCACACAGCTCACCTGATGGTAAGTGGTTGCTGTGGTCCATAAATATCTAAATTTATCCTCGATTATGAATCTCACATGTGTTGTCACTCGTGAGGACTAAGATGGAATGCCTCTTTTACAGTAAAAAAGGGTCTCCGGTTCTCTATACTCACCACACGAAACACAGCAGCATTAAGCTGCTATTTTACGCTGGTATTCTGTGCTACAACCATAATATAGCTGCAGCACGGCTCTACCACGTATAAACATGGGCAAAGGTTATAGGCACAGTACAATTAACTTATAGTATCTGTGACGCGCGTATCGCACCGACAAATATGTATTATCATTCCTAATTAAACAATGTAACGCGCCGGGTGCTAGCTAGAATTCTATAAAAAATTATTGTACGACACATTCTTACTAGGGAATTATAATAGGACTTTATGATTTCTTATATTTACGCGAACACTACACATTGATTAAAACTACTTTTACTACTACTTGTTTTATAATAATAGTTAATAAATAGTTAGTAAATAATAGCTTAAAAGATGATGTTGTAATCAGGATTAGGAAAGAAATGCTTCGGTGGTTTGGTCATGTAGAAAGAATGAATGAGGAAAGAGTAAATTTATATGGCAGATGTGAACGGCAGAGTCGGGAAGAAAAGTCCTAGAAGAAAGTTTATCGACCAAATAAGGGATATTTTGAAAATGGGCCACATTAGAAGTACCCTTAACCGACCAGCATGTATGCGTAGATATGTGGATGTAAAGGAGGTGAAAGAGGTATGTCAGGATCGTGCCAAATGGAAGTCCGTAATCTCTGCCTACCCCTCTCGGTGACAGGCGTGAGTGTTTATATTATTATTATGTTTTGTATTTCCCGACGTTGCGGGTGCTTTCTAGCACCCGTGGTCACGGGAGACTATGGTGATTGACGTCCTGATGTCTATGTTAACCCAGAGTACCGCCGTAGTTCAGTTTTTTAATAATTATGGTCCGATCTACGCAGAATGAACTTACTGTGTGCGTGGTACTACGTCTTGCTGCGACTTCAGAAGTTATTAAGTGGAAATTATATTTTTTAGTTCATTCAAGTCGGTGTTTATTTCTTGTGAAAGATCTAATTTTAAATAATGCACACATCATCGACATCATCATCATTATATCCCTTGAGAAGTCCACTGCTCAACCTAGCTTTCCCCCAGGGAACGCTATAAAGCACGTTAAAGGGTGATTTTCAATAAGTATTATTTATGATCTATATTAAATGAAGAAGTTTCTCTTTCTGTTTCATGGTCCAGCATCCATAGACTACCTGCTTATAATATTAAAAACAAAACTTGTATAAAGATTTTACTCTCCAGATTTAAACTGAAATATATTTCGTTAAATTTGTGTTGTAAATTAGTTGCTGTTACTTAATATTTTCATCACGTTATGTGCAATTGTTTAGAAATACCACCCAGCATTGCAATTTTTGCATTTATTCCGACTTATTACAAAAAGTAGTTTATATTTATTCTCAGGTGTATACCAGAGAACTAGAGAGCGTTAAACCGTGCAGTGGTGGTGTCAGAACTAAGCATATCCACTACTCCATATCGTCCCATGGGTGTCGTAAGAGGCGACAGAGGGAAATGGAGAGCAGCATCTTCCTGATAACAACTTAAAATAACAAACTGCAGTTGCTAACACGTCTACCGAGCGTGGCAACTATGGCATGGTTGTAGCAAGAATGGGTCGGCTCGACCGGGTGAAGACCACGCTCTCACAGAAAACCAGCGAAAATAGTAGCTTATAATACTTTTTGTTTCATATAGTGAGTTTAGATAACCGGAGACCTTTTTTCCTGGAAACGAGGCATTCCATCATAATGTACAGGAGTGACAACGCATCTGCATTTTGATTCTCAATTGAGGATAAATGTGCGTGTTTCAGAAACATATTGTATCATCCCGTGCCTTATATAGGTGCTTGAACCGTGCCACGCAACTGCCGAATGACATATTTAAAAAAATAAACTAACACGTCTGTGAATGTCAAAAGTTTATAAAAAGATGATTTAGTTAATTATGACACTGGTCACAAAACCGATATAAGAGATCATCATCATGTCTATGGGCCACAGCATCCACTTACCATCAGGTAAACTGTGTATTCATTTGTCACCTTTATTCTACAAAAAAGTATAAAGTATAATTGAATAGAAATACATTTATAAAAATAAATCACATGTAGATACACAAACAAACAATAACCTGTGAAGACCTTTATTAAGCAGGATGGTCTTCGACGCAAGGGCGATCCATTGAGACAATTGCCACCTTCCTGTCGATAAACTCCCCCCTGCTTCCTGCCTCCGTCGCTCTTGAACAATACTTCCTTGTCGCGTTAGAAATTGAGTTCATTTTCGACACGAAAAAAGCCATTTAAAATACGTTAAATCTCGGTACGGATACGATTTGACAGCAGTCAGTTGACATTAAATATGGGACCAATTTTTAGATTGAACAGAAAAAAATGTCCAGCAGTTTAGCCACAGTAATTTTACCTATAATATTACCGTAGTTTAGCCTAGTTTAGAAACAAGTCACGATAATCTAAAAAAGATCGTATATCCAAGCGTTCTTAATTTTTAAATCATCATCATCAGAACTCTTCATAAGCCCACTGCTGAACATAGGCCTCCCCCAAGGAATGCCACAAAGCACGGTCCTGAGCCACCTGCGTCCATCGACTTCCTGCATGTCTTACCAGGTCTTCATTCCATCTAGTGGGGGGATGCCCTCAACTTCGCCAACCGGTACGAGGCTTCCACTTCGAGCTATATTATGCATTACAGCTACATTCATGTCTTAATAGTCAAATCACCCCATAACCCACTGAACTTGATAAAAACTAGTTATTTCTATAACACAGACTCTTTGATTTTATCTTTATATACAAAGCTATTTATTAAAAAGTAGCTAAATTCTAAACTTAAGTTCAAACATACTGGATGCTTTTTTTACCGTCTGGAAAAAACTAGAGTGTAACAGGTAGAAGCCTATGGCACTGAAATTTTACTTTTTTTTAATTTTACATTAACATAATTATGAAATTGATCTATCAATAAATACTCCTAATTTGGTAGGTACGTATTATTTTAATTTCGATAGTTTTGAATTGATTTATTTATTTAGTTCGAAAACTTTATTGTTATCTTTTTAGTATCGCAAGTTTAGTAATAGATCAATTTCATGATACGTTAATGTAAAATAAAATAAAAATTGTAAAATATCAGTGCCATAGACTTCTATTCCGTTCACCTATTACTTCCTATTTTTTTTTCAAGACGGTAAAATAATTATCCAGTAAAAATAATGATATACCGTTATTGCAGTTTTTGAAGATACGACTAAATAAGGCTTCTACTTTTATTATAAATCATTTCAAAATGAATGTGATTTATGGGCAACAACGTTTTTGCCTAACGATCGACCTTTACAAATGCATGCGTGCGAACATTGAAGTATAAGTACATTATACCTCAATATGCATACGCAGTAAAACAAGTTAAAATAATGCATAACCACGCATTTTGAAATTTAAAGATAAAAAGGACAGAATGTTTGAGATTTTTTTTATTAATTTTTCTTCACATGGGGTTCAGAATAAGTAATATAAGCAAATGGCCTATTTTACTAATTCTGAACCCTCTGCAAATTTGGTCGGTTATTCCAAATTAACCCAGTTTAGATATCAATTTATATTCGTCATTTAACGTCCAATAAATTAAAAATACTAGCAATAACAAGACAACGAGTTATTAATTCCACAACCTTCGCGTTACTTTATTGAGGTTAGCTGAAATGTGGTGGCGTAATTGAATTGTATTGCAACAATAACTTTTATTCTTGGAGTATACGATCATTTTATTAGATGACTGTTTATATGATTCAGTTAGGAAGATTAACTTTAAGAATGGTAAAAATAAAGTTACAGCCTATGAATTGTGTTAAATGAAATATGCTTATTTGAAATATGATATGATATTTACTCTGTATTTTTTTAAGTTTACTGCCGTTTCGAAATAATGTTACTCTGACAAAGGACATCAGCTATCAAATACATATTTAATAATCCCCTTTTTGTAATTTTTTAAAGTCAATATTACAATACAATAGTATTATACGGAACGAAAAACAATAACAGAGTTGTCTCGTAAATGAAGCTCATTCGACGATGCACTAAAAAAAAATACCTTAGAAAGTCGGAGCTTATGCACCATCCCTACTAGCAACACATGTTCACAAGTATGACGGATCAAGCATATTAAAGGATAGTGGACGACCCGTAACACGACGCTAGTGCAAGCAGATCTTTAAATGAGCACCCAAGTTCAACGCACACTGAAATGTATCTCCCAAAATACAAAAATTTGATACGGTTTACTAAATACACTTTAAACACATTGGATCTCTTAAAATTTTCTTTTTAATAGGAAAGGGTGACAAACGAGCACACAGTCCACCTGATGGTAAGTGGTTGCTGTGGCCCATAGACATCTATATCTATCCTCGATTACGAATCAAAATGCAGATGCGTTGTCACCCGTGAGGACTAAGATGGAACGCCTCGTTTCCAGTAAAAATGATCTCAGTTTCTCTAACTCACCATACAAAACACAGCATCATTAAGCTACTATTTTACGCTGGTATTCTGTGAGAGCGTGGTCCTTCCCCGATCAAGCCGACCCCTTCGTGCTACAACTATACTACTAATATAACTGCAGCATGGCTCTTCCTCGTATAAAAACGTCTCGTCTAAAGCATTTACAACGTAGCTACATGTTATGTACCTATACAAATACTATTTATGTACGTGTACACTACATAGTATGTAATTACACGTACAACGTGGTAGAGCCTTTTGCAGCTTTATTATAATTGGAGCACGAATGGCTCGACTGGAGAAGCCCACGCTCTCACAGAATACCACCATGAGACAACACTACCTTAACGGCACTGTTTTACGGTGCTGGACAAGATGGCAAGATCTTCTTCATAATGATATACGTGGTAGAGCTACGCTTCAGCTATATTATGGTTGTAGCCCAAATGAGTTGGCTAGCCCTGGGTAGGACCACGCTCTCACAGAAAACCAGCGTAAAATAGCTGCTTAATACTGTTGTGTTACATATGGTGAATGTAGAGAACCGCAGACCCTTTTAACTCGAAACGAGGTATTCTTTTAGCCCTCGGGGTGACAACGCATGTGCATTTTTGTTCTTTATCGAGTATGTATGTAGATGTCCATGGGCCACCGCAAACACACGCCATCAGATATCTGTGTGCTCGCTTGTCACCCTTATTCTATAAAACTAAATGGCGGGAAGGCTCTGTTTCTTCCACTAGCTGACCTACTTTAAAGTCATTTTGTGTCACCTTGTTAAAAACTAATAAAATTCGCTTGAACTTCCTCATTCCATTGACTACTTAGCGATATAATCGCCGAAGGTTACTACCATCATGATATCGAGCGTCAGTATCGAGAACTGAGGTCGTTGGTGAAATTAGATACTATGAGTCAGTTGCACGTAAAGTGATATCCGGTGTCAAGTAAACGACGATTCTATTGTCAACTGCTGTAAGACCGGAGGTCGATGGTCAAGTCCAACGACGCCTTAATGTCGGGTAACAATGTCTTCCAGCTTCGATCAATTATATACTTCCAGACTAAATTTCGGTCACGGCGGTCAGTTTTATCGTAGTTTAGCCATCTGTGCACGACAGGATTATAGTGACCGAGTGTATACGCAAGCACAGGTGCACTTTCGATTCCTTTACTCTCGTAGCAAGATGGAACGGTAATCCAACACGACTGGAAAGAGATCAGGCGCAAGATCTGACTACTGAGGCCTACTGGGACGTTTGGAAAGTCTAGTTATATCAGCATATTACACCGTTCATGACTATGATGTAATTTAAATAGAATATTGAAATATATCAAAATGTTTTTAGTCTCCGCTACTCTACATTTACAATACGAAAAAGCGGCAATATGCTGCTATTTTATGTTGGTATTCTGTGCGAGCCTGGCTCGCTCAGCAGTCAAGTTGGATAACCGCAATTTTTATTATTTTCAATTATGGCAAATGCAGCTGCCTATGTTATGAAATAGGTTTTTATTCCTCTCTATTGTCTCTCACGACACCCACGGGATGATGAAGTAGTGGATATTCTTACATCGCCACTACACGGTCTATTATCCTATATCCTATACCTTTAAATGAGCAATTCTTGTATATATATATATATATAAACGGCTCCAACGATTTTCGTAAAATTGTGTGTGCAGGTAGTTTCGGGGGCAATAAATCGATCTAGCAAGGATTTATTTTTATAAAATGTCTTTTTATCCGTGTTTTAGGCAATAAAAAACTGCTACAATATCGTTAGAATAAGAAGGTAAATTTTGACAGTGTATTGATGATTACAAATAGCTTATTTGGTATATTGGGCGGTCACAAAACCGTAATACCATGGGTCGAGCCCAGACCGACCGACTTTTTTTAATTCTTTTTTTCAAGTTCCTTTCTTTTTTGAGAAAATCTATTTTTTCGAGCCCTTTTTTTAGTATTTTTTAAAAACACGAAAATTTAAACTAAACGAATTGCACTCATGATTTTTTATTCAAATAACCGGTTCAATTTTTCTGTTATATCAATAAGATAAAAAAAAATATTATTCATCAGTATGTAATTTGTATCTAAATGTAATTTAAAAAAAAACCGAGCAAAGCTCGGTCATCCGGGTACTTATATATAAAACACCTTAATTAAAAGGATAACAAAATGTGGACTTAATCCCTTTTGGCATTCTCTCAGTCAACCCGGAAGATAGGAATAATATAGATAATAACGGCCCAGTGGCGCAGTAGTTTAGCAATATGTTGCGACGCTGAGAGCTGCGGATTCTAATCCCGCACGGAATAAGTATTTGTGTGGCCTACAAATTTCGGGGTAATGGATATATTCCGGAAAAGGACCTTAAAATAACAACTTAACGCTGCTGTGTTTCGTATGGTGAGTGTAGAGTACCGAAGACTCTATTTTACTGGAAACGAGGCATTCCATCTTAGACCTCAGGGGCATAGTAAAAATCAGGGGTGACAACGCATCTGCGTTTTGATTCTTAATCAAGGATAAATGTAGATGTCTATGGGCCACAGCATCCACTTACCGACAGGTGGACTGTGTGCTCGTTTTTTTACCCTTATTCTATATAAAAAAAGATTTTCATGGTTCTTCATTATGGTCTTCATCCAGTTCATATGGTCACTTTCTTATAACTCAAAAACTACAGCCCTGTTTGCATATATGGCTCTCTGACACGATAGCTTTTCATTAGTAAATCAAATAATAAAGGGTCAAAAAGCCGCTGCTTTATCGACATTTTGATAGTTGACATTATAGTCGTTTTAAGTATAGTGCGGTGTAGTTAATTTTTTTTTTGTGTAGATTTTTCGAAGCGATCCTAATCATTGCTAAAGCTTGTGTGCTATTTTTTCTTAATATATTACTCATAACTCCTAATATACGACTTTGTGTTTTAGACTCTGTTCTCCTCTTAGTTTTGGTTTTATAGGGTGTCAAAGCTTAAGGTGACCTTACCCTTACGTACCTTAGTATCCAGGGTCGGCAGGAAACCGCAATTTACTACTTTTCAGTTGTTATTAGTTATTATATTCTTACAATGCCAATACGATATGTTACCGATACGATTACACGATTATGTTACGACTTACGATTATTATGTAGTTGTAAAATTGTTTTATCTGAATTGTGTACTTACCTTTTTTTTAAATCGTTTAAAAAGAGATTAGCGAATCCTAATGATGAAGCCAATGCGAGCGTAACCGATTCAACCACAGTGAAATGGTGCAATAAAGTGACATCATAATGACTGCGGCCGGTGAGATGTTACATTATTTGCTCGGAAACCTTGTAATATATAACTGAGTCGATATATTTCAATTTGTAAACACAGTACGTGGAGCCGTGGTAGCTCAGACGGTTAACGTTCGCTGTAAATGTAACAGAACGCGAGTAACCCGGGTTCGATCCCCGCCGACACCAATGAAATTGTTAATTGCAAATTTATGTGCTGATTTACCACGTGCTCGCCGGTGAAGGAAAACATCGTGAAGAAACCTGCATCTCTGAGGAATAAAAGAAAAAAACATATTTCCAAGACATGTGAAGTTCGCCAACACGCATTGGGGCAGCGCGGCGGACACTTCCTTGCCCTAAAACCCTCTCAAAAATTAGGGGAGGCCTGTGCCCAGCAGTGGGACGTATATAGGCTGTAACTTTAAACACAGTACGTGTATTATAAGTATGTGTAGTGGTGACTTTTTTATAGAATAAGGGTAACAAAGGAGCATACAATCTACCTGATGGTAAGTGAATGCTTTAGTCCATAGACATCTACATTTAACCACGACTCATTCGTGCTACAACCATAATATAGCTGCAGCGTAGCTCTACCACGCATAAATAAATACGCATTATTAAATATAACTCTAAAGCTACTGGTCAGATCTTAAACTTATATGATACCACATAAGAGCACCAGCTTTCAGATAAAAAAAAGAATCATCAAAATCGGTTCACCCAGAGAAAATTATGAGGTAGCACACACACTCATAAAAAAACATACAGTCGAATTAAATACTTTTTGAAGTCGGTAAAAAGTAACTGGTATCTAAATTTTATAGAAAAAGTAATAAAAAAATCGAAATAAATATTTTTGCGGTTGGCAACATTATACGTAACACTCATTTTAACTCTAACAAGCCACAAGGAAATGCTGCCAACGTTCTATGTATTACGCCACGTGAAAACCGCCTTTATGTCACCTCGTAATTGTCTTTTGTGTTAAGTAATAACAAAATTGTATTTCATAACAATGTTTGTGTGATTTTGGAGAGACGTGACAGCTCAGGCGCCGGTTTGCCTTGAATTTCGTTGTATAGGTCTCTGATTTCGATTCCGGTGTTGTTAAAAATAGTCAACGTTACTTTTATCAAAAGTCGTGGGGTATTTAGCGTAGTTGCCATGATTTATAGGTAATTTTTTATTTGCTTGTCGTTATTAGGAAGTTCTATCATATTTTTAGTTAAATCGTAATGCTAAGCGCAGCTTTTTTGGAGTCTGCTTACCCTACCCGTTCGGGATTACACACATGAAGCTATGTATGTATTAAGAAGACGTTGGTGCCCATCTCTTGGTTTGTTTCCCTCGGGACAATATGGGGTAGTGGACATTCACACCACCACTACACGGATGGATTGCTTGTAATTATGTTCATACGTGGTAGAACCACGCTGTAGCTATATTATGGTTGTAGCACGAATGGATCGGCTCCATCGGGGAAGCACCACGTTCTCTCAGAATACCAGTGTAAAATAGCAGCTTAATACTGCTGTGTTTCGTATGCTGAGTGTAGAGATCCGGAGACCCTTTTTTACTGGAAACGAGGCATTGCATCTTAGTCCTCAGGTGTGACAACGCATGTGCGTATTGATTGTTAATCGAGGATAAATGTATATGTCTATGGGCCACAGCATCCACTTACCATCAGGTGGACTGTGTGCTCGTTTGTCACCTTTATTCTATAAAAACAAAATTATAATTATAGAACATAAATAATAGTAACTTTTAACAAAAAGTAAAAACCGACTTCAAACTAACTAATTATTTATTTGCAACCCTTAGACCACCCTTGAAGTACATATTTAAGAAAAAAAGAATCACTAAATTTTTTTATCTGCGATGATATATGAAATTTCTGAATCCATAATCCAATATGAAACTTTTCCCCCTATTTTCCACTCTTGGGGGCGAAAAGTTTTCTTCAAAATTTATTGGGACCACCCTTGAAGTAAAGCCTATTATATAACAAAAGAACTTTTAAAATCGGATTACAATTTGTTTGAAATATAAATATTTTTTTCTTATGGCAAAGGCATAACAGGCATAATATATAACATATAATTTTACAGAAAATTTAATGTAGATTTGAGGTTACATGTTATTTTTCGAAGTTTTTACACTTGGTAATAAACTGAAAAAAGAACCCCTGGATCATTATTTTGGCCAGTTTGTGGATTGGATCATTTATGCGCAAAAAGGTCCAATTAACAAAATGCAAAACAAAACATTTTGATATAACACTAACTCCTAATAATAGATGTCAATTTAACAAATAAACGCTTAAAGTCTCTCACTACCTTCACTTAATGACAATAGAAAGAGATAGGTATAAAAAATTAGGATATTGACTATAAGTAATCGATTATCAAAGATTATAAACCCGTTTATACTCCATGTATTACAGGAATATTTTCCAAGTACCACAGATCAAAATTTAACAAATAGACGCTTAAAGTTGCTCTCACTACCTTCACTTAATGACAATAGAAAGAGACAGGTATAAAAATTAAGATTTTGACTATAAGTAATCGATTACCAAAGATTATAAACCCGTTTATACTCCATGTATTACAGTAATATTTTCCAAGTACCACAGATCAATAACTCTATTAAGTAGTCCGACCCCAATTCAAGAACATAATCACGAGAGACGAAATGCACACACTAAGTCTATATTCTTAGTCCTACGTCTACGTAAGTCGAAGCGGCGTATAAAGAAATCCAGAGATTTAAGCTGCTAGGAAAAGAACGCAAAAAATTCCGAATTTAATGTCAACTGGTACTAAAGATATATTGTTACGTTTGTTTTTTCTACTATACTAGCACCCAGCCCCGGTTTCGCCTTTGTGGAAACTAATGATGTGGCGTTATTAGGATTTAAGGTAATCATAAAAAACTATCAATTAATCATTAAAAATAAAAAAAAAATCTCGCGATGAAAACGAGAGCGCGCTCTATTCTATTAACCGTTCATGGTTCTGTTACAAGAAATAGAAACCATTCCACCATCTTCTTCTTCGCCATGACTTATTAATTTTATTTTTTATGGTAAATGTGTAAAAAAAATTATAATAACTAATAGCACAAAGGCAAAACGCAACAACCGTTTCATCTAGGTCTATCGCAGCGGGCATACGGAGTTCAAATGATACAACGAGTGCATACATGGTGCGTTCTCGTGTCGAGCCTCTGCGATGAGACGAGCGTGTACAGATGTGTTTATTTTTTCTAAAATGTTATGTTTATCTATCGATTATATCATAAATTCCGTTGAAATCGACTACCATACTAAGAGTACGATTTCAATTACCTTCAGATAGCAGGAGTCTTCCAATTACTTGCATATTTAATTTATTGTTACATAGAAGGATTGAGATTCAACAAAATATAATACATATAAGTAAGAAAGAGGTAAGGTGTAAGAAATATTTCTAGCGTCGCATTGCCTGCTTTCCTTGCTTCCGTGCATAGTGTCAATGATCTATGTAACACAATTTTAAATAATAAAGTAGACCTGTGCTTTGCTGCGGAGGCAAGGCAAACATGGCTAACGCTCCGTCCCGACGAAAATGTCCCACTGGAAGTTAACCAACAAAAACAGTGGGATATTCCGTTGGTACGGAGTGTCCAGAAAAATTTATTTCAAAATTTCTACAGTCAACAAGATCAGGCTCGCCTTCTAGCTGTTTCGACTAAGGAATCTAGCCACTGGTTACATGCTCTACCATCAAGTAAACTCGACACATTGCTTGATGGTGAAAGCTTGCGCATCGCCGTAGGAATCCGGCTAGGGGTGGAAATTTGTGAACCTCACCAGTGCCCCTGTGGTAGCAGTGTCGATGTGTTTGGGCTCCACGGACTTTCATGCAAGAAAAGTGCAGGTAGGTTTTCCCGTCACGGTTCTTTGAACGAAATCATCCGAAGGGCTCTTGTCTCCATAAATGTCCCCTCGGTTTTAGAGTCTTGCGGGATATTTAGAGACGATGGCAAGTGACCCGACGGTATGACTTTGGTCCCTTGGGAAGAGAGTAAAGCCCTAGAGTGGGATGCTACTTGCGTCGACACTTTGGCGGCCTCTCATCTCAAGGGTACCTCTTTTAGAGCCGGGGCGGCATCAGAGGCAGCCGAATTTAGTAAATGGCGCAGATATAGGTCTTTGAGAAATGACTACATATTTGTGCCATTTGCTGTAGAGACTATCGGTCCGTGGGGTCCGCGTGCAGTGAAATTTCTAAAGGAACTGTATCCATGACTGTTCGTCGCTGCTGCTGATAAGAGGGCTGGTTCTTTCCTCGCTCAAAGGCTAAATATAGCTATTCAGCGAGGAAACGCAGCCAGCGTTCTTGGCACTATACCACGGGGAGCAGGTCTTTTTGACTATTAAAATTTATAGTTTTAGATTTTCTATATTATAGTTTCTTCTTTTATATAATTAGTTTTAATCGTAAATATCATAATTTTAATTATTATTTTAGATGTACGAGTTCTTGTTTTTTAAGCGATAACCATTTAATATTATATTTTAATTCTGTCTATAAATTAATATACATATTACGTAATGTCTACATACTACTGTAAAATATTAATTTGCTCTAATATGCGTTAGAAAAATAATTTAAATTTTGTGTCTCAAAATGTAAATGTACCTAATAAAACATGAAAAAGCTAAGAAAAGAGTATTTCATTATAATTATTTTATATTCAACCTTCAATACGAAATCGATTGAATCTTGCTTGCAGTTGGAAGAATCGGGCAGGGTGGCGGCGGGAAAGTAGGTATCCGGAAAGACAGATTTCAATGCACTTCTGGAGCGGGAACAGCAGGATTCGTCCGCGCATTTCATCACTTGCAAGAAATACTTATTCACGGACGTGAGCACTATACCACACCAGATTAGATTCTGCTAGATCCTGCAAGCTGTCTTCGGGTTTTGTATATTCCGCCAAAACATCATAGTTGTCAATTTTCACTTCCATCAAGATCTTAGCAAGTGTCTCTCCAGCGTGCTGAAAATTGCGCTTTTCCAAATCATCATCAATAGTAATTCCTTTGTTGTCGAGATGAGAACCGAAACGTTCATGCGGCAAGATGACGAGGTGTGAGAATGTGTTATCATTACAAGGATTTCGGAAGCCGTGTTAGCCCAGGGGCTAAGCGCCTGCCGAAAATTTCACGATTTCCCTTTGGTTGAGTTCTTTTTGAATTTTTTTTTCACTATAAAAATTAAAAAAAAATCAAAAATGTATTTTTAATGATAATTATGACATAAGATAATACAGCCTATCAAAGTTCATGATGCTGAATGTATAAGCCGTAATATTGCCGTTCAGTGCTTTTTTAATTTGTCATTAGGAAGATCACAGCACAAATTTTTTTGGTTAAGTGTAGTTCGAGTAGCTCGCTACTTTTTGGACTCTGCCTATCCTATCGGAGATCACAGGCATGAAGCTACATATGTATGTACGTACATGTACATTTTTACGTGATAGAGTCACGCTGCAGCTATATCAGTTGTAACACGAATGGGTCGGTTCAACCGGGGTACCACGCTCTCACAGAATACCAGCGTAAAATAGCAGCTAAAGGCTGGTGTGTATGTGTAGAGATTCGGAGACCCTTTTTTCCTGGAAACGAATCATTCCACCTTAGTCCTCAGGGGTGATGACGTATCTGCATTTTGATACTTAACCGAGGATAAATGTAGATGTCTATGAGTCACAGCTTCCACTTACCATCAGGTGGACTGACGGTGGACAACGTTTATCGCCTCTTACGACACCCTCGCCGCCAAGATAACATGGGATAGATATTCTTAAACTGTCGACAATGCTATCAATGCATAAATGTTAAAAATAATATAACCTACTAACACCAAAACCGAAATAAACCTCTAAAATAAAGTAAAATCAAACTATACAAAGTAAAAGTGTGACAAAAAAAAAACGCACCGCTCGGTCATTGCAACGTAAAATACAACAAAAAAAGCATTATGCCCATCTGCTATAGACGGAGCGAGGTCTCTGCGCACGGGCCGTGTCCTTCCGGTTTTTGGTATTCAACTCGATCGGATATTGGTTTACACGAGCACAGACCGGTTGTAATACCACTCGGATAAATCAATAATACATACCAGCGATAGCCCACTGGCGTTAGCTTTCCTTGGACATTTTAACATCGATTGCAGGCATAACAAAAATATCTAAATAATAAAACTCACAAATGTCTAAATAATAAAAATCGATTTACCCGTGGATACCGTTTCTGTCTAGGAATTGTTTGTTTTGTCAAACGAGTTCTTATCAAAAAGATATGTTTTCCCCTCTGTTGCGTCTCACGAAGACTTATTTTTTCTGTGCCTACTGGATGATATTGGTCAGTAGAGTCTTCCACTCCACCACTTCACTATACTAACTATATCATATTTATATTCATCACCGTGTAACTCTCCATGACAACTATTTCTTTTTGGGGGTAAAAACACCCCACTCGGTTTATTTCTTGTCATATCTCCTGTGGAAATGTTTTATATAATATGTCTCAGTAAGATGGTTGAAATGGTGGTAAAGTTATATCCCTAGGGACATAGCTATATACCGTAATATAGTTACATGACAGCGATTCCTAACTATTTTACTTGATTATAGTGAAATATTTGTAAACTAACAGTCTTACCAATAAAAATATCTAAAACATCTGTTTAACAAGTGTGTACTTATACATTGTATAATCTTTGGGTGTGGGTATAATTGTAGAGACATTTGAAAACACTTAGCTTATAAATTCTCTTTTTTAATTAATGACACATAAATTTAGCCCAAAACATTGTTTAATTGAATTTAGAAATAAATGTACATACGTGTTACACGTGTAGACGAAATGTTCATGTTGCTTGTAGAATATCGTCATGTGGTGAAGGTTACGGATCGCAAATGTTGTTCAAAAAACATTCAGTACAAAAGAGATAAAGCTATAGACAACTTATAAAAAGCTGCTGAAAATTAAAAAAGAGTGTTCCAACAAATTCGCGACATTGACATAGTAACTTCAGTTTCTGTTGTGGTGTTGTTCAAGTTCCTTTTTTGAAGGTTAAAGTGCAGCTGGGGTGGTCTTTGGGCCACCCTAAAGCATATAATAATATTATTAATTATTATAATGATATAAAATGGACAAAACAAAGATCATGTTTATTGTCCATGTCACACCTATGCCGGTAGTTGTTGGGAGCACTACGCTCGAAGTTGTTGACGAGTACGTTTACCTGGGACAAATAGTCCGACTAGGTAAGTCCAACTTCGACCGATAGGTCAATCGACGGATTCTACTCGGCTGGGCAGCGTTCGGGAAATAACAACACATCTTCTCGTCAGGTATACCTCAAAACCTGAAAACTAAGCTATACAACCAGTGCGTGTTGCCAGTGATGACCTACGGAACCGAGACGTGGTCCTTCACTGTTGGCCGTATGTGGACGCTCAGTCGCTGAGCGAGCTATGGAGAAGGCTATGCTCGGAGTTTCTCTGCGTGATAAACTTAGAAATGAGGATATCCGCAGTAGAACCAGTGTGACCGACATAGCCCAACGGATTAGTAAGCTGAAGTGGCAATGGGCCTGCCATATAGTTCGAAGAACCGACAACCGTTGGGGAAAAAAGGTTCTCGAGTGGCAGCCTCGTACCGGTAGGTGAAGTGTAGGGCGACCCCCCACTAGATGGAGTGACGACCTGGTACAGGAAGTCGATGAATGCAGGTGGCTCAGGACCGTGCTTTGTGGCATACCTTGGGGGAGGCCTATGTTCAGCAGTGGACTTGTGAAGGGCTGTAATGATGATGATGATGATGATGATATAAAATGCAATATTGAAAGAATTTAACTTTTTAATTTAAAACATTCAAAAAGTATACGTCAAAAGCATTTTCAACTAACATATGCTTATAATTATTTCCCTAAATTAGTCTCGTAAGATAGTTGTATAACTAGATCGTGCTCGTATCATAGTTATATTTCGGTATATAGCTTTTTTATGGGATAGGATGACAAACAAGCACTCAGTCTACCTGATGGTAGGTGGTTGCTGTGGCCCATAGACATCTACATCTATCCTCGATTACGAATCAAAATGCAGATTCGTTGTCACCCGTGAGGACTAAGATAGAATGCCTCGTTTCCAGTAAAAAGGGTATCCGGTTCTCTACACTCACCATACGAAGCACAGCAGCATTAAGCTCCTATTTTACGCTGGTATTCTGTGAGAGCGTGGTCCTTCCCCGTTCGAGCCGACCCATTCATACTATACTATACTATATGCAACTAACTATACTACAAATATAACTGCAGCATAGCTCTACCAAGTATAAAGCTATATTCCTAAGGATATAACTATATCACGGCTTCAACCATCTTACTGCAACGTCTAAATAAACTACAAACGGACAAACATCTAGACCCGTAAAAATTTGTAGACCATTCAAATACTTGTTTCAAAAGTAATTCAATTGGATTTTCTTTCGATTCAAATCCGCAGCTAACCGCGACAAACAACACTATTGTCACCAGCGGAGCATTACGCGACCAATCCGTCAACTACACGTAAATCTCTTCCGGTTTGATTTAGATAGAGTGCCAAGTGCCAACGAATACAATTTCTATCTTGTTATACAACTTAGATCACATTATCACAAGTACTGGCTGGATGACCGAGCTTTGCTTTGTTTTTTTTTTTTTTTTTGAAATTACGTTTAGATACAAATTAAATACTTATGAAACATGAATAATATTTTTTGATCTTATTGATATAATAGAAAAAACTGAAACGGTTATTTGAATAAAAAATCATGAATGCAATTAGTTTAATTAAAATCGTATTTTTATAAATACTAAAAAGGGTCACAAAGAAGGGAAAAAGGAAAAAAGTCGGACCTAAGACAGGACGCGAACCAAAGCATTACTAATTCGCGACCGCTTGATATCCACTTGAGCTATTACGATCATTAATACAGTGTCAGAATTTACCTTCTTATATTGTAGCAGTTTTTCATTGCCCGAAAACACGGATAAAAAGACATTTTCTAAAAATAAATCCTAGATCGATTAATTGCCTCCAAAACTCCCTGGATACTAAATTTAAATATATATAAAATTAAAATTGTTGGAGCCCTTTCCGAGATTCCGATTATATATATATATATATATATATATATATATATATATATATATATATATATAAATTACGTGTCACGTTGTTTGTCCGCGATGGCCTCCTAAACTAATTAACCGATTTTAATCAAATTTGCACACCGTGTACAGTTTAGTCCAACTTGAGAGATAGGATAGTTTTTTTTGCCGATGAGTGACCCGAGAGTGAGAGAGAAAAAAAATTGCAATTTTTTTTTTGAATTTAGGGATTTTTAATAGGACATCACAAAAATGGGATCGTCGAAAAAGGCAGAACAACGTCTGCCCGGTATAGGATTACACAACATTGTTACTAGCGTACAACTACTTCTTGCTTCAGCTCTTCATCAGTCCCCAAAAGTCGGAGCCATAGGCCTCTCCTATTGATTTGTGTTAATCGCCACACTTAGTGGTTGGTTCAACATTATAATATAATCTATAGCTACATACTTTTTGTAGTGACTCAAAACGTGGTCGAATTTATTTTTCTACATAATAAAATATAAGATATTTATTTAAGACCAATTATCCATATTTGTTAAAAATTATAATCTTAATACCTATACTTAACATTAAAAAAATTTAAAATAAATCAATATAAACATTAAATTAAAAATTAAAATTAAAATACGATTCTAGGTCATGGGGCGTCTAATTTGCAGTATACAGATTTATCCAAAATCCCAACATTGGTGATCTCATCTGTCGATAATACACTGAGGATGATGTTGGTACTTGGCCGCATGCGATTCAGCATGGAGGCACATCTTTTTCGCATTACGCTTTAAAATGTAAAATTCATCTAAGACAAAAATTTAAGGGAAATTAATATACAGTGAAAGCTGGTTAATTGGGATCTCAAGGGACCAAGGATTTTGTACCATTTAAAGAGGTGTTCATTTATCCTGTTTTCCAATTAGACAGGTTTAAAATTTAGTTTACTCATTATATATTCATTATTACATAATCGTGTCGAAACCTGTCCCAACCTGATAAATTGTCTCACTTATAAAGGGACTCAATTCCCCAGAGTCCCAATTAGAGAGGTAAACATCGAAAAAATCAAATAAAGTGCCGGGACCTCATCGTACCTAGTTCTCAATAACAGAGGTTGCTAACTTATCCAGGTCCCACTTAACCAGGTTTCACTGTACATATTAACTTTGTCCTCTCAATACTAATTACGAAAATCTAATTAACGTACACAACAATATAAGTAATTAAAAAAAATGCGTAATATTCACTCTGTAAATACTAGGCAAGCTACTCCAGTACCACTACCAGGTCCAGTTACTCTGCTCCATAGGGTCAGTAATTCATTATTGTGGCAATGTATACGCTTTTACAACAAAATCCCGGAATATGTACTCGTACATGTGCATTTAACAAAGATTTTATAAAATTAGTATTATAGTATTAGAGATATTAACAGACTCCTAGACATAAAAAGCTTCCAAATATAGTCAATGTAGAAACAACATTAAATAAATACAATAATAAAGTTTTTTATTAATTTAAGTAACAAATCGCAGTTACGATCTAAACTATGCCGTTATTACGTATCTAGGACTGAGTGCGGAAAATTCTTTTGTCATGGAATATTCAAAAATAGAGTAGCAAAAGGAAAGAAGGTTAATAAGATACAAAAACTTATTTTGAAACATTTCCAAATGGTATAACGGTAATTTACGATGTAGGTTCGGTTTTAATGCAGACCCGACTCTATGTAGAGCTCGCGAGATAAAATAGCACGTTTCATAACCAGACTTTGGTTGTGTTATGTAAATAACAAGATTTTAGTAGTTCAATCGAATTGTTTTCCAACATACATCTTTATTATCATCAAGTCCAACTAACCTACTACTAAAAATTACGTCTATATATACATGTAAATGACATTTAAGTGTCTGTCTATAACATCGATATAACTGTCTTTTATTGAGATCAGGGGTCATTTGCATGCAATTAAGACATGGATAATCTTTTTTTTTTTATTTTATCTGTTTGTCTATATGGCTGTCTATTGGAGCTTAGCTTCGAGATGGCTGAATGATGTGATGAAACTTGACGAACGGATAGATATACCGGGCAGTCCACCTGCTACATCTACATCTATCCTCGATTAAGAATCAAAATGCAGATGCGTTGGCACCTCAGAGAACTAAGATGGAATTACTTTGTTTCCAGTAAAAATGGTCTCCGGTTCTCTACACTCACCATACAAAACACAACAGCATTTAGCTGCTGTTGGACGCTGGTATTCTGTGTGACTAGGTATATTTTATCCGAAAAAGATTTAGATTTTTTATAATAAAACCGATTTGTGATTGTTTTGACGGTTCTACCACAGTATAATAAATAAAGACATAATTCTACGGTCACACAATCTATTACAGAAACAGAAGCTGTAATTTTACACAATAAGCACCTTACTCATTATTTTCTATCTCTTATAGTTTCGATACAAAATCGATTTTTTACTACAACATTTGTCAACAAAACTATGAGTGTTAAAAGATAAAGTGATAAATTCTTTTTTATGTGAAATCAATAGATCTTCAATTTGTAAATTAAACATTTTTCCAAATCGCACAAAGTTTTCGAGAAATTAGCCAAGAAATCTGAGTTACAAATGTATTTTTATAACTGAACAAAAACGCGGATTAAAGCTAGTCTTCAATAAATTACCACCACAATATTCTGAACCACATGTATCCAGCAACACCACTTCATCTAGCATATCTAAAAGTACATTTGCTGATAACTCTTTCACCCGAATACCTTCATCACTATTCGTAAGAGATTCCTCTACGCACTTGCATCATCCAGCGGCATCTTACATGCCTCCTCAGGTCATCATTTTATCTAGTACATCACCATAAACTACGTCCGCTAGTACCCTTTCACTCGTAAACCTTTATTATCCATCTGGTAAGAGATTTGTAATCTGTAAATCCGGTAAGAGTAAGTAGACTAGAGAAAAGAAATTTCCTCATTAGTTGTTAGTCTTTCGAAGTATAAACTTATCTACTACTCCATATGATTCTGAGGGAGTTGTAAGAGATGGGCAGCATCTTTCTGATAACCGCTCCATATAATAAAAATGCTTTTCCCAACTGACTGCCAAACATGGCAACTATTGCAAATATTAACCTTATAAGACTATCTATATTGGAGACGTCCATGTCCATACTAGACGGTAACAATTGCAATGTCTGATCCACTTATTCAACAATCAAGCTTAGACTAAACAATGACTAAATAAAAAGGTCGTACACCTTCGACCTCTTATTGTCTTGCAACAATCCTTTCACAGTTTTGTTTTCTTCAAACGCATCCGTCACTTGTCAGTGCCAAAACGCTAAATTAAAAACGAAATTACGGTGCAAGATTTCCGGTTTCACACAATAATATTTTCTAAACTCACCGGTGAGAATCTATCTTCCTCCGCGTTAAGAAGATCGCCAACTGAAGATGCCTTCGACTGTGAGGCGAGATGCCTCCTGCTATTCAAGACATAGGACAGCTCGTCCAGGTACCTCAACGTTAGATTCGCCATAATAACACACACAAACACAAAAATCACTAATCCGTATAGGACATTTATCGTCACAAACACAAACAAGGGCAACAATACCAGAGGAAATTGTTCACGTAAATAATTCTTTCACGGGCGCGTCAGTGAAACTCGTACGTCCTCCGACTTCCATAGCTGGAGCGTAACTAAAAGTACATCGCAGCGCCGCGGTTAGCGAGGTCATAGATTATGAATACTGAGCTAGAGAGATAGGTATAATGCTTTAATTATAATCTAATTGTAAAATAACACTTGCTACATACCGACTGACCGATATATTGCCGTGAAGTGTCGGCGTTAGGGAATCTAAATCTATTGCCCCATACCATCCTGTGAAAGCCGTAAGAGGCGTAGCGATTGAAATGCTTTAAAAATCTTATGACTTTTTATAGACGAAGGTATAAACATCTTATTTAAATCAAACGTAAGCAGTAAGCACCCAGACCGGCTACAGGCGACAGAATCAACTGTACTGTGAACTCTAGTCGTCAATCATCATGCACCTCTACCGTAGAGATACAATAGGTCAGGATTTGCCCTGACTTGTCAGAACTTCTGGGCTCTTGCCAGGATAACGGACGGATTTTGGAAATGTCAGGATTTTGAAATCTGCGATGTTGATTGAGAGTGCACAAAACCCATAATTAATTAGTTCTTTTTTCCACGTAAATTTTTTTTTTATAGAATAAGGGTAACAAACGAACACATAAGTAGTTTATCTGATGGTGAGTGAATGCTGTGGCCCATAGACATCTACATCTATCCTCGATTACGAATCAAAACACAGATGCGTTGTCACCCCTGAGGACTGAGATGAAATGTCTCGTTTCCAGTAAAATGGGTCTCCAGTTCTTTACACTGATCACACTAAACACAGCAACATTAAGCTGCTATTTTACGCTGGTATTCCCCGGTCGAGCCGACCCATTCGTGCTACAACCATAATATAGATGCAGCGTGGCTCTACTACTACTAAATTACTCGTTACTCGTTTATTACATTTGCAAAAAACTTTAGGATTTTTGAACAATGAAAATCAGATTTTTTGTCAGGACTTTTGAATGTTTCATCCGGTAGCCCTACGGCAGTCTACCATTGTAGATCCAAGAGTGTAACAATTTTTCTTGATAGTTTCGTTGCAGCCATATAATGATTGTAGCAGGAATAATTTAGCCCGATCGGGAAAGGTCCACGCTCAAAATCAACAAAGTATTCCGTATGGTAAAGAGAATGTAAAGAGAAAGAAAGACCCGTTCCACTAGCAACGCGTCATTCCATCTTAATCCACAGCAGTGAAACGTTAAAGTATACGATACTTAGAGGTAAAACATCTATGATTTGAATAACAATCGATGATGGATGCCGGTGACCATATAGGACCAAGATCCAGCACCTTGTAAAAAATATTAATATTCCTCATTTTTGCGCTACTTTAAAATACGTTTTTACTTAACGATATTTTACTGCAGTTGCTGCGGAGTTAAGGTTAGCATTTGGAAAAAACGAGATTAGTTTTATTTTTTTTTTCTGCGCGTTTAACGAGCTTAAAATACTGTAATAAAGAGCTTCAATATTAACAACATCTTTAAGACGAATATGTTAACCGGACAAAAGAATTACACTTTTATTTAAATTAATTTTACTCCATCGTTTAATCTCTACATTCTACGAATGTACAGTAAAACTTTCTCCTATAGAATATGAATGATAAATTTATCATTATCGCAATCTGTAAACTAACATGTTATCCAAAAATACTCTGTAATGTCTGGTCTGTAGATCAATGTTTAACAGAATGCATTTATATACAGAAACAGTAGTTCAACAGAAACAAATGTTATGAAACTTTGCTATCATCACTGTTTATATTAACTAAGGATAAGGGATAAGGGATTTTGACAATTTTTTACACTTCCCTTACCGTCACAGCTTAGTAAAGTCCTCTGCAGAACATAGGCTTCCTCCATAGATTGCCTCATAAGCAGTCCTACTACCTATTTACTATAGTGGCCACGCTAGGCAAGTGGATTGGCAACCATCGTTTTTTTTATTCGTCGTTATTAGGAAGACTGCTGCCCATTTTCTGATTTCTTTCCGTCTGTCGACTCTTACGTCGCACACGGGATGATATGGAGTAGTCGAATTTAAATATGGTATAGCCATGCTTTAGCTATATTATTAGTATAGTTGTAGCATAAACAGGTCGGCAGAAGGACCACGCTCACACAGAATACCAGTGTAAAATAGCGCCTCAACGCTGCAGTGTTTCGTATGGTGAGTGTGAGGAACTCATTTTACGGGAAACGAAGCATTCCATCGTAGTCCTCACGGGTGACAGTGCATCTGCATTTTGATTCGTAATCGAGAATAGATATAGACGTCCATGGGCCACAGCAACCGCTTATCATTAGGTGGACTGCGTGCTCCTTTGTCACCCTTATCTTATAAAATAAAATTTTCTTACACCGCCTCTACACGGTAAACGGATTTAGTCTTCAATATCTTTCAAATTCAGCTACAGAAGTAAAAAAAGTAACGTAGAGTAATAATCTATATTTATTCACTGCTGTGTGCTGTGCTTTTAGACTATGTAATTGAGGATGGCCATGATTTTAGAGACTTTATATGTCCTCGAATTATTCTACTTTCTCTTACATGCAAGCTTTTTCATGTGGTAGAGCCACGTTGTAATAAGAATGGTTCAGCTCCACCGGAAAAATACCACGTTCGTACAAAATTTATGCGTAAAATAGCAGCATTATACTGCAGTATTTCGTGTGGAGAGTTTCTTACTTAGCCCTCAGGGGTGACAACGCATCCGTGTTTTGATTTTTAATCGAGGATAAATGTATTGTCTGTGAACCACAGTTTCGACTTCGCGTCAGGTTAAATGCGTGCCCTTATAAAATCTTTTTATTTGGACAAGTGGTAAAATTAAAAATTTTGTACAACCGACTTTAATCTAAATAAAACAAGAACATCATCAATATAGTCGAAGTCTATTAAATGCGCATTGTTAAGGATAACTCAAAAACTTTTAGTCTGATCTTGATCAAATTTCTGATCTAATATATGGGACTACATGAGTGGCACCAGATTTCAAATAAAAAAAGAACCTTCTAAATCCGTTCACATAGAAGAAGTTCTGTGATAGCACACATAAAAAGCACACATTTGAATTGAGTACCGACTCCTTTTTTTTTGGACTCGCTTAAAAAGGCTTCCTGCCATGTTTTAATTTACGTTCAAGCACGCGGTAAATCAGTTATATTGCTGCCTATTGATATTTTATAATTACTAACTTACAAAGACTTCAGCAACAAAAGCGTTGTTTGGTTTATTCGTTCAGTACTTTTCATCACAAGTTCACAGCTCGTGGGCTTCCTTGGTCCCCCCCCCCCCTAGATTACGTCATAGGTAGGAATTTGCCGCAGTTGTCACGTTTGGCAGACGCAAAACAACCGTAGTTTATTATCATTATTACTGAATGTTTTCAGGAGGTCTAACAATGTGTATTATCCCGTGGATGTCACAGGAGGCGACACAGTAAAACAGAACAAGAAAAAGGGGACACAGTGTTCCTAATAACGACTAGAAAACCTCTACATCTACCCTCGATTACGAATCAAAAACCAGATGCGTTGTCACCCGTGAGGACTAAGATGGAGTGCTTTATTTCCAGCCAAAAAGTTGCTCCTGCTTTCTCCACTCACCATACGAAACACAGCAGCATTAGGCTGCTATTCTGGTATTCTGTGAAAGGGGTCGTTCCCCGGTCGAGCCGACCCATTCGTGCTATAACCATAATATCGCTACAGCATGGCTCTACCACGTAAACGTAATAATAATAAAATTGTCGATGTTAATAGCCTACCAAAACTTTTTACTTAGTTTAAGCTGCCTAAAACACGTTGTTAGTCTTTGTCGCAATTGCACCTACACCGTAGTGCGATTCATTTCTCGCTTCAAACCATTTCGTGTCCGCTCCGTAGCGAGAGACGCTTGCGTTTCGTTTTCTGGCTGTTACGTAAACAATAGAGAAATGAGAGCAGTGCCACTTTTACTAGTCGCTAGGAGTAAGTACAATGGGTTACGTGCCGTTACAAGTGCTCAGAGGTCGCGTTGAGTGCACCCTCTTAGTTGTACTATAGGTCAATAGGTTGAAGTTTTGGTAGACTTAGTTTAACAATCTACAGCACGCACTCTTATATCTCTTCTATGATTATAAGTTAAGTAAAATATATCTTTACGTATAAATAAAAAGTATGTCTGTTGTATAATAGCCGTGATAGCTGAGTGGCTTAGTGTTCGCTGTAAATTTCACAGTAAGCGAACAACCTGGGTTCGATCCCCGCCGGCACAAATGAAATGGTTAATGGCAATTTTAAGTGCTGATCTACGTGCTCGGCGGTGAAGGAAAACATCGTGAGGAAACTTGCATGTCTGAGATATAAAAAAAAATTTCAAAGACACGTGAAGTTCGTCAGCACGCATTGGGGCAGCGCGGCGGACACTTCCTTGCCCTAAAACCCTCTCAGAAATGAGGGGAGGCATGTGCCCAGCAGCGGGACGTGTATAGCATGTAATTTAAATTTAATATCGTTATATGCCTTAGAAATAAATAAACATTTTTTAAATGTTTGTATCTCTGTCTGTTAGTTCTTACCTTAGGAATAGCTAAACCAACTGCAGTGAAACTTTATGAATAGGTACAGAGCAAGAACAGTAGTGATCTAAGCCATATTTTATTCGAAACACTAATTTACTACTTCTACTTACCTACTTTTTGGAAAAAGAACGAAAATTGAAAAAATGTTTTTTGATTATGTTAAATATAAATAACGCCATATTAATCGATTTTATTTTATCAGGGCGCATCACTAGCAGACAATAAATGTTCCATTGTCGAAAACACATAATAAGTATATTATTTTTTTATTTAAGTGACAAATGAACTAACAGTCCACTTGTTGGTAAGTTAATTTTTTTAGTTATCAGTTTTATACGTGGTAGAGCCACGCATAGAGCCATGCAGCTATATTATGGTTATAACACGAATGGGTCGACTCAACCAGGCTCTCACAGAATACCAGCGTAAAATAGCAGCTTAACGCTACTGTGTTTCGTATGGTGAGGGTAGAGAACTGGAGACCAGTTTTACTGGAATCGATTTATTCCATCTCAGTCTTCAAGGATGACAACGCACCTGCATTTTGATTATTAATCGAGATTAAATGCTGATGTCTATGGGCCACAACACCCACTTACCATCAAGTGGACGGCTGCAACAAATGGACACTTACCACCTTCAAACAAAGAAGGCCACAGAAGTGTTGTCACCTCTGAGGACTGAGATGGAATGCCTCGCAGCCTGTAACTATACTGGCTCTCTATACCCTTCAGGCTGGAACACAGCAACACGCACTGTTGTTTTGCAGCAGATGTAGGTCAGGGGGTAGAACCTACTTAGACAGACTTCTAGACAGGAAAGAAGTCCTCGATATAGATTTTAATACCAACCGAAGTTATTATATATTCTTCAATATTTTTTTATAGTATAAGGATGACAAACGAGCACACAGTCCACCTGATGGTAAGTGAATGCTGTGGCCCATAGACATCTACATTTATCTTCAATTAAAAATCAAAATGCAGATGCGTTGCCAGCCCTGAGGACTGAGATGGAATGCCTCATTTCCAGTAAAAAGGGTCTCCGGTTCTCTACACTCACCATACGAAACACAGCAGCATTAAGCTGCTATTTTACGCTGGTATTCTGTGAGAGTGTGATCCTTCCCCGGTCGAGCCGACCCATTCGTGCTACAACCATAATATAGCTGCAGTAGGTTCAACGACGTAAATCATCTCCGTCTATGACAGACATCATGTAGTATTGCCAATTGAGGAAGTAACTCGTATTAATTTACAGTCTTCCGCAAACCTGACCTACGTATTCCGCCATTAACGACCGACGTAAGCTCCGTTCACACAAACATCCTCGATAATAACGATCCGTCAAAGACGAATGTAAGATGTTTGCGTTGATAAACGATCGTGATTTATTCTCGGTTCATATACAACATATTATATCAAAAACCCCGTGGTTCCTGTTAAGTGTGTTATCAAAATAAGCATTCAAACGTAAAGAAATAAATTTACTTCAGAAAACTTGATCATAAAAAAATTAAGCAAGTAAAAATAATTTTTATTTGCAAATTGTATATGGTTTTATTACCTCTGCTTTGGCCAAAGAGTAACAAAGAGTATTTTGTCAAAACCTTGCTTCGATCGATCGATCGGCACATGTGTTAGTTAGAGTAGGTATAGAAAACCATATACAATTTGCAAATAAAAAATATTTTAATTTAATTAAAAAAGTTATGAACGAGTTTTCATAAACAAAGTTATTTATAAACGTTTATATACATAAAACATATAACATAAACACTCACGCCTGTCACCCAGAGGGGTAGGCAGAGACTACAGACTTCCATTTGGCACGATCCTGACACACCTCTCTCGCCTCCTTCACATCCATACATCTACGCATGTATGCTCGTCGGTTAAGGGTACTCCTAATTTGGCCCGTTTTCAATAAATCGCCAATTTGGTCGATAAATTTTCGCCTAGGACGTCCCTTTCCAACTCTGCCATTCACTTCTGCAACATAAATTTTCTTTGTCACTCTTTCCTCATCCATTCTTTCCACATGACCAAACCACCGAAGCATTCCTTTCTTAATCCTGGTCACAACATCATCTTGCAAACCACACTCTTCTCTTATCACACAATTTTTCACCCTGTCATTCAGATTCAGCCCTAACATACTTCTTAACGACCGCATTTCTACTGCATTTATTCTACTCTCGTACTTCTTCTGCCACACCCAACTTTCGCTACCATACGTTAAAGTAGGGACCAACACAGCATTGTGAATTGCCATACGTGCCTTTTTTGACACATTTTGACTCTTCACAATAGAGTGCAGGGCCCCATTTACTCTGTTTCCTGCGTTCACTCGTCGTTCTATATCCTTATCATATCTTCCATCCCTGTTAAATACGCAACCCAAATATACAAACTCATCTACTTGCTCGATCAACTCCCCATCTATTCTTATTTCACATATCGTTTTACTTTCATCTCTTTCAAAAACCATAATTTTCGTCTTACTTGCGTTCACTTTCATACCCCTTTCTTTTAATGATCTGTTCATTAATGTAACCATCATTTGCAACTCAGCCGCCGACGACGCAAGAATAACTTGATCATCGGCGTACAAAAGGCGTTTGATGGTTAACTCATCCATTCTTAATCCGCATTCTTCAACTTTCAAATTTTGCAAACAACTGTCCATAAATAGGTTGAACAACCACGGGGAAGCCACACAGCCCTGTCTGACACCTTTATGGATGCCAAACCAGTCGGAGTAGACCCCGTTGATCCTAACACAAGCACTAGAGTCCCTATAAAGAGATTCCAATGCCTGTATCAAGCCAGCGCTCAACCCAAATGAGTTCAGTGTTTGCCATAGCACATTCCTATCCACTCTGTCATAGGCCTTCTCCAAGTCCATGAACGCACAAAAAACCTTTTGGTTTTTGGCCAAAAACTTCTCCGCGATCATGCGCATGGAGAAGACTTGATCTGTACATCCCATTCCCTTTCTAAATCCCGCTTGCACATCCCAAATTTTTCCATCGGTTTCTTTCATGACCCTTTCAATTAGTACCTTGGCATACAATTTTTCCACGATGCTAAGAAGGCTGATACCGCGGTAGTTTTTATATTCCTGCTGCGACCCTTTTCCCTTATATACTGGGACTATCACGGCTTTGCACCAGTCTCCCGGTACCCGCTTCAGTTCCCAGCATACATTAAACAAGGTGTGCAGCAGGCCTGCCACCACTTCCTCTCCAGCCCTTAGCATTTCGAGTGAAACTCCATCATAACCGGCAGCCTTACCTGCTTTCATGCTTTTCATTGCTTTCATTATTTCATCTATACTTATCTCGCTACCTCCTTCCTCTTCTTTCGGAGTTCCTATTTCATTCAGTTCATACGTTGTCTCCTCACTCATAAACATGCTTTCAAAATATTCCTTCCATCTCTTTAAACTCAAAACTTCATCATTCAGAATATAGCCATTCTCATCTCTTATAGCATTCATTGTAGGCTGTTTTGAACGTCCCCTGGCAGTTCTTACGAGTTTCCAGAACATTTTAATATTTGCCTGGAAGTTATCCGATATTCTTCTATCATTCTTATCCGTTCTTGCTTGCTTTTTCCTTTCAACTACTTCTTTTACTCTTTTATTTAGATGTCTAAAGACTGCCTTTTTTCTTTCAAAATCATCATTCGTACCGCTAGAATTACCAGCCTTAGTTGCTAGTAAATCTAGCCATGCTCTCTTCTTTGCTTCAACTTCCGTACGTATCTCATCATCCCACCACAAAGTATTATTTTTCCTTTCATTCTTTCTTTTACTAACACCACATACTTCGGTAGCTGCATCTACTAAACCTTTCGTAACATTTTGCCATACATTCTCCAAGTCTAACTCATTCATACATAATTCATCCAAACCACTTACGTTTTCTTTCAGTGTACATTTAAACTTGTTTTTCTCACCTTCATCTTGTAATCTTTCTGTTCTAATACGCTGTAACGCAGTGGTAGACACAGATGACAGATGGCGCCATCGCCTGAATAGACCATTAATTCGGCATAAAACCAAAAAATGATCCGTTCCTACGTTTGACCCCCGGTAAACCCTTGTATCCACCACTGCGCCCCTCAATCTTTCATCCACAATTATGAAATCTATCATGCTTCTATCATCACCTCTTTCCCAAGTATACATGTGAATCCTCTTGTGGCGAAAGAAAGTGTTCGTCACAAAAAGATTCTTTTCCATACATACAGTGAGGAGGCTTTCACCATTCTCATTTATACTTTCATCACCAAACGTTCCCAATATCCTTTCATAACCAAGCCTCCTCACCCCAACTCTTCCATTAAAATCTCCTACGTTTGTATACTGATTCCGATAACACACTTAACGGAAATCACAAGGTTATTATTATATGTTGTATAGAAAACAAGATGTTATTCTTTAAGTATATATTATAAGTAATTTTTACGTCAAGTTTATTATTTATATATCGAGATTAGCCTATTCGTTCAGCAACTTGCGTTAGCAATAAATAACTTAAAATCAAACAACTTATCTATAATATTTGAACAGGGAATGTCAAATTATATAATTATATATAATTTTTGAACAGGGAATGCCAAATATTTTTTAATATAAAAAAAAAATTGTATGAGGCCTAGTCTTAATAACAGCTCAACAGATGTCGCTAGTTGAGATAAATGTGAATTTATTTGTAACCACAGTACAACAACAACAACAACAGTAAAACACAGTACCATTATCATTGAAAAGTTGCCATGTAATTATACGTTTTTCGTTTTCTGGGGTGTATACACAAAACAATGCCTCGGTGATGTTATCTTTAATTTTTTACACAATTACGTTTTAAGACCATTTCTAATCTAATTAAAATAAAATTAAACTAAAACTTCGTAAAGAAAAATTAATCTCTAAAATTTCCTAACAAAGTAACTTCCACGCTGTGAAATCTCTTAAATATTTCACCCCATTACAAAGTAGTGTGCAGAGAAACCCCGAGCATAGCCCTCCCCATAGCTTGCTGAGCGACCTTGAGCGTCCTCATACGGCCAGCAGTGAAGAACAATGTCTCAGATCCATAAGTCATCACTGACAACACGCACTGGTTGTACAATCTAGTTTTCAGGATTTGAGGTATACCTGACGAGAAGATGTGTCATAATTTCCCGAACGCTACCCCACCGAGTTGAATCCATCGATTTATCTGCGTGATAAACTTAGAAATGAGGATATCCGCAATTGAACCAGAATGACCGACATAGCCCAACGTTTTAGTAAGCTGAAGTGGCGATGGGCCGGCCATATAGCTCGAAGAACCGACAACCGTTGGGGAAAAATGGTTCTCGAGTGGCAGCCTCGTACCGATAGCCCACCGACCCCCCACTAGATGGAGTGACGACCTGGTAAGACATGCAGGAAGTCGATGGATGCAGATGGCTCAGAACCGTGCTTTGTGGTATTCCTTGGGGGAGGCCTATGTTCAGCAGTGGAGTTGTGAAGGGCTGTAATGATGATTATGATATATAGTAGTACCGCCATGTTGGCGGTAAATTTATGGATGCCTTCATGACTGCTTTAAAACCTTTTACTAAGATGCTTAGACCCTAAGATATAAAAAAGTACTCTGTGCCCTACGAGTCTAGCGTAGAAAATCTAGCGTGCCTCTTCCACTGACGGCAGTAGCCTGGCTTCGATCATATCTGGCACGTAAAACAAACTTATGCAGCATATTACGTGCTGCAAACATAATATATTTGTGTAATAGTACGAACATGTTCATAAGATTTAATATCTTGGTTAAACGTAGCCACATGACATGCTGTAGTTATATATTATGGGCTCGATCGGGAAAGGACGACACGCTCACAGAATATCAGCGTAAAATAGTAGCTTAATGATGTGTTTCATATGGTGATAGTATATGAACACTAAGGTTTTAGATACACCTATTTTCACTGGGTGAGAGTAGAGAACCGGGGAACCTTTGCACTGGAAACCAGGAATTCCAACTTTGCCTTTAGGTGTGACAATGCATCTTCATTTTGATTCTGAATTAGGTATGGATATAAATACTATCTATGAGCCCAGCATACGCTTACCATCAGGTAGACTATGAGCTTGTTCATCACCATTATTAGATAAAAAACGCATGCACGTAAGCACTCACGGCTGTTACCCAGAAGGGTAAGCAGAGACTATTTACTTCCATGTGGCCTCCTGATACACCTCTCTCGTCTCTCGCCTCCTTTACAAAAAATATCCTGCCCAATTGTATACTTTCTATATGAATCTACACTTGGCTGATTTTTTGGCGTCTTCAGTGCAGGCCTGCATCTCGGAATTCACAACTCTAATTAAGATAAGTTTGTGAATTGGCCTAATCTCACTAGTATTGTTTCGTACGGGATATGGTACTGACCTCAGTCGCTTCCTACGACTTTATCAGATGCTCCGTCGGACGGAGAAGGCTGAGGATGTAGGAGTAGGAGTATCCTGCGCAATTGTGATTAAAGACCATCGTGGAACTAATGGTGATAAAAATTCCATAGGATAATGATTTCCTACATTTACGCAAACACTACATATTGAATAAAAGAACTTTTACATTTTGTACG
Organism: Parnassius apollo; assembly: GCA_907164705.1. NCBI lineage: Eukaryota > Metazoa > Arthropoda > Insecta > Lepidoptera > Papilionidae > Parnassius > Parnassius apollo. The sequence goes on along the minus strand of CAJQZP010001449.1, from coordinate 4,162,932 downwards.
CCAACACGCGTTTGGTTCAACTCATTTTAACTTGCGTCGTTTCAAGTACTTTGACGTCCTAATTTTGTAGTTAACCCGAAGTACCTTCAGTCTTTAATTATTCAATTAGAGTAAACGTGGCAGAGTCACGCCGCTGCTATGCTATGGTTGTGACACGAATGGTTGGCTCTACCGAGGTGGACCACGCTCTCACAGAATACCAGTGTAAAATTTATTATTTATTTATTGCATTTACATGTGGTTTTGCGTGACACATTACAGCACATGCAGGGTGCAAGTGTATAACAATATCGAATAAAGGTAACCTTCATTTCAAATACCTTAATTCTAATAATTATATATTTTTATAAATTATAGGCATTATTGTAGTATTTATTATACATTATCCACTTATAATTACTAAATAATGTATACTATATATTATATATTATTTATTAACATAGCAGCTTAATGCTGCTGTGCTTCGTATGGTGAGTTTAGAGAACCGAAGAACATTTTTACCGGTAACTAGGCATACATCTTATGCGTCAGGAGAAATAACGCATCTGATATATGGATAGAAATACATGAAAATGCTCTGGCCGATATTAGATATTAAACTTGTTTATTGCTGTGTAAATTAATTAATTAATATTAAAAAAGATTTTTCACTAAATCTCAGTAAATCTTCAAATAGCCCCTCGACTTTCTCTAAGGGCACATTATTATTTTACACCCGCCCACGGTGTGTGTATTTCCTTATGCGTTACTTAACCTAATACTATACTGAAATAAATATAAAATAGAATATGTATATATATTTATATATTATATATATTTTCTGAAGCACGAATTTCCCCCCCTTTCAATCTACGGTCTAATCCGGTCAAAAGAACTTGACTTAGGCAAACTAAGAATTTAGGTAAACTTAGTAGATTTAACTTAATGCGTTGTTTCAATATTTGAGTTAAGAATAATACACAATATACACCAAGGGTGGATCACCATGGGGTTTTAGTAGGAGCGAGTACGACATAACGACCTGACCCCCTGAAGCCGCGTATATCTTCGCGTAAAAATGGCAAACTAAGAATTAAGGTAAACTAAGGTCATCTTAGAAATAAGAAAAGTATTTGATTAAGCTTAATGCATTATTTCAATGCCTGAATTTCGCTCATTCTTAGCTTGCATATCTACATAAACAAGCTATTCTTTTGTATACTTACTCTAAGTTGCTTGTAAGTACATTATGCAATATTACGTCATAACCTTTATTTTACTGGAACACAAATGTCAGTCACAATTGTTATTTACTGTGGTACAGTGTAATTAATCTGTTAGATAAGTAAAATAATTATATGTTATTAAGTTTAGAGTATATAATCGATTGCGGGAAATCATTTATAATAAAATACGAATCAACCAATTTTAGAATAGTTGTGTGCGATGTATGACTATGTGATTACTGCTATTCTAACAGACTATATAAGTCCACTGCTTAATATATAGCCTCCCCCATAGATTGCCTCATAGGGGAATTTTGCCATGTTGCCACACTTCGCAGGCGGGTTGGCAACGGCAGTTTTTATTACTTGGCTTATTACTTTGCACTTTGTACCTTTCTTCATCACCCTATATTGCTATAGTTGACACATTCAACGCATAATAACGCATTTTATTTTGCGGAAATCCATTATATTAAAGATGTTAAAATTACTTAGTTTGAAGTTAGTACTATCCTCGTCACCACTAATCCCAACACCATTACACCAGGAAAGACACACCACCGTGGTTATACGACACGTGTTTCGCCTCTACAAGAGGCATCCCCACATAAAGTAGACCCTGACTTACCACTGTAGGTAAGACATCAATGATTAAGGGGAAATATAACCTCAAATGGCTTAGCAAGATCCTCCGTTATGCCGAAAGTATTGCAGCATTAATTTTGAAATAAATATATGGTAAAGTTGAGGATTAATGTTAAGGACTATGTTAGACGAAAACACGATTCCGTAAAATTTTCTCGATAGAAAAAAATCCAAAGTTACCTCGAAACTGAACAATAAACCGCTGTTATTCATAAAATAGTTTAAATAAGATCATGAAAATTTGCATACTAACTGAACCATTTATAAAGCAGTGCTTATGTCATTTACTTTTTTTTAAATATCATTATTTTCACTGTAAAAAGAAATTACCTAAACTACCCGCGTCTTGATTCCTGAAACTTGATTCCTGTCGCCCCGTTAGTATCGCTTAGGCTTTTGAAGGAAGAAGTTGTGTCGCTTACGATCACAATACACATTACGCAACAGGACGACGTAAAATTAAAATGGGAAATAACCGTTATAAAAATAAGAAGCGACTGGGTTGGCGTTAAGAAACAGGCATAAATATGATAAACCTAATGAAATAAGTGTCTAACGACCTTTCTACTTACAGTATTAGTGATTACAAACATGTCGGTACATAGCATACGACGCGCGGGGAAGTGGGGGCGAAATTAGAATTTGAGCTGACTTACTATATCCCCTTAAACAGTAATTTTGATACCATTATTCTATAAAAAAATTACGCAATGGCGTACAATCGGGCGTCCCTACTCGACGGCTAATTAAGCGCGCAGTGAAAGCGGACGGAACCGCGCAAGATGGCGCTGAATAACAATGACACATTAATTTCTTTTATGATATGACGCGCAAGCATTAAATCGTTCACATCGAAAGGGAAAGCTAGTTTGCGTCTAAAAATAAAACACAAGTAATCCTTTTTCGGAATGGAATAGTTTTCGAATCCTTGACTAAAGTTTTTAGACGTGGTAGAGTTACGCTACAGATACATAATGGTTGTAGCATGAATAATTCGGCTCTGTTGCGGTACAACCACGCTCTTACAGAACACCAGCGTGAATTAGCAGCTTAATGCTGTTGTATAGTGAGTGTAGAGAACCGGAGACCCTTTTTCCTGGAAACGAGGCGTTCCACCTTCGTACTCAATGGTGACAACGCATCTATATTTTCATTCTTAATCGAGGATAAACGTAGAATGTCTATGGGCCACGGCATCCACTTACCATCAGGTGGCACAGTTCAGCTTGACACCCTCCTATAAAAAAAGAGTTAATATATTATATACTAGCGATCCGCTACGACTTCGCTTGGATAGGATCTATAATGTGGAGTCATTAATATAATCGAAGACATTTATTTTAACAATTCTTCGTATTTACAAAAAAAATAATACAGATAAATATATCATAGATCATTCCTGGCATTACTCTCCTGGTCGTAAATTCAACAATTCAGCAATTCCGAAGATTAGTTCGGACAGACAGACAAAAAATTTGAAAATGGTTATTTATGCCTTAACTTCAATTTTACGAGTATATATATATATATATATACATGTAACATAATTAACGCACTTTGAGAAAGTAGTTTGTTCAGAATCATTTACTGAATCGATTGCTATCATTTTTAATATAGGTAATTTTTTATCCAAAAAATAATTAAAGCTACGTAAATTACAGTCACACTAAATCTGTACAGTCAAAACAAACTGAAATGGACCGTAACTTAAGGCAATAAGACTTTAAAGAGTGCAGTTTTATTTGTATTATTACTAATTCTGTCATTCAATAAAAATAAAGAAAAATGAATTTTATTTCAAGCACGTAAAAGTATTTGCGTTCGTGGATTTGTACTGTGACCACAACATTCTTCCGGAATTAGTACTTATAACTAATTTGATAGATAATCAGTGCATAAAAATGTTTAACTAAAAATGTTTAACTAAAAATTCAGTGTATTTATTATGATTATAACACAATATACTAATTGGGGTGTCTGAGGGTGTGCGTTAATTACGTTACATATTGTATATATATACAGACATTATGCTAGATATAGGCTAGTTTGACACCATAGTTACGCTGTGGGGTAAGATTGTGATTGCGATGCCGCATGTATTGACTTATATTTTATATTTATACGTGGTAGAGCCTTTCCACCTATGTACTAACTCATCACGATACCTCTGGAATCAAAAGGCCTAGAGACTTGTTATTTGGTAGGAATATTTCTTTCGCCGAGTCTGTTAAGAACGGATTTTACGTAATTCCACTCGCAAGGGGGGGGGGTTATTGAAAAAATCATATTTCCAAACTATAGCTCTTATAGGTATAAAACTTGGCCAGAATATTCTTTTTATATGTGTTTGGATGGGTCCTTAAATGGTTTGAATTAACGATTGGAGCCAGTAGGTGGCGCTGTGATCGATATCCAGAAATCACCTGTGCCAAGCCGGGGCTGATCGCTAATATGAAAGTTATGCACGAATGGGTTCGCCCCCGGTCGAGCCGACCCATTCGTGCTAAAACTATAATATAGTCACAGCACGGCTCTACAACTGTACAAGAAGCTGTCAAATGGGATGGACATATTCCTCAATTTTATTTCCTATACCTACTTATCCAGTAACACCAGATGTGGTCAATTCATTCTTTGTCAATATTTATTTTTAAATTATAATATTAATTAATTAATACTGAATTTGTGCAAGTTGTAAATCGTATGTATATACTTTTATAGAAGAAGGTGGTGAAGGTTACTTGATTGCTGAGGCTCATAAACATCTACATCTATCCTCGATTTCGAATCAAAATGCAATTGCGTTATCACCCGTGAGGACTAAGATGGAATGCCTCTTTTCGAGTAAAATGTTCTCCGGTACTCTATACTCACTATACGAAACACAGCAGCGTTGAGCTGCTTATTTGCGCTGGTATTATGTGAGAGCGTGGTCCTTCCCCGGTCGAGCCGACCCTTCGTGCTACAACTATGCCACTAATAAAACTGCATCATGGTTTTACCATGTATAAAATATATTATGAAATAATATGAAAAGTGCGCTGTAATTTATATATCCATTAAAGATTTACATAACTACAAATTTAGAAAGTATCAGTTTATAGAGAAAAATATATCTAAATAAATCTTAAATTAGCGGCTTACGGCGTTTGATGTGGGGTTGTAAAAGGAAAGTTCATTTATGTTAAATCTTCAAAAATGTCGCTGAAGAAAATGTAAAAACTAAAAAGAAAAAAGACACGTAAAATACGTAATACTTACCTATAAAATAATATTATGTGAAAATTATTTTTTTTTCATTTTATCTCAGTCCTCTGGGGTGACAACGTATCTGCATTGTATTTCTTAATCCAGGATAAATGTAGATGTCTATGGGTCACAACATTTACCATCAGGTGGACTGTGTGCTCGTTTGTCACCCTTTTTATATAAAAAAAAATCCTTGAAAGTCGGTTTTAATTTTTTATTTTATTTAGTTTAATTTTTTTTGAGCCTTTCGAGTACACTCAAAAATATCACAAGCTCAAAAAAAGCTAAGAATAAGACCTGAGATGTACTTATTGTACATAAAAACTTCATCCTTGTTGTTCCGTCTTATGGGGTAGAATTTTTTTGCTAAATCTATTTGGGGACATCCTGGGGTAATACTTATTTAATAAAAAAGAATAATCCTGTTGTAAAAATGTGCCTTGATTACGACGAGATTACGAGGGCAGCACTGAAAATTTCTGGAATCAAGGAAGTGACACAACATTACTATTTAAAAATGTATTTATTGCTTTTCGAAGTATTCTCCGCGAAATTTGACACATTTTTCAACAAGCCCACTTCCATTCGGAAGTTGGGGTCTCCAAAATGGCCGTTTTGTAGGCGTCCACAGCTTCTTCAGGTGATGAAAATCTCTGTCCACGCAATTATTCTTTATTTTATGGAAAATATAGAAATCATTAGGGCTTAGGTCGGGGCTGTACGGCGGATGGTCTAATAATTCTATGTTTTTTTGCTCTAAAAACTCTTTTGTTCTGTGTGCGCTGTGAGAACTCGCATTGTCGTGATGGAGGATGATGCGGCGGTTGCAGTTCTCTTTACGGAGTTTAGAAATGACCTGTGGCGAACAAATGCTAGCATACCATTCAGATGCATTGACCGTTCTTTATCCCTCAAGAGGAATAGTCGTAACATGGCCGGTTTTGGAGACAAACGTGGTCACCATTTTTTTTGCAACACTCCGTGAACGAACAATTTTTGTTGGCTTTAACTCATTTTCGAACACCCAAACTCGTGACTGGTTCGTACGCGTATATCCAGGATTCGCCACCTGATACGATGTTGTATACAGCATTTGAGGATAGTGCGTGGAATCTTTCGAGAGTTCTGACGCACCAAGTAACGCGAGCCGCTTTTTGCTCTTTACAGAGCGAATGCGGTATCCATCGGGAAAACAACTTTTTTACACCTAATTGTTCATGCAAGATTATTTGTATTTGACTCATGCCAATGTCTAAAGTTGTCTGAATTTCGCGGTATGTCACATGTCGATCTTCCTCAATCAGCTTACACACAGCATCAACGTTTTCTTGGGTGACTGCAGTTTTTGAACGACCTTGACGGGGATCATCACTGAGCTTGACACATTCATCATCATCATCATCATCATGAGCTTGACACGTCCACGTTGAAATTCAGAAAACTAGCGATAAATTGTAGTTTTGGATGGGGCTTCATCATTAAATGCAGAAATCATCCGGTCAACACACTCTTTTTGTCCACTTCGAAAGTCATAATAAATAATCGCTCTTGAATTTTCTCGAGTCAATTCCATTTTCTCAACGACTAAACAAGTTTGTCAAAACCTTGTGACAAGCCCGAGAATCTTTTTTTAAATAAATAAATGGTATTCAATTGTTAAACAAATTTTGAACAGACAGATCCAAATGCATGCGGCGAGACTTACGCAACTTTAATACTGCTCGTATTAAAGAAGCGATCGAGTGGAACCAGGGCTCCAAAGTCTTTGCCAGAGATCTGTCTGCCAGAAAGAGCCAACTGTCAAAGCTGAAGACTGAGTGTGGCAGCATCGTTTCCGAGACACCTGAGATTGAGAGGTTCTATGGGCAGCTGTACACATCATCGTTGGAGCCACACGCAAGTGTGAGTAACGATCCAATAGCAAGTCTTACCCGACACTATTCCGATGATATCCCGAACGTCAGTCTGAGCGAGATTAGAGTGGCTCTCCAGCACCTTAAAAACGGCAGGGCCCCAGGCGAGGATGGAATTACAGCGGAGCTTCTGAAATCGGGTGGAACACCGGTACTTGAAGTCCTTCAGAAGCTCTTCAATTCCGTCCTCCATGGTAGCACTACTCCGGATTATTACTTAAAGAGAGGTCAATCGACGGATTCAACTCGGCTGGGCAGCGTTCGGGAAATTACGACACATCTTCTCGTCAGGTATACCCCAATTTCTGAAAACTAAAGTGTACAACCAGTGCGTGTTGCCAGTGATGACTTACGGATCAGAGACGTGGTCCTTTACTGCTGGCCGTATGAGGACGCTCAAGGTCGGCGAGCTATGGAGACGGCTATGCTCGGAGTTTCTCTGCGTGATAGACTCAGAAATGAGGATATCCGCAGTATAACCAGAGTGACCGACATAGCCCAACGGATTAGTAAGCTGAAGTGGCAATGGGCCGGCCATATAGCTCGAAGAACCGATAACCGATGGGGAAGAAAGGTTCTCGAGTGGCAGCCTCGTACCGGTAGGCGTAGTGTAGGGCGACCCCCCACTAGATGGAGTGATGACCTGGTAAGACATGCAGGAAGTCGATGGATGCAGGTGGCTCAGGACCGTGCTTTGTGGCATTGCTTGGGGGAGGCCTATGTTCAGCAGTGGACTTGTGAAAGGCTGTAATGATGATGATGATGATGAATTTTTAAAACCAAGGAGTTTTCAATTAAAAAGATTTTAATATGACAGGAATAGTGGAAATATTCAATTCCCGATACTTTTAGTGCAGCCTAGTAAGCGTAGTAAACGCACAACTAGATATATTCGATAGTAGCCTGGTTAGATTTAAAAGAAATTTACTTGTGTCTCTTAACATTTACTGTACTTATTTGTTATCTGTTTTATTTTTGCTAAGGCTAAGATTCTACTGCAGTTATATTATTATGCTGTGTACACTATTTTGGATTGTAGTTTAGATCAACACAAATATACTTTTAATTTCAAATCTTTATACAACTACTGTCTGTTTGTGTACCTTTTCAATAAAATAAAAAATAAAAATTAAAATGGCGTCATATTTGACGAAGATACCGCATAATATTTTAGGTATAGATTTAAGTATCTGAATTATACGTTTTGATTTTTGGTAAAAAAATGCTTTAAAATTGCGTATTTCTATGAAATCTAATAAATAATTAGATTTGGGTAACAGATTACTAACTGTTTGCGCAAACACTTGATTGATTTTTAAAAGTTTTTTTTTTTACAGAGTTACACATTTTCCTTTTTTACGGAGTTGTCATCAATGTCATTATTGCTCATTTTATCCAGTGATCTAGTTTTTTTTTTTATAAAATCGAAATGACAAACGAACTCATGTAAGTGGCCGCTATTATTTATATCGATTATAAGTCGGCTAACTGCGAATTTAATATAAGATTAACTTGGAGCTAAGCCGGCACCAATGAAATTTTTAATTGCAATTTTAAGTGCTGATTTACTACGTACTCGGCAGTGGAAGAAAACATCGTGGGAAAACCTAAATGTCTGAGAAATAAGAAAAAATATTTCGACCACATGTATAGTTCGCTAACAATTGGGGCACCGGCGGATTTTAATGAGAGGTTCCGGTGGGACGTATATAGGCTGTAACTTTAACTTTTAGCTTACAGAGTTATTTTATTTATATTTACAACTAAGTTAAGCAACTTAGACCACAGTATAATCACCAAAACAGACGCCTATGTTCACCAGTGAATGTAGACGGCTGCAGATGATATTGTGGTTGCGTAAATGATATACTAATAAATGTTTGTATGCACATGCACTATGTTGTAACATGAGAAGGTAATGCGCAAGTCGGCGTAATATTGCGACGTCTACCGTATTGCACTCATTATTTCTAACGAGCTGTGCCCGCGAGTTTGTATTACAGTGGCATATATGATAAAATCTTTAACGGTGCATTATTACATTTTTAATACATCTTAAAACCGCATTTAAGAACTACAAAACAAGCTTAGGAAATGCTTAGACATCTACAATACAAATACTATGTTAGTTTTGGTACGTCAGCACTGTTTTCACTTCTTATCAAAAATTTAAATTTTTGATTGGACCCATTGATTTATATATTTATACTACGAGTACTAGAGAAGCTATTCCAAACAAAAAATGTCTGCTACTCGCCCCGTTGCGCATGCACAGTTGATATAAACGCACGAAAATTGTCGTCATAGATTATGCGTAAATAGAATGATCAGTATGTAGTAATTGTTTAATTATATTGTGTTGTTAATCGAGTACATTTTTAATTAATTTTTGTTTATTTTGCATATGAGTTAGCGCCGCTCCGCACTGCATGAATATCGAAGCCACAAAAACAGGTGTACGTATTGCACAGTACAGTTCAGTTGAACATATTGAATGTTCGGAATGCGAAATCTAGTCCGTAGTACTTATTATATTATCGATGATTTGCCCTTTTAAGTGGTATAAGGGATACCTCAAGTTCAAGGTACTACAATGTCGTTTAAATAGGTACATAAAAATTTTCATTCCCTATTTTTCTTGATAGTTCTTCATATGACAAAGGGTTTTTTTATATAGGATAGGGTGACAAACGAGCACACAGTCCATCTGATGGTAAGTGGTTGCTGTGACCCATAGACATCCACATCTATTCTCGATTACAGTGATGCACAGACTTATTAAGACTAGGGGCCACTCGGGCAAATTATGAACTGATGGCGGGCCGCCAGAAGTATAGGTAATTATGAACTGATGGCGGGCCGCCAGAAGTAGAGGTAATTATGAACTGATGGCGGGCCGGCAGAAATATAGGTAATTATGAACTGATGGCGGGCCGCCAGAAGTATAGGTAATTATGAACTGATGGCGAGCCGCCAGAAGTAGAGGTAATTATGAACTGATGGCGGGCCGCCAGAAGTATAGGTAATTATGAACTGATGGCGGGCCGCCAGAAGTATAGGTAATTATGAACTGATGGCGGGCCCCCAGAAGTATATGTAATTATGAACTGATGGCGGGCCGCCAGAAGTATAGGTAATTATGAACTGATGGCGGGCCGCTAGAAGTATAGGTAATTATGAACTGATGGCGGACCCCCAGAAGTATAGGTAATTATGAACTGATGGCGGGCCGCCAGAAGTATAGGTAATTATGAACTGATGGCGGGCCGCCAGAAGTATAGGTAATTATGAATGATGGCGGGCCGCCGAAGTATAGGTAATTGATGATGGCGGGCCGCCAGGAGTAGAGGTAATTATGAACTGATGGCGGGCCGCCAGAAGTATAGGTAATTAAAGACAATAAAGAATTGGTAATAATGTACTAAAATTGAAAAAGAATATATTTATTTGAAGCGTGGCACTGCATAGCGCTTACAATCTTTTTTATATTTGGCTCTAATTTACTTGTAGCAACACGTAAAACTGCTTCCAAACTTTCAAGGCGGTTTCGATTTTTTGTTTTATTATTATTTAGTATTGAAAAGGTTTGTTCACATATATAGGTAGAACCAAATAAGCTGGTACATTTCAGAGCATTTATGCGTAACTCTTTGTACGTATTTTTATCAATGCAGCGGTAAAAGTTCAGCAAGTCTTCTTCGTTGCAAATTTACTGCGTAAATCTTGGTCGTTTTGAATGTCGATAATTTCTAACTGCATTGACTCTGGCGCATTTTCAACTGAAATCGTGAAAGGATTGCTGAATATGTCCAACAGAGGTTTCACTTTTTTAAACTCCGAAAATCTGTCTTGAAAAGATTGAATCAAAATATCTAGCTTTTCTACATAACTGAAATTAATCGCAGTTTTGTTGAATTTTTCAGCCATTTTCTTATAATTCGGAAAATGATTGTAATTTCCAGAATTCAATTGCGATCTGAAAAGTGTCAGCTTGCATTGAAAGGATGATACGTGAGCGTAGACCTGGGATATCAGTTGATTTTTGCCTTGAAGCCGTGTGTTCAAGACATTCAAATGATTTGTAATATCAACTAAAAAAGCCAAATCACACAATCTAAAGATAAAATCCGGGACATCCCTTTGCTTTATGCATAGAAATATTCCAATTTCTTCTATTAAATTTAGAAATCGTTCCAGTGTCAATCCACGACTTAGCCACCTTACTTCTGTATAATACAGTAAATCTTCATATTCGCTATCGATGTCATCAAGGAATTGTTTGAATTGCCTGTGACTGAGTCCTCGTGATTTTATAAAATTTACAGTCGAAACTACCACTTTCATGACATTTTGAAATTCAAAATTTTTTAGAACAGAGGGCTTCTTGGTGTATAATGCAGTGAAACGGCATGAGATCTTCAGCGTTTATGTTTTTTTCTTGCAGATGCTTTTTCAGCAAAGTAACTAGCCCAGAATTGACACCAATCATCGAAGGAGCACCATCAGTCGCAACTCCCGATAATTTTGATAAGTCCAAATCAGTTTTTTAACACTCATCCAAAAGTACATTGAGTATATCAACTCCTCTGGTTTGACCTTTCAATGAACACATTCCTAATTTTATATGTGAAAAAAAATCAATGATCTTAGTTTTTTCATTTAATTGTTTCGCAATATTACCTGACAAAGACATAATTCGTCTTTGGATAGTCATACGATTCAGTTGAATTTTCTCAAACTTTTTTGCTGCTTCTGGACACATTTTCTTAGCGGCAATTTCTATGCATTCTTTTACAAAATCCCCATCATTGAAGGGGCAACTTCGCTTTGCTATCATTCGAGAAATTTCATAACTAACTTCTGTAGCTGTTTCTGAATCTTGAATGGGTTTTGTAAACATAGCTTGCTGACCAATAAGCTCCCGTTTTAAAGACAACATTTTTTGCTTTCTTAATTCGCCTGTAAACTTGGTAAAAGTAGGATGCTGCGTTTCATAGTGCCTTTTTACATTATATTCCTTTGCAAGCGCAATAGAATTCTTGCAAATTAAACAAACGACTTTGTCGACTTTTTGTATGGTCGCTACCATACAAAAAGTATTTCTCAGTCCAAATTTCTTGAAACTGCCGATTTTCATCTTTAACCTTACGTTTTTTACTAGGTCCTGACTTGTCCATGTTGCGTTCTAATCCTGACTAGGATTAACACAGCACCTAAAAACAATTACAGTACCTACTTAAATTACCCATCCTTTTTTTAAATTACCAAAAATAATTGATTAAATTAGGTAGGGAAACAGTTGTTAATAACAGAGTTTTACTTACGATTTCACAACACAATTATACACGGCACTTGACGGGAAATCTACGTTGAATGTGGATCAAAATATATGACACCGGCTAGTCGAGTTAAAATCTACTTCACTCAAATTAAAACCGAACTGTCGGTCGCTGCGGTTAGCGTGGCTTTTATACCGCGCGTATAGAGTCGAAAACTGTCTGGAGAAATCACGAAACCGACTCTGGAAGCTTTTTTAAAATTTCTGGAAGGATTTTTAAAACTTGCGTTGCTGGCAATACTTATCGTTAGCAACGTAGTGACGATAATAGATATACGATAAATATTAACAGCAAGGAATTAAGTGCTAATTAAGTGCTGAGCGATTATCGAGACCCGATGTAGATTATGATATTATTCTGAGAATCCTAGGGTCCACGACCACCATTACCTTACTGTAACGTAGGAACGACATTTTTTGTTCTTTATCAGTGCCTAAAATTAAGTGCTTATTAAGTGTTGAAAGATCATTGAGGTCAATGTAGATGAAATTAATATTCTAGGAATAATCAGGCCCAGGACTACCATTACCATGCGAGCAATTGAGAATTCGGGACTATTGCTATCTCGCTTGCTCTAACAATATAACTCACAGTATTTTTTTTTGCGCCCGAAGCAAATATGGGCAACCCTCCGGAAAGCAGGGGAGGGAGATTGGGAATGCTCATAGCGCACCACGCAGCCGGCTGCGTGGTTATGTGGTGACTTTTACCCACTAAACCCAACCTTTTAGGAATTGGCTTAACGATCTGACTAGAGATCTCTAAGCCGTATGCGAACGCGACCCTCCTTGGCAGAAAGGAGGGCGCAAGCGGCGAAAAGCCGCTTAGAAGTGTGCCTAACTAAGGTAGATTAAGGGATGTGTTATGTAGGCTCGGCCTGAGCCGCCAGGAGGCAGTTCAGGTCAGCCGAAAGCTTATTGGGAGGGTCCGAGAGAGAGTTTCTCGGTCTGTGTACACTATAGCGAGTGTGGATAGGGGCTGCATAGGCAGCTGTCTCACGAATGAGATGATTTGGGTGGGACTCTGAGGCTTTGAAAAATCTCTCAGAGAGTGATTTAAGGAACTGCTGGATTGTTGGGAGCTCTAAGTCTCGGTGTAGGTCGGCATTACGGACATAATAGGGCGACTTAGTGGCCCTACGACAGAATAGATTTTGAACTATTTGAAGTTCATTTATAGCTTTGGGCTTAGCATGTACGAAAATGGGGGCCACGTAGGTCATAACAGGTCGTATGCAGACCTTATATAGGGTTCGCTTGTTGCGGAAGGACAATTTACTGTGTCTGCCCAACATGCTGTTGAGCCTAACTCACAGTATAATAAAAACATAATTTATAGACTGTGATGTAACCCGTGGATAAGTCGCCACCGCGGTGCCGTCGTCACCGCGCCGCTGGCCGCGGTGGTTCCTCAAGAAAACGAATTTAACCGAGATCAGCACGAACATTACCGACCGCTGTTACCGACGCATGCACGGCCCACCGATAAGCGCACTTAAGAGCGCGCGCGCGAGATTAAAATTACTTTTAGAACATATTTTTTTTTTTTGGTTTTATTCTGGAATATAATTCAATATTTTTCGAATGTACGAGATTATTATTTTTGCTGTCGGCGGGCCACCAGTATTTGACCGGCGGGCCGCGGTCTGTGCATCTACGGTCTATTACGAATCAAAATTCAGATGCGTTGTCACCCGTGAGGACTAAGATGCAATTTGACATAGTTTGGAAAAAATCCTATAAAAGAATTTTGTGCCGTCGATCGCAAGACGCCTAGCAGATGTGAAACATCGAAATTATTTAGTATAGGTAATAATATGTATAAAAGGATAGTTTACGAAGGGGAAATAAATATGGCATAACAGAAAAACAAAATATTAAGAATTTTTCAAGAAAAAGATGACTATTTATGTAATAAGCAGAATTTTTTAAATTCATTAAATACAAAAAATTCAACAATTGTTTTTTTTTAAATCGAGACATCTCAATTCTTTTAATCAGTGACTTCTGTAGTAGTAAAAATCAATTTAAAAAAACTACATTACACTAGGTTTCTCTGTCTACGATTACACAATACTAAATTCGACTATAATTTTTACTCAAATGTCAACTGTCAAAATGACATCACTTTAAGCAGCGCTCTTTTGACGCTTTATTATTTGATTGACTGATGAATAGCTATCGTATCACAGAGCCATCTATGCAAACAAGGCTGTAGGTTTTGAGTTATAAGAAAGTGACCACATTAACTGGATGACTATATAACATGCACAAGCGTACGAGAAAGCACAGGTGTACTGTCTATGTACTCACTCTGATATTCCTATGGAACGGTAATTGGACACTGATAATTCGAGGAAAATCAGGTGCAGGACCAACGGCTTTACGTGCTTTCCGAAGCACAGGGATGAAACACTAACTACCGTTCTGAGCTATTAATGAAATTTTCTTAAAAGAAAAACACAATAACTGATTTAGCCGGACCTGCAATTTAAAACCGGGACCACTGTGGTCTGGACACATACAGTCGCAAGAAACATACCTACATAATATCTTCTGGTAAACTAACTTATATTGAATTACATAAATTACTTAGTTAATTTTTAAGCATTCAAATCTTAGATTCAACCGAAGTTCATTAGACTTACATTATTTTTTGTGTTGAACGAAAATTAGATAAACCAAATACCATGGACAATATTATTGTTATTTAATACTAGTCACACGAGACTTCCGCTCTACCAATGTGTCTATTGTCATTTCTGTAAACAAAACTCTACTTTGATCCTCTTATTTTATTGTACAAAATCGCGTCACGCTTTCTAAATTCATCGATTCTCAAAGAAAAATCGATCAGATTATCAAGAGATCACGAATTGTATAAGGCTCAATTTCTCACGAAACCGCTGCAAAGACGACAAAAAGCGGCGGATGCCAGCAATAAGCTATCGCATTACCTGGCATGCGGGCACTGAGTCTCAGGGCGTCGAGTTACAATTTAGGGTCCCGTAACTGAGTTAAAAGAACCTTCCTCCTAACACGACGGGTGTAAACATAACAAAGAAAAACCTTTATGTATTTCAAGTATATATTATATTGATTATATACTTTTATTATTATTATTTAAAACATATTGCATGTTATATTTATTCTATGTGACTTTTATTGTATGTTAAACTTTGGAAATCTTATATTCTATTTCCACATGCAACGGTCACTTCATGTCTAAGTACATTATCATCGAAAAGTATGTAATAAAGTCAAGAGGGGGAGCCAGGAGACCCATAGCACAGGGTAACCTAGTTTCTGTCCTAGCTCCTGTCTCCCACAGCT
Source organism: Parnassius apollo (assembly GCA_907164705.1). Taxonomy (NCBI): domain Eukaryota; kingdom Metazoa; phylum Arthropoda; class Insecta; order Lepidoptera; family Papilionidae; genus Parnassius; species Parnassius apollo. The sequence goes on along the minus strand of CAJQZP010001449.1, from coordinate 4,147,249 downwards.
ACTCAAAACTCTTAAACTATTTATGAAACAATTGTAACTATGTAAAAAGTGGGAAACATAAATATTTATATATAGGCATTTTCTGACAGATTTGATTGTTATTACCTGAACCATTGTCATATGGCGCACGTGCTGACTAATCTGGCCTGCCATAGATATATGTTTTTAGAATTAGGTAAATATGTAGTTTTAAGTTTTACTGACATTAGTTTTAAGATTTGTATTATTACTAACAGCTATAATCCTTGTGGTCGAAATAAACATTTATTTTATTTATAAACCTTTTGACCCTTTGTAATTTGATTTACTAATGAAGAGCTCTCGTATCACAGAGCCATCTATGCAAACAAGGCTGTAGGTTTTGAGTTATAAGAAAGTGACCATATTAACCGAATAACCATATTACCCTCACGTAGATACGTACGTACGTAAGATTTTTTTTCTCCGAAAATATACTAATAAAATTGAAGAAGTTGTTTGTTTCATAATTCATAATTCTTTATTGCATGTCACAAAGTATAAAGTTGGAACAATATATTTACAGAACATGTGACATCCTGTACGGGCGTAGCATATTAAACAGAGTTTATATGGAATTCATTTTCATTTCATTCAAATTACAGTATTTATAGTAGTATTTATAGTACACAATATATAAATTATATTATAAAATGTCAGACTAAATTTTTTATGTCGGCATGTGCCGTATCTTTTTCCTAACAAATCGGCGTAATTGAAAAATGTACATGCTCGTTACAGTTAGTAAGTTATATCTGGGGAACAACCTTCGACATGAATCTCTTGGAGCTGCAAATATGATGATTCTAAGGCAGCGTTTTGGAGCATGGATACCGAGTGTACCTCGGTTAAGTTTCCCCAGAATATGATGCCGTAACTTATCCAGGCAGCTGCGTGGCTGTGGTACGCAGTAAGTGCGCACTGCTCATTAGTATCCCTACGTAGCTCACGCAGGGCATAGCAAAAACTGCTCAACTTACTCACAACTCTTTCTACATGAGTTTTCCATTAAAAAGTTGAGTCTATTATTATCCCGAGGAGTGAAAATGTGCGAACTTCCTCAATATTTATACATTGGTAAGATATAGCGAGTGGGACTTCTGATTTCTGATATGGACGAAACTGCATTATTTTGGTCTTTTAAAAATTTAGTAATAAGCCTAAAACCTTTTCATTCATTCACAATTTTTCTAAGGCATTGGGCTATTTTTTCCTGCGCATACTACTTAGATTTTTTTGTTTACAAGTAATTATAACTGTCGCGTCATCTGCAAACAAAACGACTCTATGTGGTGCTACTGAAGGAAGTTCGTTGATATAAATAGAAAACAACAAGCATCCTAGGACACTACCCTGCGGTATAGAACCTGTTACTGTTGCGGTGGACGAATTTATGTCATTTATCAGTTTTCGATATTCATTTAAATGTAATACCTGCAAACATACTGTTTTCTATTCGCAAGATAAAAAGAGAGCCATTCGTGCGGTTTCCCTCGTATACCTAGCGAATATAGCTTTTTCCAGCAAGTGTCCATTCAAACGCGATCGTATGCTTTGGACATGTCCATAAAAATGGCTATAGCACATCTTCCTTCATTTAGAGCATTCTGAATTTCCACGATGAAGTCAAATACAGCGGACGTGGTAGAATGATCTTTTCGGAAACCATGCGGATATTTACTAAAAATCCTGTTTTTCAAAAAATTATATATTTTACTACAAATTATTTTCTCAAAAATTTTTGAAATTACAGACAGTAATGCGATGGGGCGATAATTAGATACAGCAGTTTTATCGCCTTTTTTTAAAAACAGGTTTTATCACGGCTAATTTTAGATTTTCATGAAAAACGCCATCCTTATAAAATTGATTTATAAGAAAAGTTAAGGGCTTTACAAACTCATCTACGCAATATATGAGCAGAGTAGCTGGGATTTCACCATATCCGCAAGAATTGTTTCTTTTTAGTCCCATTATCTCTCTTTTTACATCAGCTTCTGTAACACTACTAAGATATAGTGAATTTGGCAAGGATACTCGAGATGACCACTTATTTAGAGAGCAGCAGTTATTTGAACTTATATAGTAATTATTAAATAAGTTTGCAACTTTACTTGGAGATGTTATATTTAAAACGTCATTACGTAAACAAATGTTTTCATATTTTACACCTTTAACTTTTTTAGTTTTTTCATTTATCATAGCCCACATAGTTTTATATTTATTAAGCGACGTTTGCACTCTTCTTATGTAAGATTTTCTTTTTTCTGTTACTATTATTCTACTTAGTATTATTCTTTTTAGTATTTTGCTGTAAATTTTTGTATAAGATTTTAAGGCTTCATTATTATAGTAGTTAGTAAGATAACGTAAAACACGTTTGTTTTAGCAACATTTTTAATGCCTTTTGTTGCCCATATCGTTTTTTCTTTATTTTGTAATTTATACAATTTTCGTGGAATATGTTCATCTAAAATAGACTTGATTTGGGTCTGAAATTTACTATTAGTTTGTATTAATATCACTCGTTGGGGTCATTATGTTACACCAATTAATTTCATTAAGTTTAATTCTGAATTTTTTCATATTATTCTCATTAAAAAGTCGTTTGTTTATTTTTTAAGTAATAATATTTCTATTTATGTTCTCTTCCACTCGTATTTGTCCAATTAATGCGTGATGGTCTGATAAGTCATAATTTTGTACAAAAGCCGTCGTGTATGTATTTTTAGAAATTATAATTTGATCAATGCATGATTTACTGTTTTGGATCTCACGTGTAGGGGTTTCTATAAGACAGCGCAGCCCGAATGATTTTAAAGGATTGATAAGTTTACGAGATATTTTTGTATTCTTTGTGATGTCTATATTTATATCACCCGCTATGATATTTTTTTATTATGAGCATGTTTAGATAAGTGGTTTAGTAAAGCTTGCATTTGAACGAAAAATGTTTCTATTTCCCTCTCACAGCGATAGATGGCTACAATCAATAAGTTAGATTCAGTAATCTCCAACGCACACAATTCCACGATAAATTTTACTGTGAATAATTGAATGTCTAAACGTTCTTTAGTTTTCATGTTTTCTCTAACAAAGATAGCAACCTCACCGTGTATATGTTTTTGCCGCAAATACTTCGCACGTAGTTCGTAGCCCTCTAATGTGTAAAAATGATAGTTAATAGGTAATAACCAATGTTCAGTTACGATTAATATATCTATATTAACTTCCATTAACAATAGATTTAAAGTCGTCAATTTTGTTAGAAAGACATTGAATGTTTTGACACATAATTTTATAGCATTTAGGGGCGAAAGGGACACTTCTCTGTATCAATTTTATTTTCTAGAAACGTTATTACTGTTAGATCAGAGATATCTTCTATTCGTCGATTTTCACGCAATGTTACATCATCAAATGTTCTTATAAATTCGTTTATGTCATGCAAAATTGTCTTTAATTCGCGTTTATTTAATTTTTCATTATATCCTGAGAACATATAAGTGGAATAGTCTAAATTTTTGTTGGAATCTAAAATGTAACAGTATTCAAAATTAATATTATCAGAGTATAAGAGGTTATTAAAGGTTTCGTCTATTTTAAATATTAGATATTAGATATAAATATTAGAGTGGTAACAAAATTTAAAAGTAGGCAGACATATCAAAATGTTTGTGTGCTGAACGGTCAAAAGAGTCTTCATTATATTCGTAACTAAATCATTATAATTTTTGGAAACATCAAAATGAGTTTCACCTACAATTAAAATACAAAAATCATTAAGGGTGTAATTCTCAAGTTTTGTTTGTAGACCACTTAACAGTTGGTTAATACCATCTCCTTTTACGCGGTAGTGGCAGATGTTTTGCGTTTCGAAGTGATTTCTCATTGTAGTCGCCATTTTATTGCTACGAATGTAGCTAATTATGCATAGTTTCCTTTTCGGTGGATATTCGCAAGTTCAACATTGAAATAAATGTCTTTAAGTATACTAGGGGGGGGGATTCAATGCATGAAAATAGGACACGAGTAACCATGTAACCATTTTTAGAATCAGAGAAGAGAGAGAGAGAAATCATTAGCCACTCAGACACACGATCGCTTCAGCCATTCCTCACATTATTATCTGATAGTCTTCGATAATTATCTAAAATCTTAATAAAGCCACATCAATAGATTCTACCCAGACGCAGCAGGGCTCCAGGGACCCGCTAGCATAAATAAATCATACGGAACCCTCAGTTTTAGCGCTGATTCTTAGCATGACTTGATTATTTTGCTAATTCTCAAGGATCTGCAATTTATACTGTCTGTCATTGCTTTTTATGCACCGGCTAAGGTACAATTTTGTTTCAATGACCTCAATATTAAGTAAAGGAATTTGTACGTTGTAGAGCAACACTGCAGCTATATTATGGTTGTAGCACGAAGTGGTCGGCTCAACCGGGGAAAGATCACGCTCTCACAGTACATCACCGCAAAATAGCAGCTCAATGCAGCTGTGTTTCATATGGTGAAAGTAGGCTTTCCATTTTAGTCCTCAAGGGTGTCAATGCATCTGCATTTTGATTTTTAAGAGGTGAGAGTAAGTCAGCTCAAATTCTAATTTCGCCCTCACTTCCCCGCGCATCGTATGCTATGTACCGACATGTTTGTAATCACTAATACTCTAAGTAGATAGGTCGTTAGATACTTATTTCATTAGGTTTATCATATATATGCCTGTTTCTTAACGCCAACCCAGTCGCTTCTTATTTTTATAACGGTTATTTCCCATTTTAATTTTACGTCTTACTGTTGCGTAATGTGTTTTCTGATCGTAAGCGACACAACTTCTCCCTTCAAAAGCCGGAGCAATACTAACGGAGCGACAGGAATCAAGCTTACGCGTCGATAGTTTAGGTAATTTCTTTTTTACAGTGAAAATTATGGTATTTTAAAAAAAGTAAATAACATAAGCACTGCTTTATAGTTAGTTCAGTTAGTATGCAAAGTTTCATGATCTTATTTAAAGTATTTTATGAATAGCAGCGGTTTATTGTTCAGTTTGGAGGTAACTTTGGATTTTTTTTTCTATCGAGAAAATTTTACGGAATCGTGTTTTCGTCTAACATAAACCTTAACATTAATCCTCAACTTTACCATATATTTATTTCAAAATTAATGCTGCAATACTTTCGGCATAACGGAGGATCTTGCTAAGCCATTTGAGGTTATATTTCCCCTTAATGGACATCGATATATGTACATGTCTACTTATAAGTTATAACTCTAGTAGGTGTTCCCTCATCTCGATGAAGAGCCGCAATGGAGCGGCCGACGCTGGTGGGACCGCTGATGTATGTTTAACTTTCCCGTGGCCCTGTCAGTATGCAACGGGGGTGGAACACCATGGGGTGCGAATCCGACATAAGCCGTTCTTGCCCCCGCAAGGCGGGTATGCGTAGGCATTTCCCCATGAAAAAAAAGGTGTCAATGGGCCACTGCATCCACTTTCCTTTACCCTTTATCTCCAAAACAAATGTAGAAAAACTTCTTGTCTATCCAGTAGCGATTTTCTTTAATCGATCTTGGTAAGAAAATATTATGAAAAATGATTGTTGTAATAGAAATACCTGGATGATAACATAACCCTTGGGAATGTTTTGTTTTGAACAGTTTGGGAACACAAGAGAGAACGGTGAGCTGAAAGTAGGAGGTATAGGGCAATGGAACCCACATGACCAGCAGATGGCCGACTTCATGGAGAAAAAGGGACTCTAAATAATGAACTCACAGAAAAATGGACCTCGTTGAGTCCCGATGGTTGCATAAAAAATGAGATTGACTTCATTATGACGACTAGAACTGTTCAGCGATGTCTCAGTAATCACGAGAGTGAAAACTGGCAGCGATCACCGAAAGCTGAGAGACAGACTGAACCCAGTCGTTAAGTCAGAGAGGTCACGTTAAATGAAGTCAACGCTCCGTTCTCCTAGTCCCCTCTAATCCAAAGTCCCGAAAACTTTCAGCTCGAGTTACAAAATCGTTTTCAGTGTATATTGTGTGTGAATTGTTCTGTTTTGAAATAATTCATTCATTGCACTCAATAAAAGTCTGGTGCTGAACATATTCCTCCCCACAGATTGCCCCATGAGGGGGATATGTCATTAGAAAGACGCTGCTGTTCATAACCTCGGTTTCTCTCTGTGGCCTCTTACGAAACCCATCGCACGATATGAGGTGCTGGTTATTCTTATACCAGCTCTTGAAGGCATTTTAAATAATCTGTTTAATTGTACAACGCAATAACATAAATACAACAATGATTAATAGTATGAGTAGTGTTTTAAATAAAAAAATTACAAAACAAAAGTATAGGGTACTCCCCCGCAAGATAGAAAGCGTCTGAGAAAGACATTCGTGATGTATACGGAAGCAGATGGTTTAAGCGTCGTTTCTTGGCATACATTCATCATTGTTTGGCAATGGACTTGTGAAGGGCTGTAATGATTGATGATGATTACAATGTAAGTACATGTATTACATTATTATAAAGGCGAAAAACGAGCACAGGCACCAAATACAAGGCCCAAAGACATTTATATTTATCCTCTATTAAGATTCAAAATGCAGATGCGTTGTCAGTAAAAAAAAATACAAAGCACAGCAGCATTAAGCTGCTATTTTACGCTGGTATTCTGTGAGAGCATGTGATCTTTACCCAGTCGAGCCGACCCATTCGTGCTACATATTATTATAGCTGCAGCATGGCACTACCACTTATAAAAGGCCTTGTGATAGACTGTAATGATTATTGTGATGGCGATGGTGTACGTATATGTATTACGTTAAAGTAAAAACTCAGCTTATCTGTCTGTTTGTTATTAGTTATTACACAATAATTACTATGCATCGATCGATTCATTACATAAAGAGGCGCGATGTCTTGTGCCTGACCAGTACCAAGCTCCGGCGACTTAGCTCGCAACAATGATTAATACCAATTAAAGAAACCATACCTCAACATAAGTAAGTAGCTTATAAGGTTTCATTTGAACGTCTAATATTTTGTTTGCGTACGTGCGTAGAGACGTCGATTCCTGCCAAGGACGATACGTGAGGCTATAGAAATCAAAAAACATCCCCATTTAAATAGAGAAGGAGGCTGGGTACTACCACCTGCTTGTGTTCCTGTAATTAGTAAATTAAAACTAAACTCAAGCATACTTCAAGACACAGCAAGTTCATTCTACGTAGATCGAACCAAATGTAGTAATTAAAAATCCGAAGGTACTCCGGGTTAACTCTGACGTCGGGATCTCAATCACCTCAGTTACCCGTGACCATGGATGTTGGAAAGCATCCGAAATGTTGGGAAGTAAAATTAAGCAAATTAAACGCGAAAAAATCCTTTAAAGTACCTACTTTTATTCGATTTGTAGTGTTCGAACCGATATAGAGAGTATTATTGAAAAAAAAAAACATTTGTTCGCTAAAAACAATATACCAAAGGTGAATAAAACTTTTCATGTCTTAATTCATCATCCCAATCTCTCCATTCCATCATCGGACCACCAGACGCTCAACTGGTCTCCATCCTTTTGTTGTCGACATACCACGCATTCGAAACGAACGGTTTGATTCGTCGTTCATAATGCGACAGCATAGGAGCGCTATATTCTACCATCATTTGTCTTTACATCCAGTTTCAATGTGGGTTTCTCCAAACCAAATAGGCTTCTGTTAAGCTAAGTGGGTACATTTTAGCATCTTCGGCTGCATCACCACTTACCGTCACGTGAGATTGTAATCAAAAAGTGACTTATACCTAATAATAAAAGAAAATCAGAAAACTACACTTTCCATCTTTACTATATAGATTTACTATTTCTACTTCAGTCTGTAAAAGTGCTTTGGTGGAAATGGGCCCCTCTATTACTTCTCTTACCACGGGCTTGGCGGTGAACGAAAACATCGTGAGGAAACCTTCATGTTTGAGAAATAGGAAAAAATATTTCGAAAACATGTGAAGTTCGCCAACACGCATTGATGTAGCGCGGCGGACAATTCCCTAAAAACTTCCTAAAACTCTCTCAGAAATGAGAGGTCTGTGCCCGGTTGTGGGACTTATACAGGCTGTAATATTAACTTTAAACTTTTATATCTTTGAAGTTTTGAAGTTAACAGTTCTTCACTTTACATTATGCAATATGATTTAATACAAGACAAACAATCTTGTGGTCCACCTGATATTATGCGACCGATTGTAGTCTAAGTTAGCCACGCTCAAGCCCACAGAATACTATAATACATACATAATGTATACATTGTGTATTATAGTATTCCATGCTCCCCCAAACAAAGGTTACAGGTACATTGTGCCCGTAAGAGCTAAGCATGAAGTAACTCTAAGCCTGTCATCGTGAAACACTTTTTCCTTCAGATTCCTTCAGAACTCGGCTGTGTTTATTTTTTTAGAATAAGGGTGACAAACTGACATACAAGCATACAGAGAAGTGGGTCTACATCTATCCTATATTAACAATTAGAATCATAATGCGTTGTCACCAGTCAGGGCTTAAACGGAACGTCCTTCGTTTCCAGTGAAAAGGATCTCCGGTTATCTACACTCACTATACGAAACACTGCTGTTAGGTGGTCCTTCCCCGGTCGAGCTGGCTCATTCATGTTACAACCATAATACGGCTGCACTGTGGCTCTACCTCAGCTCTACCGCGTAAAATTACACCTATTCTATATATATTACGTGACATCTTTATATTTTTTTATATAGTTTAGGGGGCAAACGAGCATTCGGTTCACCTGATGTTAAGTAACTACCGCCGCCCATGATCAACCGCAACACCAGAGGAATTGCAGGTGCGTTGCCGGCCCTTTAGTAAGGAGTAAGCTCTCTTCTTGAAGGTCCCCAGGTCATATCGGTCCGGGCCGGTGGTAAATTATTCCACAAAGAGGTCGTACGCGGAAGAAAACTCCTAGTGAAACGTACAGTAGTGGACCGCCAAGCATCCACATCGTGTGGATGATATCGGGAGGTTTGCTGCGTAGTGCGTTCATGAAATTTGACGGCTGTGATTAATCCGAACAATTTCTCAGAGGACTCCCCGTGATATATGCGATAAAATACGCAAAGAGATGCAACATGCAGCGCCAGTGAATTGAACCGATCGGAAAGCACTCGGTCGTCGACGATTCGAGCCGCTCTGCGCTGGATTCGGTCAAGTGGAAGGAGCTGGCACTGGGGAGCCCCAGCCCAGAGATGGGAACAGTATTCCATGTACAGCCGAACCTGCGTCTCGTAAAGTTGCAGTATTGCTAGAAAACAAACTAAATTATCATTTTTATAAATTCTTACTACTGAATCTGAGTGACAGGATGAGAAAATGTGTGATAAAAGAAGAGTGTGGTTTGCAAGATGATGCGGTGACCAGGATTAAGAAAGGAATGCTTCGGTGGTTTGGTCATGTAGAAAGAATGAATGAGGAAAGAGTGACAAAGCAAATTTATGTTGCATAAGTGAATGGAAGAGTCGGAAAGGGACGTCCAAGGCGAAAGTTTGTCGACCAAATTGGCGATATATTAAAAATGGGCCAAATTAAGAGTACCTTTAACCGACGAGCATGTATGCGTAGGTATATGAATGTGGAAGAGGCGAGAGAGGTGTGTCAGGACAGGATCGTGCCAAATGGAAGTCTGTAGTCTCTGCCTACCTCTCTGGGCGACAGGCGTGAGTGTTTATGTATGTTTATGTTTCTTACTAGTACCGTTTACGCCGAGTGCTTCGGGCTAAAAGCGTCAGTATTAGACTGAATACACGTCCGTTTATTCTATAATTTATTTTGTACTTTCAACATTATTGCTTATTCACTTAAGACCTTTAATTTTTTGATTGAAATTTACTAATGCACGGCTGTATATGCAGGACCGGAAACCGTGGCCCCCAGACCAAACTTTATCCGGCATTTTTAAACCATAATATAGTAGACTAGAGCTTAAGACACTGTCAGAAAGTTAATTAGATTTGGAGGATGTAGCATTAAAATCGACTAATAATCGACTAATAAAGTTTCAAACTCATTTAATGACCCAGGCCCGTTATACAGACCTTATTTAGCGACACAGCCTGGCTACGCCTGAATAGCATTAATAATGTGGCGTTTGTTAAGACTTAAGATGTTCAAAGACCATTCATATTATCATCTTTTCGTTTTAAAATAATCTCCAAGTTTTTCGGATAACATATTATAGCCTTTTTTATAAGATAAGTAAGGGTGAAAAGTGAGCACACAGTCCACCTGATGATCGTCTGTCCTCGTATGCAAATCAAAATGCAGATGCGTTGTGAGGCGTGAGGACTAAGATGGAATGCCTCTTTTCGAGTATTTTACTCGGTTTCCGGTTACAGGGTTTCCAGTTCTTTTTACCATACGAAACAGAGCAACATTGATTTTTCACGCTGGTATTCTGTGAGAGCGTGGTCCTTCGCCGGTCGAGTCGACCCATTCGTGCTACAACCATTATATAGCTCCAGCATGGCTCTATCACGTATAAAAAGGTAATCTAAAATCATTCGTTTGATCAAGTTTTCGTTTTAAAATAATATCCATTTTTTTTTGGATAATAGCGTTGATAACTCCTGGCATATCTCTCTATCTTATTGTGAAGTGCCATTATAATTGTTTCAGTCATTCCGAAGACTAGTCCGGATAGACAGACAGACAATTTATAAATCGTTATTTAGGTCTTAATAGCAAGCAATTAACCTCCCCCCCCCCCTCAGCTCAATATAAGACAGTTATTTCAGAATTTCAAAAACATTTCAAATTTATTAATATGTATAGATTACACTTTCTTTCGCAATGGTAGAGCTACGCTAGAGCTCTATTATGGTTGCACTATGTAAACTTTATTGAATAGGTCGGTTCGAGGGGGAAGGACGACGCTCTTATAGAATACTGACTATACTGTAGCAAGTGTAGAGAACCGGAGACCCTTTTCAGAGGTAACGAGACATTTCATCAATCAAACGGACGATAACGTTCAACACAACACAGTTGATAACCTGATAACGAATCTGTATTTTCATTCTTACTTGACGTTCGAATATACTAAAAAATATAGATGTTAGTGACTAGCAGCCAAACAATCCGTATAAACTAGGGTTTCCTAACCTTTTTTTGGCCAGGATGTGATTTTTTCCTTGTTATCAGGGACCACAATGTGAAAGAAAAAATTATGTTAATTCTAACAATAAATTACAATCACAACTTTTAACATTATTATGTAATAAACTGAAAAGAAGCATTCATTAACAGTATTACTTGTGTATTCATAACAAAAGGCAAAAATCGGCGACTTGTAGAATGTTCTAATAGAAGCTCGCTTCTATTAGAACATTCTACAAGCCGCCGAAGAAGATTAGTCAGTTCTTACCATCCGTCAAGTGTCATATTCCTCTTACATATATGCAGGAGTGTTTTTTCTTGCAGTTTGCGATCATATTCTAGATGGCCCCAACCATTACATCAGATTTGATAGACCACAAATCCTCGCGAAAGAACATCGATTCCTACCAAGGATCATACGTGAGGCTATTGAAATTAAAAAAACATCCTAATTTCAATAGAGAAGGAGGCTGGGTACTACCACCTGCTTGGGATCCTATAATTAATAAAATTAAAACTAAACCCAAGCATACCACTGCAAGACTTCAAAATACAGTTAGTTCATTCTGCGTAGATCGGACCAAAGACAATAATTAAAAAGCTGAAGGTACTCCGGGTTAATTTTGACATCGGGACGTCAGTCACCTCAGTCCCCCGTGACCATGGGTGCTGGAAAGCACCCGAAACGTCGGGTATTAAAATTAATATAAATAAAACGCGATAAAATCCGTAAAAGTAGTTTTAATCAATGATGTATATTCTGTAAATATTAGAAACAAGCACAAGTTAGTAATACCAGTTACTCGACTCCTAAGAGTCAGTCATTCCTTCATGGGGTGATGTATACGCTTTTACAACAAAGCAGCAGAAAATATGCAGGACTTATCTTTCAAAAAGTTTAAAATTTTTATTTAGGAAAAATCGTTTATAAGGGTTACAAACGACCACATAGTCCACCTGATGGTAAGTAGATGGTGTGGCCAATAGATACATTTATCTTCTATTAAGAATCAAAATGCAGATGCGTTATCATCCCTAAGGACTAAGATGGAATGCCTCGTTTCCAGTAAAAAGGGTCTCCAATATTCTACACTCACCATACGAAACACAGCAGTATCAAGCTACTATTTTACGCTGGCATTCTGTGAGAGCGTGGTCCTTCCCGGGTCGCGCCGACCCATTCGTGCTACAACCATAATATAACTGCAGCGTGGCTCTGCCATGTATATAAATAGTTAGGGTTATTATACTACTAAAGAGTACATGATTTATAACAACCCCTGGGTATGAGGTGATCGCTACCATACCAATTGTAAATTTTTTCATATTTTTATTAGTACATCATAATATGATAAATTATTGTTTAAACAAAATATTCCCATTGGGTTTTTTGCTGGTTCTTCCCAAGGAAGAGGTTTTTCCCGAACCAGTTATAAAAACATAATTTACCTTCAATAAGTATTTTTGTAATCTATTTTGAATAAAAATTAAAGTTAAGGTTACATCCTAATACATTTCTGAAAGAGTTTTAGAGCAAGGAATTGTACGCCGCGCAGCCCCAATGCCTGTTGGCGAACTTCACATGTCTTCGAAATATTTTTTTCTTATTCCTTAGACATGCAGGTTTCCTCGAGATGTTTTCCTTCATCACCGAGCACGTGGTAAATCAGCATTTAAAATTGCGGTTAACAATTTCATTGATGCCGGCGAGGATCGAATCCGGATTGCTCGCGTACCGTGAAATTTACAGCGAGTACGAATCATCTGAGCTACCGCGGCTCTAAAACTCTCACGGCAATAAAAAATATTCCATTCTATTATATTTATCGGTTGTTGCTGTCCCGGGCCGCCAGAGATAAAAATGCCACCCCCTCATCGTCCAAAACCGCAAATTTCTAAAAAATGTAAAATGTGTCAGTCTTCTATAGTATTTGTATATTGTGTAAAACTGAGCACCGTTGGCAAGAGTGCGTGTGCAGATTTTTTTCTAATTTCTGTCCTTTCAAAGCTAAAGATGCGTTATATTTTTAAAAAAGCTAGGCTGGGTTTACAATTTGAATGAATGTTTTTTTAATGTATTTCACATCATATCTTTTGCAATTGCGGTTCTCTACACTCACCATACGAAACACAACAGCCTCTAGCTGGTATTTTACACTGGTATTCTGTGAGAGCGTGATCCTACCCTGCTTTAGTCGAGGCCGACCCATTCGTGCTACAACTAATGTAATAGCGCGGCTCTACCATGGTAATACAGTAAATAACACATAACAGTAAATCTGATAAAAACCATCCCTAATGGTGGTAAAATAAATGATAAAGTTTTTAACGTAATTATTTAAACCACATTGAGATGCTGGAAGTAAAATGCCCACGGGGCCTTAATCTCTTAATTTACCTATAAAGTATACGCTAAGGTCTTTAGAATTTAAAATTATTGTATACTCGATAGTTCCTTTTTTATAGGAGAGTAGGGTGACAAACGAGCACACAGTCCACCTGATGGTAAGTGGTTGTTGTGGCCCATAGACATCTACATCTACCCTCTATTACGAATCAAAATGTAAATGCGTTGTCACCTGTGAAGGTTAAGATGGAATGCCTCCGTTCCTATAAAAAGGGTCTCCAATTCTCTACACTCACCATACGAAATACAGCAGCGTTAAGCTGCTATTTTATGCTGGTATTTTGTGAGAGCGTGTTCCTTCTCTGGTCGACCGTCCCTTTCGTTTCGTGCTACAACTATACTACTAATATAGCTGTAGCATGGCTCTACCATTTAAAAAACTTTTTTTAATCATAAGTATTCAATAGAACTAATTTTCAAGTTTAACTGAAATCATTATTAATAGATTTGGTTGTTTTTAACTTTCCCCTATTGCCACTCACATTTATTCGACAGTTCGTCACCCTCCCCCACCACGTTGTACATCACTATCATATTACTTTTAATACCTTAAATTTTTTATTTTTTACCTAGATAATAAGTTAATAAGGTAATAGGCAATGACATTAACTTAGAATTTAACTAAGAAAGTTAAAAACGTCGGGGAAAATAAGTTATAAGCTTAAGCATAAGCGTAATTTAGATGTTTCATTTTAACTCATATTAATAACAGTTACTCAATACTCATGTTACAAGTTACCACATAAACGTGTGATAATATGATTTATAATATAATATAAGCCAAATCACATTATTGCGAGTGGCTTTCTCAAAAAGTATTATACTGAGCTTAACGGTCCACCTGATGGTAACGTAACGCAGGATTTCACAGAAATAGTGTCATAGGAATCGTTCAAACAGTATCACGTTTAGAAATATTAGTTGCGCCATCTTGTGACTGACTTTTAAAATAACTGTACGATCTGCCATCTACTGGTAAAGTCGTAGCGATACTTTAAAATAATCATCTTTAATTTAATATTTTCTTATCCTTTTTCTTGTTCATCAGTTCATAAATATATAAGCCCATTAAGTAAATAAGAGTAGGCTTCTTCCAATATAGAGATGATTTTCTTTAATAGTGACACTACGGGCGGATCAACGATCGCAGTTTGTTTCGTACTTTTCACGCTACTTCCAGTTGCCGCTGTGCTATAGTATCTTCCTGATAACAACTTAAAATAAAAAACTGGGGTTGCTAATCCGCCTGCCACACGTGGCAACTATGGCAAAATCCTCTCTTTGAGGAAAGTCAACGTTCCGTAGTGAACTTCTTATATTTACACGAACACTACACATTAAATGGAAACTAATTTTACGGATGTTATCGCGTTTAATTATAACTTTCTAATTTTCGACATTTCACGTGCTTTACAGTACCCATGGTCGCGTCCCCTCCGTTGTTACCCATTATCAGTTATTTATAGTTGGTTTTCAATTTTTTTAAAGTTTAATTTTTCCTTGAAGCATTTTGAATCGAAATCTGGTTTCACTGATTTTCAGCCTTTTTTGCACTAAGTAAAAACAATTAACTATAATTTATTTTATAATTTATATTTTTTAATTAACTATAATTTATTTTGCATATTATTTTATTTGTATATAACATTGTTTTTTTATCGACTTCAAAAAGGAGAAAGTATTCAATTCGACTGTATGTTTCTTTTTATGTGTGTTACTTCATAACTTTTTCCATTTCTAAGTGAACCGATTTTTATGATTTTTTTTTCATTTGAAAACTGGTACCTCTCGTTTAGTCCCATATAAATTTGAACAAGATCTGACCAGTAGTTTTTGAGTTATTCTTAAATAATGCGTATTTAATTGACTTCGGATACATTAATTAGTCGTATTGTACCTTTTTCCATGTTCCATGCTTAAATTCTTTTATTAAGTTACTATATCTTGTTCCATGACATATTGTTAAAATTATTACACAATACACACACAACCCGGATTCGATTCAGTTGGCACCAATGAATTGTGCTGATTGATGCCACTTTCGATTGTAAAGAAAAACATGTGGAAATGTGCATAACAGAGGAATAAACACAACGCGGTGGTCTAATACTCCTTATCTCTCTCAGAAAAAATAATAGGCCTGTGTATATATTAATGCTCTATTTTTCCACTCATGAAGTGTATATATAACTTTACACTAATATATTTAGGTGGTAGAGTCACGCTGCAGTTATATTATGATTGTAGCATGAAAGGGTCGGCTCGAACGACGCTCTCGCAGAATACCAGCGTAAAGTAACAGCTTAATGCTGCTGTGTTTCGTATGGTGACTGTAGAGAACCTACATTTCCCTTTTTACTGGAAACAGATATTTTCATCGCGGTACTTGCGTAGAGTCTGATAATTGCTATTACAAGTTTATGTTTTTTCCCAGTATTTAAAGTATGAATATCTTTTTTCTTAACAAAGCTAATTATGTTTTTTTATGTGCATACGTTAAATTTTCATAAATATATTGCGATGCAAAAATTAATATATATTTATTTCTTTATACTTTTCTCTGAGTTTAATATTGTCCTATTTTTGCCCGACTACAAAAAAAAAGGGTTGTTACGCGATTTCTTCGCCAATTTAGACCCCATTTTGAAAAAAAAACATTTTTTATTAAAACATACCAACATCATTTGTTTCTTAAGTGAGTAGATAGCGACGAAGTTTTTAACGTTATTATTTTAAGTTACGTTGATATTATGATATTCTTTAACAATCTAAATAGTCGTAACAAAGGCTGGAGCGATGCTATCATCGCCTGGAGCGGCACTTAATGCACTTCTTTGTGACGCCCCTTGATCTTTATCTAGACAAGGAGGCGAGGGCTAATTTGTATAGAATTAACGCTCAGGGCGGTTTGAGCTCGCTCTTCTATAGATTGAGATCCACGCTCGACTCAATTAAGGAAACACCGGTCTTATGCATGATCTCAGATATCATGCGTCCACTACACACTCCTAATAAAAGGTATATAGTGGAACTACCCTCCACAGAAGACTGGCTGAATAGCCAGTTTATCATCATCACAATAGATCTTTTAGGTCGCATTGATACTGGTCTCTTTTCCTAGACCTGAATAGCTGCTCGCACATAACAAAAAAATCCACTGAAATGGGTAAAAAAAGAATACCTGTGAACAAAAAGTACAAGTTTACTTCAAAGAACTAAAAAAAATAAAAAAAATACATTAATTTACTTAAAAATTCAACACCTTTTGTGAATATAGAATGTAAACAAACAGTAATTCATAAATGTCTATAACAGCCAATTATTTAAATATATATAAATATTCTTTTTAGCTCTTTGAAATCGGCTTTTAAACTTGTTATAAGTTATTTTACTTCTGTGTCAGCGTTGGACATGGGCCTACCCTATCACAGTGAGGATGTCAAAGTGGGATTGGAATTCCGGGCTTTAAAACCTTGCATCCACTTTTACAAGACATTTGTACGTATAAATATCATAGATATAATATAAACTACTAAATCTATGGTAAATACTACGCTGGTATATACTAAGTCTATGATAAATAACGTATCACGCTATTTTGACATTTAATATTCATCGCCATCCGCCATTTTTTAAAAGTACAGTTGATAATATACCAAGTCCCATTTACACTCATAGTCCAGACAAAATCAACAAAATAGACATTTGACTTAGCCAAAATTTGCATAGAGCTGAAAATTAACAGACGTTAAATACATCATTATAAATAAAATATCGAAAATCCCCTTTGATTGCTTCGACCCTATTTCTGTAAAAAAATTATTTAAAGTCAAACCTACAAAAAGTTTTTTTCAGTTTTTCTCGAAAACGGTACGTTTTATCGTGAAAATAGATGAAACAAAAGTTGTAGATCATACAATTTTCTACAAAAATGGTCCAGTCACTTTTTCTCCTACGACTCATCATTCGTGAGATATTTATTTGCGGTTTTAATAATTAGAAAATTCATATTTTACATAATATGCGCACGTTTCGCCTGAAGGTATACTCCACGATCTGTTGTAATACAAAAAGTTTGATCAGATCGTATAATATTGATTGAAAGAATGGTAAACATGATAATGATCAAAGTGGAATAGGTTGTTTTTTTATAGGATAGGGTGACAAACGAGCACACAGTCCACCTGAATGTAAGTGGTTGCTGTGGGCCCATAGACATCATCATCTATCCTCGATTACGAATCAAACTGCAGATGCATTGTCACCCGTGAGGACTAAGATGGAATGCGTCGTTTCCAGTAAAAAGGGTCTCCGGTTCTCTACACTCACCATATGAAACACAGCAGCATTAAGCTACTATTTTAACGCTGGTATTCTGTGAGAGCGTGGTCCTTCCCCGGTCGAGCCGACCCATTCGTGCTACAACTATACTACTAATATAACTGCAACATGGCTCTACCACGTATAATATTCTCTTCTAAATGTTATTATGTTAGATAATTGTCTAATTCGACTTCAACAATTATTTTTTCGTCTTCATTTTCTTTTTTTTTTGCAGAATTTCTGTTCGCTGTTCTAAGAAAAGGAATCAATCTTTATTAACATACGGAATTGAAGTCTGGAGTGGAGCAGCCAAAACACACATTAGATATTAAACTAGAGCGTGCGCAAAGATCACTTTTCAAAGTTATCCATTTTAAGCCTTACTTATTTCCAACTTTAGATCCGTATAAAATTAACGAAGTTCTTACAATTCGACAACTATTTGTGCTACATATAATCTTAAGACAACTTACAATTTCAAAAATAACTCAAAAGGAACATTGCCGCCGTAATCATCTGGTAGCTCAGTCAGTGCCTTTCTTCACATCTTTTGCCAGGAAATTCTTCACTTTTTTGGGTCCGTATTTATATAATAAATTACACCAAAAATTGTCTATTTATGAAATCAACAGATGGTCATGTGAAAATAGACTCGTGGAATATCTTCAAACTCTTTCATACACAGATACTGAACAATTACTCCAAATTATCTCATAAATATTCACAGACGTACACGCAGACATGCTAACAGTCACAAACTCTCATACTTACGCTACAAACATACGTGGTTTTTTATTTTTTATTTTTGTTTTATATTTTACTTTTTGACAGCCACAATTCTTACTCCAATCTGTCTTGCATTTACAAAAAATAGTATTAAGCAGTTTTTTCTGGAATAGGCAACAGTAGAGTGTGGATTGGCTCCAAATAATTATCTGTAAATTTCCAACTCCATCCTTCTGGGTCCAGCTCGTTGCCTACACTTTCTGGAACAGGCGGGAGTAGAGTGTGGATTGGCTCCAAATAATTATCTGTAAATTTCTAACTCCATCCTTCTGGGTCCAGCTCGTTGCCTACACTTTCTGGAACAGGCGGGAGTAGAGTGTGGATTGGCTCCAAATAATTATCTGTAAATTTCCAACTCCATCCTTCTGGGTCCAGCTCGTTGCCTACACTTTCTGGAACAGGCGGGAATAGAGGATTGGCTCCAAATAATTATCTGTAAATTTCCAACTCCATCCTTCTGGGTCCAGCTCGTTGCCTACACTTTCTGGAACAGGCGGGAGTAGAGTGTGGATTGGCTCCAAATAATTATCTGTAAATTTCCAACTCCATCCTTCTGGGTCCAGCTCGTTGCCTACACTTTCTGGAACAGGCGGGAGTAGAGTGTGGATTGGCTCCAAATAATTATCTGTAAATTTCCAACTCCATCCTTCTGGGTCCAGCTCGTTGCCTACACTTTCTGGAACAGGCGGGAGTAGAGTGTGGATTGGCTCCAAATAATTATCTGTAAATTTCCAACTCCATCCTTCTGGGTCCAGCTCGTTGCCTACACTTTCTGGAACAGGCGGGAATAGAGTGTGGATTGGCTCCAAATAATTATCTGTAAATTTCCAACTCCATCCTTCTGGGTCCAGCTCGTTGCCTACACTTTCTGGAACAGGCGGGAGTAGAGTGTGGATTGGCTCCAAATAATTATCTGTAAATTTCCAACTCCATCCTTCTGGGTCCAGCTCGTTGCCTAGCCACACTTGAACTTGCTAATACACACGATACAAGTGTTGAGAGACAGAAGCAAATGCTGGAGGCAGACAAGACAACTGTACTGTTTTATTGTGTCATTGCAGATTTTACAAACCTCAAATATCCATATTTGTCTCAAATATCCATTTTTTGGAGCACCATATATTGCAAGAAGAAAATGAATTCCGTTTGTAACGATGTCGTGTGGAGAAGAGTCAATTTTTGTAAATACTTCTGCGCAATCATCGGTCATGCGTAATCGATTAAATCATTACGTTTTTCAAACAATTTAAATACCTCTTAAAAATTGCTGCTGTAGTATCGCAACCAGTTATTGCAGGTAAAAATAAAATATATGCTTGAAATTTCGGATATGCAGTCAGACTTTGTGATGAATATATTGTTGATTATACTTGAGCTTTCCCAGGTTTCAAGTTTTAGTTTATATGTAAAATATGAATTTTCTAATTATTAAAACCGCGATATCTCACGAATGGTGCGGCGTAAGAGAAGAAGTGACTGGACCATTTTTGTAGAAAATTGTATGATCTACAACTTCTGTTAAACTTATCTTTACGAGAAAACTGACCGTTTTCGAGAAAAATGGAAAAATACTTAATATTGTACGTTTGATCTTGAATAAATTTTTTTTGAGAAGTAGGATCGAAGGGGATTCTTGACATTTTATTTATAATGTATTTAACGTTTCTGCCAATTTTCAGTTCTATGCGAATTTTGACTAAGTTATGACTTATTTTTGTCTATTTTGACTGGAGTACAGGATAAAAGTACACGAAACACTGAAATAATCTACCAAATAAAAAATGCAGTTTATAGTTATTAGTATCCAGTTTAAAAAGAATTCCCAAGGAAAATATGCAATGCATACATATGCATTATCTCAAAATGTCTGTCTCCAAATCTGTACCTAAAATCCGAATTAAATGCTAAATTTAAAATAAACGGTTCGGTTAACAACACCTTTACGTTCAAAGAACGCAAGATCGGCCGAGAACATCGTCGCGGTTCTAGAAAGTGTACAGCAAAACCCGATCCAGTCGATTCCTCACCGTGCACAAGAACTCGACCTTTTGCAGGCTATAACTTGGCGAAATTTGCGTCGGTATTCCAATGAGGTTTGACAGCAAATGTCAAATTTTACAAACATTGTGGCGCTACGACTAAGCGACATCTTTCGTGAAAATGGCTCTGCCTAACCATAGTATATAGACTCGAGGCTATTAAAAACATGTTTTGTAATAAGATGGAATACGAGGGCGGCACTGAAAATTTGGGAATCAAGGAAGTGACACAACATTACAATTTAAAATTGTATTTATTGCTTTTCGAAGTATTCCAATCATTGAAGCAACCATTCCATTCGGAAGTTGGGGTCTCCAAATTGGCCGTTTTGTAGGCGTCTACAGCTTCTTCAGGTGATGAAAATCTCTGTCCACGTAATTTATTCTTTATTTTAGGGAAAGTATAGAAATCATTAGGACTTAGGTTGGGGCTGTACGGCGGATGGTTTAATAATTCTATGTTTTCTTGCTCTAAAAACTCTTTTGTTCTGTGTGCGCTGTGAGAACTCGCATTGTCGTGATGGAGGATGATGCGGCGGTTGCAGTTCTCTTTACGGAGTTCAGAAACGACCTGTGGCAAACAAATGCTAGCATACCATACTGCATTAACCGTTCTTTGTCCCTCAAGAGGAATAGTTGTGACATAGCCGGTTTTGGAGACAAACGTGGCCAACATTTTTTTTTTTGCAACACTCCGTGAACGAACAATTTTTGTTGGCTTTAACTCATTTTCGAACACCCAAACTCGTGACTGGATTTTTGTTTCGGGTTCGTACGCGTATATCCAGGATTCGTCACCTGATACGATGTTTTATACAGCATTTGAGGATCCTGCGTGGAATCTTTCGAGAGTTCTGACGCACCAAGTAACGCGAGCCGCTTTTTGCTCTTCACAGAGCGAATGCGGTATCCATCGGGAAAACAACTTTTTTACACCTAATTGTTTACGCAAGATTATTTGTATTTGAATCATGCCAATGTGTAAAGTTGCCTGAATTTCGCGATATGTCACATGTCGATCTTCCTCAATCAGCTTACGCACAGCATCAACGTTTTCTTGGGTGACTGCAGTTTTTGGACGACCTTGACGGGGATCATCACTGAGCTTGACACGTCAACGTTGAAATTAAGCAAACCAGCGATAAATCGTGGTTTTGGATGGGGCTTCATCACCAAATGCAGAAATCATCCTGTCAACACACTGTTTTTGTGTTAAACTACTTCAAAAGTCATAATAAATCATCGCTCTTGAATTTTCTCGAGTCAATTCCATTTTCTCAACGACTAAACAAGTTTGACAAAACCTTGTGACAAGACCGAGAATCTTTTTTTTAAATAAATAAATGGTATTCCATTTTTAAAACCAAGGAGTTTTCAATTAAAAGATTATAATATGACAGGAACAGTGGAAATATTCCATTCCCGATACTTTTAGTGCAGCCTTACAACGGAAAAGGAAAAAAGGAAATAAAATATTGGCAGTATTTATGGTTGAGGACTGCCGACAAGTGAAAACTTAGAAACTACAACAAACAACAGTATTTTTAATGGGATTTTCTAAGGAACAATGTGTGACACTACAATATGTCATAAATTATAATTTCATAAAGATTAAAACTAGGTTATACAGATTTTATCGGGTTACTTACTTCTTTTATATTCCCGACGTTTCGCTTTTCATTCAATGTGTCGTGTTCGCGTAATCGCGTCATTTTTTTATAACGATTTCTTACTTACTTACTTATCTTCACGCACATTCCCTAACGGGGTAGCCAGAGAGAACAGATCGCCAAGTGTCACGATCCTTACATACCTCTTTCGCTTCTTTCAGGTTCATTACCTTCTTCATACGTGCACGTCTAGGTATCCGAGTACTCTTGACCCTCCCCTCTTCAAGCAATTTGCTCACATGGTCTTCGAAATTTAGTCTCGGTCTACCTCGACACCTTTTAATATTTACTTTCGCTCTATATATTTTCTTCACCATTCGGTCTTCACTCATTCGTTCAACGTGCCCAAACCATTGGAGTACGCCCCTATCAATTTTTGTGATAAGGTCATCTTTCAATCCTGCCATATTGCGAATCTCTTCGTTTCGTTTTCGGTCGGCTATGGTAGCGCCGCACATTTTACGAAGAGATCGCATCTCCACTGCATTCAACTTGCTTTTATGCTTCTTCTGGCATACCCAGGTTTCGCTGCCATATAACAAAGTCGGTACCAACACTGCGTTATGTATTGCAAGGCGTGCATTCTTCACCACGCCTTGCCTTTTGACTAATGCATTCAGGGCACCATTGACTTTGTTTCCGGCAGCGACACGCCTATTCACATCTAAATCACATCTTCCATCCCGGCTGAAAGCACTCCCCAAGTATACAATTTCATTTACCTGTTCTAGACATTCCTGATTTACCCATATTTCACATTTAGTTATCTCTTCGTCCTTTTCATATACCAGATATAACGATTTCTAATGTCATTTATTCATAATTTTTAAATTAAAGTCGTTAATGATTATAATATATCTGGTTTTCACATCTATCACACTCCTAGCAACAATTATATACATTTTATATGGTTTATTTTTATTAATTTAAACATAGAATAGGCTGAAAAAATTACTTCACTTCACCGATCCGTAAGTACGTGCATACATTATTATATATATATATATATATATATATATATATATATATATATATATATATTACGTGGTAGACTGCTATTATATAGATTTCCGTGGTCACCCTTATTTCATATTAAACAAACATTCTCTTAGAGATCCAAAGAGAAAGAAAGAGAAGTTACGTTATTTTTTTTGCGACAAATTTATATATAAATGAAGAAATAATTAATTTAATGTATATTTAAATATTTTTTTATTACAAATCCATTTTTTTATTATTAATAAAAAATAGTAAAAAATTTTCAATGACTGAATGAATCTCGTCAATCCGTTGATGCTGTGAGCCAATCGCAATCATGCTATACTTTTGTATTTTTTTTTTGTAACATATATTATGCAATGACTTTTTTTAATTTTGACAACGTAAACAAGGTGTTTTATCATTTCACTATGCAGTGGCGTTACTAAAGCGATATAATGACGTCACTGACGTTTAAATTTAAATTTTAGAAAAACCATTTTAATTGTAAAATTGCATGAAAAATCAATTGTTAATTTTTTTCAATTTTTCGTAATAATTTTTGGTAAACTTTCAAAATAAAATAAAAAAACATGCAATTTTTCTATGGACGATTGTGAGCTTAGGGGCCTGCGTTTCCGTTTGCTCACAATCGTCAATTATAACCACGAAAAAAAGTGCATTTATTGAACCGATGTACTCATTGATGTGCGACAGCACGAGTGCAGCATTATACTACTTCTATGACAGAGGTTACAATGACCGTTAAAAGCGATTTAAGAAAAGATTTGAATATTCAAAATACTCAAAGAAAAAAAGTTGTGATCGTCAATGTTATTTATACAATTCTTCTAGAATTCATCCTAAGCGGCTGGACCGATATCGATGAAATTTTTGTGTGTTAGATCCCTGGATGGCTTAGATTCAGAATTGGATCCGGTAGGTGGCGCCGTTGTCGAGATCATTCATCATCATTTCTGATCATTTCGAAACTGGGGCGGATCTCTAGTTATTATATACTAATGTAATGATGATGACAACATCATCATCATCATCATTTCAGCCCTTCACAAGTCCACTGCTGAACATAGGCCTCTCCCAAGGAATGCCACAAAACACGGTCCTGAGCCACCTGCATCCATCGACTTCCTGCATGTCTTACCAGGTACCTACACTACGCCTACCGGTACGAGTCTGCCACTCGAGAACCTTTTCTACCCATCGGTTGTCGGTTCTTCAAGCTATATGGCCGGCCCACTGCCACTTCAGCTTACTAATCCGTTGGGCTTTGCCATTTACTCTGGTTCTACTGCGGATATCCTCATTTCTATTATACTATTATAATAGATATAAAATATTTGAACATCAAAAATGTCATACGTTTTATTTAGTTTTTATTATAAAGGGTGCTAAAGATATGCATAAGACAACATTAAGTGTATGTTGTCGTTAAGCCAGATAAAAAATGAAATGATTTTGAACATACCTTCATGAGTTTTCCACATAAACAATTAAACCAAAATTCAACCAGATACCATACTTGTAAAAATAAACGTATAATTAATATTTCTTGCCACCCTGATAATATTATAAGATTTAAATTATAAGATATAAGATTTAAAAGATAGCGCCTAGAGAAATAAATACTGTTTTAGAGTTAAAAAAAATACCACATTACTTTCAATAAGTATATAATCTATGTTGAATAAACAATAATTGATTCTATTTTATTATCATTACATATTATTAAAACTCTTATGTTGGATTAACCCCCCCCCCCCCCAGGGTTAACTTCATAGCAGGGATATTTTCCGTAGTCGCCAACTGTTGCCGGTTGACAACTGTTTTTTTTTAATATTAAATCACAATCAGGAACAAGCACAGAATGACTTGAGGTAATTGATTCTTTTACGCCGCCCCTTCACGGCAAACACGGAAACACCGCGCTCGCACAAAATATCATCTTTAAATATCAAAATAGTACTGCTATTTATATGCTGAGTAACAAAACCAGGACTCCAGAATGCGGGATAATACGTGAAAAGGAACTCAGGTTGGACGTCCTTCTTGATCCTGAAAAGGACCAATTGAAAAGGACCTAGCGGATCGGGTACTAAGAAACAGGAATCGAGGCTTCTCTCGATCCGGCCTCCTATCACGCCTACGTTGGGTTCGGGAACAACGTATGTGATCTCCGCAACGGAGTAACACACTAGGGCGATAACCTCTTCCTTTTCAGCAAGTAGGTTCAGACGGGGATTACGGGTCTTCCGAAGTCGTCCCGGTCCCGACGCCTTAATTCTTCGATGTGGACTGTATAACTTAAAGGATCTTGGGAATGAAACAGCAATTATCTTCAAACCGTTCCGTGAGAGAGTAATCACTTTTCCCTATACTGCTGGTTTTTCACTTTTCTTGAACTTTTTCTCGGATTTTCTTATTTATTTCCGAACTATTTCCGAACTTCCCCCGAAGGATTCCCGAACGATTCCCGAACTATTTCCTTGGATATTTCCCGAAGGATTCCCGAACGATTCCCGAACGAATTGCAATAAAACCCGTTCACTAAGCTACCCCAGAGCTATACGCGAAAGTGAGCCGCGCCATCTGCGCGCTTGCGCAACTTAATTACATGAATTTGTACTATTACTCTCTCACGTTTCACTCAATATCTTTATTTATTCAAATCATATACAAATACAATTTATCAATATAGGTAGTACAAAACAATATCTACACCATGATATATATCATATCTTCATATCATAAAAAACCTTTTATTTATTAAACGAAAACTGCCTATTTTACTCACAAGTTCGAAATCGAAATTTCTTAAATATTTAACACAGAAAGTTAAAACAATGTTTCTCACTTGAATTTATACATAAGCTAACCAATACAATAGTTTAATTTACCTTTTTCTATTTATTTCACTATTAAAACACTTTTAAATTTCTTATACAAAACTATCATTATTTCACTTATACACAGGAATTTTCACATGAAAATAACACAGAATTTACCTTTTTAGCACGTACAATTAACCTGAAATATTTTACAAGTAATTTTTACATAAATCACTGAATTACAAACATTTTAAATTTTTACATATTCGGCCTCCTAAGGGCGTGGCCAGCGTGCGTCTATGAACTCACGCTATGTGAACAACTAACTTTGCACGGCTCTCGGCTATCAGAAAAAATCAAAGTCTGATATGCACCAATTTTGACCATATTAGGCAAATTAAATGCTTTTATACAATTTTCGAACTGTATGAAACTATCTTTAATCAGATAACAATATAAATGAATGTTCTCATTAATCAATCATAACAAATAGGCATTTGTTTTCGTACAAAACGTATCAAACTTATACAAAACAACATTTATGCAATTAATATCCATTAATTCTGCCTATGCACAGAGTGATTATCTCGACCGGGGAACAAATCCGATCTTTAACTTCACTTTAATATTCTTATGAATTTACATCATTTGAAAGATGATTTCAACCGGGGAACAAATCCGGTAACATAATTTATATCTTAAATTCCTTACGAATTTATTAAGCGATATTACTTAGGAAAACAAACAAACTAGTCCGGCCTGGGAGTCGAACCCAAGACCTTCATATCATTAATTCGACATTTCTTAAAGATTTAACTAAGCATTCTCTTATCAGAGCGTCGTTGCTCGTGACTGCCCCTTTTTTCATAGCAACGTCATCGGTTGATTTAATAAACTGAAACATTTTTATAGGCGCGTCGCCAACAATCTCCCCCCGTGCGTTAGCACCATCATTTGGGAGGCGTCGCGGGTACCAGGACTATTATTCTGGATGTAGGTCTCCTCAAGATACCTGTGCTAGTAATGACGTCAACCACTCTGGTGTGACCGTCTGGTCCCGGTAACGTTCTACTAATTTTACCTTTTGGCCACGTATTTCGTGGCAACGAATGATCTATTATCAAAACAATATCGCCTTCTTTAGGTTCCATGAACTTGCCGTTATCACCTGTTCGAGGTATTAACGTAGGCATGTATTCTTTCAGCCATCTTGTCCAAAAATGGTCGGCTAACCTCTGTGCAGCTTTCCAATTGAGTTGACCCGTCAGATGTCGCTCTAAAAATAATCCAGGTGGTCGATCACCACATGAGCGTCCCAGAAGAAAATGATTGGGTGTCAAACCCTCTTCAGGACTATCCATACTGAATGTTACCAGAGGTCTGGAATTTACCGTATGCTCTGCTTCTAAAAGTAACGTATGTAGAACCTCCTCTCGTGGGCTCTTCTCCTTAAGCGTAGCGGTCAACGCAATTTTAATCGATCTTACTAACCTCTCCCAGGCGCCACCCATGTGCGGTGCTCCCGGAGGTATAAATTTCCATTTAATATATTTCTTAAATGACTCGTTTTTCATGCCCTCATAGCATTCTTCGCATGCTTTCAATAATTCTTTATTTGCAGCTTTGAAATTTGTCCCGTTATCGCTGTATATAACGGCTGGTTTTTCCTCTTCTGGCGATAAATCGCCTTAACGCCATTATCATTGACGCTGGTGTCAATGAGGCTGCTAATTCCAGATGTACTGCTCTGGTGGTCAGACACGTGAATAAAACGCCCCAACGTTTTTCGTGTCGCCTTCCTATAGTCACACTCATAGGACCAAAATAATCTACAGCTGAGCATGTAAAAGGTGGCTCATGATGAGCTATTCTTTCCAGAGGAATATTTCCTTGTGGCACGTTTTGCGGCTTTGACCTGTATGTCCTGCACCACTGACAATGGTGTGACACACTTCGTACTACATTACGCAAGTTCAAGACGTAAAATTTCTGGTTCACCTCATTCATCACCGTCTGGTGATTGGCGTGTCCAAAATGATGATGAACTTCTCTAATCATCATTTTAACGATTTCGTGTTTACCGTCTAATATGACAGGTTTTCTACTTTCCTCGGTCAAATTAGACTTGAAAGGTAAACGTCCATTTAAACGGAGTAAGTTATCCTCTCCTATTTCCATAGATAATTTACTTAAGCGTGAACTTCTTTCAACGCTTTTGCCTGCTTTCAAACATTTTATTTCCGAATGAAAACACTCGTCTTGAATGAATTTCCAAATTAATATTTCCGCTTTTTTCAAGAGCGCTGTGTCCAACGCGCTATCGGGTCCTTTAACCGACTTTGCTAAAACTTTGTTGGAACACATAACCGACTTTTCGGTTGCGTCGTCGGGTCCTTTAACCGACTTTCTTAAACTCTTGAATTTTTCTACCGCTTGTAAGGTGCGTGTAGTTGCTCCAAGGAATTTCTTAAAGCTGCTAAATCGTCCGTAGTCGGGTAGACTTAACGGTTCTTGCTTTCTTAACGTATTTACGCCCTTTGGCGATTTTTCTTCTCCTGTTTCTAAGCTATTTATGGTGTCCACTTGTTTGGGCCATAAATCAGGACTTTTCCTGAGGAATTCAGGTCCTTGAAACCAGCGATGACTTACATCGAAGGTGGAAGGAAAATTTCTAGTGGCGTCGTCTGCCACGTTTTGTGACGTTGGAACCCATCGCCATTCACATGGCTTACTGTGATCTTCGATCTCAGCCAATCGATGAGCAACGAATGGTTTAAAAGCGCGAGGATCCGACTTAATCCACGCTAACACTGTACGTGAGTCTGTCCAAAACACTCTCTCGGACATCTCGTACTTGCTCTCTTCACTAACCGAAGCAGCCAGTCTGCTGCCCATAAGAGCTGCTTGCAATTCAAGCCTTGGAATCGAAATTGGTTTCAATGGCGCTACTCTTGCCTTTGCGGCGATCAGCGTAATCCGCCTTATTCCTTGCTCGTCCGTGGTGACGTAATACACCGCGGCAGCGTATGCTTTTTCACTAGCATCCGTGAAAGTATGTAACTCTCCTTTGCCGATGCCTTCAGCAACGGGTCTAGGTACTTCTAAGTGACCTAATTTCTTCACTTCCGATATCCATTTACAAAATAACACGTGTAACTCGTGTGAAACTTCTTCATCCCAAGAGATGCCTGTCCTCCATACTTGCTGGATCAGCGACTTCCCTTGAATCGTTATGGGTGATGCGAGTCCCAAAGGATCGAAGACTGACATCACAGCGCTAGTTATCTCCCTCTTCGTAGGCGGTCGTAAACCCTCCATCACCTCTTCCGGTGTGCTACGAAGACTTGTGGAAAAAACTTATTATATCCCGTTTGATGTTCCAAATCAAACCTAACGTGCGCTCTGTGTGCTCTTTATCTCCAAGCGAAGCACTGTCGCTCTTATATTTATTTTCCATATTACTTAAAACTTCGGGTCGGTTGCTAGCCCATCCCCTCAGTTGGAAAGAAGCATGCTTATGTAATTCATACATATCGTTTACTATCCTTTCGGCCGTCGTCACGTCGGGAAATGCCTGTAGGTAATCATCCATATAAAAATTGCTTTCCGTAGCGGAAGCTGCTTCTGGATAGATATGTGCGTTGTCCTGCGCATTTCTATTCTTTACATATATAGCGATGCATGGTGATGATGCCGCTCCAAATATGAGTGACGTCATTCTATACTCTTCCGGTGGCGCGTCACGATTGTGCCGCCATAAGAATCGAAGGCTATCCCTGTCTTCTTCCCGGATTTTCACTTGCAGGAACATTTCCTTAATGTCTGCCATTACTGCCACGCTTCCTTCTCTGAATCGTAGCAGAACTCCGAACAACGACTTCAATAAGTCCGGTCCGGTCAACAACGCATCGTTAAGACAACGTCCGCCCGTCCTTGCGGCGGCGTCGAAAACTATCCTTATTTTCTTCTTTTGTGGGTGAGTCACTGCGAAGTGAGGGGAAGGTACCACGTACGTGGGGAAATGGAAATATGGTTCGCTTTCTCTGCGTAACCGTTAACGATGAGATTTTCAATTTGCTTCTCGTATTCCTTTTTCAACTCGCTATTTTTGTCGAGCTTTTTCTCAATATTAAACAGGCGACTTTCAACCTGTGCCCTATTCGATGGCAAGCACTCATTGTCTGTGCGCCATAACAAAGCAGTCTCGTACCTATTATTAGGTATACGACGTACCGTTTTGTTCAAAATATTTAAAGCTCGTTCTTCTGGGTCGTTCACGGGCTTTCTAGCCGATACTCCCAGAGATTCCAAACTAAAATAATCCTTGATTAATTTATCCATATCTTCCTCCTTCTTGGTGGAAATGTGGTTAACAATCTTGATTGGTTTAATGCCACCCGATATGTGACCATGCAAAACCCACCCCAGTTTGGTGAGCGATGCTACAGGTAGGTTCTTACCTCCCGAAACCAATTCACGAGTAACTATGAGATGCCAATTGTCCTGACCAATCAATATGGTAGGCTTGGACCTCTCATACATCAACTCATCCTTGATCGGTGTCAAATGAGAACACCGTTGCAATAATTCTCGGCTTACCGACTGAGGAGCGAGGTTAAGTGACTTAATTGTTTGTACACTTATCTCTTCTAAGTCGCTCGAATAAATGCCTTTTATTTTAACGTTTAAGCGATACGAACTATCGTCGTTAATTCGCTTACCTCCCACGGCTTCGATACGTAATCCCTCTTTACGTCCGCGAGGCGCTAACTTCTGAGCCATCCACTCCTCTATGAGTGTCATGGTCGATCCCTCATCCAGAAGAGCTGTTGTCCTGACCTTTCCTCTAGGCCCATGCAACTCGACCGGTATGATCTTTAAATATGCACATGCCAGTGCATTTACTGTACTAACAGTTGTAATTTGAGCATCTTTACCCCCCCTCGTCCCCTTGTGGCGAGGTATTTTCATTGGGGTATCGGTGTAGCATTCGATGATGTGACATTCTACATCCTTCTACACCACATTTTTTTCGCTTTGCACTCTAACCTCCTATGGTTAGGTGACAAACATTGGAAACATACTTTGGCCTTTTTGACGGCTTCCCATTTCTCGCGAATATTCATGTCCTTAAACTTGTAACAACTCACTATAGAGTGCTCCTTGTTGCATATAACACACTTATGTGTTACCCGACTTACAGGCTTGTCCTGGGTTATCATAACCACTTGTCGGTTGTGCCTTTTATTATTTCGGCGTTCTAAACGCTCGCTCATATTACTTCGGCGCATATAGCGCTCGCTCTCGGCACAGCTGCGTACACCTCCCTTTGTAGTGTGTACAGTTTGCTTCCTGAATTCAGGACGCTTCCTTTTTTCAGGCGCATTTTCTTTGCTTAAGGACGTTCCAAATTGTTCACTCAATAAATTTAAAAACTTGGCCATCTTCTGTAACTCTGGCTCCAAAGGATATTGAGCTCGATATTCAAACCATTTAAATTTAATCATAGTTCCAAGTTTCTCCACTATGCGGCTCACTAACTCCGGTGAGTATAAATACTGTGGTTGATTCAACGCTTGTATTGTGGCAACCACGTTCGTAATACGACTTGCAAAAGATCCTATATTTCGGCAATCTTCTGCCAATCTTGGCATACGCTTTACATTCTCGATTTCGGCTAGAATGAGCATCTCAACCCTACCGAATCTTCTTTCGAGAGCGTTCATTATTTCTTCAGGTTCACATAAAGTAAATAACAGCGACTTAACCGCCTCTCTAGCGGTGCCCTTTAATGCCCTCCTAAGGCGTGCGACATTTTGCACCCCTGAAAATTGGCCTTTTGTGTCTTCAAACACCGTTTTGAAAATTATCCATTCACCCGGGTCTCCATCGAACACCGGTAATTCCTGGAGGAAATGAAGCTGGGAAGATTTATCTTTACCAGCTATTTTTATTGCACTCACAATCGCTTCGGTCAATTCTGACACCTCACTCGCGTGTGTTTTCTGTGCATTTCCTAGGTTGCGCTCGACCTCCGCCCCTTTGCGGCGTGATCCTTTACACGCTTCCTTATCAGTAATATCGGGTTGTGCTACACTAACCGGCGCGCTCATTATGGTTTGCTGAACCCAACTCCTTACGAAAGGTTCCACCTGAGTATTCCGCTCTTCATCATCCTCACTCGAGTCGATTTCCTCTTCTCGGTTGAGTCGTGCCAACTCCAATTGAGACTTGGCTAAGGCAGCAGCTGCCTGTGCTCGTTCGAGCTCTGAGCGTTCGAATTTAATCCGCGCCTCTAATTCGGCTTTCAGCCTCGCCGATCGCGATGACCTACTACCTCTCTGTGACCCTTTATCACTAGTGTGCCCGATTACTGTCCTTGACGATGCCGCTTCTTCGGTCCTTTGACCTACTTTTTCGACCACCGTTTCACTCCTGGATATAACGGATTGTTGTGCGGTGCTGGCCTGCGTACCACTGGTGTCCGTCCTGTCGCTCGTCATTGCTATGGACGTCCCTGAGTCCCACGTGCATGTGGACGTGTCTGTGGTGGCTCCACTTGGAGGAGTTGCTCCATTTGACGCAGTAGCTGTGGTCGCTCCAGATGATTCCGCTTCTTTAGCTTTTCTTGAGAGCCCTGTCCTTGTCCTGCTCCCTTCGCTTCTCCCTGTCTGGTCTTGTGCCTTCTTCATCTTGCAGGAAGGTGATTGTTGGCCTACGGTCCCTAACTGTCCCTACAGTCCCTACAACCCCTTCTACACCCCAACCTAACACCACTACCCCTCCCCCCCCTTTATCTCCCAACCCTACAACCCTACTACCACCCTAACAGCCCTATCAGCCCTATCAATCCTGAACGGGGCCTACCGAGGTGAGCCGTCCAGGGATGGAGTCGTGCAGGAATGGAATGGAGGAAAGGTTTAGGAACTGTCCCGCCAAGGAATATGACGAAACAGTCGAGCGGTAGTGCAAGCGCAGTCTCGCTCGAGAGAACTGCTCCACCCGAAGGTGTTATGCCAGAGCCCAACCGTTTGGCACCGTTAGGTGGTCGGGATGTATGCTGTGCTCGCCGCCCAGTTGCCGGTGACGCCTCGTCCCAGCGCCCTCCTCCGGCCGCGATGCAGTCAGGTGCCCACGCGCACCCTCGCCTGGCAGCAGCAGCGGTGGATGCTTCTTCTTGCACCCTGATGACCCGACAGGAAATGTCGGACACGGTCGTCCGACAGGAAATGCCAGACACGATCGTCTGACAGGAAATGCCAGACACGATCGTCTGACAGGAAATGCCGAGCACGCTTGCCCGACAGGAAATATGCCAAGCCCTGCTTGGCCACGATGAGTGCCTTCACAAGACACCTGCGCCCGGCTGCGATATGTGCCCCATGCGAGCACACGCCCCAAGCTGCAATCCCGGTTTTCTTTCTTCCGGTAGTTCCAGGTCCAGCCCTTCAGTGCTGCCGTCCTGGTCTTCAGGCCTTTGGTCCTATTGCTTCAGCTCAAACCTCTGGCTTCCTTCGGTTGCTGATCTTCACTCTGCTTCCGAAGGTCTTCTTCTTCCACAACCAGCAGTCCACAGCTGGTTCCTTGATCCAGCTGGCGGGGTTCGGGTGGTCTTCAATCCGGCTCCGAAGGTCCAATTGAAAAGGAACTCAGGTTGGACGTCCTCTCAATCCGGCCGCGAAGGACCAATTGAAAAGGAACTCAGGTCGGACGTCCTTCTTGATCCTGAAAAGGACCAATTGAAAAGGACCTAGCGGATCGGGTACTAAGAAACAGGAATCGAGGCTTCTCTCGATCCGGCCTCCTATCACGCCTACGTTGGGTTCGGGAACAACGTATGTGATCTCCGCAACGGAGTAACACACTAGGGCGATAACCTCTTCCTTTTCAGCAAGTAGGTTCAGACGGGGATTACGGGTCTTCCGAAGTCGTCCCGGTCCCGACGCCTTAATTCTTCGATGTGGACTGTATAACTTAAAGGATCTTGGGAATGAAACAGCAATTATCTTCAAACCGTTCCGTGAGAGAGTAATCACTTTTCCCTATACTGCTGGTTTTTCACTTTTCTTGAACTTTTTCTCGGATTTTCTTATTTATTTCCGAACTATTTCCGAACTTCCCCGAAGGATTCCCGAACGATTCCCGAACTATTTCCTTGGATATTTCCCGAAGGATTCCCGAACGATTCCCGAACGAATCGCAATAAAACCCGTTCACTAAGCTACCCCAGAGCTATACGCGAAAGTGAGCCGCGCCATCTGCGCGCTTGCGCAACTTAATTACATGAATTTGTACTATTACTCTCTCACGTTTCACTCAATATCTTTATTTATTCAAATCATATACAAATACAATTTATCAATATAGGTAGTACAAAACAATATCTACACCATGATATATATCATATCTTCATATCATAAAAAACCTTTTATTTATTAAACGAAAACTGCCTATTTTACTCACAAGTTCGAAATCGAAATTTCTTAAATATTTAACACAGAAAGTTAAAACAATGTTTCTCACTTGAATTTATACATAAGCTAACCAATACAATAGTTTAATTTACCTTTTTCTATTTATTTCACTATTAAAACACTTTTAAATTTCTTATACAAAACTATCATTATTTCACTTATACACAGGAATTTTCACATGAAAATAACACAGAATTTACCTTTTTTAGCACGTACAATTAACCTGAAATATTTTACAAGTAATTTTTACATAAATCACTGAATTACAAACATTTTAAATTTTTACATATTCGGCCTCCTAAGGGCGTGGCCAGCGTGCGTCTATGAACTCACGCTATGTGAACAACTAACTTTGCACGGCTCTCGGCTATCAGAAAAAATCAAAGTCTGATATGCACCAATTTTGACCATATTAGGCAAATTAAATGCTTTTATACAATTTTCGAACTGTATGAAACTATCTTTAATCAGATAACAATATAAATGAATGTTCTCATTAATCAATCATAACAAATAGGCATTTGTTTTCGTACAAAACGTATCAAACTTATACAAAACAACATTTATGCAATTAATATCCATTAATTCTGCCTATGCACAGAGTGATTATCTCGACCGGGGAACAAATCCGATCTTTAACTTCACTTTAATATTCTTATGAATTTACATCATTTGAAAGATGATTTCAACCGGGGAACAAATCCGGTAACATAATTTATATCTTAAATTCCTTACGAATTTATTAAGCGATATTACTTAGGAAAACAAACAAACTAGTCCGGCCTGGGAGTCGAACCCAAGACCTTCATATCATTAATTCGACATTTCTTAAAGATTTAACTAAGCATTCTCTTATCAGAGCGTCGTTGCTCGTGACTGCCCCTTTTTTCATAGCAACGTCATCGGTTGATTTAATAAACTGAAACATTTTTATAGGCGCGTCGCCAACAATACGAGTAACTTGATCTGAACTC
Organism: Parnassius apollo; assembly: GCA_907164705.1. NCBI lineage: Eukaryota > Metazoa > Arthropoda > Insecta > Lepidoptera > Papilionidae > Parnassius > Parnassius apollo. Next base: position 4,111,563 of record CAJQZP010001449.1, on the reverse strand, counting down.
AAAGAGGTAAAAGTGATCGCATTACCAAATATCTACGACCTTTTTCTCTTACGTGCTAGAGCCACGCTGCAGCTATATTATGGGTGTAGCACAAATGGGTCGGTTCGACCAAGGCCACGAACCACGAAGAACCACGGTCTTAAGGAATAGCAGCGTTAAATAGCAACTTAATGCTGCTGTGTTTTGTATGTTGAGTATAAAGAACCGGAGACCCGTTTTACTATAAACAAGACATCATCTTACTGCTCAAGGGTTACAATGCATCTGCATTTCGATTCTTAATAAAGGAAGGTGTTTATGAGTGACAGCATTCACTTACAATTAAGTGGACTATGTGCTCGGTTGTCACTCTTATGCTGTAAAAAAACGTACTTCAATTCCAGTAAAAATTGTTCTCCGCCATACGCTAACGCTTAATCCTGTTAATATGACACTACCGTAACTAGCTCATGTGACGCACGTGCGCCGTATCCCGGACACACGTGTGCCCACATCAATATACCCAACACTTCGACTTCGAACGTGACACAAACTTATGAGTTTCCTTTAGGGCGTTTAGTTTAGTTTAGCTTAGCGGATCGAAGTGGAGACAGAAAGTTATTCATATCGCATTAGAGGCATGTGCTTCAAGTTTTGTAAGTACCTAAGCTATTAAAAGAACTTGGGTATGGATGCGGGTGCGTTCCGGTTTTCTTTAAGTGACTTTTTTATAGAATAAGGGTGACCACGGAGCAAATTTTGCACCATGAGGGTGACAAACAAGCAGTCATTCTACCTGAGGGTAAGTGGATACCACGGAGCAAGTGGATACTGTGGCCCATATCAACATATATCTTCTATTAAGAATTAAAATGCTGAGGACTAAGATGAAATGCCTCCAGTAAAAAGGGTCTCCAGATCTCTATCACTTTACGAAACAAAAAATATTATGCTGCTATTTCACGCTGGTATTCTGTGAGAGCGTGGGCCTACCTCGTCTACTGTGCTACAACCATACTATAGCTGCAGTATGACTCTACCACATATGACTTATAGCAAGTTCGCTGCAGATTTATTGCTGCAATCATGCAACATCTCAAACGAATACCTACTCTATTATAATATTTACTTATATACGAATACTGCATCTAATATATAAAAATTAATATTTGTTTGTTCGTGTTTTATACGCTGCCATATTGGAGTAGATAGATGTGTAGAAACAACTAGATTAAATAATACTAGTTTTTACGGATGTTATCGCGTATATTTAACTTTTTAAATACTCGACGTTTCGAGCAATTTACAGCACCCATGGTCACGGGAACGACTGACAACGTACAACTACGACATAGTTAACCGCGGTTACAATAGATTAAAATTTAACTTTTGTTCCGATCTACACAGTATGAACTTATGGTATCATGAAGTCTTGCAGTTGTATGCTTGGGTTGGGATTTAATTTTATTTATTATAGGATCCCAAGCAGATGGTAGCACCCAGCCATCCTCTCTATTGAAATTAGGATGTATTTTTGATTTCAATAGCCTCGCGAATCATCCTTGGAAGGAATCGGTGTTCTTTAGCGAGGATCTGCGGTCTATCAAATCTGATGTAGTGACGGGGGCGATCCTGTACGTGTTCACAGACTGCAGACTTCCCGGAGCGTCGATTCTTCACATCAGCTATATGTTCTTTAACGCGGGTTTTAATAGATCTTTTTGTTTGACCTATGTAAGAGAGACCACATTCACAATCTAGCTTGTACACTCCTGCATCTTGCAGAGGGTTATTACACTTGAGTGATGGTAAAAACTGACCAATCTTCTTCGGCGGCTTGAAGTATGTTTTAATGGAAGCGCGCTTCAAAATGTAGCCAATTTTGTCAGTGACTCCTCTGACATATGGCAGTACAGCAGGTACACGCTCGACTGTGGCCGGTTTCACTCGTTCACTGTGACGTAGGCGCGGGACCCGAAGCTTGTTGTCTTGTAAATCTGGCTTGACTTGTTGGAGCTCGGCAGGCAGGTGTTTACTGTCTCAGATCCCTAGTACTCTCGAAAACAAAGATTTACCCACGGTAGCTAACTGTGAAGGATGGTAGTGTGAATCACCGTTTAAATATCTAGCTGTATGGGTCTTTTTTCTATACACAGTATGGCTCAAGGGATCAATCAGGATTCCGAATTACTAACACATCTAGAAAATCTAAAGAATTGTTTGCCTCTAACTATATTGTGAACTAGAATTTTAGAATTTATATAGTTGAGATGGTCTAAAAATGCAGTTACTTTATCTAAAGGTAGAATTGTGAAAGTGTCGTCTACGTACCGCTTGTAGAACCTTGGATTTACGGGGGAAGTAAGCAGGGCTTTCTCCTCAAAGTCTTCCATGAATATGTGAGAGTATTTTTGCTAAGTGTTGAGCCAATCTGTAAGTTGGTGAATCGATTTGGCTTACTATGGCACGTAGTGGAGCATTGGGCTTGTGTATTTTTGGTAACCCATACAACTTTGGTGATTTGGCACACGTAGGTATTATCGATTTTACGTCCAGATTTAATTTTTCGGAGTGTTTATGAAATCACTAGTTGTTTTAAGTGTACTGTTTGTTGGGTCGTTTTTAACCTTTTTATAAGAGCTTACATCCGACAATAGTTCTTGTACACAGCACACAGAGAATAGTTCTTGTAGTAGAGCTAGATTAGTTTATTTTAGTTATTTCCATAGTATGATGTCATTTGGAATCTTGCATTGTTGATGTACGCATAGCGATAAGGCTCCTACCTCATCGCAATGCGCACACAGGATTTTAACGGTATTATACGATTTCCAGACCTCATGTTCGATTCCCACACGACACGAGTCTTTGTTCATTTTGTGTCTTAGGTTTGCGTAATTGAACATAATAATTTTTGATATATATAAAAAATATTTTGTATGGTGAGCCGCTTTTGTAATAGGTAACTAAATTTATCCTCAATTAAGAATCAAAAAGCAGATGCATTGTCACCCCTGAGAACTAAGATGGAATGCCTCGTTTCCAGTAAAGAAGGTCTCCGGTTCTCTACACTCACCATACCAAACATAGCAGCATTAAGCTGCTACTTTAAGCTGGTATTCTGTAAGAATTTTTACGTGGTAGAGCCACACTGTAGGTAACTATATGTTATAGTTATAGCACGATTAGCATGACCTGTCCATTGCCACTTCAGTTTTCAAACACTCAAGGCTATGCCAATAATCTTGGTTCTCGATTTCTTCATTACGAATTTCATCTACCAGAGAAATCTGAGCATAGCTCTTTCCATCGCTCGCTGAGCGAGTTTGAGCTTGTGGAGTAGCCGTATCGTCAGTGTCCACGTTTCGGGCCCACAAGAGAGTACGCCCAAAATGCACTGGTTGAAGACTTCTGTCTTCAGACTTTGCATTATGAGCGACGAGAAAACCCGACGTAGCTTTATAAATGCTGCCCAGCCTAACTTAATCCCCCGATCGGCTTCCCTCTCCAAGTTATTCTTACCTAGTTGCAATATTTGCCCGAGGTAGGTATATTCCTGGACAACTTCGAGAATTTTACCATCAGCAGTGTTTGGAGCCTGTGTGACGTGAGCGTTAAACTTAACTTTTGTCTTGTTCAGATTCTTACACAGATCAACACGTCGGGAGGATTCATTCAGTCTATTCAGCATTTCCTGAAGTTCTTGGAGCGATTCTGCCATGACGACGATAACATCAGCAAAGCGTAAGTGTGAGACGTACTCACCGTTTACGTTAATGCCGCGTCCTTTCCAATCTAGTGTCTTTAAAACATCTTTCAGTGCATTTCCAAACAGTTTAGTGGAGCGCGTTTAGTTAAGCGCGTAGCTATGTTCTACTATCGCCTAAAGATAAAAATCCAACTTTTTTCGAGGTAACAATCAAATCAAACAAATCTTATTATATATAAATTACGTGTCAAGTTGTTTGTCCGCGATGGACTCCTAAACTATTCAACCGATTTTAATTGAATTTGCACACTGTGTGCAGTTTGAGCCAACTTGAGAGATAGGATAATTGTTTTGCCCATGATTGAACCACAATTTTTTTTGCGAATTTAAGGATTTTTAATAGTATATGACAAAGGGTCGTCGAAAAGGGCAGTACAACGTCTGACTGGCAAGCTAGTTAATTATATAAAATGCACATTGTCAGAAAGATGAAATCGATTAATTGCTATTTTTACATTAAAAAGTGGGTTTATTGGCTTATGATGTAGATTTATCACGTCCGCATGGAGGGGTAAACACAATAACTTTTGAAAATATCAATTGTTCAACTCAATCTATTTTTAATTTATTCATCTATCATGTGGGAAGCCTTGTCATGTAAATGGCTGCTTAATTTTATTTTGTTTAGTTATAATTATATTTTTTCGGCTGAGAAAATCCGAAATTTTCGGTGCTTGAGCTGCCTTGTAAAAATATAATAATGTCCTCCAGACCGAATTTCGGTCACGGCGGCCTGCCTCAACGGAGGCAATCCATCGGCGCGGGACAGGATTATAGTGCCCAAGTCGATGGGACGGTAAACCGACACGACCGGAGAGAGATCAGGCGCAGGACCAACGGCTTTACGTGCTTTCCGAGGCACGGTGGTGAGACACCGCCAACTTCGTGACTCCGGGCAGCTACTGATAATTTCTTGACGGAAAAACTCAATAATTGATTTTGTTGCCCGACCAGTGATTCGAACCCAGGACCTCATGATCAGCAGTCGCACTACTGCAACCACTAGACCAACGAGGCAGTATCTGTATTTAGTAAAAATATATTTTACTCATCGATCAGTTTTTTATTAGTGATCGATGATTTTACTAAATACAGATACGTTTTGGCTCACTGCGGGCTCGGCCACCGTCATAGACTAATATATGTCGGCACCTGCGCCGTTGCATGCAACATAACATTTACGTATAACATGAGCGCCATTTGGATATACCAAAAGTTTTTATTATTATTATTACTTAACATCAGGTGAACTGTTAGTGTGCTTGTTAATTAAATTCTATTTAAAAAAATAGGTTTATTTCACGGGCTTTTAACTATCTATTAACTATTAACTCATATCCTCTAATCATCTCATCATTATTACGATAATCGGGGGCAGGTTTCATGCCGTAGCTATATCGCTTCTGATAGCTATTTTTTATAAAATTAAATAATATATATTCAATATAGTAGATACAGACACAATAATACTAGCACCGTCTACTTTTCTTATCAGAGCACTCGATGAAACGTACGATACGAACGTAGTTCTACTTTTATGTATGTACAACCGCGCGGCTAGTAATCATCATCATCATCATTACAGCCCGTCATAAATTCGCTGCTAAAAATAGACCTTCCCCATAGACTGCGTAAAAAGAGACCATACACATATTTGCCAAAGTGGCCACGCTTGGCAAGTGGTTTGACAGCCGCAGTTTCTTAATCAAATTCAAATTGTGAACTATGAATGTCATTAAAGAATTATTATTATTATTAAAATTCAGATGCGTTATCACTCCTGAGGACTGAAATGGAATACCTCGTATCAGTAAAAAGTGACTCTACCATCTCTATTACATGTCTATCGTCTATCTTTGTTAATATATATATTTTTTTTTTTTTTTTTTTTATGTTATTAATTAGAAATTAACTTTTTTTAAAACTTTTTAGTAAGAATAGATGTAAGATTTTATGTCAGCAATATCCATTTTGCCATAAGGTGAACTCTTTTCCCTTTTGTCACCGTTACCTCTTGCAAATACTAGATATCAGTATAATTTACTTTCTTTGCACAGAAATCTAAATAATGAGGTACTTATTTAGATTTCTGTGATTCTTTGCTATCACGCAGAGAAATACTAATCACAACCCACACTACCTTATCAACTTCAAAAGGCCCTATACCCCGCAGTACCTTTGACTGTTTTTTTTATTTATTCTTTTGTATCAGTACTATCTTGATTGAAAATGATAAACGAAGCATATTCGTCATTGTATTTGTACACCGTTTGAACGTCGATTATCTTAGGCACATGTTACATGGACAATTGTCATTATGTTGTCAATATGTCGCGGACACAATCAAAGTATGAAGGGTGCGATATTTTGCTTTCTTTAAATAGCAAGTGCAATGGTCACTGCTCTTGCAGCCTGAAAATAACTCGATTAAATAGTTATTCTTTTAGTATAATTTTGTTTTTAGTGAAACAATTTTCTCATGGAGAGATTTGGCGTCAACTTAACTCTTAATTTAACTAACTCCTATAAATAATGGTTTGAAATGGATTTAGATAAGTAAATAATTTGTGTATTAAATGTCTTCGTACGTGAACTAATAATAGTTCAAACGATGAAACAAGAACTCGGATGGCCATGTGAACCTCAAGTTATTGTGTCTACTCAGGCATCTTGAGATACTATCGTCCTCAACAATTACACTCGCTCTCATAGAATACCAGTGTAAAATTGCTGCTGTATTTCGTATGGTGAGTGTAGAGAACTGGAGACCCTTTTTACTAGAAAGGAGGATTTCTACCTTAATACTCAAGGGTGTCAACGCATCTGCATTTTGATTCTTAATCAAGAATAAATGTACATGTTTATGAGTGACATGAGTCCATACAAAGTGACTGACTGACACGGCAGCACTGGCAAATGAACAACTATACGAGTCAATTACTAAATAGAAAAAATAATTTTGGATAAATATATATAAATCGTGAATCAATTTGTACAATGGTAGAGCAATCTTTAGATGAAACCAGCATAAAATAATCGTTTATTTTCGGGAATGTTTCACTTAACCACTTATCAACCGGCCTTGAGTCATTCAATGATGGGAAAAGGACTTTATGATGATTATTGTATGAATAATTAGCTATCAGACAAATCCCCGTCTCTGGGATACTTGACAAATTTTTTCACAGATAAACCCAATAATTCTAGAGAAAAAAAATGGAGATAATATAATCTTTTATTATATTTTAATATTTAATCAACAGTGTAATGGCGGTGTTAGATATCAAACCGATTGCCAAGCGGTGCGACTGCCAACTATGGCGAATGTCCCCTATATGAAGTAATCTATGGCGGAACTCATAATAATGGTTCTAAGAATGGGGACAATTTGACGTAACCATCACGCTTTTAAGAGGATTAGTAAACCTCTTACGAAGCAGTGGCATCTGATAAGGGCTGATAAGAATGAAAAAGATACTCGTGGCACGTTATTTATATACGTTAGGGAATTTTGTTTGTTCAGCTTTTGTTTAATAACAACATAATATATAACATGCTCTAGCTACGTGTGTAGTGAAATTACTGCGGAGCAAAGAACATAACCCGGAAGTTTTTCAGCATTTAAGTCTCTGTGTACCGGATCGCTACGTGACGAGACGGAGCCATCTGCCACTGCTCGTGGTACCTTCAGTACGAACTAATCTCCTGGCAAAAACGCCTCTAACTCTAGCTCTACACGTGGTCAATCGTGTGCATCTTAAAATTGACGTGTTTACTTGCCACTATGTTACTGTTAGAGTATTTTTCTCGAAAAATGATGTAAATTTTTTTTCTTTGTAATTCTTTAGCTGATTTTTATATCTGGGGGCACGGCACTGCCCCCGCCGAGTCGAGCAACAAAGCGGCACGGCCGTACCATACTTTTCTCGAAGTAATTCAGACCATTTTCGACCGCCTATAACCTTGTAGTCAATAAAACTAGAAGCCTGAATTTTAAAATTTTAAATTTTAAATACAGATTGATTTGGCAATCGCACTAAGCAATCTAATTTAATATGAATTACATATGAGATACATTGTGTTTTCATGCGATGGCCAAGTGAATATTTAAAACATAAAAGATTTTTAACATTGATATAGTCACTATAAAATGTTGTTAGGTTAGCACGTAATAACTTAAAACAGAAGGACCCTTAAGTGGGAACTGAATAAATTAACCCACTTGGTATTACATGGATCTCACAACTTTTTACGGTAGAAGAACTTCTACCGTAAAAAGTTGCGAGACTTGTTTTTTTTTACAAGTTATGTTTTTGATGGCATTTTTTTAATGTTTGTAATTTTTTATTTAATTTTATTAATGTTTTAGTTTATTGAGCTAAATTTATTTGTATATTAGTAGTGTAAGATTTAGTTTATAATAAAAAAGAGGACTCTATCGCATTGGGTTCGACCTGTAAGGATAGATGTCTCAAGTAATAAATAAATAAATAAAAAAAATATAGTACCATTTTGAACCAACATAGCCCAACGGATTATTAAGCTGAATGGCAATGAGCTGGCTATATACCTTGACAAACTGAAAACTGATGGGGAAGAAAGGCTCTTGAGTGGCATCTTCGTACCGGTAGGCGAAGTGTGGGGCGGCCCCCCAGTAGATGGAGTGACGACCTGGTAAGACTTACAGGCAGTCGATGAATACAGGTGGCTCCGGACCGTGATTTGTGGCATTCCTTGGGGTAGGCATATGTTCAGCAGTGGATGTGTGAAGGGCTGTAATGATGATGATGATGATGATTTTTAATCTAAAACTCATGCTGTACTGACTTGTCATAGGATTACTAGCTAGCCAAGCAGACTTTGTTTTCTGCCCTTTCCGACGAACTTTTGTCCCTTATGAAATCCTTAAATTCGCAATAAAAAATATTGAAGGTCACATATCGGTATTAAAATTTCCATTATCAAGTGTGAGCAATCTTTAAACATATAGAAAATTTCATTAATATCGGTTGAGCGGTTTCTGAGATTAGCGTAAACGAACATCGTGACACAGGTAGGTATTAAGAGATTTTTGCCGTTCTGCCCTGATACGGTAGAAGGCGGCTAAGCCACAAAAGTATTTTTCGAGAAAAATTCAGAAAAAAAGCACAAAATTGGTTTTCTTGATAGATATCACCGAAAAAAATATTTCAACTATTGGAATCCATGTAAAAAAAATTACGAATCTTTCATAAATATTTTTGAATGAAATTATTGGCATACTGTTCTGTAAACTCTAAAAATGTAGTTAACGTAAGTATTGAAACATTATATTTGAACAAAAATTTTACAACAAAAAAAGGCTTACTGCTTTTTAGATAGCATTGACAATAATCATACGCAAAAATGCGGCTAACCTACTTTAACTTTCTTTTGAAGCTTTGATTAAATTAGGAGTGATATAACTACCTTATAGTTTAGTTTATCAGTAAATAATCAAATTAAATAGAAGTGCAACTAAACTAAAAGGTAGTCTACATATATGTACATCAATCTCATGGAACCGCTTTTTTGGTTAAGATTAGCATAGGTATATTTTTGTTATGTAAGTTTGAAAAGTTGCTAAGTGTAAAATAAAATGTGCTTTAGTAAGAATATAAAAACTTTATTCATGCTTAGGACAAACAATTATAAGGATAAACAAGGGATTATTTTTTATTCTTAAAGAACCTGTTTTTTTATTTTGAAATGTGATTTTCTGCTCTACTAAACCGTTTTCAATTATAATTCTTCATCTTCTGCTAATTCCGATCTGACGAATCTGAGTTATTTACTGATATTTTTATCATGGAAATTGGTAGGTGGCATGAAGTATGATATCGACTGATTGTCGTCTTCTTCGGAATCAGAACTGTTTTGCGACATCTCCACTGACAGTACATAGTCCATTCTTTTACAGAATCATCAGAGTCAAAATCTTCACTTTATTCTTAATAATAGCACTCTTCTACTGATACTGGAAGACGTACTGTAGATGGCAAGGAGTAACTAATTTTACAGACTTTTAATTATAGATAGACATAGACTTCTTTGAATTTGGAGCTATTCGGCGGCATCGGCATGTTTACTGAATTCAAAGCTTTACCGGAGTTAAAATCTTTATCGGCTAATTCAATGTAACGATGCTCTTTGACATATTTGGAGTTATTCTGGGACATGTTCATCGGTGGTACTCAGTTTTTATCTATAGCGATCAATTCTTAAAAAAATAAAATTAAAATAAAATGAATTTATTTCAGACTTTTGGTCCACAAAATTGTTAGTACAAAATATGAGTTTACAAATTATGTTAGTAAAACAGAATAAAAACAACACTAAAACATTAATTTGAATATTTTCCGGGCTAGATTGTGGCACTTGGTATATACGCATGTGTGTATATCCAGTGTCTCCATGTATGTATACCCAGTGTCCTTGACTGGACAGTCTGGTTGACCACTCCTCGAATAGTATTGAGCTCCCTCGACTCTGCACATAAGAGACGTGACAGACGTTGGCGTAGTACTACATCCCTGATGCGCTGCGAAATCACAGCAGTCCCGACATCACTCGACAGGCTGTATTGAACTATACAATTAAATATAATATAATCATTACAATTATATACATCGCTTCTAGATGGTACCATTTCTTCATAACAAAAATTATTCAAAGCGTTTTATTCGTTTTCAGTTAGGTGAATTCATTGTGTATCTTTATTTTGGTGTTGTGAGATATCATGTTTGAATATCCCGCTTAACTTTTGGAGTTGATAAAATTTTGTAAATGGATTCAGAATCACTTATGAGATTCATGGGTATGTCAAAGCATCAAGACCAACGTGAATCAATTATTAAAGAACGGGCAGCCAGTCGTGTCCATGTGCCCACTGATTAAGTTTAAATGGCTTACAGTCTTCTGCTGTTTCTTCTCCCGCCACGTTCACTAATTTCTTGCCTTTGTTTAATCAAGGCATTATTCAAGGTGTAAAATAAAAAAAATATAAATACTCAAGTAATGTAAGAAGGAAGGAGTAAGCTCGCTTACGTTCGGAAACGATTTAGTATTAAATTAGGAAAAAAATAGTTTATGAATTTGGTGTAATGGTAATCCAAATCCACTTATGCACAATGAAAGCTATTGTCAGACCTTTTTGCTTGGCACCCGAGCAGCAGGTGCAGCGCATGCTACCTAGAAATTGAATTGAACACTTCTTGGCCGTAGCGTATTTTAAAATTATTTTGTTATGAATATAACGCTCTTTTTTACATATTAGAGAGAATTTTGAATAAAATGTGCTATTATTGATTACTTTTTAAGTACTAACTAAATCCGGGTTCAGATTCAAATATTAAGCTGTATGTGGTATGACTGTGGCAATTTCAATGGAGATGCCAGTTTAAAAAATATTCATATAAGTTCATGAACTTAAATTTAAAATGAGTGGAAAATATAATTGTAAAAATAATTATGTAACGATTTTCTCATATTTACGCGAACATTACACATGTGAATAAAACTAGTTTTTACGGACTTTATAGCGTATATTAACTTTTTTATATTCCCGACGTTTCGAGCACTTTACATCACCCATGGTCACGGGAGGGACTGAGGTCTCCGGCGTTCCGATGTAATAGTTTCCCGGGGTTATTCACTGAATAAAATTATTAATTTTTGTTCCGATCTACACAGTATGAACTTATAGTACCTTGAAGTCTTGCAGTTGTGCGCTTGGGTTGGGATTTAATTTATATTAATTAAAGGATCCCATGCAGATGGTAGTGTCCAGCCATCTTTTCTATTGAAATTAGGATGTTTTTTGATTTCAATAGCCTCGCGAATCATCCTTAAAAACTAGTTTTATTTTAAAAATAAATAAGTATAACTATTTTATTTACTTTAAATTCTATTCAATTTCTTCCTCGCAATTTAGTTGCAATTTAATGGGAAAATTGTGTCTTAAAGTCCTTTGCATCAGAAAAGACACATTTTTTCGGAGAACTATCATACAGTTTCCTAAATCGAAACCCAAACCAAAAATATACTTCTGACGCACTCGGACAAGAGCTCTGATCATACTTTTTTTAACTTTTAAAACTTGCTGATAATTCTTCACGTACACATCGATTGCTAAACTTACACTTAAGGTACCTACTGACGAACGAAGACTTCCAAATGGATGCACACAAATGAAAACTTATCCAGATACGGTACCATTGACGATACTTCCATTTGGACGCATAGCGTCACTTTGAACTTGGCAGTCGTACGGAATGGAAATAAATAATAATATGGATAATAACTGGTGACTGAATACACGCTGCTGCAGCGTGTATTTCATTAAAAAGACAAAAAATCTAAACGGAGCAATCCATCGTAGTCTTCAATGATAACGCATCTATATTTTGTTTCTTAATTGAGTATACGTGTAAATGTCTATGGGCCACCCACCACCAGGTGGACTGTGTGTTAGTTTGTCACTGACATTCTAGATATGGTATAGACGGTGAAGCAATATTGTTGACTGTGGTAGAAATTAAAGAAATCAACATATAGTGGATATTTTTCATTATAACTATATGTGGTAGAGCAACGTTGTTTTTTTATATATATATATATATATATATATATATATATATATATATATATATATATATATATATATTATGGCTGTAGCACAAATGTGTCGGCTCAAACGAAGAAGGACCACGATCTCACAAAATAGCAGCTTAAATCTGCTGTATTTCATATACTGAGTGTAAAGAACCACGGGTGACAATGCATTTACATTTTGATTCTTATTCAATGACAGATTGCCTATGGGCTACAGTATCAACTTAACATCATGTAGACTGTGTATCCGTGTGTCACCTATATCACAGCCCATAGTTTACATAATAAAAATATTTTTAATCCAATACACAGTTTATGTTTGACAAACAGAGCACATGTACCTCCATCAACACCAAAAAACGTTAACTGACACAATAACGTCCAACAAATGGACGCCGGTTCGCCCATTCACTGATAATTCGGACTGCTTCCATTTGGCGTGGCGCACGTTTTTTACATTGACGTACGGTCGCGAATGACGTCCGTTTGGACTGGAAGCTTGGACTTCCAAATGGATTTCAATCCATTTGGAAATCCAGAGCTGGATGAAATCATCCAAATGGAATATGTTTTTACCATTCACGGTACAATTTTGGACGATTACCACTCCATTTGGATTAATGGACGTACCGTCAGTGGGCACTATTAACTTTTTAGAGTAGCATTCACTTTTCCGCTGTTTAAATATTGTTCCAAATATATTTCAAAGGTTCATCATACACTAAAAAGCAGTAAATGCTTTTTTGGGAAGTACGTGTAGTTTTAATATATTTATTATATTCTAGCTTGAAAAAGTTAGTGTTTTTAGTGTTTTTAGTATACTACAAGTGTTTACCGCTTTTTTAGCATATTATTAGGTATAGCCTAGCATGACTGCAACTAAGTAATAAAGCATTATTTACGCTTAACTGCCTCTTAGCTTAGAAAATGTATTTAACTGCATTTTTTCTTAGTTTTACAACATCAAATATTAAATTTCAACTAAGAAAATAAATCGTTAAAATCTCTTAACGGCTATATAGCGTAACGGTGCATCGTAACTGATTTCTAGCGTATGACAGCAAAGAAAATAATGCTTAATGTATCTCAGGAACTCTCAATCGTAAAAATATAATTCCAATATTGGTTGATAGAGAATTTTTTGCTTAGTCTATTGGTGCTGAAAGCTCAAAATCGACAAAATGCACTTAGCCGCCTTTTTCCGTATCAGGGCAGCGTTATAGAGATCTTTCCAGAGACTTTATGGAGACTTTTTTGTATTAAATACAGTGTGCGTATAGACAACATTAGTTCCTCTCTTTCTTTCTATCGTCACGCAAACAAAAAGGGAGTTCCACCACCTTGCAGGATTGCAGGGTTGAAGAAAGGCTCTCGAGTGGCAGCCTCGTACCGGTAGGCTAGGTAGGTAGGATTGTAAGAATTCTTTAGTTCGCATACTTTTTGAATTACGTAAGCGGAAATGAGATACCATACCATAGAGCACCTTTTAAGCTTTTGTCACTGGCATACCTTAAAACTTATGTAAACGTCGTGTTATCTCGTTTCTAAACAACAGAGCGGTCACTCGATTCCGGCGATACTGTACCGAATGTTCAAATTGAACTTATCTATACGTACAAATAAAATTAATATTTACATGGATGCTGCAGCTGATATTTTAGCCAAACAAGCTATTTCGGAAGGCACTGACATTGATATTACCCCTTCATTTCAAAATTATATACCTTTATTGAAGAAATATTGTTTTGATCTCTGGAAGTAATATTTTTCCGAAAGAGCAAAAGAGAAGTGTATATGGTACCGTACGATCCAGCCGTACACAATGCGCTCAACCTGGTTAGATAACCAAATATTTTGTAGACGCAACACTGTAATAGCATTAAGACTCAGATCTGGACAAATTCCATGCAATAAATTTTTATACTTGATGCGAAAAACTACCTCACCAAATTGTACAACTTGCAATGTTATCGATGATGTTTATCACATTTTGATAGAATGTGCCCGGAACTCCATAGAAAGAAAAAATTGTAATTTACATTTGTAATTGGTTGGCAGTATTAATAGTATATTATCAGACCCGTTATCAGATGATGCCAGAAAACTTTATGTCTTAGCGGTCATCCGCCGAAGAGTCTGCATCACCTGAGGATGCCTCGTGTAGAAGCGAAACACGTGTCGTATTATCGTCGATGGTGTGTCTTACCTGGAATAGTGGTGTTGGAAGTAGTGGTGCCGGGAGAATAAGGAATTAATAAGGTCATTTGTTATCCCATTTAAGAATATTTGTTGTCATAATCGCATCAGCGACAAAACCCTTTTTCTAAGAATTAAAAAAATTAAAGTGTCTGTCTCAAATATTCAAATAGCTGGCTTCTATTAAGCCGAGGGATTTATTTGCATGCTATTAAGATATAAATAACTATTCTCAAAATTTTGTGGTGATTGTGTTGAAACTTTACGAACAGGTATGAAGCAATGCCAGAAAGGATCTAAGCTATATTTTATACGGAAAATTGTTAAAGGATTTGATTATCTTCAATCTGAACAAGGCCACATTAATAGAACATATCCAGGCGTAATCCAGGCCGAACCGGTAGTCTTCAATATAGTGAACTTGGAATTTTTATTCTATTAATTGTTTTCTTTTACGTGGTAGAGCCACGCTGCAGTTATGGTTGTAGTATAAGTAGAAGGAGGAAAAGATCACACTTACAGAATACCAGCTTGAAATAGCAGTTTAATGCTGCTGTGTTTCGTATGGTGAGTGTAGAGAACTGGAGACCCGTTTTTACTGGAAACGAGGTATTCTATTTTGGTCCCAAGCGGTGACACGTATTCTGCACTTTGATTCTTAATCGAGGATAGATGTAGATGTCTATTCGCCACAGCAACTGCAGTTTGTAAGTTTTACGCTTATTATATCTATCTTCGGTTCAATTTCGTCCATTATTCTTAATAATATAATGAACAATAAATTATTTTACCATGAAAATATAGTGGGTTATTTGTTATTATAAATCTCAAATAATTGAAATTTAAAACATAATCATAGATTTTATTAGGTATAAATACTTATTATTAATTATAAAGTTTATGCAAGGCAAAAACGTATTCCAGGTTAACCTATTACCAGTAGGTCAAGGTACCTCAGCCTCTTTTTAATTTTATGCTATAATTTATCTGCATATTTATACAAAAATGAATAAAGATGTCACACTTTTAAATTTCTAGAAACATCATCGGTTATTCTTAGGACCCTATCAATGTTCCAATTGAACTACCTTATCACAGAATAAATAACACAAAAGAATTATATAACACAGATCCCAAATCATTTGACTCTTTTAACACATTGTTTGTACAATAAACAAATTATTTAGACAAAAACTGTGAGCCTTGTGACTGAATCGTAATTGAATCACATTTTTTTACTATTGTCACCATAATTATCACCAAATTCCGCACTAAAATTTGGCATTGTAAAATTCAGGACATTGTTAGGGAGGATTCCCTGACTACGTTAGGGTAGTCAGACTTTTGACTTAAAGATTGAAGAAACGCTATTTTTAGCTTGTTTTTCTTGTCTTGACTATCTTAATATCTGTTGGGTAGTTTATCTCTGAAAGAGAATTATACGAATGTGTGATACGATATTATAGATCTGTGAACGATTGCCTGATATTACGTATAATACGACTCTGCCATTGTTCAAATGCTATAAATCATATATCAAACAAAATTGTCTTTTTTGTTACATAATATAAGAGCATGAAAAAAACACAATACTCGATGTGTGCCTTATTCGATGTCTTAAAAGTCGGCTATACTTATTATTAACATAAAATTTTTGCTCTTTTGAAGGGAAGGAACATCTCAGTGTCGATTAAATAGATACATTAAAACTTCAACCACTAATTTGCCATTTTTAGGGGTAGAATTTTGTCTTCAAATTTGTACGGGATATTGTATATTAATATACTATTTAATAAAAAGAATATTATCAAAATCAATTCACAATTAACGCAGATATTTCGTAACATAACTTTTTTTATTAATTTAAACAAAGTTAGCCTACTTGTATTAAAAAAAATAACAATTTATTAAAAATCTATGCTCAAACATTAAACCACAAATGGTTTCGCGGTTTGATGCTATGTATAGGAAATGGTCGATCCATCATCAGCGATAATAGTACTGGTGTACGAGATAACTTGAACATGATTTATATGAAAGTATAAAACTACTTACGTATTTTGTCGAACTGATCCTTCTTACTCTCTTTGTCGGCTTCTTCTGCGCTCGTCTGTACTTATTCTCCTCGATCACGGCCGCAGCATCTTTATCCTCTAGAATAAACCAATCGGTAACCGATCCCCTTCTTCCACTCCACCCACGACTTTCACCTTTTACACTCAACATTTTTGATAACTCCGCTTTAAAGTCATCACTTACTTTATCCACTTTAGGCACATGCACTAACTTGGGAGATGGAAGATTGGTTAACGATGAACTCTTTCTCTTGTCCTGGACACACAAATCTTTCTCCGACTTCGTGTAAGGTTCACAATCACTCGAATAATTCTCACTGAACATGTCTACCGTCTTATCGAATTCCTCCAGCAAATCCTGCATTGACTTCTCTTTCATAATGTTCACGGTAATTCCGCTCGAGGCTGAAGTGGCATTGGATATACTGGAGTTGTTGTTAGAAGACTCAGATGGAAACTCTCTGATACTTTTTAGAAACACGCTGTCATCATTGTCATAGTACACATTTGATAAATATTCGAGGCTTTCAGTGGAAGACCAGGGGTCAGCCATCGTGTCACTACTCCCGTAAGCGTAGGACTGGTTTTTTGTTATTGTATTCTTTCCCACTTTAACATCTGCTTGCTCTTCTATAGCTCGCGGCAGAAACTCGAAACTCTTACTTCTTGTATAAATTGGCTTCTGAAGCTTACTCTTCTTCTCCATCAGTTCTTTGTTTCTGAAGAACCAGAATCGTTTGCTTGATTTTAACTCCTGGTCATCGTCTTTCGATGGATGATTGATTTCTTTCAGCGTTTGCAACGGTACATCTTCTTCGATGCTTTTCCATTTAGGCTTTTCTTTATCCTTACCAAAGAAGCTCATTCGAGAGAATTTGTCGCGAAAACTGAACGTTTTTCTGAGTGGCGACACCCCTTCATCATCTGACGGAGTGTGTCTTTCCGATTTCGGTGAGTCTGGCACAACAGGTAAACAGGCAGATAAGAGGCCAGATGGTTTCGCAACCACTACATCAGTCGAATGTCCCCGAACTGGGACAAGAGGCTGCGGCTTAAGTTTGTCGGGTAAGTCGCCAAGTAGACCGCGCTCGATCAGCTGCAAGCTCTCCGCGTTGAGTTTTCTTAGGACTTCGGGTCTTTTAACAATGAACTTCCTATCACCGTCCATGGCGGGTTACGTCGACGTCGGCCCGCGGTGAGTTTTCGACTGCGCACTATCGCGGGCCACGGTATCAGTCTGATAAGAGATGATAACGATTTCTTGCGCCATCGCTATGTTTTCGAACGCTACATTTACCAACATTCGATTTTCAAATTTACTTTTTTTTAAAGTAAAGCGACAAACGAAGTTACAGCCCATGGACACCTGCAGCCAACTTCAAACAAAAAACTCTATAGGTGCCTTGTCACCCCTGAGGACTAAGATGGAAAGCCTCCCAGCCTGTAATTATACTGGGCGCTCTAGATCCTAGACCGAAACACATGTATGCAAGCGTAGCTCTTTGGAGGAAATAGATAAGAGGGAAAGAGAAATAGGGAGTCCATCTGGGTTTTCATTGTCATTGATTCGCAAACTCTAGAGTAACAATACCCCCAGTATTGGTTACTCCTCGTTTGTGTTGGAAAATCACAAACGAAGCAGAAATAGGTAAAAGGAAAAGAGAAATAGGGAGAGAAATATGGAGGGGAAGTGGGTGGTACCCAGATTGACTCTCTATACCTATATAAATAAAAATTAAGTGTCTGTCTGTAATATCAGAAGGTCTGCCATTTATTGCGTTGACGGGGTTATTTGTATTTCATTGAGGCATGTACAACTATTTTTTTAAATATCTGTACGTCGTCAAAGGCATAACCAATCATTATAAAACTTGACGAACAGATAGTGAACAATGCCAGGAGTGATTTAATCTGAAAAATTGTAGTTTTTTTTTTTAAAGAAATGGAAAAATAGTTTTTGTTGCTTACGTAACACTAAACATTTAAATATAACTACTTTTTACGGATTTTATCGGAAGCAGGAGTGTACAAGCTTAATTATGACTGTGGTCCCTCTAACATAGGAAAAACAAAAAAAATCCGTAAAAACCCGCGTTAAAGAACACATAGCTGGTGTGAACAATCGACGTTCTGGGAATTCTGCAGTTTGTGAACACGTACAGGATTGCCTCCGTCAATACATCAGATTTGATAGACCACAAATCCTCAATAAGTAACACCGATTCCTTCCAAGGATGATTCGCGGGGCTATTGAAATCAAAAACATCCTAATATAAATAGAGAAGATGTCTGGGTGCTACTATCTGCTTGGGATCCTATAAATAATAAAATAAAATCCCAACCCAAGCACACAACTGCAAGACTTCAAGATACTATAAGTTCATACTGCGTAGATCGAAACACAATATTAATATCAATCTGGAGGTAGCCGTGGTTATCTATGACAATGAGACATCGAACACCTCAGTGCCCCCCTGATCATGGGTGTTGTACAGTGCTCGAAACCTCGGGAATTTAAAATAAGTTAATATACGCGGTAAAATCCGTAAAAAAGTATTTACGTGGTAGAGCAATACTGCAGCTATACGGTAGAGCCATACTGCAGCTATACGGTAGAGCCATACTGCAGCTATACGGTAGAGCCATACTGCAGCTATACGGTAGAGCCATACTGCAGCTATACGGTAGAGCCATACTGCAGCTATACGGTACAGCCATACTGGAGCTATACGGTAGAGCCATACTGTAGCTATACGGTAGAGCCATACTGTAGCTATACGGTAGAGCCATACTGCAGCTATACGGTAGAGCCATACTGCAGTTATACGGTAGAGCCATACTGCAGCTATACGGTAGAGCCATACTGCAGCTATACGGTAGAGCCATACTGCAGTTATACGGTAGAGCCATACTGCAGCTATACGGTAGAGCCATACTGCAGCTATACGGTGGAGCCATACTGCAGCTATACGGTAGAGCCATACTGTAGCTATACGGTAGAGCCATACTGTAGCTATACGGTAGAGCCATACTGCAGCTATACGGTAGAGCCATACTGCAGTTATACGGTAGAGCCATACTGCAGCTATACGGTAGAGCCATACTGTAGCTATACGGTAGAGCCATACTGTAGCTATACGGTAGAGCCATACTGCAGCTATACGGTAGAGCCATACTGCAGCTATACGGTGGAGCCATACTGCAGCTATACGGTGGAGCCATACTGCAGCTATACGGTAGAGCCATACTGCAGCTATACGGTGGAGCCATACTGCAGCTATACGGTGGAGCCATACTGTAGCTATACGCTAGAGCCATACTGCAGCTATACGGTGGAGCCATACTGCAGCTATACGCTAGAGCCATACTGCAGCTATACGGTGGAGCCATACTGCAGCTATACGCTAGAGCCATACTGCAGCTATACGGTGGAGCCATACTGCAGCTATACGCTAGAGCCATACTGCAGCTATACGGTAGAGCCATACTGCAGCTATACGGTAGAGCCATACTGCAGCTATACGCTACAGCCATACTGCAGCTATACGGTGGAGCCATACTGCAGCTATACGCTAGAGCCATACTGCAGCTATACGGTGGAGCCATACTGCAGCTATACGCTAGAGCCATACTGCAGCTATACGGTGGAGCCATACTGTAGCTATACGCTAGAGCCATACTGCAGCTATACGGTGGAGCCATACTGCAGCTATACGGTAGAGCCATACTGCAGCTATACGGTAGAGCCATACTGCAGCTATACGCTAGAGCCATACTGCAGCTATACGCTAGAGCCATACTGCAGCTATACGGTAGAGCCATACTGCAGCTATACGGTAGAGCCATACTGCAGCTATACGGTGGAGCCATACTGCAGCTATACGGTAGAGCCATACTGCAGCTATACGCTAGAGCCATACTGCAGCTATACGGTGGAGCCATACTGCAGCTATACGCTAGAGCCATACTGCAGCTATACGGTAGAGCCATACTGCAGCTATACGCTAGAGCCATACTGCAGCTATACGGTAGAGCCATACTGCAGCTATACGCTAGAGCCATACTGCAGCTATACGGTAGAGCCATACTGCAGCTATACGGTAGAGCCATACTGCAGCTATACGCTAGAGCCATACTGCAGCTATACGGTAGAGCCATACTGCAGCTATACGGTAGAGCCATACTGCAACTATACGGTAGAGCCATACTGCAGCTATACGGTAGAGCCATACTGCAGCTATACGCTAGAGCCATACTGCAGCTATACGGTAGAGCCATACTGCAGCTATACGCTAGAGCCATACTGCAGCTATACGGTAGAGCCATACTGCAGCTATACGCTAGAGCCATACTGCAGCTATACGCTAGAGCCATACTGCAGCTATACGGTAGAGCCATACTGCAGCTATACGGTAGAGCCATACTGCAGCTATACGGTAGAGCCATACTGCAGCTATACGGTAGAGCCATACTGCAACTATACGGTAGAGCCATACTGCAGCTATACGGTAGAGCCATACTGCAGCTATACGCTAGAGCCATACTGCAGCTATACGGTAGAGCCATACTGCAGCTATACGGTAGAGCCATACTGCAACTATACGGTAGAGCCATACTGTAGCTATACGGTAGAGCCATACTGCAGCTATACGGTAGAGCCATACTGCAGCTATACGGTAGAGCCATACTGCAGCTATACGCTAGAGCCATACTGCAGCTATACGCTGGAGCCATACTGCAGTTATACGCTAGAGCCATACTGCAGCTATACGCTAGAGCCATACTGCAGCTATACGGTAGAGCCATACTGCAGCTATACGCTAGAGCCATACTGCAGCTATACGCTAGAGCCATACTGCAGCTATACGCTAGAGCCATACTGCAGCTATACGCTAGAGCCATACTGTAGCTATACGGTAGAGCCATACTGCAGCTATACGCTAGAGCCATACTGCAGCTATACGCTAGAGCCATACTGCAGCTATACGGTAGAGCCATACTGCAGCTATACGCTAGAGCCATACTGCAGCTATACGGTAGAGCCATACTGCAGCTATACGCTAGAGCCATACTGCAGCTATACGCTAGAGCCATACTGCAGCTATACGGTAGAGCCATACTGCAGCTATACGGTAGAGCCATACTGCAGCTATACGGTAGAGCCATACTGCAGCTATACGCTAGAGCCATACTGCAGCTATACGGTAGAGACATACTGCAGCTATACGGTAGAGCCATACTGCAGCTATACGGTAGAGCCATACTGCAGCTATACGGTAGAGCCATACTGCAGCTATACGCTAGAGCCATACTGCAGCTATACGGTGGAGCCATACTGCAGCTATACGGTAGAGCCATACTGCAGCTATACGGTAGAGCCATACTGCAGCTATACGGTAGAGCCATACTGCAGCTATACGGTAGAGCCATACTGCAGCTATACGGTAGAGCCATACTGCAGCTATACGGTAGAGCCATACTGCAACTATACGGTAGAGCCATACTGTAGCTATACGGTAGAGCCATACTGCAGCTATACGCTAGAGCCATACTGCAGCTATACGGTAGAGCCATACTGCAGCTATACGGTAGAGCCATACTGCAGCTATACGGTAGAGCCATACTGCAGCTATACGGTAGAGCCATACTGCAGCTATACGGTAGAGCCATACTGCAGCTATACGGTAGAGCCATACTGCAGCTATACGCTAGAGCCATACTGCAGCTATACGGTAGAGCCATACTGCAGCTATACGCTAGAGCCATACTGCAACTATACGGTAGAGCCATACTGCAGCTATACGGTAGAGTCATACTGCAGCTATACGCTAGAGCCATACTGCAGCTATACGGTAGAGCCATACTGCAGCTATACGCTAGAGCCATACTGCAACTATACGGTAGAGCCATACTGTAGCTATACGGTAGAGTCATACTGCAGCTATACGGTAGAGCCATACTGCAGCTATACGGTAGAGCCATACTGCAGCTATACGCTAGAGCCATACTGCAGCTATACGGTACCATCTGCAGCTATACGGTAGAGCCATACTGCAGCTATACGCTAGAGCCATACTGCAGCTAACGGTAGAGCCATACTGCAGCTATACGCTAGAGCCATACTGCAGCTATACGGTAGAGCCATACTGCAGCTATACGGTAGAGCCATACTGCAGCTATACGGTAGAGCCATACTGCAGCTATACGGTAGAGCCATACTGCAGCTATACGGTGGAGCCATACTGCAGCTATACGGTAGAGCCATACTGCAGCTATACGGTAGAGCCATACTGCAGCTATACGGTAGAGCCATACTGCAGCTATACGGTAGAGCCATACTGCAGCTATACGGTAGAGCCATACTGCAGCTATACGGTAGAGCCATACTGCAGCTATACGGTAGAGCCATACTGCAGCTATACGGTAGAGCCATACTGCAGCTATACGGTACAGCCATACTGCAGCTATGCGGTAGAGCCATACTGCAGCTATACTGAGCCATCTGCAGCGTGATACTGCAGCTATACGGTAGAGCCATACTGCAGCTATACGGTAGAGCCATACTGCATACGGTAAGCCATCTCAGCTATACGCTAGATGCTGCAGCTATACGGTAGAGCCATACTGCAACTATACGGTAGAGCCATACTGCAGCTATACGGTAGAGCCATACCGCAGCTATACGCTAGAGCCATACTGCAGCTATACGGTAGAGCCATACCGCAGCTATACGGTAGAGCCATACTGCAACTATAGGGTAGAGCCATACTGCAGATATACGCTAGAGCCATACTGCAGCTATACGGTAGAGTCATACTGCAACTATAGGGTAGAGTCATACTGTAGCTATATGGTAGAGCCATACTGCAGCTATACGGTAGAGCCATACTGCAGCTATATGGTAGAGCCATACTGCAGCTATACGGTAGAGCCATACTGGAGCTATACGGTAGAGCCATACTGCAGCTATACGGTAGAGCCATACTGCAGCTATACGCTAGAGCCATACTGCAGCTATACGGTGGAGCCATACTGCAGCTATACGCTAGAGCCATACTGCAGCTATACGGTAGAGCCATACTGCAGCTATACGCTAGAGCCATACTGCAGCTATACGGTAGAGCCATACTGCAGCTATACGCTAGAGCCATACTGTAGCTATACGCTAGAGCCATACTGCAGCTATACGGTAGAGCCATACTGCAGCTATACGCTAGAGCCATACTGCAGCTATACGGTAGAGCCATACTGTAGCTATACGGTAGAGCCATACTGCAGCTATACGGTAGAGCCATACTGCAGCTATACGGTAGAGCCATACTGCAGCTATACGGTAGAGCCATACTGCAGCTATACGGTAGAGCCATACTGCAGCTATACGGTACAGCCATACTGCAGCTATACGGGTATTAGTATTATACTGACTAGAATAACACGAAAAGGTCGGCTCGAACGGGAAAGGACCACGCTCTCACAGAATACCAGCGTAAAAATAGCAGCTCAATGTGTTTTGTATGATGAGTGTAGAGACCGGCGACCCTTTTTTGCTGGAAAGGAGGCATTCCATCTTATACCACTATTACACTACCCTGAATCAGGCTCCCTACGCCCTGATTCAGGGTGGTATAATAAGAGAAAGGGAGTAAGGGTCCCTAATTAGAACGTCAAAGTGGACCCAGTCTGCAGTGCCCTTCCACCGTGCAGTGTAATAACACTAAGGGACTCAGGGCACTTATTCGATCGATTTATCTGTCAAACATCAATATATCGTTCACAAATATGGTTATTCATGAGCGATGTTTTATGTTTACGATATAATACGATGTTTTGGCTTGCCCCCAAAGGTTACTTAATAACCACCTATTCGAAGGTATATACCGTATGTTAAAAGTTGCAAACGATGATTATCACGAATTTTATGTTACCGAAAAATGAATATTCGAAACAAAATATGAAAAAGTTAGATAACGTCTAAATAATCTGTGCGTCTAAATTTCTAAAGTTAGAAGGTTTACGAGTATTTATCAGAAATAACTCAATCCCGAACATTTTTATTACAAATCAACGAACAGGCGAATGGTCTTTCAGCCGAAAATAATACTTGAAACTACAGAAGTGCAATTGTTTTCAATGGGTAATTCCAATTTCGATGTAAAGTTGTGGTTATTTTTATTGTGATAATTAATTTAGATAAGGTTTTATTAAGTTAAATATTGAAAATAGATTAAAAGTGTTTGATTCATTTTCTTATTAATAATTATATTGTTTGAGCTTTAACTTAATCAATAGCTTAAGTAAAGTCTTATAAGGTTGTTGCCGACGCGCCTATTAGAATATTTCAGTTTATTAAGTCAACCGATGACGAATAACTTCTCAAAGGCATATTGTCCAATAGCAAGGTTCTGATAAGAAAATGCTTAGTTAAATCTTAAAGAATATCGAATTAATGATATGAAGGTCTAGGGTTTAGTAGTAGTAAGGTTTAAGTAATATCTCTTAATGAATTCATATAGGGAATTTTAAGATATAAATTATGCTACCGGATTTGTTCCCCGGTTGAAATCATCTTTCCAATGATGTAAATTCAAAGGAATATTAAAGTGAAGTTAGAGATCGGATTTGTTCCCCGGTCGAGATGATCACTCTGTGCATAAATAGAATTAACGGAAATTAATCGCATAAGTATTGTCTTATATAAGTTTGATATGTTTTGTACGAAAACAAATGCCTATTTGCCATGATTGATTTATGAGAACATTCACTTATATTGTTATCTGATAAGAAACATGATAACTGATAAGAATCTGATTTGAAATAGTTTCCTACAGTTTGAAAATTGTGTGGAAGCATTTATGCACCCAATATTGTTGAAATTGGTGTATATCAGACTTTCATTTTTTCTGATAGCCGAGAGCCGTGCAAAAGTTAGTTGTTCAAATAGTGTGAGTTCATAGACGCACGCTAGCCACGTACTTAGGAGGCCAAATATGTAAAAATTTAAATATTTGTAATTTCAGCAATTTATGTAAAAATGACTTGTAAAACATTTCAGGTTGATTGTACGTGCTAAAAAGGTGAATTCTGTGTTATTTTTATGTGAAAATTCCTGTGTATAAGTGAAATAATGATAGTTTTGTATAAGAAATTTAAAAGCGTTTTAATAGTGAAATAAATAGAGAAAATGTAAATTAAACTATTGTATTAGTTAACATATGTATTATTTCAAGTGGAAAACATTGTTTTAACTTTCTATGTTAAATATTTAAGAAATTTCGAGTTTGAACTTGTGAGTAAAATAGGCATATTTGGTTAAATAAATAATAGGTTTTTCGTGATATAAAAATGTAATGTATATCGTAGTGTAGATATTGTTTTGTGCTATCTACTTACAGGTAAATTATGTTGATGTATGACTTATGCAAATAAAGTAATTAAGTAAAACGTGAGAGAGTAATAGAACAAATTCATGTAATTGAGTTGCGCAAGCGCGCGAATGGCGCGGCTCACTTTCGCGTATAGCTCTGGGGTAGCTTAGTAAATGAGTTTTATTGCAATTCGTTCGGGGAAGTTCGGAGAAACTTCGGGAAAAGTGCAAGACCAGCAGTCAATAAGAAGAAAGAAAAAGTGTAGGGAAGTGATAGGGAAAAGTAATTACTCTCTCACGGAACGGTTTGAAGATAATTGCTGTTTTATTCCCAAGAAATTCATCCCTCAAAATTATACAGTCCACATCGAAGAATTAAGGCGTTGGGACCGGGACGACTTCGGAAGACCCGTAATCCCCGTCTGAACCTACTCGCTGAAAAGGAAGAGGTTATCGCCCTTGTGTGTTACTCCGTTGCGGAGATCACATACGTTGTTCCCGAACCCAACGTAGGCGTTATAGGAGGCCGGATCGAGAGAAGCCTCGATTCCCCCTTCTGTTTCTTAGTTTAACGTTTGTCTGGTTCCTTTTCAAGTGGTCCTTCGAAGCAGGATCAAGGAACCAGCTGTGGACTGCTGGTTATGGAAAAAGAAGACCTTCGGAGCCGAGTGAAGATCAGCAACCGAAGGGAGCCAGAGGTTTGAGCTGAATCAACAAAGGCCAGAAGACCAGGTCAGCGCAGTAGGACTGGACCTGGAACTACCGGAAGAAAGAAAACCGGGATTGCGGCTTAGGGCGTGTGCTCGCATGGGGCACGTATCGCAGCCAGACGCAGGTGCCTTATCGCTCATCGTGGCCAAGCAGGGCTTGGCATTTTTCCTGTCGGGCAAGCGTGCTCGGCATTTCCTGTCGGACGACCGTGTCCGGCATTTCCTGTCGGGTCATCAGAGGGTGCAAGAAGAAGAAGCATCCACCGCTGCTGCTGCCAGGCGAGGGTGCTCGTGGGCACCTGACTGCATCGCGGCCGGAAGAGGGCGCCTGGACGAGGCGTCACCGGCGACTGGGCGACGAAGCGCAGCATACATCCCGACCACCTAACGGTGCCAAACGGTCGGACTCTGGCACAACACCTTCGGGTGGAGCAGTTCTCTCGAGCGAGACTGCGCTTGCACTACCGCTCGACTGTTTCGTCATATTCCTTGGCGGGACAGTTCCTAAACCTTTCCTCCATTCCATTCCTGCACGACTCCATCCCTGGACGGCTCACCTCGGTAGGCCCGTTCAGGATTGATAGGGCTGATAGGGCTGTTAGGGTGGTAGTAGGGTTGTAGGGTTGGGAGATAAGGGAGGGAGGGGTAGTGGTGTTAGGTTGGGGTGTAGAAGGGTTGTAGGTAAGGGGTTGTAGGTAGGGACAGTTAGGGACCGTAGGCCAACAATCACCTTCCTGCAAGATGAAGAAGGCACAAGACCAGACAGAGAGGAGCGAAGGGAGCAGGACAAGGACAGGGCTCTCAAGAAAAGCTAAAGAGGCGGAATCATCTGGAGCGACCACAGCTACTGCGTCAAATGGGGCAACTCCTTCAAGTGGAGCCACCACCGACACGTCCACATGCACGTGGGACTCAGGGACGTCCATGGCAACGACAAGCAACAGGACGGACACCAGTGGTACGCAGGCCAGCACCGCACAACAATCCGTTATATCCAGGAGTGAAACGGTGGTCGAAAAAGTAGGTCAAAGGACCGAAGAAGCGGCATCGTCAAGGACAGTAATTGGGCACACTAGTGACAAAGGGTCACAGAGAGGTAGTAGGTCATCGCGATCGGCGAGGCTGAAAGCCGAATTAGAGGCGCGGGTTAAATTCGAACGCTCAGACCTCGAACGAGCACAGGCAGCTGCTGCCTTAGCCAAGTCTCAATTGGAGTTGGCACGACTCAACCGAGAAGAGGAGATCGACTCGAGTGAGGATAATGAAGAGCGGAATACTCAGGTGGAACCTTTCGTAAGGAGTTGGGTTCAGCAGACCATAATGAGCGCGCCGGTTAGTGTGACGCAACCCAATATTACTGATAAGGAAGCGTGTAATGGATCACGCCGCAAAGGGGCGGAGATCGAGCGCAACCAAGGAAATGCACAGAAAACACACGCGAGTGAGGTGTCAGAATTGACCGAAGCGATTGTGAGTGCAATAAAGATAGCGGGAAAAGATAAGTCTTCCCAGCTTCATTTCCTCCAGGAATTACCGGTGTTCGATGGAGACCCGGGTGAATGGATAATTTTCAAAACGGTGTTTGAAGACACGAGAAGCCAATTTTCAGGGGTGCAGAATGTCGCACGCCTTAGGAGGGCATTAAAGGGCACCGCTAAGGAGGCGGTTAAGTCATTGTTATTTACTTTGTGTGAACCTGAAGAAATAATGAACGCTCTCGAGAGAAGATTCGGTAGGGTTGAGATGCTCATTCTAGCCGAAATCAAGAATGTAAAGCGTATGCCAAGATTGGCAGAAGATTGCCGGAATATAGGATCTTTTGCAAGTCGTATTACGAACGTGGTTGCCACGATACAAGCGTTGAATCAACCACAGTATTTATACTCACCGGAGTTAGTGAGCCGCATAGTGGAGAAACTCGGAACTATGATTAAATTTAAATGGTTTGAATATCGAGCTCAGTATCCTTTGGAGCCAGAGTTACAGAAGATGGCCAAGTTTTTAAATTTATTGAGTGAACAATTTGGAACGTCCTTAAGCAATGAAAATGCGCCTGAAAAACGGAAGCGTCCTGAATTCAGGAAGCAAACTGTACACAACGCAAAGGGGTCTGTACGCAATCGTGCCAAGAGCGAGCGCTATATGCGCCGAAGTAATACGAGCGAACGTCTAGAACGCCGAAATAATAAAGGGCACAACCGACAAGTGGTTATGACAACCCAGGACAAGCCTGTAAGTCGGTTAACACATAAGTGTGTTACATGCAACAAGGAGCACTCTATAGTGAGTTGTTACAAGTTTAAGGACATGAATATTCGCGAGAAATGGGACGCAGTCAAAAAAGCGAAAGTATGTTTCCAATGTTTATCACCTAACCATAGGAGGTTAGAGTGCAAAGCGAAAAAATGTGGTGTAGATGGATGTAGAATGTCACATCATCGGATGCTACACCGATACCCCAATGAAAATACCTCGCCGCAAGGGGATGAGTGGGGTAAAGAGGCTCAAATTACAACTGTTAGTACAGTGAATGTACTGGCATGTGCATACTTAAAGATTATACCGGTCGAGTTGAATGGACCTAGAGGAAAGGTCAAGACAACAGCTCTTCTGGATGAGGGTTCAACCATGACACTCATAGAGGAGTGGATGGCTCAGAAGTTAGCGCCTCGCGGACGTAAAGAAGAATTACGTATTGAAGCCGTGGGAGGTAAGTGAATTAACGACGACAGTTCGTATCGCTTAAACGTTAAGATAAAAGGCATTTACTCGAATGACTTAGAAGAGATAAGTGTACAAACAATTAAGTCACTTAACCTTTCTCCGCAGTCAGTGAGTCGAGAATTATTGCAACGGTGTTCTCATTTGACACCGATTAAGGACGAGTTGATGTATGAGAGGTCCAGACCTACCATACTAATTGGCCAGGACAATTGGCATCTCATAGTTACTCGTGAATTAATTTCAGGAGGTAAGAACCTACCTGTAGCATCGCTCACCAAACTTGGATGGGTTTTACATGGTCACATATCGGGTGGTATTAAACCAATCAAGATTGTTAACCACATTTCGACCAAGAAGGAGGAAGATATGGATAAGTTAATCAAGGATTATTTTAGTTTGGAATCTCTGGGAGTGTCCGCGAGAAAGCCCGCGAACGACCCAGAAGAACGAGCTTTAAATATTTTGAGCTAAACGGTACGTCGTATACCTAATAATAGGTACGAGACTGCTTTGTTATGGCGCACAGACAATGAGTGCATGCCGTCGAATAGAGCGCAGGTTGAAAGTCGCCTGCTTAATATCGAAAAGAAGCTCGACAAAAATAGCTTAGAAACAGGTGAAGAAAAATCGCCAAAGGGCGTAAATGCGCTGAGAAAGCAAGAACCGTTAAGTCTACCCGACTACGGACGATTTAGCAGCTTTAGAGCAAGCGGCAGAAAAATTTAAGAGTTTAAGAAAGTCGGTTAAAGGACCCGACAGCGCAGCCGAAAAAGTCGGTTATGTGTTCCAACAAAGTTTTAGCAAAGTCGGTTAAAGGACCCGATGGCGCGTTGGACATAGCTCTCTTGAAAAAAGCGGAATTGTTAATTTGGAAGTTCGTTCAAGACGAGTGTTTTCATTCGGAAATAAAATGCTTGAAAGCAGGTAAAAGCGTTGAAAGAAGTTCACGCTTAAGTAAATTATCTATGGAAATAGGAGAAGATAACTTACTCCGTTTAAATGGACGTTTACCTTTTAAGTCTAATTTGACCGAGGAAAGTAGAAAACCTGTCGTATTAGACGGTAAACACGAAATCGTTAAAATGTTGATTAGAGAAGTTCATCATCATTTTGGACATGCCAATCACCAGACGGTGATGAATGAGGTGAACCAGAAATTTTATGTCTTGAACTTACGTAATGTAGTACGTAGTGTGTCACACCATTGTCAATGGTGCGGGAAATACAGGTCAAAGCCGCAGAACGTGCCGCAGGGAAATATTCCTCTGGATAGAATAGCTCATCATGAACCACCTTTTACATGCTCAGCTGTGGATTATTTCGGACCTATGAGTGTGACTATAGGAAGGCGACACGAAAAACGTTGGGGTGTTTTATTCACGTGTCTGACCACCAGAGCAGTACATCTGGAATTAGCAGCCTCATTGACACCAGCGTCAATGATAATGGCATTGAGGCGATTTATCGCCAGAAGAGGAAAATCAGCCGTTATATACAGTGATAACGGGACGAATTTCAAAGCTGCGAATAAAGAATTATTGAAAGCATACGAAGAATGCCATGAGGGCATGAAAAATGAGTCATTTAAGAAATATATTAAATGGAAATTTATACCTCCGAGAGCACCGCACATGGGTGGCGCCTGGGAAAGGTTAGTGAGATCGGTTAAAATTGCGTTGACCGCTACGCTCAAAGAAAGGAGCCCACGGGAGGAGGTTCTGCATACGCTGCTTTTAGAAGCAGAGCATTCGGTAAATTCCAGGCCTCTGGTAACATTCAGTATGGATAGTCCTGAAGAGGGTTTGACACCCAATCATTTTCTTCTGGGACGCTCATGTGGTGATCGACCACCTGGATTATTTTTAGAGCAACATCTGACGGGTCAACTCAATTGGAAAACTGCACAGAGGTTAGCCGACCATTTTTGGACAAGATGGTTGAAAGAATACATGCCTACTTTAATACCTCGAACAGGTAATAACGGAAAGTTCATGGAACCTAAAGAAGGTGATATTGTTTTGATAATAGATCATTCGTTGCCACGAAATACGTGGCCGAAAGGCAAAATTAGTAGAACGCTACCGGGACCAGACGGTCACACCAGAGTGGTTGACGTCATTACTAGCACAGGTATCTTGAGGAGACCTACATCCAGAATAATAGTCCTGGTACCCGCGACGCCTCCCAAATAATGGTGCTTACGCACGGAGGGGAGATTGTTGGCGACGCGCCTATTAGAATATTTCAGTTTATTAAGTCAACCGATGACGAATAACTTCTCAAAGGCATATTGTCCAATAGCAAGGTTCTAATAAGAAAATGCTTAGTTAAATCTTAAAGAATATCGAATTAATGATATGAAGGTCTAGGGTTCGACTCCCAGGTCGGACTAGTTTATTGTTTTCTTAAGGCTACAGTCTTTTAAAGTTGACTCACATCGAATCATTAGCGCCACTTTGATTTCTTTTTTTACAGCAAATTATTGTTTCAGAGTAAAATATTTTGATAACACATAAATACCCAGATTATAAGTAATGGCAAAATTTTTTTTTTTGGTTCATCTATGTGGTCTATGTTAGATAAATCAAACGGTAAATAGAGCTCTCTCGCACCCAACGCAATTTCGAGCTTTGTTCGTGTACCACTATAAGGCAATCGATAATAAAAAAGGCGAAATCTATTCAGCGCGTTAATAGCTAAACATCTTCATCTCCAAAATGCGCTGTTTCTTTTTTTCTAAATATCTTTCATTGTCTTAAATAAGAGGTCTCAATTTCGTTAAATTTCGCTGTTTTCGCCTCATAAAAAACTATTTGTTTCATAGCAATAGCTGAAAATATTTATGCTATAATTATTTTTTTCTCAAGGGCAGGTGTTTAATTAGACAAATATTAAAAAATAATAATTTAAACCACTTTATTTCAAAATTAATAATTATTTCGATCGACCTATAAAATATTGACTTTATAAACAATAATTGCGGGCAATATTCCTTAGTAGCCGCTGAGCGGCTGTAGCGTTCAGACGTCTTGTCTGTGCCAAATTTTTGCACTTCCTCTCGCTCTAACATTCCTCTTTCTCTCTCTTTCCCTAATCTTGGTTGCGCATTGTTACGAATTGAAAGTTGCTCTACTTTATTATTTTTTGCATATAATTCTTTAAGGGTTTATAAATCATTTTGTATTTGTTTTATAACTTTTAATTTCGATATGGACCATAAACGTAAAAAATATGCTTGTACCAGAAAACGAAAATTGAAATCAAACGTTGAAGCAATGAACAGAAATAGAATTCAAAGGTAAGTTTTTTTTGTGTTTCATAGTAAAATAGTTAACAACGTGCATATGTGTGAGCACTTGGTTAAATATTAGGTATATAATTAGGTAGGTACTTTTAAGAATAGTTTATAAATGAGTTGCATATTTGTAATGCATATAGGTAAATGCTATACAAAGTTACATTATACTTTAATGAGAAACTATAAATATGTGTGATAGTGGACTGTTTGTACTTATATAGAAATTATTTTGAGTTTTTTTTTAATCTATTTTAGTATTTAGAACTACTTGACGTACTTGACGGATTTTCGATAGTGTCATCGACTTATTACGAAACCCTCAGTGCACGACTCATTCTAGCACTTGCCAGATTCATTTGAATAATCAATAATACGAGTACATGTTATACAGGTTCTAGATGATTATCTTTTAGAAACCTTTTCAACAAAACAACAAAAATTATACAAACTTAAAATATTTTTTTTTGTGTAACGAATTTTGTAATAAAAGCATGGAACAAAAATAGATACGAGGTAGAAAATCTGTATGTGAAAATTTGTTAGCTAATTATCAATAATCCTGTATATTAGATAAATTGATACTGGAAAATCTTAGTAGAGCAACTTTCCACGCTACGGCCAGAAAGATAACTGCGGTGGCGGTACATGAAGTGGCGGGGCAGGGAGGGTGTAGATGTGTCACCAGAACGCAATTTTTCTGTTTTGCTCTGAAAGACTGGGCTCTTAAGTAATATCTCTTAATGAATTCATATAGGGAATTTTAAGATATAAATTATGCTACCGGATTTGTTCCCCGGTTGAAATCATCTTTCCAATGATGTAAATTCAAAGGAATATTAAAGTGAAGTTAGAGATCGGATTTGTTCCCCGGTCGAGATGATCACTCTGTGCATAAATAGAATTAACGGAAATTAATCGCATAAGTATTGTCTTATATAAGTTTGATATGTTTTGTACGAAAACAAATGCATATTTGCCATGATTGATTTATGAGAACATTCACTTATATTGTTATCTGATAAGAAACATGATAACTGATAAGAATCTGATTAGAAATAGTTTCCTACAGTTTGAAAATTGTGTGGAAGCATTTATTCACCCAATATTGTTGAAATTGGTGTATATCAGACTTTCATTTTTTCTGATAGCCGAGAGCCGTGCAAAAGTTAGTTGTTCAAATAGTGTGAGTTCATAGACGCACGCTAGCCACGTACTTAGGAGGCCAAATATGTAAAAATTTAAATATTTGTAATTTCAGCAATTTATGTAAAAATGACTTGTAAAACATTTCAGGTTGATTGTACGTGCTAAAAAAGGTGAATTCTGTGTTATTTTTATGTGAAAATTCCTGTGTATAAGTGAAATAATGATAGTTTTGTATAAGAAATTTAAAAGCGTTTTAATAGTGAAATAAATAGAGAAAATGTAAATTAAACTATTGTATTAGTTAACATATGTATTATTTCAAGTGGAAAACATTGTTTTAACTTTCTATGTTAAATATTTAAGAAATTTCGAGTTTGAACTTGTGAGTAAAATAGGCATATTTGGTTAAATAAATAATAGGTTTTTCGTGATATAAAAATGTAATGTATATCGTAGTGTAGATATTGTTTTGTGCTATCTATACAGGTAAATTATGTTGATGTATGACTTATGCAAATAAAGTAATTAAGTAAAACGTGAGAGAGTAATAGAACAAATTCATGTAATTGAGTTGCGCAAGCGCGCGAATGGCGCGGCTCACTTTCGCGTATAGCTCTGGGGTAGCTTAGTAAATGAGTTTTATTGCAATTCGTTCGGGGAAGTTCGGAGAAACTTCGGGAAAAGTGCAAGACCAGCAGTCAATAAGAAGAAAGAAAAAGTGTAGGGGAAGTGATAGGGAAAAGTAATTACTCTCTCACGGAACGGTTTGAAGATAATTGCTGTTTTATTCCCAAGAAATTCATCCCTCAAAATTATACAGTCCACATCGAAGAATTAAGGCGTTGGGACCGGGACGACTTCGGAAGACCCGTAATCCCCGTCTGAACCTACTCGCTGAAAAGGAAGAGGTTATCGCCCTTGTGTGTTACTCCGTTGCGGAGATCACATACGTTGTTCCCGAACCCAACGTAGGCGTTATAGGAGGCCGGATCGAGAGAAGCCTCGATTCCTCCCTTCTGTTTCAGAGCCCGAAAGTTTGTGCTCCTGGGTTCCTTTTCAAAGGTAATGGTAATTTTGTAATGGAAATTATTTTATCGGCTTACGGTACTGCGTATTTAGTTACAATCATTTTTCTGAAATATTGATTTTTATGGATGAACGGTTATCCACCTGTTTGTATTTCGGTATAGTTTAGTGATATAATATGAAACTATTATAAAAAATTCACGCACCACAACGTAAGAAATAAAACTAAAGCAGAAGACGAATTTCATATATGACATGCGGGATGGCATGAATGGGTTATTTCCCGGGCTTCATAGCCTAGATAAGATCTATTTGCCTATCGTGGCAACTTCGGTATCCCGTGAGCGGTTATTTTCATAGGTTGGATCTACAATCACGCATGAGAGAAACCACTTACTAGGCACCAGGTTGTCAAAATAGTTACTTTAAAATTTAATTCGAAATAAATAAGCATAAAAGTAAAAAATATTTAATTAACTCTAGTTTTCTGATAATTATTCGATAAAATTAAATGTGTAAAAATAAATAGTGTAAAACTTCCTAAAATAACATAAATATATTGTTTGATTACTATACTTCTTTGTTTCTTTTCAGTTCAAAACGATTATTTATTCCATATATATGTATGTATATATTTAAATGGCGATAAAAACATCGAAAAAATCGAAATATCGTACATAAGCTTCGATGTTTTTAATGAGCGATGTTGCATCCTATAGATGTGCTTACTCGGAAAAATTACGACTCGAGCTAACTCGAGTTGAAATTCACGCAACTCGAACTAAACTCGAGTTACGCAACTAGAGTTAGCAGGACGAAACGAAAAAGTGCAATTCTAGGGACTGTAGTGTTTTTTTAGATCTCTAAACGCTAAAAAAACATTTTGTTGAATCTGGCAGAAAATATGATATTAGTTGGCAGCACAGTGTAATATAAACACTAGCCTATCTAGTCTATCGTTCGGGTATTCTCCGACTAAAATGTTGCTGATACGTTAATTGTTTTATTTCCCTTTTGCATTATGCTATCATGTAGCTGTATTGCTTTTCATTAGCTTTAATATCTAGGAAGAACTGGTTTCCCACTTTCGAGTTTCGTGTTAGTCTTTTAGCTCAGTTATAATTGTTTCGTGAAAATTTCAAATGGAAGTGCCACCGAGGAAGTAGTCTAATAGCCAGAAATACAGATCAGAGTGGGAGCAAATGGCGTGGAATCCAATAGGTCAAATATGAAGGTGATGGTGATGATATAGTGAAATTTTGAGCTCGTCTCCCGATATAAAAATGCTGCTAGGATGAATGCCTTTCGGGAATTAGTGGAGTTAGCCATCAGCGTGCTTTAACATTTTTAAACGGTGAAATATAGCGGATTTTCGATGTTATGAACATTGTCAAAAACAAGCTACGTAAGCGTATGTCAGCTGAAATAGTGAACCTAAATATAATGATACGTCATCAAAAAAAAAAAAATCTTTAACAAATCTGCCACACATAAAGACTTACCTACCTGAAAATATCTTCGACAAATTACTGAAACTGTGAAAAAAAGAACAGAAGCAGGTGTAGGGCTGGAGCTATCTGGAGGTGACGATGACCATGAGGATGTAGTGGAATTGTCTAATTTAGTAGATTTTAGTATCTAATATTACTTAAATAAATGAAAATGTCTCTAAATAATCGCATTATTTTATTTCCTTTTACATTTACGGGATACAATTTAGCGGAATTTGGTGGATTTTAGAAACCAAATGTTTTTAAACCAAATTGTTGATATACTAAAAGTGGGCCAAATTAAGAGTACCCTTAACCGACGAGCATGTATGCGTAGGTATATGGATGTGGAAGAGGCGAGAGAGGTATGTCAGGATCGTGCTAAATGGAGGTCTGTAGTCTCTGCCTACCCCTCTGGGTGACAGGCGTGAGTGTTTATGTATGTATAAATGTTTTTAAAATATAGCGCAATTTTGATAAGTGTTTAGTGCATCTTTTTTTTCTTCATACGGCAACACTAGAGTAAGGGCGTAAAATCAGGGTAGTGTAATAACTGATGTCCCTAATTTGGAGCCAAGCCCACCCTTCATTCAGAGTAATGTAATAGGGGCATTATCCTCACGGGTGACAACGCATCTGCATTTTGATTCGTAATCGATGATAGATGTAGATGTCTATGGGCCACAGCATTCACATACCATTTTTAAATGATTTATTGATTATATTAAATTTTTAAATAACGCCATATTATTAGATCTTACCTAGGCGCAGCCGGGAAGGGTCACTAGTATTAAATAAAATATTAAGCCACGCACGTAGTACTCTCACACCAGCATCGATTACAGCGCAACGCACGGACACTAACAAAAAAAGTTTCGTCAATAAAATCAAGTCAACCGCGGCTACTGGGAATATTGCTGTTTTGTTCCGAGCGAAACAACAAGCAAATAATCCAATTTTAATTAATTATTTATAAAATATATATTGCGTATTGTTTCAATATTTAGATTAGTATTGAATAAGTGGTAATGAAGCAGTAAATATAAATTTAAGCATTAGATAGATAGATATAAATCGTGTGCCTAATATCAATGTAAAGATGGTGTTTTGCTATAAAATTATCACGGAATCCCCGCGGAAGTCCAGCTCCTTATCACCTAGAAAGAAATCCTCATCTGATAAACTTAATTATAGTAAGTGGATTTTGATTGTCTAAACGGGATTTAAGTAAACTAGATCATAGATAAATATTTATAATATTTTTATTTGCAAATTGTTTATGATTATATTACCTCTGCATTAACCGTGGATTAAGAGTTTTGTCAAAGACCCTGCTCTAACTATGCGTGTGTCAGTTAGATATCTAAAAAATAAAAAAATAAAGTTTCCAAGCTCGCCTACTAAGCGTGACAAATATCCCTCCTATGATGTTATCTATGGGGGATGCCTATGTTCAGCAGTGGACTTTTGATAGGCTTTTACGCTAACGGTAATTACCGTTACCGAAATACCGGGAAAAAAGCGCCTGTGAAAAAAGTATTGGCAATTAGTACTAATGCAGTTTTCTTACTTAAATTATAAGGCGGTTACTAATGGTTATATTTTTTTAATTTCGATGATATTACTTCACTTCAGTGTAATATGAAATGGTGTAAAAATAAATATACCTCTATATATTTGTAAATTAAATAATTTTAATTGCCAAAGATATAA
Source organism: Parnassius apollo (assembly GCA_907164705.1). Classification (NCBI taxonomy): domain Eukaryota; kingdom Metazoa; phylum Arthropoda; class Insecta; order Lepidoptera; family Papilionidae; genus Parnassius; species Parnassius apollo. The sequence goes on along the minus strand of CAJQZP010001449.1, from coordinate 4,073,442 downwards.
AATTCAACAATGATGTGTTTGTTCGTACTGACTAGAGCTGAACCAGTTTACTTTATAATGAGGGCGACGACTTTTACTGTTTCGATGATATTACTTCACTTCAGTGTAATATGAAATGGTTTAAAAATAAATATACCTATATATATTTGTAAATTAATAATTTTAATTGCCGAAGATATAAAATTCAACAATGATGTGTTTGTTCATACTGACTAGAGCTGATCCAGTTTACTTTATAATGAGGGCGACGACTTTTACTGCCACCAGTAAAAAATTATATACACAAGGAACAAAAAAACATAACTAAATTGCAACTTTTCAACATCATCAGATGACACTGCGTGAGCATCTAGCGAATAGCGATATCTGGTGAGCGTAAAATTTTAGCCATCATAAGCACTACCTTCAGAATCATCATCCCATCCCATCCCATCAATCAGCTTGTAACACTAATGTAAACCTTACCATCAGGTGGAGTATGTGCTCGTTTGTCACCCTATCCTATAAAAGATGAATGAACTTCTTGCATTTCCCCCTAAGGTTTAGGTCTAAACCTATCCCAAATTTCAGTACAGTGTATTTTCGATAGTACTATCTAATGTGAACGTTGTTATAAAAAATCTTAATGTGTCCGATAGATGGCATTGTAACCATCTAATTTAAGACCTAGTTTTATAGTTTGTTCTAGAGACGAGGTAAGACAATAACAATTCTATTTTTTACGCGGATCTAAGCTAATTAATTTTTAAAATTTTTTATTTAATGGATACTCAAAAAGTAACGCCTAATTCTATTAATTAGACGTAAATTACACAGACCACCTACGGGCAGCTGTATCTAAGTTCGAGACGTCTGTTTTTTTATTTATAGAATAAGGGTGGCAAACGAGCACACAGTCCACCTGCTGGTAAGTGGATGCTGTGGCCTATAGACATCTATATCTATGCTCGATTAAGAATCAAAATGCAGATTAGTTATATAGAAGATAATATAGATCAGTAATACGTGGTAGAGCCATGCTGCAGTTATATTAGTAGTGTTGCGCGCCTAAGTTGACGTCATGTACCCGGCACTAGCGCCATCTAGTGTCGGGGACGAGAGCGAGGGGAGCTTTCCAGAAAATGACATCACTAATCTTTCAACCGACAGCGCCATCTAGTATCGAAACGAAGAACTAAGCTTCTAGAAGCCCGACACTCGAACTTTCGACGCCTTGTCGATTGGCGCGCGTATTTACTTGAATATTCTGGATGTTTCGGTGATAATGTGTTTTAAAGGCGCTGCAAGATGCGATCGGGGGAGTATTGAATTCGGCGAGACAAGCGAAGCTTCGGAGCGAAATAAAGTGAATCAGTGTGGTTAATTATTAGTGTTCTAAGTTTTAACTAAGTTGTATAGTGAATTAAAGAGTTAATTTTAGTAATTCAATGGGCAGTTTTTATTGTCACAAACCTCAAGCTCGTAACAGTAGTATAGTTGTAGCACGAATGGATCGGCTCGACCGGGCAGCAACCACTTACCATCAGGTGGACTGTGTGCTCGTTTGTCACCCTATCATATAAAAAAAAGATGCGTAGTCACCCCTGAGGTCTACGACGGAATGCCTCGTTTCCAGTTAAAAGGGTCTCCGATTCTCTACACTCACCATAACAAAACATAGCGGAATTAAGTTCTTATTTTACGCCTATATATATACCTATTCAGAGTAAGAGTGTAGTCCTTCCGTCCTTCCTCGGTCGAGCAGATCCATTCGTGCTACAACCATAATGTAGCTGTAGCAAAACTCTCCCACGTAAAACAGCACAATTGAGTTGTCTCTGGTTGAGATATTTGCCATAGTACCACGCTTTGAAAACGGGTTGGCAACCACAGTTTTTTTCTTTTTAGACGTTGTGAGGAAGACGCTGCTGCCAATATCCTGAAAAATAACATCCCAGGGCACTAAAATTGGCCTTTTCACTTTATATTAACAACTAGCTTTTTTTACCCACGTTTTCGCTCGCGTAGGACTGATTCAATTTAGGTACACCATTAATAATAATGCTCTCACATAATATCAGCGTAGAATAGCAGCTTAATACCGCTGTGTTTCGTAGGGCGAGTGTAAAGAACCGGAGACCTGTTGCCTATTTCTGTCTTCAAACAGTGGTGCGTGTACAACTGAATTCCGGTGTGAAGAATATAGAGAGTCGATAACCTGCATAATTACAGGGTGTGAGGCATTTCATCCTAGTCCTCAGACATGACGACATCTATGGCCTTCTTTGTGCGAAGTTAGGTACAGTTGCAGGGGTACACGAACTGCTGAAGCCACCATCTTACCATTAAATGGACTTTAACTTCATTTATCAGTGTAATTGAATAAAAAGGTACATTTTTATTATAGAATAAGGGTGACAAACGAGCACACAGTCCATATGATGGTAAGTGGATGCTGTGGCCCATAGACATCTACATTTATCCTCGATTAAGAATCAAAACGCAAATGCGTTGTCACCACTGAGGACTAAGATGGAATGCCTCGTTTTCAGTAAAAAAGGGTCTCCGGATCTCTACACTAACCATACGAAACACAGCAGTATTATTAAGCTGCTATTTTATGCTGGCATTCTTTGAGAGCGTGGTCCTTCCCCAGTCGAGCCGACCCATTCGTGCTACAACCATAATATAGCTGCAGCGTGGCTCTACCACGTAAAAAAAAATAAAACTAGTTTATAAAATATCGTGATATTTTGATTTTAGTTTCAAGTACAATATCAGAACTGATTGGTTCATTAGACTATGAAGGATGCAGTAACGACGTCATCGATTCGATACCAGAGCGAGACTGGCGCCTGTTGGTGGCTTTAGCACGAAAAAGGGAAGAAAATGAGGAAAGGGAAAGACTCGCGGATCAGTTCCGAAGGATGTGGTTAAAGGAAAAACAAGAAAGAGAAAAGGTTTGTAGTCTCCTTCAATTCTGCTATTTTTAATATAATATTTAATGAAAAGTAAAAACTGACTTCAAAAACTAGAAGAATAAAATAATTTCACATTCTGAATTCAATTCCATGACATTTTTCTTTATAGAATAAGGGTGACAAACCAGCACACAGTCCACGTGATGGTAAGTTAATACTATGGCCCATAGACATCATCATAGATCTACATCAGAATCAAAATGCAGATGCATTGACACCGCTGAGGACTAACATGGAATGCCTCGTCTCCGGTTCTCTACGCTGCAACTATATTATAGTTGTAGCACGATTGGCTCGGCTCTACCGGGGCAGGATCACGCTCTCACAGAGTACCAGCGTAAAATAGCAGCGTAATGCTGCTGTGTATCGTATGGTGAGTGTAGAGAACCGGAGATCCTTTTTATTGGAATCGAGGATAAATGTAGATGTCAATGGGCCACAGCATCCACTTAGCTTCAGGTGGACTGTGTGCTCGTTTGTCACCCAATATTTAAAAAAAAAGAGTAGGATTCATCCATTTATCTATTGCAGCCTATCAAAGTCCACTGCTGAGCCTACCATAGATTGCCTTGTAAGAGGATATTTGCCATAGCTGGCGTGGCCGGCCCTTTGGCAAGCGTAGTTTTTTATTTTCTATGTCGGAGTTGCCCATCCAGTTTGTTTCCTCTACCGCCGCTTATGACACCTACGGGACGATATGGAGTAGTAAATAATCTTAGACCGCCACTACACGGTGAAGTGTGGGATTAAATTTCGTTAATGCCAGCCTTTTTGAATTATATTTCAAGACGTGTAATAAGCTATTTGTAAAATTATCTAGATCGAAGCAGAAACCTCGGAGCAATTCAAACAGTACCTGCAAGACAAGCGAGCTCGGGAGCGTTCATGTTTCGAGTTCAAGCAGTTTCAAAATGCCCTGGAACAACATCTGAAGAAAAAAGAACTGATGGACTGCATCCAATATAAGGAAAGACGCTGTGCGGACTTACTGGCTTTACATGATGATAGAAAGGTAGTTTAGTAATCATCGCTTCTGGTTTCAAAACCGACATTGTTGGACTAGATTGAGATGAATGTTTAATCCCCTTTGTCCTTAGTTAAACTTATATTATTATTCACATAACTGCTCATGTGGTCCCGAGTTCAGATCCGGTCGATTCAAAATCAGTTATTGGGTTTTACTGTCAAGAAATAATCAGTAGCAGCCCCAAGTCATGAAGATAACGGTGTAACACCCGCGTGCCTCGTGAAGTCGTTGGTCCTGCACCTGATCTCTCTCCGAACGTGTCGGATTACGGTTTCATCGTACTACGAGAGTAAGGGAATAGCGAGAGAGCACCTGTGCTTGCGCATACACTCTGGCACTTTAATCTGTCCTGGAGATGGCTAGTCTCCGTTAAGACTTGCCGCCGTGATCGAAATTAGGTCTGGAGGGTATTACTATTATTGTATCATCAATCCATCTGCCTAGCGTGACGAAAACTTCCTCTCATGATATATGTGATGATATTCTTTATTATATTCAACTCCTGCAAACTTCTAGACATTTCGCTAATTTAAGAATCGTTTTCTATATAACTTAGGAAAAAAATGCGATTAATTAATTTTTTTATAGGATATGGTGAGAAACGAGTACACAGTCCACCTGATGGTAAGTGGTTGCTGTGGCCCATAGACATCTACATCTATCCTAGATTAAGAATCTAAATGCAGATGCGTTTTCAACCGTGAGGACTAAGATGGAATTCCTTTTACGCTTGTATTATGTATGGCTCTACCATGTATAAAATTTCATTTTCATTAATATAAATGTAGGTGACCGAAAAACGTGCTTTGTGGCATTCCTTGGAGGAGCCCTGTATACAGCAGTTCACTTGTGAAAGGCTGGTAAACTATGTACTCCGCCCAGAAGAAGTGAAATTTCTCACAGCTAAGCAACTCCTTCTATTCATTGAAGACATAGGGATTAGCAGTGGACTATAGCCATAGCAGCGATCACAATAGATCTTTTAGGTCCTGATTCTGGTCTCTTTACCTAAACCCTTATTTAGTTGTTCGCTTTTAATTTAAAAATGCCAATGGAGTCAAATAATTTATCGGCGTCTTTCTTTCCGACCGGATACAACCTGTGCGTCTTCAGAGCATGAACGAATAGGCTTTTAATATTTATTTCTTAATTTATTTATTTATAAGATACATGTCTACAAGCTAACAGATGATAGCATCCAACACACTTGCAACATTAGATACATTAAGTTAAAATTGTCTATTTTAAGTTGTAATTAATTTTACCAAATAAATCACATTAAATTTAAATTAAAATAAAAAAATAAGTTGAAATAATTGCAGAACAAATAAAATAATAAAAAATATAAAACGAAAATAATCAAATTAATAAAACGAAAATAGTCAAATTAATTAAACAAAAAAGACCAAAATAGTCAAACAAAATAGTATACATCATTAAAATATGTAGTAGTTATAATAATTAATGTCAAGAATAAAAATTTATAAAATGTCAATTACAATATTTCTTAATTTACTTATAAGTGTACTCAATCCATCAGCAAATAAGTCAAGATCATCGTACTGAGCAAGTATGTCGCCAATCATTCGTAATGCGCGGGTAGTAGGCGCGTGCTCGCCGCGACTGGTGCGCGCTAGCAAACGAGGCCGGCGGCGCGGTGCTAGTTGCGCTCTGACTCCTGTCGTATATTACGGGGAACTAAGATGCGTACACTCTCTAGTATTTGCGGACTATCGATCTTATGATGGAGTATAGAGAGATAATGTGTCAGCATTAGCATAACTCTCCTAAATTTTAAAGTTTGCTTGCTTGCATTACGAAAAATATGCTAAGACAGTGCGAATTACCAGCTAGCGCTTTATCACTTACCACCAGGTGGGTTTGTATTGTGTTTGTGGTCAAGCACTGGCTAAGTAAAAAAAAACTTAAAATTCACAATCTAATTCTCAACTGAACAATTATATCCAACTCTCTGCTCACATTCAAACTCTTCACTCATAATCTTTCCAACAGATGAATGAGCTAATAGCTAAAGCAATGGACGAAGAGTCTCGCGCTTACCTGGCGGCAGACCGTCGTACTAGACTAACCATGGCCGACGAGCGACGCCGTCGGATGCAACTAGTCTACGCTCAGAGAAAGGAAGAAGATGCAAGTAAACGAAGAAATGCTATACTCAGAGATGCTTCACAGGTACGAAAGTCCCATAAAATATATTTTTATTTAAAATAAAGGCTACGTTCACACTAGGATTTAATCGTGTATCGTCGGGGCAGTTTACTTACATAAACTACACAAGGATAAACCTCCAGACCCGGAACAATTATTTGTGGGACATACAAATACTTGTCTCGTGCCTCGTGCGTGATTCGAACACACGGCATTAAGCGCTGCAATTCATTGCTAAGCCACTACGACACGGAGCCGTCAAAAATTTAAGTAACATCTGACATACGTCCCTTTGCTGGGCACAGGCTTTCTTTCATTTCTGTTAGGAGTTTAAAGCAAGGGAGAGTCTACCTCGCTCCCTTTAACAAATTGGTGGAGGTACATGTCTTCAAAATATTTTTTACTGCTCCAGCAAAAAGGTTTTCTGACGATGTATTCCTTTACCATCGAGTCGTTGTTAATTCAGCACTAAAATCACAATAAACAAATTAATGTTTGTCATCCGTGGATCTATCTCGATTTTCTCGCGCTTGTGTGAAAAGATACAAAACAAGAAGCACACAGTCCATTTGAAAATTATGTTAAAAAAATCCTACAATAAAATAGATAAATATATATAGGACATTGATGTGAAATAATTACTCGTACCGATAAGTGAGGTGTAGAGCGCCCCCCCACTGGATAGAGCGACCAGGTCGGTAAGACATGCAGGAAGTCGATGAATGCAGGTGGCTCATGACCGTACTTTGAGGCGTTCCTTGGGGGAGGCCTACATTCAGTATAGGTCTAGTGAAGGTCTGTAATGATGACGCTGATGATAATGATGTGAAATAACTATTACTCTGCAATAACAAGTCAATATTTTATTGTTAAAATTTACATTTTAAAAATATACCTTAGATATTGTATTTATTTTATTAGAACTTATAATTCCAATAAAACAAATAAACACAGTCCACCTGATGGTAAGTAAATGTTGTATAATAATAACGTTGTCAGCCTTGAGGAATAAAATAGATTACTATGTTTCCACTTTAGTCCTCAGGAGGTTCGGATCTCTACACTCACCATACGAAACACAGCAGCATTAAACTGCTATATTACGCTGGTATTCTGTGAGAGCGTGGTCCTTCCCCGGTTGAGGCAACTCATTCATGCTACAACTATAATATATCTGCAGTTTGGCTCTACCACGTATACAGTTATATTTAGTTGTATTGAGTTTCTAGGTTCTGACGCTTCATTACTAATCTAGTGTATTTTCAGCGGGCCGCAATATCCAATGCTTTGAGCACGTGGGAATCAGCATTGCTGCGACAAGAGCTTGCAGCCGAGGACGCCACAAGACGTGCCCGCACGATGGCTCGCTTGGCCGTTCAAAACAGGCGTTCGTTTAGATTGTCACGTGACCGGGAAATTAGAATAAGGAAGGCGCGGCGATTGGCCGAGTTCACCGCTCGGTTAAGAGACGCAGTTAAAACTGGACAGTTGTAGAATATTACCATTACAATACGTGAAGTTTGCCGCGCTATAAAACCAAAACTAGGAGGAGGGCGGACAAATACTTAAAGTTGTATACAATAACTAATAAGTTAATAAAATTATCAAACAAGCCTTGGCAAGTATGAGGAACACTTCGAAACTTCAACTTAAGGTGATACCTCGAAAATTTGGTGGTTTTTCTATTTAACATATTTTTTTTAAGTTTTATAGATTACAAACCAAAATTATGGATATGATTTTTGATTATCTTGGATTGCATAAAAGGAAAACACGATATCACGTAATTTTCTCGATAGAAAAAAATTGCAAAGTAGGCTCTAATTATTTACATTTCTCGATGACACCACAATATTATTACGAATAATTTCATGGAATTATTTTTAAGGCATAGTAAATAATCATATCTGAGCTCTCATAAACCAGTTTTTTAATACATAACGAAATTTTGTTAAAATAAATGAAAATGTTGTTTGGCGCTTACTTAGTTTTTTTCCGAGCGCTTGCTCGGTATGGCAATCTCATATTTATCTCTACTACTATCACTATCACTGTCATTTTGACAGTCCCGTAGTCGTCCGTTAGTTTCACCGACAAAGGAATAAGCCACGCTCCCAAAACTTGGATTCATTTTCAAGGTACCTATCTTCTTAAAAAAAACATGTAATGACCATATTTTACTATCATTTTACCTTTTATTATTAGTTACTAGAAGTCCAAATCGCGCTATCAAAGTTACGAAGTACTGCGGTGCGATATATGTATATTGAATGTTTTTTTACTGTCTGGAAAAAAATAGTATGTAACAGGTGACCGGAATAGAAGCCTATGGCACTGATATTTTACAATTTTTTTGCTTTTACACTAACATAATATTATGAAATTGAACTATCTATATAACTACCACTAATTTGAAATAAACTTTCGGTAGGTAATAAAAACAAAAACAATTTTTTTTACTAAATAAATAAATCAATTAAAATCTAAGTATCGAAATTAATATATTACGCACCCAATTAGTAGCATTTATTGATAGATCAATTTCATAATATACTAATGTAAAAAAAATTGTAAAATATAAGTGCTATTCCGTTCACCTGTTACACCCTATTTTTTTCCAGACCGTAAAAAAATCACCCAGTATAGAACAGCTCCTTAGGAGCGTCGGCCGCTCTCCGGGCCGATCACCTTGCCCGGCGGGAGACCTCCCTTTTCCTTCCACGACCAAAGTATCACAGAGCCATCTAGGTAAACAAGGCTGTAGTTTCCATACTTACCTGATGACCATATTACCTCACGTGCTCTACTGGTACCTACATCCTATCAAAAATCCACTACTCACATAGGCCTCCCCTGTAGATTGCCTCATTGTGATGATATTTTCCATAGTTGCCTGCGCTGTTTTTTAGGTGTTAGGAAGATCCTGCTGCGCATCTCCTGGTTTATCCTCTGTCGCCTCTTACGATAAGGGTTAGTGGATATCCCCACCAATACACTGAAAATGTTGCTAAGTACCAATAACTTGCCTAATGGTACTAAGCTTGATGGTTGATGTTTACAATGACTACCTATAATGTACATGAGACCATACCTTTGAATAAATATACAGGGTTATATTGCAATAAGCAACCAAATTTTCAGAGAAGTTTCAGAATAAGTGATATAGGTAAATGGTGAAGAAAATTTAAAAAAAAAGTCTCAAACATTTTGTCCTTTTTATCAAATGCATTATTAATTAGTAATGCATTATTTTATCTGATTTTACTGCTCACGCACACATTTGTAAGGGTCGATGGGTAGGCAAAAACGTTTTTGCTCATAAATCACATGATAAATTTAGACGGCCATGCTTATGTTTCCTCTCATTTTTTTGTTGATAAAAATTGTTTATCCGAATTCGAATACGTAACATAATTAAATTTAGCAATCGAAAACTGAAAACATCTATGTCACGAAAATATTTGACAGTGCAACACTTGTGTTTTTTTTTCTTGTAGTAACAAAGATGATCTTGTTCAATAAACGTTTTTAATATGGAGTGTAGAAGCAAGGAGTACCAACTCCCATAGTAGAATAGTTGAAAAAGTGGCCATCTGTAAGCAGTACATAAGAGCTGAAAATCTCTCCACAACAGCGCTGGATGATCGCTACTGGGATGAAACGAACTTAGCAGTTGTCGACGGTTTAAGTGTACTGCTAAACTGCTCAGTAGCTCTAAAATCTAAAATAATTTTATTTAGTAAATATAACCTCGAAAAAGTCGTCTATCCCACTAATATTTTTCGGTGCGTTCTTTAAAGTATACCCCGCAGCTATAGTGGCGCCACCCTTATTTAACGGTTTTCTATGGACACTTTTTAATACACAGTCTGTACTCCTTACTTTTACACTTCATAGTTTTTGACTTATAAGTATTTACATAATTTTAATAAATGATAATGTGTTATAAATTATAATATCCATAATAATTTCATTTCCGTTTTCGTGACAACCATACTTACACATATTATAATATAACGTACCTTAGCATACACACTGCCGCGTTAATACCTACCTACGCGGGCGGCGGCATCGCCGGACATCAGTCATTTCACAACTTCATGGCTTTAAAATTGTGCAACTACGTTATCCAGTTTTTATATTTAATAATATTTTTTTTAATAAAATTAACGCGCCAGAAGGAACCCGCATCGCTTAGTAGGTGTACGCTGAACCGACATCTTTGAACGGGTAATATTGATATAGAAAAAAATAATTATATTGATAGGAAAATAAAAAATGTTCCTCTCTTCACTAATCTTTAGGATTTCGTTTTTTGGGTATTTTTTCAACAGCCATATTACAACGCCAACAGTAGATCGCTTGAGTCACCTTTGCCAGCAAAGTGCACCGCGTGCAGGGTGTTGGAAGAAAATACAAGGATTTACGTCACGGCATTTTTTATTTTGCAGGCTGTCATGACCTCAACTTACTCCCTGTTAAGGGAGAACCTGAACTCAATAATATCGATACCAAGCTATTTCTAATTTGTTTTGTGTTGTTAATTGTAACATACATGATTGTAAGGTGTTTGTTATCTAAAAAAAATAGTCCCGTTAGGTTTCTTGGTAGTTTTGCCCAGGACAGAGGTTTTAAAATATATCCTGACTGAATATAAAAGTGAAACAATTGTACTATTTTAATCACACAACGCGAAAAGGGCGAAACAAGTGTCGTATTATCGTCGATGGTCGTTACCTGGAATAGTGGTGTTGGGAGTAGTGGTGCCGGGAGTTGTCGTGTTGGGAGTTGTGGTACTGGTACTAGCGGTGAAGGAGTTAGTGCATGCAAATGAGGGAGGGCGGGAGGTGCTCTTCAATCCAGGTAAGACACATCATTGTATTTAGTTAGCGGAAGGTTGCAAATAATTAATATTTTTATTAAGAAATATGATTCCCTCCATGGTCCTTTGAGCCAGATTTGAAAGTACAAAAACATATTATTTATATTTACTGGAATGCGCTCCGGAAGTCGTAAATATTCATTATTGTCGATATATAAGCTGATAGAGTGAAAAACCTTGAATAAGAATTCTGGACCACTAGCTCTTTACATTGGATTATAATTTATAACTTTCATTTATTCCGCCCAGTACGCTTTGTGGTATATTTTTTCATAACAAAATTCTATATTCACATTTTATTATATTTCGTTACATAAAAATCTTAATTTTCTACCGTTTACCAGCGGTGATTTGAGTTAAGCGTTGGAGTATCTGTGAACTGGTATGAAAAATAAAAATCATTTAAGAACTTGTTATGTAATTTATATTCACACAGAAACACAAACTTATTAATATAACAAGGTTATCCATCTCCTTCTGCAAGATCTTTGGTGGCAGCTGCGAGTTTTGCCCTCGCTTGACTGTACTGTCTCAACACGGCTTCAGCTCCTTGGAGCAACGCTGATGCTGAGCTGCTGTCAGCTGGTGCAGGTAAATCCTGACCTCCTATTGTATGAGCTTGCTTTATGGTACTCCATCGGACGTCTATGTATCCAGTCCCTGTGTATGTGAAGTCTGCACTCTAGAAAAAAGATATTTTACGTGGTGATTTTTTTTTTACTAATGAAAGTTACAGTTACAGCTTAAATACATACGTCCCACTGCTTCTTCTCATTTCTGAGAGGGTTTTTTTAGGACTAGGAATTGTCCGCCGCGCTGCACCAATGCGTGTTGGCAAACTTCACACGTCTGTGAAATCTATTTTTTCTTATTTCTCAAATATGCAGGTTTCCTCACAATTTTCTCCTTTACCGCCGAGCACGTAGTAAATTCAGCACTTAAAATTGCTAATAAGAATTTCATTGGTGCCGGCGGGGATCGAATACCTACTGTGAAATTTACAATGAGCGCTAAACAGCTACCACGGCTCTTTACTAGTGGCCATGGGATTAATGAGTCATCAGTCCTTGATTTTTAAAAATCCCTGTTTAAATGAAACTAGTTTTTAAATACACCACTTTTTGAGTACTTTACAGCACCCATATCCTATAGTCACGGGAGGTACTGAGGTCAGTGAGCCAGTTTAAAATTATTTTAAATTATAAGTAGTATAAATATCCTTTGTTATAAGGAAGCTGCTGCTCCCCATTCCATGTCTCAGTTTCCATCTGTCGCCTATTACGACTACCACTTAGTTAGGTAACTAGCTCTACACCTAACCACGGGTTAGGTGTAGAGCGGCACCCCACTAAATGGTGTGACGACCCAATGAAACATGCAGATAGTCAAAGGATTCAGTTGACACAGGACCATGCGTTGCGGCTAACTACGATGATGAGAAGATACTATCAGAATAATAGAAGTTCTTCTACTTTATCCGAAAGACATATTATATATAATAACATAAACACTCACGCCTGTCACCGAGAGAGGTAGGCAGAGACTACAGACTTCCATTTAGCACGATCCTGACACACCTCTCTCGTATCCTCCACATCCATATACCTACGCATACATGCTCGTCGGTTAAGGGTACTTCTAATTTGGCCCATTTCCAATATATCGCCAGTTTGGCACTCAGATTCAGCCCCAACATAGTCCTCAACGACCGCATTTCTACTGCATTTATTCCACTCTCGTGCTTCTTCTGCCACACCCAACTTTCACTACCATACGTTAAAGTAGGGTGTAGGGCTAACACAGCATTGTGAATTGCCATACGTGCCTTTTTTTGACACATTCTGACTTTTCACAATAGAGTGTAGAGCCCCATTTACTTTATTTCCTGCGTTCACTCGTCGCTCTATATCCTTGTAATATCTCCCATCCCTGCTAAATGCTGAATGTGATAGCCAGAGGTTAACAATGTTATCAGAAAGATTAGCAGATTACTAGTAGAAAGGATTTGAAATACTCTTTACGCTTGAAAGTCTGATTATAACACCTAATCCAAGTGCTCCTTACTTTTGATGCTGCTATAAACCATCGGTCTGGGTTAAAGACTTATATGTATACAGCTAGACGGGCATTACAGTACTGATACATTGAGCACTAAGTTAAGGTGAATTCTCCGTAACTTCTTCAGTCGATTGCGAGCGGGCGTGAAGACTAGTTTTTTGTTATATAAACCGCGAACGTTGTTTTCGACAATCTAACATTGATTTGCGATCTACTTCAAAAAAGGAGGAGGCTCTCAATTCGACAGTATTTTTTTTTATGTTACCTCAGAACCTTTTTCTGAGTGAAACGATTTTGATGAATTTTTTTTATTTAAAAGCTGGCGCTTTTCACTTGGTCCCATATAAATTTGATTTAGGTCTGACTTTTAGTTTTTGAGTTATCCTTAATAATGCGCATTTAATCGACTTTGACTACATTGTTTGATGTTTTAATTTTATTTATAATGAAGTCGGTTGTACAAAATTTTTAGTAGTAATTTTACCACTTGTGTTTAATTTGACTATGAAAACACTGACAATATTTATGTGCGTACTTTGTCAACTTAATTTGATGTATGGCTGTTGACTCGATTCTCAAAAAATCGAGGTCTAAAATATTGATTTCTGAAAAATTGCTCTTTTTTCGATTTCCTTTCAGATTCATACAAAGTTAAGATTACAAACGTAACTTATTTTTTAGTTATTAAATCTATTAAAAAGAGGCGAAGAAACTGAGCACATAGCTGTTTTGCTAGTTTTTGAATAGAAAAACTGTCGTCCTTTACAAGTTTGGGTACATTATAATCAAAAAAGAATAATTTTATAGTTCTTATGAAATCAGAAAAAGATTCGATCTCGATTTTCTATGGTGAAATATCGATTCACTGGATCGCAGTACTATATCGATTAAAAATCGACTTTTTTGGCACAAGAAATCGATTCTTCGATTAATCGATCTCAAATCTACATGCCTAATTTGTAGTTCATTTCAGATAAGTATGTAACTTTATCTCGTATTTGCATAAAAACGGAGACTGTCGTAAGTGAAAATACAACTGCGTGACATTGGCATATTTACCGTGCCAGCTGAATTAGTTCGTTCCAGTAGAATACATGTGAGTGAGATAGTATAATGCCATTTATATGAATGAGGCGGTTGCTTCCAAGTTGTTTCTTAAATAACTTTGTAAACAGTATGTACAACCTTTATAACTGTATAAATAACTTTGTAAACAGTATGTACAACCTTTATAACTGTATAAATAACTTTGTAAACAGTATGTACAACCTTTATAACTGTATAAATAACTTTGTAAACAGTATGTACAACCTTTATAACTGTATAAATAACTTTGTAAACAGTATGTACAACCTTTATAACTGTATAAATAACTTTGAAAAAGCGTCTCGCTGGGTTTCTTGCTGGTTGCCAAACCAGTGGTAAGAGTAAACAATTACTTTCTATAAAAATTACTTGTAATATATATTGAATAAAAAATATTCTACTCAACTCTATAGGTCATCAAGTATTTCTGGCCATATCCTCAAGCACCTATTACGTCACCCACGGAACGAAATGTGATGATGGATGCTCGTACCGCCGTCAGGAAAGGCTGAATCCTCACCTGTAGTTGTGGCTTCGACAGAACTTCTAAATCCTTTATCAAATGGCATCCGCCTACAAAGAAGCGCCTACTGTCAGCCTCCACTTTGTTCATCTCCTCTGGCCTGATGCAGGATAACCTCTTAGTGTTATAGCCAGAGCTTAACAACAGAGGGAGATAGCAATATCCTTCGGTGCGGTGCCTCCCCCACCAATCTGTTGAAATAGCTTCGAAGAACATTTGAAGGGGCGGTGCATCTGAAATACGCAGTCGTCCTACTTTAGAAAATAGTGATGTACATTCTGTAAATACTAGAAACAAGTTAATTATACCAGTCAGTCGAGTCGAAAGAAAGAGATTCTGAATAAAGATACTATTCTATTCTTTATTGTGAGGTAATTTTACAAAAGTATTATACGGGTTTGAAGTTAACAATTTATTTGTATAGAAGAGGGGGCAAACGAGCATGCAGCTCACATGATGGTAAGTGTCTACCGCCGCAAAGGAACAACTGCAACACCAGGGGGATTGCAGATGCGTTGCTGGCCTCGTTTCGTGTATTTATTGTAACGAACCGCCCGGCTTCGCTTAAAGACAACCATAAACTATTTATTTAAACAATTTTCCGATCTTTTCCTAAAAATCTTATAGTTTTTTTTGAAAAAATTTTAGCCTAGATTCCTCCTGGCATTGCTCTTCGGTTTGCTTATTGGTTCGGAAATTCCAAAAATTAGCCCCGACCGACTGACAGACATTTATGTCTAAATAGCTTGCAAATAACCTCTGGGTATTTCAATGCAAATAAACTCGGGGGAGTTATTTGCACGCCAGTTATTTAATATTTATTATGTGGGGTATTTATATAGTTTTCTCATCTGGTTGGGTACTATAAATATATAATTATAAATGAAAATGAAAAGATAAATATACATGAATATCAATAACATAAAATAAATATAAAAATACATAAATAAATAAAAGCCCAACCAGATGGAAGCCCTCGGCAGGGGAGACCAAACGGCCGAGGGTTAGGAGGAAAGGGAAAGAAACCGGCGGACGATGCGGGCGGTATCGAGGAGCACCGCCTTCTGCATTTGAGCCCGGAGCGGTCCGTCACGGAGTCTCAGTCGCCTCAGATGACCCGAGAGGCTGACTGGGATTAGCCCATTCGCCGAGACGACTACAGGCCGACCACCCCACATGTCGGTCACCTCGTGAGCCAGGTCCAGATATTTTATTCGTTTATCTGTTTCGGATCTTCGGGAATGGTAATGTCAACCAAAAATATCTTTGACTGTGCCCGGTCCATCAGCACAATATCAGGCTTATTCGCAAGAATAGTCCTGTCCGTGATGATGGCCCGGTCCCAGTAGAGCCTGGCGCGGTCATTTTCGAGCACGGCTTCCGGTAAGTACTTGTAATACGGCAATTTCCGGTCCACGAGACCGTATTTCAGAGCGAGCTCCCGGTGAAGAATTCTGGCTACTAGGTTGTGCCTGTGCAAGTACTCAGAGTTAGAAAGCGTCGAACAACCGGAGATGACATGCCTAAGTGACTCCCCGGGATGGCGACAAGCTCGACAGACGTCGACAGTGCCATCCTTTAGGATGTATCTCCGATAGTTGTTGGTCTTAATAACCTGATCCTGTATTGCATAGACAAAACCCTCGGTTTCCCCGAAGAGGTCACCGAAACGTAGCCAGTTGACGGAGGCGGCTGTATCTACGTGGGGCTCATGTAGAGCCCTGTAGTACCTCCCGTGGAGCTCCTTCTCTTTTCATACGGTCTCCCGGTCGGAAATGCTCTGTACTGCCGGGCCTGCCATTGCTCGTTGGCTAAGGATAGTACGGTAAGTACTTTATCACTAGAAATGACGTCATTATAGAATGGATCATCCGATCTCGCCAAGAAGTAATGACGGAGGCTGCACACTTCACGATTATGCATGATGAGCGCGCTCAGGAAGCCACGCCCACCATGATTTCGCGGCAAGTACAGCCTCATTACCGACGATCTCGGATGATGCATCCTATGGGACGTCATGGTAGTGCGGACTTTTCTATCCAGGGCGTTAAGTTCGGTCTGACTCCACCTGAGTATGTCAAAGGTATACATGAGGACAGGCATGACCCAGCCGTTATATGCGTGTGTCTTATTCACACCGGACAAAAGGCTGTTAAGTACTTTGGTCAAGCGTGCATAAAACACATCGCAAACTGACTGTTTCATACCAGCCTCATCGATACCGATGTTCTATGACATACCCAAGTATCGGTATGTTTCAGCCTCAGAAAGGGTCCTTAAGTTGATGGGCATAGATAATTCTATGCCATCAGAGTTAGCAACTATTCCCCTTTCAACATGGAGGACCGCATACTTATCAGTCCCCAGCTCCATTCCAATCGAATTGCTAAATTCACAAGTGATGTTTAGCAATTCCATAAGATGGGAGCGACTGGAGGCGAATAACTTGAGGTCACCATATAGAAAAGGTGGGTCACTTTTGTCCCTCCTTTCCGTAGCTGAAATCCCCTCCCGGAGCCCTCCAGTAAGGTACTGAGAGGGTTCAGAGAGAGGCAGAACCAGATTGGACTCAGACAATCGCCCTGGAAGATATCCCTTCTTATCCTTATGTGGTTCTCCGCAGCCATCATCCGCTCGCCCAGATGACAAAGGATCGTACTCCACTGCCCCATACACTGCTTGAGGAAGTCTCGAACTGTACAGTCAATCTTGTACAGCTCGAGGACCCTCTTTAGCCATGTATGGGGCACCGAGTCCAACGCCTTTCTGTAGTCTATGCAGGCGGCAGAGAAGTTCCGACGGTTGCGTTTCACCACTTTGCCTATGACCGCGTCAATGAGGAGTGGTTCCTTGGTTCCACGACCACCGCCCCGACATCCATTTTGAGCGCGTAACATCACCTGGTTTAGCTCCAGGTGACGAGTAATTGTCGGGCTCAAAATGGATGTCAGTGTCTTATATATGGTGGGTAGACACGTGATGGGGCGGTATTTGCTCGGGTCTGTGGTATCCTGATCTTTAGGAACCAAGTGAGTGATCCCAGTAGTGAAGAGGCTCGGGAGCGACTTCTGGTCGAGAGCCTCTTGAAACTGTCGGGCGAGCACAGCGTGACACACTATGAACCCCTTCAGCCAGTAATGATGCAGCCCGTCGAGCCCCGGACTTTTCCAGTTCGGGGCCCTACGGACCGCCTCAGCCACGTCTTCCGGCGTTATGGTAATGGGGTCCATAGGCGTAACACTCGCACCCTGGCTCGCCACAACTTCCATCCAAGGGCCCTCGCTGTGGTTTACGGGCTCTGACCACAGGCCACAGCAGAATGCGATAATGTCAGCCTGATCCGGTCCTTGGCCCGCTCCACATACCTTTGGTCGCTCCAATAATTTATAGAGCCTCTTCTGATCACTCTGGAAGAGAAGATTCTGGTTTAACCGCCTTGACCTCTCGGTAAATCGTCAAATCCGCTTCCCCCAAGCAGCGATCTTTTGCTTCAGGTCGTCTATGCGCTCCGTTAGCTTCTGCGTGATATCCGGCTGGGACAAACTGATATTTGTCCCAGCAAACGCCATCCTAACGGTGCGCACAATCCTCGATCTATTATTACCCGACCTGAAGCTTGTCAGTCTACCGATAAGGGCCCTTGCCTTTGCGATACGGTCCTCAATTCTTTTTCTCCAGGCTGGGATGGCGCTACTTTGTGTAGTAGCGCGTCGTAGTAATTAAAATTTATTATTATTATTATTACTGGATCACCTTCTTTACCGTCTGGAAAAATAGGGTGTAACATGTGAACGGAGTAGAAGCCTATGGGATTTGATATTTTCCAAAAAATAAAACAAAAATTTTGAATTAAACGTTTGAAATTTTTTTTAACAATTACTTTGCCCTTTGCCCTTGAGCCCGTGACCCTGCAAAGTGACAATGTCAAAGATGCCTACTATATTTATTGTTTTGATATGATTTGGATTTCGATAGATTTTAATTTATTTATTTAATTCAAAATTTTTGTTTTTATTTTTTGGTAAAATATCAATGCCATAGACTTCTACTCCATTCCCTATTTTTTTCCGGACGGTAAAAAAGTCATCGAGAATTTTACATAGATGGATCGCTTAGTAGGAGCGTTAGCAAGCGCAGTTTTTTTCTAGTTGTTATTGGCAAGATGTTGATGTCCAGAAAAATTTTCGCGACGCGATTTTGCCTTACTTCACACCAGGCAGGCGTATTGACGAGTGCAGGACCAGCTGCTGACTGAAAACCTTTAACTGTCTGGGTACTTCACGCCCGGCTGGCTAGCTATAAGTTTTGATTTATCTAAATTACTATAGAATACTATAATACATACATAATAGAACGGAGGAGTGAGCGGAGCCCGTGTAGCCACTAACATGTCAATTCACACCTATAAATATTAACACAATCAATCGTTTCCAATTTTCGTGTCAAGCGTCGCTGCATCATGCAAATTATTTAACAATGGCAAATTGTGCAATAATTACGTGTAGAAAGAACAGCGGGAAATGGAATTTAAATAAAGGAGACATATTCTATAACCAGTAAGTCGAAACTATTTATATTTTATGAATATTAAAAACAAAAATAAAGAAATGTTTATGTGTCAAAAACATTAATCAAAGGTTTAAAATGTGTGTAGTAGTGATAATACGACGTAATTGCTTGTAAGTGTGCTCCCGACGACGCCGATCCTCGTACAAAATAAGGTTGACAGCCATTCTAATGTGTATTATAGTGTTCTATGATCTATACGCAATGACAGCGTCACGATATACCTTTGCCGTACCTATGTCAATAGATATTTCCAACTCCAGTTCAATCGTATGTCCATAGTTCCAATGTGAGGAGTCTTCAATATTTATACTCTTACTAACGTGAGTTCGGCCACGCAGTGAACTCTCGCATTTGACCTCTTCTGGAATCTAAAATAATATAAAGTATAACCTGGTTAACCGGGATCTCATCACTTATAGAGGCTTTTCATTTACCCAGTTTCCCATATAGGCAGGTTGGTTAACATGACAGTTGTCTTATTTATAGAGGGTCCCAATATGAGAGATCGAAATGTACCATTTATCATATAAAGAGGTGGAAATGTTTATAAAAGAAATTCATATATTACCAAAGTGTATATTATATTGTAAACAAGCGTGTTATACTTGTCTAAACCTGATACGAGTAAATTGTCTCACTTATACGGGTTATTGCGCTACGAAGTCCCAATCATAGAGGTAAACATTGAAGAAATTTATGAAATTTAATCTTAATTAACAAGGTTTGAAAACTCCCAATAAGAGAGGCATTTCAATGCAAAAGTGTCGGGACCTCATTGTAATTATCAATAACAGAGGTTGCTCACGTATACAGTGTTCACTTAACCAGGTTTTACTGTAAATATAAGACAGAAGGTTGGGAGACTAAGATCTAAGACAGGTTTCTTACTCAGAACTATAAAAAAAATCAACAGAATTTGAAATTTGTTTTCCTTATGGGCCCCATATACGAAACGATCCGTCGCTACGATCAATAAGAAAAGATGTTGTGACGATAGATCGCTCAAAGCTTACCGCTCACACACGAAACGATTGGTCCTTGCGATCGATCATTTACTTGTATGAAACGAAACGACAAAGACGTGCTATGACAGACAGAAATCCAAATAATTAATTATATGTCATATTTTAAAATGGAAAATATGCTTCTTTTCTATGCCTATTTGGCGGTAAATTTACACCGGCTACATAAAAAAAGAAAACGTAGAAAAGTATGGGCTAAAAAATTAAAACGTCATCAATATTTGCATATAAATATTTTAAAAGAATTGAGGTTCCACCCAAAAGACTGGCACAATTATAAGAGAATGACGGAATCGACGTACTTACCTCGTCGATTGCAAAGATCTGTACACAGTCGATTTAACGTTACGATATTCAAGATTTCTTGGGTTTTTGTTGCGATCTCTGATGTCATTTGCGATCAAGTATAAGTAGCGACACGAAAGTGTAGCGGTGACCGTTATTGCTTATAAATCTAAAATAACGTATCATGGGTTAGTTAGCGGATCACGGGGCGGGCGTACGTATCGTTCGCACGCGCTGATTGGCTCTCCAGTCGCAATCCGTCCCCCGTACTGACACGAGATGCGCAGCTATCACCTCCACGTTTCGTTCAAAGCTAGACTTACATGCAGCGACTTGTAAATCGCTAACAATCGTAACATATATCACAGATCCGTCGTTTCGATCAGTCTGAACTGAAGGATCGTACCGTATATGAGCCTATTGCATATAAATTAATTTTGAATAGCTTATATTTTTTGCCAGTCATAACGTGATACATAATACGATACAGTTTTTTTTAAATTAAACTGTAGTAACGAACGAACATACAATCCACCTGATGGTAAGTGGCTACTGCAGTGTACAGACACTTGTAGTCAACTTCAAACGAATAAGGCTACAGATGTGTCGTCAATTCTGAGGTCCATGATGGAAAGTCTGTATTTATACGGGCTTTCTATATCTCCTAGGCAGATAAGCCAGTCTTATCACCTTGACTCTAAATATTTTATAAATACGGACCAGATACCTTAATTTCGTACTCAATGTAAATGTTGTCCAAATCAAAATCGGTCGCCGATAAAATTTCAAACGTGACGTACACCTTCGCGCTTCCCCATGGCGGCGGTACAAAGTTCAGTAATCGTTTGTGTTTGTGTTCCCATTTCTTGTAGAGATTTTTTAACTGCAAAGTGAAAATTTATCTTGGTCATTGTTCTTGTAGTTTTTAATTTGTCAATTTAATGTTGTATTTTATACGGTGAAGCCTCATTAGTCTAGTGATCATGAAATCGAATACCGGAGCGGGCCAAAAAATCAGTTATTGAGTTTATTTGTCAAAAATTCTCAGTAGCAGCCCGGAATCAGAAAGTTGGCGGTGTTTCAACCCCGTGCCTTGGAGAGAACATACAGCCGTTGGTCTTGCGCTACTACTATGTCCGGTCGTGTCGGATTACGGTCCTATCGGACTATGAGCGTGAGAGAATAGAGAGTGCACTTGTGCTTGTCCATACACTTAGGCATTATAATCCTGTTATGTGCAGATAGCTAATCTCCTTTGAGACTAGCCACCGTGACAGAAATTCGATCTAGAGGTAATTATTATCACTATTATTTTTTATGGTCTAGGTGTGTACCGTATGATAGAGTCGTAAGATAATACATCGCCCGATTTTGTCCCGTGGGTGTCGGTAAGAGGCGACTGTAGGAAATGCTTGAAACATCCTATAATTTCCGATAATTGGCAGTATAAATATCTTGTTTATGCCAGACGTAATATAAACAGGCTGACGCCTTTACCGTTATACGTGGTAGAGCCACGCTGCAGCTATATTATGGTTGTAGCACGAAACGCATGGGTTGGCTCGACGTAGAGAGAATCACACTCTCATATAATACCAGCGTGAAATAGCAGCTAAATGCTGCTGTGTTTCGTATGGTGAGTGCAGAAAACAGGAGACCCATTTTATTAGAAATTCCATCTTACATTCATACTTAACATTCCATCTTACTCCTCAGGGGTGACAACGCATCTGCATTTTGATTCCCGATAGGAGTAGAGGTCAGAGGCAACAGCATCCACTTACCATCATGTGGACTTTGTGCTCAATTTCCACTTTTGTGGTAAGTGTTGTGGCCAATAGACTACATTTATCCTTGATTAGCAATCAAAATGCACCCCAAAAACCAAGATAGAATGTCTTGTTACAAGTAAAAGGGTCTCCCATTCTTTACACTCAGCATAGAAAAAAAGCAGCATTGAGCTGCTATTCTATGCTGGTATTATGTGAGGGTGTGGTGCCTTCCGGTCGAACCGTTCCTGCTGAAGCCATATAGTTCCAATATAGTTGCAACCTGGCTCTACCACGTAAAAATACAGTTTTTATTAAAACTATATGATTAAGTAACTATATGATGAGTAGGTTTACCAACGTCACTAGCTCTTCATCACTTTCTAACTCTTCAAAGATGATCTCAACGCCATACTGGTAGTCTGATAACCCGGTTTCCGTCACCACATCGTAAGGGTTTACCGTCAGGTCGTTTGCATCGGGCGTTGCTATTAGATAATTGTCTATCGCGTTGTAATGTAACGATAGAAGAACATACTCCCGCTTAACAAGGAGTTGGGAGTCACTGGAAAAAAGGTATGGCGTTACTTTGACCTTCTTGAAATTTATTGTCTGTTGTATTTTGGGGTGTAAGAGAAGTGGCGGTATAATGGCTCTGCCACACTATGATCCTCGCGCTGCTCATCGCTCTGCTCCTCGCGCTGCCGCAATGTTGTCCTCTCTGTCCACACACTACTCTATCGCGCAATTAATCGCGACGCTCCGCACTAGGTCGCTCGCGTTTGCAACACAATGGATGTTGCAATTGTTGCAGCGTGAGAGCTATGCATGCTGCGCCCTCCTTTCTGCCAAGGAGGGTCGCGTTCGTATACGGCTTAGAGATCTCTAGTTAGACCGTTAAGCCAGTCCCTAAAAGGTGGGGTTTAGTGGGTAAAAGTCTCCACATAACCACGCAGCCGACTGCGTGGAATGCTATGAACATTCCCCACCTCCCTCCCCCGTTTTCCGGAAGATTGCCCATATTTGCTTCGGGCGCAAAAAAAAAAGCTATGCATTTTTGTTATAGTTAATTATATACATTTCATAAAAAGAATTATCGTTGTCATCGTAGCGATAGCTCTTTCTCTGTATATTATTTACTAATGTGATAATATAGCTCAATGATTATAATATGTACACTACACTATTTATGATTTTTAATTTTAAACGACACGTGACGTGCTTTCGTAACGAGCGCTTGGTTCGGACTGCGTTTGCGGTTTGCGCGAGCGCACGCGAGTATGTGGCCGGCCACTCGCGCCCATGCATGCACTGTCGGTTTTTTTGGCGCGAGTCAAAGGATTATTTGTGGTTGTGGAGATGGACAGCTAGGGGGTGCTCCCTAATAGCGACTAAAAATAAAAAAACTGCGGTTACCAACCAAGCATGGCAACTATGCAAAGATGCGGAAGGCCTATGTTCAGCAGAGGACTTTAATAAGCTGTAATGGTAACGGGATGATAAACAAGCTTGAAGTTGTATTGATTTTTCATGTTCACTGCAGACCGTGGACATATGCAGTCCAAAAAAAAGAAAATGAAAAGATGATAAACTAAGTTTTTTTTTAATTTCATTGAAGAGAGGGCAAACAATAGATAACATTTTAATTTTTTCAACTTAGTTTTTTTTTTTTCAATATAAAATGTTACTAAAAACACTAGGATTTTTCCTGTATTATGGAGGCAGTTTACATACATAAATTGTACAAAAACAAACCAGTGAGGACAATTACCTGTGAGCCATGTATATATTTATTTCGTTCAGAATTCGAAA
Source organism: Parnassius apollo (assembly GCA_907164705.1). Classification (NCBI taxonomy): domain Eukaryota; kingdom Metazoa; phylum Arthropoda; class Insecta; order Lepidoptera; family Papilionidae; genus Parnassius; species Parnassius apollo. Next base: position 4,049,280 of record CAJQZP010001449.1, on the reverse strand, counting down.
CTGCGGCACTCAGCGCCGCAACTCTATGTTAAGCCACTGTGCCATGGAGTTGTTGTCATCTTTTTAATTTAGTAGATGGTGGGTGTTTTTCTGTCTAGGAATCTCGGAGTAGAAACATACTTTGTGATGGCCACATTGTTTTCATTACTGTGAGATGTTTTCAGGAAGATTTTTACGTGACAGAGCCATGTTGCAGCTATATTAGTAGTAGTATAGTTGTAGCACGAATGGGTCGGCTCGACCGGGGAAGGACCACACTCTCACAGAATACCAGTGTAAAATAGCAGCTTAACGCTTCTGCTGTGTTTCATATAGTGGGTGTAGAGAATCAGAGACCCTTTTTACTGGAAAAGAGGCTTTCCATCTTAGCCCTCGCGGGTGACAACACATCTGCATTTTGATTCATGATCGAGGATCGGTGTAGATGTCTGCGGGCCACAGCAACCACTTACCATCGGGTAGACTGTGTGCTCATTTGTCACCCTTATCCTATAAAAAAAAGATACTGCTGCCCATCCCCTGTTTTATTTTTTCTTTTAAAAAACTTTACCCCCCCCCCCCATACTAGGATTTTCTCCTGTATCAGGGTAGGTAGTTTGCACAAGGTAGTAATTTGCTCGGAACAATTATTTGTAGGCCCTACAAATACTCCTTCCGTGCGGGATTGGAACCCGCTGTCCTCAGTGCTGCAACTCAATATCACGCCACTGCGCCATGTAGCCGTCATGTTTCATTTCCATTTGTCGCTTCTTATGTCATCCACAGGATGATACCACCTTGTGCCCATGTAAAGCACCTATAACATTAATTTAATAAAAATTTAATTCATACTTACTTGGTGTATAGGGAATCATCTAACACAACATGCATTCCAATCCATTGCTCTTTTTCTGAGGTGATATTTTCATCACTCCTAAATAAATGATGCATTGAGCTTGAATCTCTAAGAACACTCCCAATCCTTTCTTCTAAATTCAATTTCTCTAAGCATGAAGTAACATTAAAGAAGCTTTTGTTTACTTTCTTTTTCCAGTTAAATGGTGATGGTAAATAGTTATCTTCATTAATGTATGTAAAAACTTTTTGGGGCTCATAATGTCTAGATTTTAGCATATCATTGTAACACAGATCGGCATTACTTATACAATTATGTGAATCTTTATAATGATTTATTTCCCACGCACTAAACACTTTTTCCTGCCATTCAAAATCATATTCCTCAATTTTTTCTGTCTCGATTTTTTCCAAATCAACCTTATTTGATGTAGTTACAAAGTCTTCATATTTTGGTAAACTTATAATACTCGACTGGGGTTTAAACTTAATTCTGCAACAATTATAATAACATTTTATGACATAATCTGAAAAGTTATAAGGTTTAGTATAATTTGTTTTAATTATATGTTATATTTGTTGTCTCTTGAGAATAACTTAAGGAAGTAAATAGGCATATCAACTTTGGCCTCTCAGTATGTTTATAAAAATTTAATGTATGTCCACAAAAACAAAAGTAATTTTAGTAAAAAAAGTGATATACACTCTGTAAACACTAGGAACAAACACAAGCTAGTGATACCCGTTTCTCGACTCCACAGAGTCAGTAATTCATTCTTGGGGCAATGTAGATGCTATTACAACACAAACCCAAGGTCTATACAAGGTATCTCTTGTACCAAGTATAATATAATTGAAAACATGGTTGATAATAGCCCTAGGAAATGAGGTGGTTGTTTCGAAGCTAATTCTAAAATAAATTGTGTATAGTGCATTAGGTTAAGATCGGTGATGGGGTAAGACCGTAAAATTCAAATTTCCGGTGAATTTGCTATATTTTTGAAAGCTAGCAATATGGTACAAGACTCCATTTTATTCTGCCCCAACCCAAGTTTCGGCCAGTCGCTCCGAATAGTAGGGCGTGTGCTGCGCAGTATTTTATAAAACAAGGTAATTTTTGAATTTTTTCGTCTGTCCGGTCTTTCCCTATCACTTATATTTGCGATTTTTAGCGACGTCATTTCTTCCCCTTGATGGCCAATTCTTCATCATGCATATAAAAAATTATGCCTTGTCTTCGCACACGTTTTAAGCAGAAACTGTTGAGTTTTGAAAAGTAAAAGCTTCTTATAGCTAAATTACATGTAACCATTCACGATTTGCGCCATGTTTCAGATATCTGACGTATATGGATGTCGAGAAAATAAAGTTTTTGCCAGACTTTTTTAATTAGTCGAAAATCCGTCCGGTATTGCCCCAACGCACCTTACATAGTTTGTACAACCTTTCATATTGCAAAAATTACTTTAAAAAAAATCATGGGTTTCTTACAAATTCTTCCCAGGATAGAGGACTTTTTACAAACCAGTGGTAAAGTACAAAATTACTTTCAAAAGAATTACATGTGATCTTATTAAATAAAAATATTCTATTGTATTATATTGTTGCAAGAGAAAAGCATAGTGATAAAACTTGAATAACTGAGAAATAAAATCTATTTCAAGAATGAAATGTCCACCTGCTTCAATGAGAAGCACAAACTAACTAGAGTAAATTAATTCAGATTTAATACAAATATTACACTTTTCACAAGTCCACTGCTAAATATAAGTCTCCCCAAGGAATACCAAAAAAAACACACTCTGGATCTAACTATATCCTTTGACATCCACTATATCTTACCAGATTCTCACTTCATCTAGTAGGGAGCCGCCCTACACTTTGTTAACAGATATAAGATTAAGAACTTAAGAACCCTTTATCCCTATCGGTTGTCATTACTTTAAGCTATATGGCCTGACCTATGCCACTTCAGCTATATGTGATCTCTCTATACTGATCAGTTGGGCTATGTCAGTAAATTCAGTTCTATAGGAATATAAATTACATTTCTAAAATTATTAAATTGTACAAGACAAAGAAAAAACCGACATTAATAGACAATAATAGACTTAAAATAACTAGATTATAGAAGAAGGTTTTAATTTTTAATATATATGAACAATTAAAAAACTAATAATAAAAATATAAATAAATATCAAATTCATTAAATATACATACAACATACTTAATTTTTAAATCAGTCATGGGCTGCTTGAGCCAATAAATTACAGTTCTTTTATTGTTTCGATCAAAATCATACATTGTAAATATTAAGTAAAGTTGGTAAAGTCACAGAGTACTTGTTTAAAGTATACGAAAAATTAAAGGGACAATTTCACGATTTTATTCTACAAGTGCTAAGGTTCCAATAGAATTTGCTTCATATTCTTATCACTTTTAATTTTAGATCAATTAAACTCGATTTAAAACCCACACAGTACGTTCATATACACTAACTTATATACTAAGCGATTTTATACTCTTCGATTTGCTCGAAAAAAGGAAAAATTTTAGTCAATTTACGAGAAAAGTTGTTTATTTTGATCATTTGAATTTATCAAGATAATTGTAAGCAGTTGCTATGGAAACGGAACTTTTTTAACTTTTTTTAGTACAACACAACCAACCACATGGCTTTTCGCCAAAAAATGGACTAAAATTAAGGATGTCAATGTTAAGAGTTTAAACACTGACAGTCTTACCACAAAAAAGCATTTAAACACTGGTCTAACATGTGTTTAGTTAAACACGGACTTAAATGATAAACACATGTTAAACATTGGTTTAAATTTCGCTACCACTATGCACTAATTAGGTCGGCATGCCCATAAAGTATGACATTGACAGGTAATGTCTGTACGTAGACAGGTCTACGTGTCTGTACTATCTAAAATCGATTAATCGAAAAATCAATTCTTTGGAGTAAAATTATCGATTTTCACCGCGTCGATTCACTGAATCGATCCAAAAACTTCTTGAATCGGACTGATTTATTTGATTCAAGAACTAGCTAAAATTACCAAACTAGCTGGGGTAAGATACCACAGTTTTTAATTTTTTGCTGTTGGGGGACGCAAAAACAATCGGTCTACTTGGTTGATAATTTGAACGCAATATATATTTGAATAAAATAAATGTTTATGATCGCATCCAACAATATCGAAAAGTTGTCATTTCATTTACATTTCTAAAATTCTTAAGCCCACTTTCCACTAAGGGATATAATGTAATTTATACACTCAGCGTCACAAAAATCGCACCTCACTGAGTTTGCGCGAAAAATGGCTGTAATGGCTAGAAACGAATTATATTTATATAAATATTGGTATGTTTGAAATGGGTATTTGAATAGCTTTACATTATTAATAATAAAATCATGAAATTATTAAAACATTTATCATTATAGAGCGTCAAAAATAAACACTGTCAAATGCTCGTTAGTAAGGACGCTAGTTACACCACCTAAAAAGGGTCGATCTGGATGAAATATTGGTCAGTCGTAATTTAGACTTTGCAGTGAACACACGTGAACAAGTATCCGAGTAAGTAACCCAAGTAAGAACAAGTAAAGATGGACACCAGCTCTGAAGAAGCCGCTCAAGTGCTTGCCCTATTGCAGTCGGGGATGCGGCAGTGTGACGTTGCTCGACAGTTGAACCTGTCCCGTTTTTCAGTTCGACGGGTGTTCCAACGTTTTCAGCAGACTGGTGGTTATGTTAGAAAACCGAGATCTGGAAGAAAACGGTGCACATCAGAAAGAGATGACCGTTTCATCGTTACATCTTTACGAAACCGTTTTACAAATGCTGTTGAGTTGCAAGAACAGCTTCGATCAACTCGGAGAACATCTTTGAGTGTTTCTACGATAAGAAGAAGGTTACACTAAAAGAGTTTAACAGCCCATAGACCTGCTAAAGGTCCAAAACTTACTGCACAGCATCGCAGAGATCGCCTAGAGTTTGCTCGCTATCATTGCGAGTGGACTCTAGAACAGTGGCGGACCGTACTCTTCTCTGATGATGGGTCTGTCTCTTCTGCAATGACAGACGTAGAAGGGTCTACAAAAGACAGGGGGAGAGGTTCACACAACCCTGCTTCGAAGAATCCGTCGAATACGGGGGTGGCTCGTGTATGTTTTGGGGTGGCATTTCCGTCGACGGGAAAACGGAACTTGTGTGCGTTTCCCGGACTCGGGGTGGCCGTGAGCAAGGGTCATTAAATGCCTGTTATGCATTGGCCAGCACGAAATCCAGATCTTAACCCAATAAAACATCTCTGGGATGACCTAAAACGGCGCGTGCGAGCTCGAGATCCAGCTCCAACCACTCTTCAAGAGCTCCAAGATGCGGTACTTGAAGAGTGGGAACAAATACCCCAAGAGGCTGTTGCGACCCTTGTAAGGTCCATGAAAGATCGCATGGAAGTCGTTATCAAGGCAAGGGGGGGGGGGGTAACACTAGGTTTTAAGAACTTTTTTGTATTTATTAAGTTTTATTTTAAATTATTAATTTGTTCATACCCTGTCTTTTTCTTTAATTTCTCTTTCGTCTCGTTATAAAAGTAAAATTCAATTAAAATTCCTGAAAGCTAATGAAATTACCTTTCGAATGATACCCTCAAACCACAACATTGCCATTGGCCTGTTGTGTTAAAATAGTATTTAAATTATTTTTTTCGGATGTGCGATTTTTTTGACGCCGAGTGTATTACACCTCGAGATATAAATTAATATCGCTCACCGTACTTTTAAATGGAACCGTTTCCACTGAGATGCCATTTTCATATTATATTTCACCTCCTGTACTATAATATAATATAATATTATAGCTGTGGACCTGTTTCAACTGTGAACTTGTGAATGTACATTATTTCTTATCAAAAATATACATACTGTGAGCTGTAAGTACAGACAGAGTACTTTTTAAATATCTAGATACTGTAAATAAATATTATACCGTATGTTGAAGTTTATAGAGGTTTATAGTAAGGAAATAACCAGTATTGTGTTCGTGTAGCATTAATTTCAATATGATAAATAGTGAGTTATTAGATTGAAATAGATTTATCGAGAAATCATGCAGTTTGCACTTTTGTTAAAGTATTTTTTTTGTTTTTAGCCTAAAATGTCAAATAAAAGTGTTACTTGGAATCACTTTGTAAAAAAAGGGATCGAGTGGAGTATGTGCGAACCACTCCTAACACAAGCGTTTCAAGCTTACCAGGAGTGGTTAAAAGGAATATTAGTAATGTTGATCAATAAGATTACTAATATTTTATTAAAAAAAATATTACACTTTAGAAGTTAAAGAAAAAAAAAGAAATTTCATGTTTGAAAATGTCGCGATTAATTGAAAATCGATCTTTTAATCCTCGATATAATCGATAATCGATTCAAGTACCTTCGATTCAAATCGATTCGGAGATCGATTTTTTTAAGAGTGAATCGACATGCCTGCTACTAAGAAATTCAGGACTTCATAGGCGTGATTTTTACTGACAGCTGTCGCAGAGATCAAGCTATCTTTTATGAACCATAAACCGTGTTTAACGCATGCCTCTATAGACAACGGTTAACTTTATTCTCCAGGTCACATTGCAATACATTCGTTCAGCATTCGATCATTCGTTTTGTTTTACGCAAATTAATACGACTAACTACGTAAAAATTAAATTTTGTTTTGTCTCAAAGTTCAATACATACATACATAATACATAAACACTCACGCCTGTCACCCAGAGGGGTATGCAGAGACTACAGACTTCCATTTAGCACGAACCTGACATACCTTTCTCGCCTCTTCCACATCCATATATCTACGCATACATGCTCGTCGGTTAAGGGTACTCTTAATTTGGCCCATTTTAGTATATCGCCAATATGGTCGACAAACTTCCGCCTAGGACGTCCCTTTCCGACTCTTCCATTCACTTCTGCAACATATATTTGTTTTGTCAGTCTTTCCGCATTCATTCTTTCTACATGACCAAACCACCGAAGCATTCCTTTCTTAATCCTGGTCACCGCATCATCTTGCAAACCACACTCTTCTTTTATCACACACTTTCTCTTAACACACTCCTTAGCGACCGCATTTCTACTGCATTTATTCTACTCTCGTGCTTCTTCTGCCACAGCCAACTTTCACTACCATACGTTAAAGTAGGGACTAATACAGCACTGTGAATTGCCATACGTGCCTTTTTTGACACATTCTGACTTTTCACAATAGAGTGTAGAGCCCCATTTACTTTATTTCCTGCATTCACTCGTCGTTCAATATCCTTATCATATCTCCTATGCCTGCTGAATACACATCCCAAATATACGAACTCATCCACTTGCTCAATTAATTTTCCTTCTATTCTTATTTCATATACCCTTTTGCTTTCATCTCTTTCAAAAACCATCACTTTCGTCTTACTTGCGTTCACTTTCATTCCCCTTTCTTTTAATGACCTGTTCATTAATGTAACCATCATTTGCAACTCGGCAAAGTTCAATAATAAAAAAGATATATATGTATCTACATCCTTTGTTAAATTTTCATGAGTTATTTTATTTATGAACAAAAACAAATAAAATTGCAAATAATAGGCAAACAAACAAGCTGATGGGTGAAGCTATTCTTCTCTACTGACGCCACACGTGTAAGTATACTTTAATTTTGTATGAATCGAACTTACTTGATGACGAGCCCAGTACCGTAATGCACAAGTCACTTGCTCTGCTGGATCTATTGTGTTACCACGAGATCACTCGGGATAGCGTCTTTCACAAGATCTAATATGAACCTACATTTTTTCTTGAACTGGCGTCGTCGTATTTTTTCAAACGGATTAACCAAAGATATTTTATAGGTAGGATTAACCCTCACACGAACCGTATTACTTTCTCGGAACATTTCCACATAGTTATCCATGTCGTCTTCATCGAAGTAATCAACAAAATCAATTATATCCATGTTAAATAAAAATACTGAACTGACGGAAAGATAGGTTAGACACTAGTTAAATAAGGGTTTGCGGCTGTTTAAATTTAAACAACGTCTAAGCCGTGTCCATCCATAAACAACCGTTAAACACTCTTTTTGGTAACCAATTTGCTAAACACGTGTTGAACAGATGTCTAACTTTTTTGTAGTAATTTTGGCCATAGATATGCAACTAGTATTTATAAATATTGTAATATCAATGTTTAAACAACATCAGAAACTAAAAAATCTTAAAAAATTAAACCAATGTAAACAGGAATGGTGAAGGTTCGGTTGCCACCTAAGACAACTTGAACTGGCAACATACATCGCACGTACCCTGAGAACTGACGAGAATATCCTGGAGCTGTAAGAAGAGATAGACAAGTTGCGCTAGAATATTTTAAGATTATCCGAGGTCCAAAGAGAGGGGGATGACACGGTAATCCTCGAATCCGGCAACTTGTTCTATCACCGGAAGGGCGACCATCTGTCCAAGGAGGTGTTGGATTTATCGTCCACAAGTCTCTCATTAACAACGTTGAAAAGATTGGAAGTTTGTCGACGAGGGTTGCGTGTCTAATACTCAGAATCACCAAACGGTATTCGTTGAAGGTCATACAGGTTTACGCACTAACATTGGCAAATCCCGATGAATAGGTGGAGGAAATGTATAAGCATATTTCTAGAGCCATGCATTTCTCCAAAACTGATTTCGGTTTAGTGGGAGACTTCAACGCAACACCAGGCACAAGGGAGAACGGTGAGCTGAATTAAGAGAAATTTGGGATAGGGCAACGGAACCCAAAGGTCCAGCAGCTGGCCAAAATCATGGAGAAAGAGGTACTCTTTATGATAAACTTTTTCGTCCAGAAGCGGCCCCTCATAAAGTGAAGCGGGCCAACACCTCGAAATTTCGACAAAAAATGAAATTCTTGAAATTGACAAAGAATGACTTCATTATGACGACTAGACGGCAACAGTTCAGTGATGTCTCAGTGATCGCAAGGGTGAAAACTGGTAGCGATCACCGAATGGTTAGAGGCATACTAAACCTCACATATACAGAAACGTTAAGTTGGAGAGGTCTCGTCTAATGAAAGTCTAGTCCAAAGTCCCAAAACCTTTCAGCTCCAATTACAAAATCGTTTTCAGTGTGCAGAAGAACACAAAAACTCTCCAATTACACTCTTAATCTCATGGCTGTTAAACGGGAAATGAAACTGCAGTCTTCGAGAGATTTTACAGCACACAGGCAAATGCACAGACAAATCTCCAAATGCATGAGGCGGGACTTGTACAACTTTAATACTGCTCGTATTGAAGAAGCGATCGAGTGAAAACAAGGCTCTAAAGTCTTTGCCAGATATCTGTTGGTCACAAAGAGCTGACGTATCAAAGCTGAAGGCCGAGTGTGGCAGCATCTTTGCCGGGACACCTGAGATTTTGAGTGAGATTGAGAGGTTCTATGCCTTCCGAACAAGCCGGTTTCCGAAAAGGCTTCATTATCATGGACTGATTATACATCCCTACGGCAGATTATACAAAAGACCGAAGAGTACAATCTGCCACTTGCCTTGTTTACGTGGGCTATGAAAAACCTTTTTGAATCCATCGAAATTCGGGCGGTGGTACAGTCCCTACAGCGGTGCCAAGTTGACTGGCGGTATATCGAAGTGCTGAAATGTTTGTACAGTTGGTCTAGGATGGCTATCCGAATACAGAACTAGAGTACGAAACCTATCCAAGCGCAGAGAGGTGTAAAACATGGTGACGTAATATCCTCGAAACTCTTTACCACTGCATTGGAAGATGTTTACCAGCTACTTTACTGGAAAGGATACGGTGTTACCGTTAATGGCGAGAACATCACTTACCTTCAATTTGCTGACGATATAGTCCATAGATAAATAGATATGTAGCAAGCTAATATAGTCCTTATGGCAGATTCGCTGGAGGGCCTACGCCGTAGCCAGAGAATACTATAAAAATCGGCAAAGCGTGTCGCAAAAAGAGACAAAAAATACTTCACCATATTTATGGTTACAAGTGTGAGGATAAATTTACCCCACAACTAGTCTTAAAATTAGAAATTAGTACGTAAAGAAAGCTTGAAAAGGGACTATGCTATTACCGATTATCATCGACAGGTATAGGAATGTGATGTGGAGGAAAAGACATACTGTCAAATTCAAATCAATTGCGATGAGGGCAAGCGTGTGAGGAAGGATTGTGATTATTCCAGTGCTGCGATGAACCTTGTGAAGCTAGATGGCTTGCAGGATATGAAGACTGCAGACGATATCTGCTCGGGAGCGAATGGGTGGGGTATTCTATGACGATGATGAAGCTTGAAGTTTCCGAAGGTTGTTTGGTTGCGTGTTCAGATCACGTCGGGGTCACCACTGTAGCCAAGGTAAGAGAAGGGGAGATCTCCCGCCGGGCAAGGTGTTCTGCCCGGGGAGCGGCCAACACTCCGTGTGATAATTCGGAGATGTTCTATATATATATACTGTTTATGATTCGGAATGTTGATAGCGTGATTTAGGCTTCGGTGTATTTCGCTTGTGGCGCGATGACAGCGCCGCCACATCACCCCCTGCTCAGACCGGAGGTCGATAGTGCAGTCGAGTTGTCGACGAATATGCAAGTGCCAGGAGATTGCCTTGTAGTCTGCGGTGAGTCGAGAAGAAGGCAAGTAATCTGCGAGAGTGCCGTGAAGCAGAGGCGAGCAGTAAGGCTCAGAGCCGTGCCGAACTCTGTATGGCGCAGGGAGTAGCTTGAAGGAACAGGAAGCATTATTATTCCAGTGCTGCGATGAACCTTGTGAAGCTAGATGGGTTACAGGATATGAAGACTGCAGACGATATCTGCTCGCGAGCGAATGTTTGGGGTATTCTATGACGATGATGAAGCTTGAAGTTTCCGAAGGTTGTTTGGTTGCGTGTTCAGATCACGTCGGGGTCACCACTGTGGCCAAGGTAGGAGAAGGGGAGATCTCCCGCCGGGCAAAGTGTTCTGCCCGGGGAGCGGCCAACACTCCGTGTAATAGTTCGGAGATGTTCTATATATATATACTGTTTATGATTCGGAATGTTGATAGCGTGATTTAGGCTTCGGTGTATTTCGCTTGTGGCGCAACGACAGCGCCGCCACAGGATGATGATGATGATGTGGTTCTAAATAACTGTCATTCCTTATGTTCTGGCTTCGTGTAAATAATACAGCACATTATTTAATGATAAAATTTTATTGATTATTGTCCTTTAAACAAAACTAGCTTCATATGAAACTTTCCAATTTTTTTTGGCTTGGGTTCAAATGCTGCAAATGTATACCATGACCATCCAAAGCTACCCCATGGTTCACCAGACCTAAATATTTTATACCATCCCATTGGACGTGCCTCTTTATAGCTATATCACACATACCTTCTGCACAATACAGTTTGGTTTTTTTGTTCTTTGCCACTAACTTAATGTATTCTTATGATTCTGTTGTAAGCCCTGGGTTTGCAACTACACTTTTGTACCGTGTGGTAAGTGTAGATGGATGAGGCAGACAAGTATTAAATTGTTGTTGTACATACTTGTAAGCCTGAGGACTTATAAATTGCAAGCAAAGAGTGAATTTGTGCAAAGATGATGAATATTTTCTACCACTGGAGGAGGGGTTCAACATTTTTTTCAAGTTTCTATTGGCAGGGTCAACAGATTTTTTTATTGTAGAAGAGGGGGCAAACGAGAATACGGTTCACGTGATGTTAAGTGAATACCGACGTCCATGAACATCCATATCACCAGGGGAAATGCAGGTGCGTTGCCGGCCCTTTAGAAAGGAGTAAGCTATTTTCTTGAAGATCCCTGGGACGTATCGGTCCGGAAAAATCGCCGATGGTAAACTATTCCACAGAGAGGTCGTACGCGAAAGAAAACTCCTTGTGAAACGTATAGTGGTGGACCGCCAAGCATCCTTATGGTGTGGAAGGCATCGGGAATTTTGCCGCGATGCGCGTTCGTAATATTTGACGGCTGAGATAAATCCGAACAATTTCTCAGAGCACTACCCGTGGTAGATGCGAAAGAAAATGCAAAGGGATGCAACATCTCTTCGCAGTGCCAGTGAATCGAGTCGATCGGAAAGCACTCGGTCGTCGACGAATCGAGCGGCTCTGCGCTGGATGCGGTCAAATGGAAGGAGCTGGTACTGGGGAGCTCCAGCCCAGAGATGGGAACAGTATTCCATGTGCGGCCGAACCTGTGCCTTGTAAAGATGCAGGCGGTGTGCCGGCATGAAATACCGTCCCGCTCTGCTGAGCACGCCAAGCTTTTTAGAGGCCAATTTGGCTTTCTCTTCCAATTGACCACGAAACTGCACGTCACTCGATATGTCGACGCCGAGAAATCCGATACTGGCTGAGCAATCAAGGGGAGTGCCTTGAAACTGAGGAGATACGATAAAGGGGTACTTTTAAGCGGTAAACGCGCAAACTTGTGTCTTCTGAGGGTTAAACTGAGATTTAATCGCCCCCAATCCGAGACTCTGTTCAGCAAAGACTCAACTTCAGATACAAGTTTGTCCCGGTACTCGGAGACGTTTTCCCAAGAAATATTAGCACGGGCGTTGTACAGACCACTGCCAGTGCTATCGTCTGCATAGCAATGAATGTTGCCGGTTTGCAGCATATCATTGATATGCAGAAGAATCAGCGATGGTGATAGCACGTTGCTTTGTGGAACACCAGCATTAATAGGCTTGTAATCGAAGCTTGCACCGTCTACAACAACTTTGATGCTCTTATCTGCAAGAAAGCTGGTGATCCAATTGCACAATTTCTCGGGAAGCCCATAGGAAAGGAGTTTCGAAAGAAGCGCTTTGTGCCAAACCCGATCGAAGGCATTCGCAATATCCAAACTAACGGCGAATGCCTCCCCCTTGGACTCTTCTGCCGCCGCCTATCTATGAGTCAGGTAGACCAGAAGATCACCAGCTGATCGACCGCGACGAAAACCGTATTGGCGATCACTAATCAGCTGGTGATCCTCAAGGTATCTCATGAGCTGACAGTTTACAATGAACTTCCTTGTTTTGAAGAACAAGGAGGTGATGGCGATGGGCCTGTAGTTGGTAATATTTTATTAAAAAAAATATTACACTTTAGAAGTTAATGAAAAAAAGAAATTTCATGTTTGAAAATGTCGCGATTAATCGAAAATCGATCTTTTAATCCTCGATATAATCGATAATCGATTCAAGTGCCTACGATTCAAATCGATTCGGAGATCGATTTTTTTAAGAGTGAATCGACATGCCTGCTACTAAGAAATTCAGGACTTCATAGGCGTGATTTTTACTGACAGCTGTCGCAGAGATCAAGCTATCTTTTATGAACCATAAACCGTGTTTAACGCATGCCTCTATAGACAACGGTTAACTTTATTCTCCAGGTCACATTGCAATACATTCGTTCAGCATTCGATCATTCGTTTTGTTTTACGCAAATTAATACGACTAACTACGTAAAAATTAAATTTTGTTTTGTCTCAAAGTTCAATACATACATACATAATACATAAACACTCACGCCTGTCACCCAGAGGGGTATGCAGAGACTACAGACTTCCATTTAGCACGAACCTGACATACCTTTCTCGCCTCTTTCACATCCATATATCTACGCATACATGCTTGTCGGTTAAGGGTACTCTTAATTTGGCCCCTTTTAGTATATCGCCAATATGGTCGACAAACTTCCGCCTAGGACGTCCCTTTCCGACTCTTCCATTCACTTCTGCAACATATATTTGTTTTGTCAGTCTTTCCGCATTCATTCTTTCTACATGACCAAACCACCGAAGCATTCCTTTCTTAATCCTGGTCACCGCATCATCTTGCAAACCACACTCTTCTTTTATCACACACTTTCTCTTAACACACTCCTTAGCGACCGCATTTCTACTGCATTTATTCTACTCTCGTGCTTCTTCTGCCACAGCCAACTTTCACTACCATACGTTAAAGTAGGGACTAATACAGCACTGTGAATTGCCATACGTGCCTTTTTTGACACATTCTGACTTTTCACAATAGAGTGTAGAGCCCCATTTACTTTATTTCCTGCATTCACTCGTCGTTCAATATCCTTATCATATCTCCCATGCCTGCTGAATACACATCCCAAATATACTCATCCGAACATCAGAACTCATCCACTTGCTCAATTAACTTTCCTTCTATTCTTATTTCATATACCCTTTTGCTTTCATCTCTTTCAAAAACCATCACTTTCGTCTTACTTGCGTTCACTTTCATTCCCCTTTCTTTTAATGACCTGTTCATTAATGTAACCATCATTTGCAACTCGGCAAAGTTCAATAATAAAAAAGATATATATGTATCTACATCCTCTGTTAAATTTTCATGAGTTATTTTATTTATGAACAAAAACAAATAAAATTGCAAATAATAGGCAAACAAACAAGCTGATGGGTGAAGCTATTCTTCTCTACTGACGCCACACGTGTAAGCATACTTTAATTTTGTATGAATCGAACTTACTTGATGACGAGCCCAGTACCGTAATGCACAAGTCACTTGCTCTGCTGGATCTATTGTGTTACCACGAGATCACTCGGGATAGCGTCTTTCACAAGATCTAATATGAACCTACATTTTTTCTTAAACTTGGCGTCGTCGTATTTTTCAAACGGATTAACCAAAGATATTTTATAGGTAGGATTAACCCTCACACGAACCGTATTACTTTCTCGGAACATTTCCACATAGTTATCCATGTCGTCTTCATCGAAGTAATCAACAAAATCAATTATATCCATGTTAAATAAAAATACTGAACTGACGGAAAGATAGGTTAGACACTAGTTAAATAAGGGTTTGCGGCTGTTTAAATTTAAACAACGTCTAAGCCGTGTCCATCCATAAACAACCGTTAAACACTCTTTTTGGTAACCAATTTGCTAAACACGTGTTGAACAGATGTCTAACTTTTTTGTAGTAATTTTGGCCATAGATATGCAACTAGTATTTATAAATATTGTAATATCAATGTTTAAACAACATCAGAAACTAAAAAATCTTAAAAAATTAAACCAATGTAAACAGGAATGGTGAAGGTTCGGTTGCCACCTAAGACAACTTGAACTGGCAACATACATCGCACGTACCCTGAGAACTGACGAGAATATCCTGGAGCTGTAAGAAGAGATAGACAAGTTGCGCTAGAATATTTTAAGATTATCCGAGGTCCAAAGAGAGGGGGATGACACGGTAATCCTCGAATCCGGCAACTTGTTCTATCACCGGAAGGGCGACCATCTGTCCAAGGAGGTGTTGGATTTATCGTCCACAAGTCTCTCATTAACAACGTTGAAAAGATTGGAAGTTTGTCGACGAGGGTTGCGTGTCTAATACTCAGAATCACCAAACGGTATTCGTTGAAGGTCATACAGGTTTACGCACTAACATTGGCAAATCCCGATGAATAGGTGGAGGAAATGTATAAGCATATTTCTAGAGCCATGCATTTCTCCAAAACTGATTTCGGTTTAGTGGGAGACTTCAACGCAACACCAGGCACAAGGGAGAACGGTGAGCTGAATTAAGAGAAATTTGGGATAGGGCAACGGAACCCAAAGGTCCAGCAGCTGGCCAAAATCTAGGAGAAAGAGGTACTCTTTATGATAAACTTTTTCGTCCAGAAGCGGCCCCTCATAAAGTGAAGCGGGCCAACACCTCGAAATTTCGACAAAAAATGAAATTCTTGAAATTGACAAAGAATGACTTCATTATGACGACTAGACGGCAACAGTTCAGTGATGTCTCAGTGATCGCAAGGGTGAAAACTGGTAGCGATCACCGAATGGTTAGAGGCATACTAAACCTCACATATACAGAAACGTTAAGTTGGAGAGGTCTCGTCTAATGAAAGTCTAGTCCAAAGTCCCAAAACCTTTCAGCTCCAATTACAAAATCGTTTTCAGTGTGCAGAAGAACACAAAAACTCTCCAATTACACTCTTAATCTCATGGCTGTTAAACGGGAAATGAAACTGCAGTCTTCGAGAGATTTTACAGCACACAGGCAAATGCACAGACAAATCTCCAAATGCATGAGGCGGGACTTGTACAACTTTAATACTGCTCGTATTGAAGAAGCGATCGAGTGAAAACAAGGCTCTAAAGTCTTTGCCAGATATCTGTTGGTCACAAAGAGCTGACGTATCAAAGCTGAAGGCCGAGTGTGGCAGCATCTTTGCCGGGACACCTGAGATTTTGAGTGAGATTGAGAGGTTCTATGCCTTCCGAACAAGCCGGTTTCCGAAAAGGCTTCATTATCATGGACTGATTATACATCCCTACGGCAGATTATACAAAAGACCGAAGAGTACAATCTGCCACTTGCCTTGTGTACGTGGGCTATGAAAAACCTTTTTTGGATCCATCGAAATTCGGGCGGTGGTACAGTCCCTACAGCGGTGCCAAGTTGACTGGCGGTATATCGAAGTGCTGAAATGTTTGTACAGTTGGTCTAGGATGGCTATCCGAATACAGAACTAGAGTACGAAACCTATCCAAGCGCAGAGAGGTGTAAAACATGGTGACGTAATATCCTCGAAACTCTTTACCACTGCATTGGAAGATGTTTACCAGCTACTTTACTGGAAAGGATACGGTGTTACCGTTAATGGCGAGAACATCACTTACCTTCAATTTGCTGACGATATAGTCCATAGATAAATAGATATGTAGCAAGCTAATATAGTCCTTATGGCAGATTCGCTGGAGGGCCTACGCCATAGCCAGAGAATACTATAAAAATCGGCAAAGCGTGTCGCAAAAAAGAGACAAAAAATACTTCACCATATTTATAGTTACAAGTGTGAGGATAAATTTACCCCAAAACTAGTCTTAAAATTAGAAATTAGTACGTAAAGAAAGCTTGAAAAGGGACTATGCTATTACCGATTATCATCGACAGGTATAGGAATGTGATGTGGAGGAAAAGACATACTGTCAAATTCAAATCAATTGCGATGAGGGCAAGCGTGTGAGGAAGGATTGTGATTATTCCAGTGCTGCGATGAACCTTGTGAAGCTAGATGGCTTGCAGGATATGAAGACTGCAGACGATATCTGCTCGGGAGCGAATGGGTGGGGTATTCTATGACGATGATGAAGCTTGAAGTTTCCGAAGGTTGTTTGGTTGCGTGTTCAGATCACGTCGGGGTCACCACTGTAGCCAAGGTAAGAGAAGGGGAGATCTCCCGCCGGGCAAGGTGTTCTGCCCGGGGAGCGGCCAACACTCCGTGTAATAGTTCGGAGATGTTCTATATATATATACTGTTTATGATTCGGAATGTTGATAGCGTGATTTAGGCTTCGGTGTATTTCGCTTGTGGCGCGATGACAGCGCCGCCACATCACCCCCTGCTCAGACCGGAGGTCGATAGTGCAGTCGAGTTGTCGACGAATATGCAAGTGCCAGGAGATTGCCTTGTAGTCTGCGGTGAGTCGAGAAGAAGGCAAGTAATCTGCGAGAGTGCCGTGAAGCAGAGGCGAGCAGTAAGGCTCAGAGCCGTGCCGAACTCTGTATGGCGCAGGGAGTAGCTTGAAGGAACAGGAAGCATTATTATTCCAGTGCTGCGATGAACCTTGTGAAGCTAGATGGGTTACAGGATATGAAGACTGCAGACGATATCTGCTCGCGAGCGAATGTTTGGGGTATTCTATGACGATGATGAAGCTTGAAGTTTCCGAAGGTTGTTGGTTGCGTGTTCAGATCACGTCAGGGTCACCACTGTGGCCAAGGTAGGAGAAGGGGAGATCTGCCGCCGGGCAAGGTGTTCTGCCCAGGGAGCGGCCAACACTCCGTATGGTAGTTCGGAGATGTTCTATATATATATATATATATATATATACTGTTAATGATTCGGAATGTTGATAGCGTGATTTAGGCTTCGGTGTATTTCGCTTGTGGCGCAACGACAGCGCCGCCACAGGATGATGATGATGATGTGGTTCTAAATAACTGTCATTCCTTATGTTCTGGCTTCGTGTAAATAATACAGCACATTATTTAATGATAAAATTTTATTGATTATTGTCCTTTAAACAAAACTAGCTTCATATGAAACTTTCCAATTTTTTTTTGGCTTGGGTTCAAATGCTGGCAAATGTATACCATGACCATCCAAAGCTACCCCATTGTTCACCAGACCTAAATATTTTATACCATCCCATTGGACGTGCCTCTTTATAGCTATATCACACATACCTTCTGCACAATACAGTTTGGTTTTTTTGTTCTTTGCCACTAACTTAATGTATTCTTATGATTCTGTTGTAAGCCCTGGGTTTGCATCTACACTTTTGTACCGTGTGGTAAGTGTAGATGGATGAGGCAGACAAGTATTAAATTGTTGTTGTACATACTTGTAAGCCTGAGGACTTATAAATTGCAAACAAAGAGTGAATTTGTGCAAAGATGATGAATATTTTCTACCACTGGAGGAGGGGTTCAACATTTTTTTCAAGGTTTCTATTGGCAAGGTCAACAGATTTTTTTATTATAGAAGAGGGGGCAAACGAGAATACGGTTCACGTGATGTTAAGTGAATACCGACGTCCATGAGCATCCACATCACCAGGGGGAAATGCAGGTGCGTTGCCGGCCCTTTAGAAAGGAGTAAGCTATTTTCTTGAAGATCCCTGGGACGTATCGGTCCGGAAAAATCGCCGATGGTAAACTATTCCACAGAGAGGTCGTACGCGAAAGAAAACTCCTTGTGAAACGTATAGTGGTGGACCGCCAAGCATCCTTATGGTGTGGAAGGCATCGGGAATTTTGCCGCGATGCGCGTTCGTAATATTTGACGACTGAGATAAATCCGAACAATTTCTCAGAGCACTACCCGTGGTAGATGCGAAAGAAAATGCAAAAGGATGCAACATTTCTTCGCAGTGCCAGTGAATCAAGTCGATCGGAAAGCACTCGGTCGTCGACGATTCGAGCAGCTCTGCGCTGGATGCGGTCAAGTGGAAGGAGCTGGTACTGGGGAGTGCTCCAGCCCAGAGATGGTAACAGTATTCCATGTGCGGCCGAACCTGCGCCTTGTAAAGTTGCAGGCGGCGTGCCGGCATGAAATACCGTCCCGCTCTGCTGAGCACGCCAAACTTTTTAGAGGCCAATTTGGCTTTCTCTTCCAAGTGACCACGAAACTGCACGTCACTCGATATGTCGACGCCGAGAAATCCGATATTGGCTGAGCAATCAAGGGGAGTGCCTTGAAACTGAGGAGATACGATAAAGGGGTGCTTTTAAGCGGTAAACGCGCAAACTTGTGTCTTCTGAGCGTACGTTAAACTGAGATTTAATCGCCCCCAATCCGAGACTCTGTTCAGCAAAGACTCAACTTCAGATACAAGTTTGTCCCGGTACTCGGAGACGTTTTCCCAAGAAATATTAGCACGGGCGTTGTACAGGCCACTGCCAGTGCTATCATCTGCATAGCAATGAATGTTGCCGGTTTGCAGCATATCATTGATATGCAGAAGAAACAGCGATGGTGATAGCACGTTGCTTTGTGGAACACCAGCATTAATAGGCTTGTAATCGAAGCTTGCACCGTCTACAACAACTTTGATGCTCTTATCTGCAAGAAAGCTGGTGATCCAATTGCACAATTTCTCGGGAAGCCCATAGGAAAGGAGTTTCGAAAGAAGCGCTTTGTGCCAAACCCGATCGAAGGCATTCGCAATATCCAAACTAACGGCGAATGCCTCCCCCTTGGACTCTTCTGCCGCCGCCTATCTATGAGTCAGGTAGACCAGAAGATCACCAGCTGATCGACCGCGACGAAAACCGTATTGGCGATCACTAATCAGCTGGTGATCCTCAAGGTATCTCATGAGCTGACAGTTTACAATGAACTCCCTTGTTTTGAAGAACAAGGAGGTGATGGCGATGGGCCTGTAGTTGGACGGGTCTGAGCGGTCGCCTGTTTTAGGGAGCGGGTGGACGAAAGCCGTCTTCCATGATTTTGGGACTACGCCTAGTGAGTAGGAGTACCGAAAAAGACGCGTTAACATCGGTGCTAACTCTGGAGCACACTTCCTCAGCACAATGGGGGATACCGTCAGGCCCACTCGACTTGTGGATGTCCAGAGAGAGGAGTGCTTTGCGAACCAAGCGCTGTGTGAACCGCACTTCCGGCATGGAGCACTCTCACCGGGAGATAGTCGGCGGCGTACTCCCCCTATCATCAGTTGGAAAAGAGCCTAGCAGATCGGCTTTCTCCTTTGTGACAGTGAATCGCCAGTGAGTCGTCTTCCCTGTACAGAGATGGAAGAGATGGCTGACAGAAATTCCCCTGGACAGCCTTGGCGAGAGACCAGAATGCACGGGTTCCAGAAGGAAGGTGAACTAGTTTGTCGCCAATTCTGAAGCGGAATTATACTTCTTTTTTAGAGCGCTGATGTTTACATCCCTGGACGTTGATGCGTCAGTCCGGGCTTGGTAGCACTCCTGCTTATATTTATATTTTATATATTATTTTTATTTGAGGAGTGAGCTGAAGCATGATGCTATTTTACAGGAGTGACTAAACCATTGCTGAGATTTGCCTCCGATGGGCACCACAGAAGAAGGAATAAAAAGTTCCATACCCTGAAGTACCACATTAGCGACAGAATCAGCAACAACGTCGGGATCGTCCGGCAAGAAGCAAACCCGCCCCCAAGGGTAGTATGCAAAGAAAGACCGCATCCTATCCCAATCAGCTGACCTATAGTGCCAAACTCGGCGGCAGCCTGCAGAATGCAACCGCGATTTCAGCGTGAGTGGCACCACAGTCCGGACAAGACAATGATACAAGGATCCTAAAGGGGCGTCGACGGAAGTCTGATATCTGTCCGGATGAGAGGTCAGCAGAAAGTCCAAAAAGGAAGGTGCATGATCCTCCACATATGGAATCCGCGTAGGCAAAGTAACTAGTTGTGTCAGACCATACGTCAAGGCAAAATCGTGAACAGATCTCCCCGCATGATCGGTTGAACGTGAACCAAGCCATTCGGCGTGGTGGGCGTTAAAATCACCGAGGATCAGGATCTCTGCGGAGGTGATCTGCTGTAGCAACGAATCTGTAGCTATTTCGATGTGTTCGAAGAGTCGGTCTGTTTCGGCATTACCGCTATTTTTCGAGACATCGAGAACAGATGTCCTCTCTGACGTATACGTAAACTCCAGCCCGAGGCACAAAGGAGTATTCCAGTTTGTACCCCGGGCAGGAAAGATACGAAACGTCAGCAGGAGAGGACATCTGCGTCTCGTTTAGAAAGAGCAGAGTCAGCTTCGCCATCTCGAGATGTTAGTGGATTCCAATAAATTCCCATCTTCTTCATTTATAAAAGACTTTGTTTTAAGTTCCGCAATAATATTTTCTAGTTTAGCTACTTTTTTGATAAATGCCTACTTTGTTCTCGAAGACTCTTTAATTTTTCAATTATTGGAATGATAGTTTTTCCGAGTGTTTCCGTTTCTTTCGCAACGTTCGAAGAGTGTACTCTGGAATCTTGTCCTAAAACCTGAAAAACCTTTTAATAACCATAATTTTGTTACTGCAGACACAATATTTTCTGGTTTAAATACTTACTAGTGACAGTCGTTTAGAAATCGGAAGGTTTACTATTTCAACTGGCTTTTGATTACTAGTCGATGGCAGTAGATCGACAGCAGGATCAATATGAAATCAACTGATTTGTATATTAAATCTGCCACACTTTTGGTTTCATAACTTCCCTTGATCAAACGGCTTGATAATGAATTAATGTACCTAGATGTAAAATTATTTTAATACTGTATAATACATTGCAAAATATTGTATTAAGTCGAGGGAAAATAATATATATTTTTATTTAATATTGTTTATGTACTTGAATGCTTCAATTATTTTCAATTTCGTGAATACTTATGGAACTGAGACGTGGTCCTTTACTGCTGGCCTTATGAGGACGCTCAAGTGCACTCAGTGAGCTATGCCTCTTCATAGCTCACTGAGATGCTATGCTCGGAGTTTCTGTACGTGATAAACTTAGAAATGAGGATATCCGCAGTAGAACCAGAATGTCCGACATAGCCCAACGGATTAGTAAGCTAAATTTCAATGGGCCGGCCATATATCTCGAATAACTGACAACCTATGGGGGGAAAAGATTCACGAGTGGCAGCCTCGTACTGGTAGGCGTAGTATAGGGCAACCTCCTACTTGACGGAGTGACGACTCATGAGTCATGCAGGAAGTCGATGGATGCAGGCGGCTCAGGACCGTGCTTTGTGGTGTTCCTCAGGAGAGGCTTATGTTCAGCAGTGGATTTGTGAAGGGCTGTAATGATGATGACGATGATGAAAAAAGTGGTTGAACTATCGGAGTATCAAACGTTTTACACTTTTGATAGCAGGATCAATCATCAATGAAATGAAAATAACTTAGGTGGTGAGCCAAAACGCTTGCACTAATAAAGCTGCTCCCTGTCACTAACCGATCACCAGGGCTTCATCTAGTAATAATCGGCAGGGTGCACGGCGTTTAGATAAAGTTAACATTTCAATATGTTAAAATTTCTTACACACCTTTTTTTAATATTTAAACACTTATAATTGTTTGTAAGTCTAAATCGAATACCTACACCACTAATGCCAGACATGTCAAAATGTAGTGTATTTTTGTGCAAATTAATATCAGAAATATCCGGTTTACAAAACAACACATTTCTTTCCACTTGTAAATACTTGTACACTTGTATATTTCATAAAAATAATATCGAACTATACACTAATTGAGTTCATTC
Organism: Parnassius apollo; assembly: GCA_907164705.1. Classification (NCBI taxonomy): domain Eukaryota; kingdom Metazoa; phylum Arthropoda; class Insecta; order Lepidoptera; family Papilionidae; genus Parnassius; species Parnassius apollo. The sequence goes on along the minus strand of CAJQZP010001449.1, from coordinate 4,026,569 downwards.
CTATTTAATTGCAAAGACTGAGAAGTTCTACTGAGAGATGTTCACATCGTCATTGGAATCATAAGCAAGTGTGAGATTCAAGAACAAGCTTCATTCAAGCAACCTAAATAAATCACCGAAACTCTTGAATGGTGAATTAATAGACGTTTTCATGCTACTGGTTTTGTAAGGATCCGATTCAACATCAATTGCAAGGTACATCAGAATCACTAGAGGACCTGTTCACTATGCTCAATGACCTCGGTGGTGTTTGTTAACAGATTGGTTATGATGAGATGAACATGGACAGAACAAAGCACTTAAGAAAACAGAAACACGCACTACGGCTGAAGTTATTGACGAGTATGGTCATCATGATGATGATCATAAATATGTATTTAATTGATGTATGTTGCAAATAATTATCAAATTTTATTGAATTTGACTTTGCAATACGTGTAAGGACGTATGCATATTAAAAAGTATTTAGTGAAAATACAAACTTAGCAGACTAGGCTGTATGATTTATGATCTTTCCCGGTTTAACTAACGAATCGTCAAATAATCATAGCCATAGGTAATAATTCTATTCTAATCTATTATCATACATTCGTAGAGAGAGAAACCTCTGTCTACGAATACAACAAAAGAACAACAACAATCATTGTCAAGCGTCAATTTCAATTGCAGATTGCAGTTGAACGTATGGAGTGTAGAGGTAAGGAGAACAATCTCTCATAGGCATGGGAGAATAGTTGAAAAAGTGTCCATCTATAAGCAATGATTAACAGTTCAAAAACTCTCCACAACAGCGCTGGAGTAGCTACAGGAAACAGCTAAGTGAAATGAACTTAGCAGTTGTTGACGGTGTGAAGTGTGCTACTAAACTGCTCAGTAGCTCTAAAATCTGAAATAACTGTATTTAGTAGGTAATTATAACCTCGAAAAAAGTCATCTACCCCACTAATATTTTTCGGCGTGTTCTTTAAAATTTACCACGTAGCTATAGTGGCGCCACCTTTATTTAACGGTTTACTCCGTATACTTTTTAATACCCAGTCTGTACTTACTCCTTATTCCTTTTAAAAATGTCTTAAAATAATGTGTTTTAAAAAATATTAGTAATCCTATTACTGACATTTTTTTATAAAAATAATATTAATAGTGCTGTAAACATTACTAATATTCCCCTTAACCCCTCCTGGTAAGCTGAAAATGCTCATGTTAGGAGTGGTTCACGACAGTTTTCGAATGGTGGATTCGAACCCACGACCTTTTTTGAGTTCGCGGTCCGCACCTTGCCATTAGGCTACTGTCGCTTCAACTCCTACCTCTACACTCCATAGTTGAGGAGTTTTGGCGGGAACTTGGCCGACGACGGACTGTCGCTCCTGTTTTGTCGCTTGAAAAATGGTTTTAAGTGAATTTTAATTCGTAAAAGTGATGTAAATTAAGTGTCTGCACCTTTTAGAATTTAATGTTCAAAAGTTTATGTGGATATCGTATAAGATGGCACTAGTATCTTTGCAAATTGTTGGATCCCAACCTAAAGTATGGAAGTGTACCCCCCTTGTGTGAACTATTAGAGAAAACGACGAAACAAGTGCTTTGATGTTAATATAAACCTCAAGTTAATTTGATCGCTTGGGCGCCTTATGAACTTGAGTGGCTGTCGTCAATAGTCCGCTCAGCTCAACCCAGATATAAAAAAACTTCGCAATGTGACGCATCAGCATATTGTGAAGAAAAAATATATAAAATGTTCAATCCAAAGTTCAAATCCTTAAAGAAATGATAGGCTCAGAAGGGCTAGCACCCAGAGCAGTAAAGCCAGTTAAATAAATAAAAAAACACTCCATAGTTGAACGAATCAAACGTTCCTTAACCTATCACTCACTGCGCCCGCCATAACAAAAAACAGCTTCGTACCGAGGCGTCCGTCGTCACTTCAGCTGGCGGCACTTGTTTTAAATATTTATGTTTCTCACGACCTTTCATTTATGCTTAAAGAGGTTTTAGTTACAGTTATTTAAAGCCGATAAGATTTTCGATAAGTAGAAACAATAACCATAACATATAAATGTTTATTTTATTTTGTACTAACGGATCTCTTTGTTTCTAACGGATCTTGATAAAGTGTACTTACTGACGATAAATTTTATTTTATGAATGAAATATCGTAAGTCTTTATTTTATTTTTATGTCCTTACAATCAATACAACATATTCTTCCTAAATGAACCTAAATTATGCATGTAATAATTATAATAATTCCACTTTTTCACTTGCAAACATTTGCTAAAAATTCGACAATAGACAGTTTGCGCGCGCTTACTAAACTCATTTTCAAAACCTTTTTGTGTATATATTTTATGTCGTCTTCCTTTATTTTTCTTATACAATCATATAGATATAACATTTAGCAATTACTAGTAAAAGTATTTACTATGGTATTCCAATAAGAAATATACTATTATTATCTTATTAGAATCTTATTAGAAATCTTGATCGTTACGAATTGTTCGCGTAGAGGTTTTATATTTCTACTTTTTTATCAATTGAAACATAAAAAGTTACTGTTGTTGTAACTTAAATCATTCAAAAACATTACGTAGTAAAGATAAATAACATTACTTACAGTTTTTTTGAAAGAAAATCCAACTAAAATCACAATCACAAAACTTCAACGATTACGCAACCAACCGCACCGGCACGCAAAAGCGAATGGCTGTTATATTTGATGATGTCTATGTAACCGAGTGAATATAATGCTACAGAATATTCTTTAGTTCGTTCAGAATCTAATGAAATAGTGTTCAATCGAAAATATAATGCATTTTTATATCAATTAATGACGAAAATAGCAGCACGTAATGCTGACATGTATACATGTCTTCTGTACTTAGTGTTCACAAAACTTGGACCTGTCAACATGTCCACGGTATCTTAGGGGAGAAATGATAGGCTCAGAAGGGCTAGTACCCAGAGCAGTAAAGCCAGTTAAATAAAAAAACACTCCATAGTTGAACGAATCAAATCAAGTCTGATCAAATCGGATCAAATCAAATAACTTCTGTTGTCATTGGTCTGTTGTCTGTAGTATATACTTTCAGTTATCTATGGTCAGTTGCATAGAGTAGGTGCATTATATGGTCAGTAGTGTTGCTAACATAGATAAATAAATATGTAGCAAGGTTGCTAACGGTGTTTTGGGTGATGTAGTCACCTGCTCGGTGTTGTTATCAATAACATAAATATTGATATACCTAAATTTTATCGAAACGCTACAGGGACTTCTATCTTACCACACAATTGAATCGATCGTATCCATTGCGAATTATCTAAGATTGGATTTAAATGTATCCGTGAGATGACGCGCTCTTTAGTCAACATTCAACAAAGTGAATTTTTTATTGTTTGACCGGTTCTTCACATAAAATTTTTAAGTGAAAATGTCTTCGCAACAGAGAGAAACTGTGGTTTCAGTGCCGCTCACACCGACACGGTCGGATTTGTACTGGAGACGAATTTTCAACAAAGTAAGTTGTCTTGAATATTTTACAGATTCCGAACTTTCTCTTTTTTGACACAATTACCCTACTAAAATACATTATTTACACAATTGCTATTTACGGTTCTCATTCGTTAACAGTTATGCTAAAAAAAAACTAGTTTTAAGTTAGTATTATTATAATACACATCATATTATGTATAGAATTTCTGTGATGGAACTATTCTTACGCATGTAAAATATTTAAAACTTCTAATTAATCTATGATTCAAATTAATTAAAGATTTAATTTAAATTCGTTATTAAAATTTTGTACACTAAAACCTTTTTCGGAAATTTGTTTACTTAACTTAAAAAAAAAAAGAATTTTGTTGAATGTTTTATATTTCACCATTTTTTATAATAAAGCCTGAAAATCAGAAAATGGTCCCACCATTTCACACCAAACAAGTTTTAATATTTACTATTTTTTTAATATCTGCATTTAACTTACAATTTATTTTTCTTTGTACATGTATAGTTAAGTTTTGATATTAGCTAAGTTATGCTTCTTATAATATTATATTGAATTGTCAGTTCCCACCAAAATTTTGTAAAGAAGTGGATAAATAAATATCTCTTTCTTTCTTTCTAATAAACAATATTTATTACCTTAATAAAAATAAAACTTAAACTAAAAATTTAAATTATCATACAGTTCGACTCTCCATGGTATACTGTTTTAGTAGCTTGCTTTTAAGCTTAATGCAGATATGCATTAGTTAAATTGGTAATAAAAATGTTAAACCACCATATACATAATCTGAAAACATTACTCAAAATTTTTAATTTATAATTCCAAATGAACTTCTGAGATCTTCTATTTACATACAAACAAATTTTACTGCAGGAATGTAAAACTGGCTTATTTTCTGTTTGTGGTATTTTTTTATAAAACAAAATAGTTGTTGGTCGGTTTTTTTTGTTAGTATGTTTTTTTTTGTTTTATGTTAGTTTTAAGTTTTCCAAAAGACCAAAAGTCAGATAGGAGATATTTCCAGTAGTTACTTAGGATAAATGACGCCCAAACTGTGTATCTAATAAAAATTTTGATCTAAGAAAGAACAAATTTAAGTAATAAATAATAGAATATTCATTATTAAAAATAATAATAATATTTATTTATTTCGCTAAAAAGAAAAAAATGTCACACAATCACAATCAGTCATTAGTAATAAAATGAGAAACAAAACTTAAGCTAAAACAGTCTTGAAAAGTCTTGCTTTAAAAATTAATTATCGTTCTTAAAATTACTTAAAATTTTGAGATGCAATAAAACTTAAAATAATCTTAGTAAGTTCTCATATTTTTCCAGCATGTTAAATCACATTTTTCTTATTAGGAATGTTTTTTATATTATGTGTGAGCAGCTATGCAGGTCAACAAAACGTTTTTTTTTTTTGTTGTTTCGCCCTGTCTTGTTTACTGTAAGCAATTTTACTTCTTCTAGAGTACATAGTTTCCCAGATGAGTGTTACGTTTGTGCATTAAAGGTCCGCACTCAGTTATGATGTGCAGAGGCGTTTCTTCCGTTATGTAACAGAACCTATACATCCTTGAGTTGCTTAGTCCCGGGGTGGACATGTGCTTTTTAAGACACAGTGTCCAGTTAGGTCTCTTGCCAGAATACGCAATTTAGTTTTCTTTAATCCCAGCTTTTGTTTTTGCTTAATGAGCGTTACAATCAAAAGACTGGATTAAGGTTTTAGAATGTTTTAAGCCCGGTGTATCAGACCAGACCTTAAGTGATTTATTGTGATAAAGAATTTCAAGGGTAAACCGGGCTAGAGATTCCATAAATAGCTCAGGTTCAAATTGTGAACTCTTTAACCCCCACGTGTGGTTGTACAATACCCGCGTGACCTAGAACCCATCTTAAGACGACCCTGTTGTTATATCTCATGGCGTTTAAACAGTTCATGCAGTCTCCAACTAGCTTTGAGTTCACTAAGTTTGACCTCAGCGCTAGCAGTGCTGCTTGACTATCGGAGTTTATATAAATTATATGGCTGACATAGTGTTTTGCAAATTGATTTCCGCACACTGAAGTATGGCAAAAATTTCTGCCTGAAAGATAGAGGTAAATCTACCCAAGTTTGTACTAATTTTGTACTTGGGACTTTCCCCATAAATTCCAAAGCCTACGTTGAGGCCCATTTTTGACCCATCAGTATACCATATGAGAATACTGACCTCATAGATAACCTGGCCATTCAGCCAGTCTTCTTTGGAGGGTAGTTTCACTGTATACTTTTTATCAAAAGTGTATAGTGGATGCATGATATCTGAGATCATGCATAAGACCGGTGTTTCCTTAAGTGTGTCGAGCATGGATCTTAATCTGTGGGAGAGCAAGCTCAAACCGCCCCGGGCGTTAGTCCTATACAAACTAGCCTTCGCCTCCTTGTCTTGCTAAAGATCAAGGGGCGTTAAGGAATGGAAGTGTATTAAAAGCCGCTCCAGGTGATGATCGCATAGCTCCAGTTGCCATTAAGTCTTTATGTGACTTGGTTTTATAGTCTGTCTGTCTGCTTCAAGACTATATCGGTGTGTTGCGCCAATTTGATATACAATTAATTAACGACAATGTCTGGAAGTGGTAAAGGTGGTAAAGTGAAGGGAAAGGCAAAGTCCCGTTCGAATCAGCCTGTTTACAATGCCCTGTTGGATGTATTCACAGGCTGCTGCGAAAGGGAAATTACGCAAAACATGTGGGTGCCTGTGCTCCTGTGTACCTAGCCACTGTCATGGAGTACATCGCGGCTGAAGTTCTCGAGTTGGCCGGTAATGCTGCTCGGTACAGTAAGAAGACCAGAATCATACTTTAACCTAAAATAAATCATAGCTTATAATCTTATTTGGATACCTATTTTATGAAACAAATTCGGTGAAGCACTTTTTGTTTATGAAAACACTAAAAACTTACTTTTGAATGCCAAACGCCAGAATACTGAATAGCCGCGTATGCGCGCCTCGTGAAAACAGTTAGGAGAAATTTTCAGCAAAAATAGGGCGGTAAAATTTAGATGGTATTTCTCCGATCAGATTGTGACGAAACTAACAAGTATTTTATTTAGGAGGTTAATGTATTCTATTGGTTCTCATATCTGTCAAAGGATGGCATTGAAAAAGGTTTTGCGAAAAAATGCGAGTTAGGAGGTATCAGAAGTTCACGGACGACATGCAAGTTAAAGGCTCGAAATTTTCTCATTTGACTCATGCTTTACTACCTGTACTATATTATGTATTCTGTGGTTTTACTCACATATGGAATATAGAATTTTGTGAAGTATATCCTATCTTTTGAATGGATAAAAGTATGTCATTATTTCTTTGCGAATAATTTGACTTAAGTACATATTTATTATTACACTATTTTCCTACCTAAAGTTTATTTTTTGCAGACTTCCTTGCCTAACATTTTCTAGCATAATTTTTTACTTCTAACTACCAAACTTTTACAACTTTTAAAACTTTTATATTTGGTAGAGCCACACTGCAGCTATATTATGGTTGTAGCACAATGAGTCGGCTCGACCAGGGAAGGACCGTGCTGTCACAGAATACCAGCGTAAAATAGCAGCTTAAAGCTGCTGTGTTTCGTATGGTGTGTGTAGCGAACCAGAGACCTAGTATAGGTCTATGTGAAACAGTCCACTGCGACTACAAGTAAATTAAACAGCAAATGTGGCAAAATTTACAATAGTTTCTTATATTTACACGAACACTACACATTGAATAAAACTACTTTTACGGATTTTATCGCATTTAATATTACTTATTTTTAATTCCCTTAAAAACTTAATAAAAAAAAAGTGATATACACTATCTGTAAACACTAGGAACAAACACAAGCTAGTGTTACAAGTTTCTCGACTCCACAGAGTCAGTAATTCATTCTTGGGGTACTCTATTACAACAAAGTCCCAGAAAGTATACAAGGTCTCTCTATTACTAAGTTTAAATGTTTAATTAAACAAAAACTCTATAAAAGGGTTATTACAATATAAATTAATACTAGGTTCATAATAACCCCTGGGAATGAGGTGGTCTCTTCCAAGCTGTTTCTAAAATAAATTTTGTAGAAATTTTGTGACCATTGACATGGTAAAATTTATTTAAAAAAAATTCCCGCTGGGTTTCTTGCTGGTTCTTTCCAGGACAGAGCATTTTTTCGAACCAGTGGTAAAGTAAAAAATTGACTTTCTGTAAGAATTACCTTGTAATCTTACATTGAATAAAAAATATTCTATTCTATTGCCAATATTTCGTGTGCTTTGCAGCACACATGTTCACCGGGGTGGGGGACACATCTCGATGTCAATCACATTATTTTTACATAAACACTCACGCCTGTCACCCAATATTTTTATTCAATGGCAAAATTTAAATAACGATTAGTTAACTCCTGTGCGGGGTTACCTCTGTGGGGTAGTGCCAAGGAAGTGTGGCGATAAGAATCGGGGTTCTTTTTAATTAAATCTACTTACAAGTCACATTCAAAATAATTTCCTTTTATAATAGTTGACGAAGAAGAAAGTATAACTTCTATAGCTTATGGTAATTTGTAGAATCAGGCGATACTTTGCGGAATCTATTGTATTAAAGATGTTAGAAATTAATTAGCTAAGATCCGCGTCATAAAAAAAATTATGTGTCTTATATGTACATATGGTTTAGAGAGCACCTGCCGCCCTCCCTCAATTTCGTGCACTATCCCCGTCACCTGTAATCCGAACAGAGTCTTTTTTACTTTTTTTTTGCGCCCGAAGCAATTAAAGGGCTACCCTATATGTAGGGAGGCGGAAAATGCGTTACGCATACCACGATAGCCGGTCTATCGTGGTTATGAGGGACTCACTGCCTACCGGGGGAACCTAAGTGTTACCCTCTAAAAACCGCCTTTGGGGACTGGCAACTGGCTGTTTAAGCTTTCTTATGCCGTATCGGGAGCGACCCTCTTTTGGGAAAAGAGGGCGCAGGCGGCTACAAGCCGCTGAGGGAGTGCCTACGAAGGCAAATTAATTATGAATAATTTAATTTAATTAGAGTTGGCCTGAGCCGCCAGGAGGCAGTTCAGGTCGTTTGATAGTTTATTAGGCGGGTCCGAGTGAGAGTTTCTCGGCCTGCGAACTCGATAGCGAGAGGGGGGTGGGGCTGCATAAGTAGCTGCCTCACGAATAAAATGGTTGGAGTGAATAAAATGGTTGGAGTGAGGTCTTTTTTACCTGAGGATGCCTCATTTAGAGGCGAAACACGTGTCGTATTATGTACGGTGGTGTGTCGTTCCTAGTGTAGAGGTGTTGAGATTAGTGGTGACGGGGATAGTACACGCTATTGAGGGAGGGCGAGAGGTGCTCTTCAAACTATGTAAGACATCATTTTATTTTGTTACGCGGATCTTAGTTATAATTAATTTTTACATCTTTAATAGCTTGTAGTGTCCTAGTCGTTGACCTTAACCTTCGAAACTTACTCATTCACCAGGCAGCTACGATAAATCGTAACATGTAGTTAAGTCTGTGTGTAAATCTATTTTTGTCTTTCGCAATCCAACTGGCATTGCTCCAAAGCACGTACAGTAAAAATCGTATCAAACATACTATGGAATGCATTCAATATATATCTCCCCACGTGTAATTTATGTATGTAGATAAGTAAAACGCCTTTACCAGATATATAAGTATTTTTTTTTGTACAGTTTATGGGTGACAAACGAGCACACAGTTAGCCTGATGGTAAGTGGATGCTGTGACTCATAGACATCTGCTTTTATCCTCGACTAGGAATCAAAATGCGTTGTCATCCGTGAGGACTAAGATGGAATACTACGTTATCAATAAAAAGCGTACTCGGTGCACTTACAATGAAAAAAAAGAGGTATTTATGAAATGAAGAAAATAATGGTAATATCACATCACAAGACCACTGCTTATATATGCCTTAAAAATCTCAACTATACATGGTTCTGAGCCACTCTTTCTAGATTTAGAACAACTCTTATCTAGTGGGAGGCCACCGTAACCCCGCTTACCGGTGGTACGAGGCTGCTACTCCACCTTTCCTCCCCAATGGTCGTCGCTTTCTCGAGCTATGTAGTCGGCTTGGTAATTCAGTTTACTGATATGTCCACCTTCCTACCGGTTACGCTTCTGTTGCAGATATCTTTGGTACAGAGAAACTGCGATCAAAAGTCGTCTGCATAGCTCTTTGCCTATATTAGTTCTTATAATAATAGTAATGACAATAAAGCTTTTTATTTGTCTCAGTTCACACATGTTATTAAAAATGTACAAAAAAAGTCATCACAAACTTAGTAAGTAACATACAAATAATGCGACAAACTGGCCTGTGACTCAGCTATGTGGTGATTTTAGGTCACCGCTGGTGTTCTGCTACAGTCGAATTTTTAAAACACTGTATCTTAACCTAATTTTGGCGTTGACGTGTAACAAATAAAGAAAGACTAAAATATTTATTTATAATGCTATGTAAATTTCGGTAAACGAGACAATCGTTTTTGGACCCTAAAGGATAAGTAGCCTAAAGATTTTCTGAAAATCTAAACGGAATCATGAAATGTGTGTTTATGACCTCTCTGTGTTGAAACTTACCAATCACATTATATTGTGGTCCACTGCTGTGCGAGTTATTTTTCCGGACCGACACGAAGACTTAGCGTCCTTCAAGAAACGAGCTTAGTCCTTTTTAAAGGCTAGCAACGCACCTGTATTTCCCCGGGTGTAACATATTATATTCTAACCGATTTGTAAAGGGGGAGCACTATCAATTCGCCTTTTTTAATTTATGAAACACTCTATCTCCGAGGTTATTCAAACGATTTTTATTCACCGAACATATTGTAATATTTTTTCAAATAAATTTCTTTCACGTTGTTGTACATGATTAATTAATATTTTTTTTTTATATAGAAGAGGGGGCAAACGAGCATGCGGCTCACCTGATGTTAAGTGACTACCGCCGCCCATGATCAACCGCAACATCAGGGGAATTGCAAGCTAAAGCTGAGTAAGCTCTTTTCTTGAAGGTCCCAAAGTCGTATAGGTCCGGAAAAATCGCCAGTAGTAAACTATTCCACAGAGAGGTCGTACGCGGAAGAAAACTCCTTGTGAAACGTACAGTGGTGGACCGCGCAGCATCCAAATGGTGTGGATGGTATCGGGACGTTTGCCGCGTAGAGCGTTCACGAAATTTGACGGCTGGGATTAATTCGAACAATTCCTCAGAGCACTCCCCGTGATATATGCGAAAGAAAATGCAAAGAGATGTAACATCTCTTCGCAGCGCCATTGAATCGAGTCGATCGGAAAGCACTCGGTCGTCGACGATTCGAGCAGCTCTGCGCTGGATGCGGTCAAGTAGAAGGAGCTGGTACTGGGGAGCTCCAGCCCAGAGATGGGAACAGTATTCCATGTGCGGCCGAACCTGTGCCTTGTAAAGTTGCAGGCGGTGTGCCGGCATGAAATACCGTCCCGCTCTGCTGAGCACGCCAAGCTTTTTAGAGGCCAATTTGGCCTTCTATTCCAAGTGACCACGAAACTGCACGTCACTCGATATGTCGACGCCAACGATTCCGATACTGGCTGAGGCAACAAGGAGAGTGCCTTGAAACTGGGGAGATACGACAAATGGGTTCTTTTTAGCAGTTAACGCGCAAACTTGTGTCTTCTGAGGGTTAAACTGGACTAGATTTAGTCGCCCCCAATCCGAGACTGTTCAGAAAAGACTCGACTTCAGACACAAGTTTGTCCCGGTACTCAAAGACGTTTTCCCGAGAAATATTGGCACGGCCGGTGTACAGAGCATCACCAGTGCTGTCATCTACATAGCAATTAATGTTACGGGTTTGCAACATATCATTTATATGCAGAAGAAACAGCGTTGGCGATAGCTCGCAGCCTTGTGGAACACCAGCATTAATAGGCTTATAATCGGAGCTTGCACGGTCTACAACGACCTTGATGCTCCGATCTGCAAGAAAGCTGGTGATCCAATTGCACAATTTCTCGGTAAGCCTATAGGAAGGGAACTTCGAAAGAAGCGCTTTGTGCCAAACCCGATCGAAGGCCTTCGCAATGTCCAAACTAACGGCCAATGCCTCCCCCTTGGACTCTACTGCCTCCGCCCATCTATGAGTTAGGTAGACCAAATCACCAGCTGATCGACCATGGCGAAAACCGTATTGGCGATCACTAATCAGCTGGTGATCCTCAAGGTACCTCATGAGCTGGCAGTTTACAATGGACTCCATTGTTTTGGAGAACAAGGAGGTGATGGCGATAGGCCTGTAATTGGACGGGTCTGAGCGGTCGCTTTTTTAGGGATCGAGTAGACGAAAGCCGTCTTCCATGATTTTGGGACTACGCCTAGGGAGTAGGAGTACCGGAAAAGACGCGTTAAAACTGGTGCCAACTCTAGAACACACGTCCTCAGCGCAGTTGGGGGGGATTCTGTCAGGCCCACTCGACTTGTGGATGTCCAATGAGAGGAGTGCTTTGCAAACCGAGCGCTGTGTGAACTGCACTTCCGGCATGGAGCACTCACAGCGCGGGATGGTCGGCGGCGTACTCGTCCGTCATCGAGAGTCGAGTTGGACGCAAAGAAAGAGCCTAGCACATCGGCTTTCTCCTTTGCGGTATGGGCCATTGAGTCGTCCTCCCTGTGCAGAAATGGACGACAGCTCTCCGGGATAATTTTCAGTGGCTGAACCGTTTGTGATAAAACTTTACCAACAGACAGAAAACCAACGCCAGAAGGGATCTAAGCTTTTGATAAAATACATGGTTTTTTTAGGGATCTTAAGTCTACATAACGCCACTTATACAGGTCGATAGTTAACAAATAAAGTCGGTCAATGCACTCTTGTGTTTTGTTTCACTTTTCGAATTCCCTATTTACCCCCAAAAACTAACCCCGTATGTCGAGTCACGGGATACAAAATACCCATCCACTTACCTACTAAATTACAAAAGCAATAAATTACATTGACGATGCGGTGTCGGTAGTTACTCTCTTTATTTCGTGGTAATATCACCGTTAATGGAGCTTTTATGAGCTGTAAAACGTGAAAGAAAACAATTAACACTTTTTTATTCATAATTATCCTTCATTTATTTTTATACGTGGAAGAACCACACTGAAGTTATATTACGGCACGAATGGGTTGCCTCGACTGAGGTGATCCTACCACGCTCTCACAGAACACCAGCGTCAAATAGCAGTTAATGCTGCTGTGTTTCGTATGGTGAGCCTTCTCTTCTCTGAGGTTGTAAGCCGTGGAGGAAGGTGCGGCATGTTTTCTGGTGCGCCTTACCTACCTGGGAAGGAGAACGGGGAGGATTAGTCCTCTCCCGAGGAGGTGTCCCACCAGTGCCAGCCGCCATGTGGCGGATGTGTGCGAAAGCGTTCCCGTGGCCCTGCCAATATGCGACGAAGGTGGAACACCGACTAAAACACCATGGTTTTAGTCGGTGCAAGTCCGACATAACCCGTCCTTGCCCCCGCGCGGCGGGTATGCGTAGGCATTTCCCATGTTAAAAAAGAGGTGACAACGTATCTATACTTGATACATGTAGGTGTTAAGGAACAGCATCCACTTATAATCAGGTGGGCTGTTTGCTCGTATGTCACCCTTAATCTATAATAATCAATATATCAACAGTATTTGCATATTTGATGTACCTTTTTACATGTAAAACTCCTGCGCATAGTGCCTGTAAATTGTTCATCACCAGTGAGTCACATTTGCAATAGATAAAAGTCCTTGGCTATCGATTACATTTATGATAGCTTACAGTCATGTCTAAAAGTGTATTAATTGTTCAAATTGACTAAATAACTGCATTAAATGCTCTGAGCATAATTTACATTCGCTCAATTTTATTTTTAAACATATTTTGTCATTGAGTTGAAAAATAATGACAGCAAGAAGCGGTTTTGCCAATATAAGTTACCATAACAAACCAAAAGCAGCATTAAGCTGGTATTCCTAGACGAGCCGACCCATTTATGCTGCAACCATAATATAGGTGCAGCGTGGAGCTCTAATGTAATATAAAGAAGGTGTCAATTAGAGGCTCGTGCTGGGGTCTATGTGTTTAATTGGACCGTATCATAAATAATAAAACAATGTGTCGAGTGGGCTATACTACAGTACCATCTCTTACGTGGTGGAGCCACGCTGCAACTATATTATTGATGTAGCACGAGTGGGTCTTCTCGACCGGGGAAGGACCACGCTCTCACAGAATACCAGCGTAAAATAGCAGCTTAATACTGCTGTGTTTCGTATGATGAGTGTAGAGATCCGGAGACCCTTTTTACTGGAAATGAGGCATTCCATCATAGTCCTCAGGGGTGACAATGCATCTGCGTTTTGATCCTTAATCGAGGATAAATGAAGATGTTTATGGGCCATATTATCCACTTACCATCAAGTGGACTGTGTTCTCGTTTGTCATCATTATTATATTTTAAAAAAATGCATAGCCACTCCAATGTCGGGGTCATTTTGGCCAATATGCCTCATCTGTCGAGCACTTGTATATAACAAGTATACTAAGTATATATATATATATATATATATATATATATATATGTTATATATATATATATATATATATATATGTTATATATATCATATACCTATATGTTACAAATATTTTGCTATCACTCGACGCCATATTATGGCGTTTGGACAGACGAGGGGATAGACTATCATAGCGATAAGCTGACACGTACCGCAACTGGTGACATCCACTATTCAATTAACTGTTTCCTAATAATTTTAATGACTCATACACGACACACAAGAGCTGTGTTCGCTCAATGCCTAAGTAATGTCTGAAAATTACAGAGTAAATTACAATTACAGTACAAGTAACCCGGGTTCGATTCCCCGCCGGCGGTGCGCTAAAGAAATTGCCACATGCTGGGCGGTGAAGGAAACATCATGAGACACCTACTTCTCTGATTAATATAACATGTGGAGTCCTCCGACACGTACTCGAGTAGAGAGGTGGTGGTTTTATTGTTCCATAACCCCGCTCAGAAAAAGAGTTCAGATCATTAAAGCTATTTTTATAAAATAAGGATGAGAAACGAGCACAAAGTCCACCTGATGGTAAATGAATGATGTGGCAAAAACATCTACGTCTCTTCGATTAGGAATCAAAATGCAAACGCGTTGCCACTGCTGAGGACTAAGATGGAATGCCTCGTTTCCAGTAATAAGGGTCTCCGGTTCTCTACACTCACCATACGAAACAGCAGCATTAAGCCGATATTTTGCTCTGGTATTTTATGAAAGCGTGGCCCTTTCCCGGTGGAGCTGACCCATTCGTGTAACACGTACTATAACATAGCTGAAGCGTGGCTATATGTAAGCTGTCACTCTTTCTTGTTTAATGTATTAGTACCCGGTTGACCAAGCTTTGCTCGGTATTTTTCGCTCGATTTTTTTAATTCGTGTGTTTTGGAAATTATATTTAGATACAAATTACATACTGATGAAATATGAATAATATTTTTTGATCGTAGCGATAAAATAGAAATAACTGAACTGGTTATTTGAATAAAAAATCATGAGTGCAATTAGTTTAATTTAAATTTTCGTGTTTTTAAAAAATACTAAAAAAAGGGCACGAAAAATAGATTTTCTCAAAAAAGAAAGGAACTTGAAAAAAAAATTAAAAAAAGTCGGTCGGTCGGTCTGGGCTCGAACCATGGCATTACGATTTTGTGACCGCCCAATATACCAATTAAGCTATTTGTAATCATTAATAAACTGACAAAACCTTCTTATTCTAAAGATATTGTAGCAGTTTTTCATTGCCTACAAACACGGACAAAAAAGACATTTTCTAAAAATAAATCCTAGCTAGATATTTATTGCCCCCCGAAACTCCCTGCACACAAAATTTTATGAAAATCGTTGGAGCCGTTTCCGAGATTCCGATTATATATATATATATATATATATATATATATATATATATATATATATATATATATATATAATCCGTGATGACTTACGGATCAGAGACGTGGTCCTTCACTGCTGGCCGTATGAGGACGCTCAAGGTCGCTCAGCGAGCTATGGAGAGGGCTATGCTTGGAGTTTCTCTGCGTGATAGACTCAGAAATGAGGATATCCGCAGTAAAACCAGATTGACCGACATAGCCCAACGGATTAGTAAGCTGAAGTGGGAATGGGCCGGCCATATAGCTCGAAGAACCGATAACCGATGGGGAAGAAAGGTTCTCGAGTGGCAGCCTCGTACCGGTAGGCGTAGTGTAGGGCGACCCCCCACTAGATGGAGTGACGACCTGGTAAGATATGCAGGAAGTCGATGGATGCACATGGCTTAGGACCGTGCTTTGTGGCATTACTTGGGGGAGGCCTATGTTCAGCAGTGGACTTGTGAAGGGCTGTGATGATGATGATGATATATATATATATATATATATATATATATATATATATACAAGAATTGCTCGTTTAAAGGTATAGGATATTACCTTCTGTAGCATTGTAAAGCAACATCGATTAGTCATTCTTGTAATGGTTTCAGCGACACTAGATCGCTCTCTAGTGGCCTCGATACTTTGACAACCGCGTGGTTTTGCGGTTAGATTTCGTTTTTAAAATATTATATCTTTTGTTAACATGTAAACATACAGAATTCATTAGTTAAATTGAAAAATACGCAAAGGTTTAAAAGCAGGAAATTTGAAATTAAAAAAATTTATTGAATATAATATAAATATAATGTTTGTAAAACTAACTGTCCGACGATAACTTTTCAGTTGTTTATAAAATGCTTTAATGCATGCCGCGCCTTTGTGAAGTTCGGTGAACCGCTTTAGGGTGTTTACAAGCTACTGAAATATTGTTTATTCCTGAACGTTTGTACAAGTACACCGACGACTAATTTGGAGATAGTCTAAATTTACTTTTGTGTTGTGTAATGTACGTATGTTTTGTATTAGATAGACAGCCTCATTAGTCTAGTGGTAGTAAGCGTAACTGTTGATCACGTGGTTCGAATCCCGGGTAGGTCTAAAATCAGTTATAAGGGTCTTCTGTCGAGAAGTTCTCAGTATCAGCCTAGAGTCAAGATGTTAACGGTGTTTCACGGCTTTCGCCCCCGTGCCTCGGAAAGCACGTAATGTTGTTAGTGCTGCACCGGATCTCTCCGGCAGTGTCGTCCAATCGGGCTATGAGAGTGAGAGAATAGAGAGTGCATCTTTGTTTACGAACGCAGTGCTGTTGAGACTGACTGGTACCTAGGCTGCACTAAAAGTATCGGGAATGGAATATTTCTACTGTTCCTGTTATATTAAAATCTTTTTAATTGAAAACTCCTTGGTTTTAAAAATCGAATACCATTTATTTATTTAAAAAAAAGATTCTCGGTCTTGTCACAAGGTTTTGTCAAACTTGTTTAGTCGTTGAGAAAATGGAATTGACTCGAGAAAATTCAAGAGCGATGATTTATTATGACTTTCGAAGTGGTTTAACACAAAAACAGTGTGTTGACCGGATGATTTCTGCATTTGGTGATGAAGCCCCATCCGAAACCACAATTTATCGCTGGTTTGCTGAATTTCAACGTGGACGTGTCAAGCTCAGTGATGATCCCCGTCAAGGTCGTCCAAAAACTGCAGTCACCCAAGAAAACGTTGATGCCGTGCGTAAGCTGATTGAGGAAGATCGACATGTGACATACCGCGAAATTCAGGCAACTTTAGATATTGGCATGAGTCAAATACAAATAATCTTGCACGAACAATTAGGTGTAAAAAAGTTGTTTTCCTGATGGATACCGCATTCGCTCTGTGAAGAGCAAAAAGCGGCTCGCGTTACTTGTTGCGTCAGAACTCTCGAAATTTTTCCACGCAGGATCCTCCAATGCTGTATAAAACATCTTATCAGGTGACGAATCCTGGATATACGCGTACGAACCCGAAACAAAAAACCAGTCACGAGTTTGGGTGTTCGAAAATGAGTTAAAGCCAACAAAAATTTTTCGTTCACGGAGTGTTGCAAAAAAAATGGTGGCCACGTTTGTCTCCAAAACCGGCCATGTTACGACTATTCCTCTTGAGGGACAAAGAACGGTTAATGCAGAATGGTACGCTAGCATTTGTTTGCCACAGGTCGTTTCTGAACTCCATAAAGAGAACTGCAACCGCCGCATCATCCTCCATCACGACAATGCGAGTTCTCACACCGCACACAGAACAAAAGAGTTTTTAGAGCAAGAAAACATAGAATTATTAGACCATCCGCCGTACAGCCCCGACCTAAGCCCTAATGATTTCTATACTTTCCCTAAAATAAAGAATAAATTGCGTGGACAGAGATTTTCATCACCTGAAGAAGCTGTGGACGCCTACAAAACGGCCATTTTGGAGACCCCAACTTCCGAATGGAATGGTTGCTTCAATGATTGGTTCCATCGTATGGAAAAATGTGTCAAATTTCGCGGAGAATACTTCGAAAAGCAATAAATACATTTTTAAATAGTAATGTTGTGTCACTTCCTTGATTCCCGAAATTTTCAGTGCCTCCCTCGTAACCGAAATTCGGTCGGTGTTATTATACAATTTGCTTGGCGAACTTGCACGCAATTTGCGATTTGAATTGTGATATATACATATTGTTGCGCGCCACAGTTGATGGCACTAGCGCCATCTATTATCGAATAGAGGAAGTTAAGCTTTCTAGAAAGCCCCACACTCGAACTTTCTGCACCTGGTCGGTCGGGGTCCGGTATTTGCTGGAATATTCTGGATGTTTCGCTGAAAAAGGCCTATTTAAAGCCGTTGAGAGCCGCGATCGGGGCAGTATTGGATTGGGGATACGAGCGAAGCTTTCGTAGCGAAATAAAGTGAACAAAAGTGTTAAGTGTAATTAATTAGTGTGATTTAAGTTTTAATTGGTGTTGAGTAATTAAAGTGTCAATTTTGTTAATTCAATCGGCAGTTTTTACTGTCACGAACCCTAAGCTCGTAACGATATATTTATACAAACATCATAAATATATTTTTTTATATATATATATATATATATATATATATATATATATATTCAGAACCGCCGGCACCAATGAAATTGTTAATTGCAATTTTAAGTGCTGATTTAAGCACGTGCTCGGCGGTGAAGGAAAACATCGTGAGGAAACCTGCATGTATGAGGAATAGGAAACAAAATATTTTGAAGACATGTGAAGTTCGCCAACACGCATTGGTGCAGCGCGGCGAACACTTCCTTGCCCTAAAAGCCTCTCAGAAATGAGGGGAGGCCTGTTTTTTACTTTATATATGTGTGTAAATACATACGGGGTTACAGGTTAAGTCGACCTACATCCTTTAGGTTGTTGTAGTTTTCATCATTACTGACTGTTTCGACTATGAAACACCATTCCCCAAACTTAACCGTTTTCAAGATATTGGACATTTAAGTTTTTTTTTATAAAAATTGCCAATTTTTTGTCTATTATACTATTTTTTTTTGTAATTTGTGCATCTTGTTTTATTTTTCTTATAATTTTTGTGTAGTATATAAGTTGCTTTACTATGGTAAACACAAAGATCTTAGGTAAATAAACAATCTGGGTCGTAGTAGACGACTGATAGTTGAAAAAAGAAATTAATTTGTACGAAGTATTTTTTTCTTCGAGGAATATTTAAAAGAAATATCTATGGCAGGTGTGTTGCAGATGTTTTTAAAAATATCTACGTTTCTTCAGCAATTCAACAAGTTATAACAATATAGGGTATTACCAGAATTCCTAGAAAAAACTTGATGAAACGCTCACAAGCAGTATTAAAAAATAACAATGCTCATGCGTCAAATTTATCACTTGGCTCTAGCAATTGTCTAACACTTCCGAAATGTGCAGGGCAACGGTCATGCGGAAGTCACGTGTCTCGAATCAGATTGAATGCTAACTCATCCATTAAGTCGGATAAATCCTGTCTTAAAAAGTTTTCGTGGTGTTCTCCATTTAAATTGTCAGGTAGAAAGTAAGGATCAACCAAATGATTCGATATTATGCCCACCCATATATTCAAGATAAATCGTCTTTGTGACCTCTTTATCCACTTCTTATTGGGATTTCCCTTTTCTTTCGGGGCTTAATAATGAGCGTTGTGGTAATTGGTTTTACCATCTTTATCAAATTTGGACTCATCTGTAAATAAGATATTTCTCAGAAATTATGGTTCTTTTAAATCTGCATTCATCATGAATTTGCAGAAATCGGGGGATATTGATAGGCCCCAAAGATTTAAACTTTGATAGGCCCGCGGTATGGATAGTAAACTACACTTTCCACTGCGAGAGTCCAAGATCTCAGGCAACAATTTTAGTAGAAGTGCTTGGAACCAATCTTAAACGTCGAACTCTCTCATTGTCTTGGTCTTTGCTTCGTCATCATCAATGACACATAGTCTACGCAGGTTTTTTCGTCGCCTTGAAACGGACTCAGTCGCTATAAGTCGTCGATAAATTCTGTCAAACACACTAACATCTGGCAGTCGGCGGCCGGGATAATGTGCTATGTATTCATAACGAGCTTGTGCGGATACATAATTACAGAATATCAGCATATTCCTCGCTCGTAAACGTTGAGATGGTTAAATATCAAAAGCACAAATCAAAGTCCAGTTAGCGAGCACAGTCACGAATCGAAAGAAAAACAGTCCAGAAAGACAAGGCAAGCCGAGTAGGAAATAGAAAGCACTGAGTATCGCATCTACCACGTACGAATCACGTAAGTAGACCAGACTAATAAACTATACATAAAAACACCGAAATATGGCTCGTTGAATACCCACCACCGTTATTTTTTACTACTACCTGTGAGTCTTTCATCCTAAGTTTTTGCTAGAAATTCTGTTAAACCTTAGATTGTTGTACCTTGTTGGATAGCTGAAGAAACGTAGATATTTTTAAGTACATCTGCAAAATACCTGCCATAAATTTTTTGTAAGTATTCCTCAGAGAAAAAAATACTTCGTACAAATTTATTTTTTATTTTAACTCTCAATCGTCTACTACGACCCAGATTTTTTTATAGGATAGGGTGACAAACGAGCACACAGTCCACCTGATGGTAATTGGTTGCTGTGGCCCATAGACATCTACAACTGTCCTCGATTACGAATCAAAATGCAGATGCGTTGTCACCCGTGAGGACTAAGATGGAATGCCTCGTTTTCAGTAAAAAGGGTCTCCGGTTCTCTTCACTCACCATACGAAACACAGCAGCATTAAACTACTATTTGACGCTGGTATTCTCAGAGAGCGTGGTCCTTCCCCAGTCGAGCCGACCCATTCGTGCTACAACTATACTACTAATACCTATAACTGCAGCAAGACTCTACCACGTAAAATTTTATAATTTTATTTTATAAACATAATCTTGGTGTTAAAATAATAAAGCAACTTATCTACTATACAAAAATTATTAAATAATAAAACATGATGCAAATTAGAAAAAATTAGTAAAATAGACAAAAAATTAACAATTTTATATCTTGAAGGTTTGGGGGGTATGGTGTTTCATAGTCGAAATAGTCGGTAATGACGAAATGAAACTACAACCCCGTAAAGGTTCTAGGTCGACTTAACCTGTAACTAACTCTGTATATAATATATACTCCACCCTAAACATTTATCGCGGCTTACGTGCCAATGTGTTGAATGGGCGACCTTATTCATTGATAACAGATTGTGATTAGATAAGACTGTACCGATGTAACCTAAGGAAGGTAATATCGATTGTGACTGAACATATTAAGAATCATTTAATTAAATCTCCGATAATTTCTCAGAGACGTTAACCTTTAGCTAAGGGACGCACTGGGTAACTAAGAAGGTATCGTGATATCCTTAATTATACTACAACTTGAACCATTTCTAACTCAAATTTTTAACCTTATTGGAGCGGTTCATGCGGACTCAACATAATTGTCTTCGAAATTTTTATTTTTATTTCTCAAACTGCAAGTTCCTTCTCGATGTTTTCATCGAACTTTGGGATGGCCCAAGTGCTATCCCGGTCGCACCTTAACCTACTGTCCCTGATATTACAAGATATGTGCAATATTGTAGTAGAAGCATCGGTCGAATATTATTTAGGCCGCTAGTTTAACGGCGCAATTTAGTAAAAAGGAATATTGTTAACTGAAAGGCTAAATAAAATAGTAAGCTGCGACACATGTATGAAAAAAAAGTGGATTGGCGACCTTAAAAATATGATTGTGCGCCTAAATCTTCGATCATTCACCGCATGAGTAACGTATCCTAAAGTACGACTGGCGACGAGCTCATCAACAGAAATAGATAGCGCAAATATTTGTGGTTACGCATTGAACCTAACGCCTTATTTGTGCAGCAGACGATGGAACAGTGGCTGGCCTACTTCGGCATTAATACAGAACTTTTTAGACATAAACATAGGCTTTATTAGCATCAATGTACTCACAAAATATACTTTTAGAAGTAAATAACAACATAAAACACACAAGGTACAAGATGGTAAACATAATTAAAAATAAATTTCGACAAGAGTATGTGATGCCAAAAGGGATTCCGTCTCAGCATATGCTACCGAAGGTCCTGCAGCAGCGCTGCTTTTCAGCGGAGCCCTGATAAATATTCATTCTGTATTGCGCCCGCGTCGTTATCGGTGCTTACTTTCCATTTAAAAAATACTGAATAAACCATTCACTCTAAAGTATATATTTTTATTTTTTAAGTATATACATAAATTTCAAAATAAAAATACGACGGGTTGCACTCCGGGAGTGCCGGCAGAAGTGAAAACTTGAATATTAACGTTGTGCATTTTGGAATGGTTAGGGAATAATTTTGAACGAATTGCTTCAATTATCAGTATAAAAGTACTATCATTTTTGTGGTAGAATACAATATTTATTTATTTATTTCGCTATCGTACGCAAACATGACAATTTATACTACATTAAAAAGTTTATCTCTCAGAAAACGCGGCGTTCTGTCGAATCATTAATCATTTCCATCCCTCTTACGAATTTTCGATCAGGTCACGTGTCCTGATGAGAGTTTAACATTTTTTACCATTACAAAAAAAAAAAAGTGTACAACGCCGCTAAAGAAGTTTACACCTCAAAAATACACAAACATACACGTGCATATACACACTTACACATAAAAATATATTATATACACATTAATTATCCATATGTATTTAATAAATCTTACTTATGAAATAACCTGCCACTACACGTGAAATAATTATTTTTGAAAAGCTGAAAGGTGTTTTTTTAATTGAGCTTTAAAACCGTTTATAGGTGTAGTATCCCGTATAGGTGGTAGTAAATTATCCCAACATTTAGTAGCCATGTATCTAAAACTGCCACGAAACGCGGTGTGCGGGGATACGCGGTGTTCGGTGATATGAAATTGCCAGAATTGGGATTCCCGTTCTGATGACGTCCCAAAGCTGGGTGTTTAAGAAAGAACAAGAAAAAATAACAGGACTTCCCTCAATATTCCATTTTGGTACGGTAGGCAAACTAAACACATTCATAATAAGTGGTTTACGTTGCCCATAGACATCCACATCTAACAATGGTTAAGAAATTTAATTGCAAGATTTCTCGTACCAATTTGGTTACTTGAAACCTGACAGTTGTTACCAGTAAAAAGGGTCTCCGATTCTCGTTGTTTCACCATTCACACACACACGACACACGCACACGCACACGCACACGCACACGCACACGCACACGCACGCACGCACGAACGCACGCACGCACGCACGCACGCACACGCACGACGCACACACGCATACGACGCACGCACGCACGCACGTACGCACGCACGTACGTACGCACGCAAACACGCACTCACAATAGAATGCCTCGTTTCCAGTTAAAAAGGTATTCAGTTCTCTACAATTAACATACAAAATACAGCAGCATTAAGCTGCTATTTTAAGCTGGTTTGCTGTAAAAGCGTGATCCTACCCCGGTCGAGATGACCCATTCATGCTACAATCGTATTATAACAGCAGCGTGGCTCTTAAAACATAGTATACATTAATGACATAGTATTTATTTTCCCAAATAAATATAAGATGGGTCATTAGGCAAAAGTTTTCACCAGTAAAAATGTACTTAATCAAATTTGAACGAAAATACAAAAGGAAAACTAGTGATTTCTTAAATTTGCGCGAACACTACACATTGAATAAGACTATTTTGACGAATTTTATCGCATTAAAATTAAGTTATTTTATATTCCCGACGTTTTCTTATATATAGAGCAAACAAAAAGATCTAGAAAAACCCGCGTTAACACACATAGCTGACGTGAAATACCAAACGCTGCGGGAAGTTTACAGCTTGAGATATCCTAAACGGCCCCCACCGTTACATGAGATTTGATAGACCACATATTCTCACGAAAAAGGTTCAATTCCTACCAAGGATGATACGTGAAGCTATTGAAATTAATAAACATCCATTAATAAATATTAATGTAGCAAAGTTGAATACCTTTTAACTAAACTATAAACCCAAGCATATCACTGCAGTACTTCAAGATACAGTAAGCTATGCTGCGTAAATCGGACGGTTATCTTTGATATCAGGACACCAATCACTTTAGACACCCCGTGACCGTGGCTGCTGCAAAGCCCCGAAACGTCGGGAATTAAATGTGACCAAAATTAAACGCGATAAAATCCGTAAAAATAGTTTTATTCATAAAGTTGAACTAGTTATGATGGCGCTGGTTTAGAGCCAAACAACTGTAACTGCAAAGTTATCAATCGACAGGTTGGAACATTAAACACCTCCACTGTCGCCTCTTACGACTCCCACGGAATGGCATGAGGTGGTAATTTTTTTCACGCTGCCACTAGGCGGCAAATTATTAGGTTACAATAATTAAAAATTTTATAAACAATAACTCTTACAAAACTTGAAAATGAGAGCTGGCCTGTACTTAGAAGGCATTTTACTAATATTTACAGTAGAGCCCTAGTAATTTTAATAAAATTAAAATCGAATGATAGGGTTGAGAAATGGGCCTGACCACCCAATTTTGTTAAGGGTATCAAAAAAAATATAATTCTTTTTATAGGATAGGATGACAAACGAGCACACAGTCCACCTGATGGTAAGTGGTTGCTGTGGCCCATAGACATCTACATCTATCCTCGATTACGGATCAAAATGCAGATGCGCTGTCATCCGTGAGAATTTAGGTGGAATACCTCGTTTCCAGTAAAAAGGGTCTCCGGTTCTCTACACTCACCATACGAAACACAGTAGCAGACGCTGGTATTCTATGAGAGCGTGGTCCCTCCCCGGTCGAGCCGACCCGTTTGTGCTACAACTACACTACTAATATAACTGCAGCATGGCTCTACCAAGTAAAGAACTTTATATAATCCTTTGATTTTATTTAATCCTTTTTCGACTACAACCTTTATATCCGACGTGGGTTTTTTCAAAATGTTTAATTTTGCTTTTTATTTTAGACTCTTTAGAGAATTCCATCGTTACTGTCTAAAAGCTACGAAACCAAGAGCCACCTGATGGTATATTGCAATAATCAATAACATAAGGAATAGGATCTGGTTAGAAGATGTTATAAGCTATCGATACCTGCATTGTTTAGTTATTAGTTATACTTCAGCCATGTTTTATTGAAGTTACTGCCTTACTGGAGCAGCAGGTCGTCTTGTGAATGCGACCTGCTGCTTCGATGAACACTACAGTGCATTATAACTGGGTATCGAAAATGGTTCAGCGACCACTCATCGACAACTAATTGGTCACCGCTTAAACAGATATGGGACGCAAATGGAAAACCATTCGCTGGATAATTGTCGATGCGATTTCTATGGTTTCATATTGTTTCTAGGGCATGGATACCGGTATACCGGTAAAATTTTCGGTACTTTTAAGACCGGTATTTGAGGATAAAATACCGGTATTTCGGTATTTCATAATAAGTGATCTATTTTTGCAAGGTTGTTTAAAAACTACAGAACGCTCGATTTCTACAGTTCATACGTTCAGTTTTCATATTACATCAATCACGAATAATCTGGATTGTAGAAAAATAAACTCAAAATCAACTACGCAAGACACTGTATGCATATCGTCGCTGATCTTCGCCGGCTACTTACCGACTGAAGACGTGCATTGAAAATATTCTGATAAACTTAAACTCTGCTGTCAAGTTTTCCCAAGAAGAGTTTGAATTGCTGCATTCCATTCAAAAGAGCCTGAAAATAGTCAAGATGACAGTGAAAGCACTTTGCCGACGAGATGCGACACTTTTAACTGCAGAAGCTGCCCTTAGATATATGCTACGAAAATTAAATAACCAAAAAACAAGTTTATCTAAATCTCTGGCGGAAGCTCTAAGAAAGCGCATATCGGAAAGACGACAACCTATGACTGCAATTTTACAGTATCTTCATAACCCGGAAGAATATTTCAAAGAAATTGCAGAGACACGCCGAGATAACCATCCAGAGTTTCCTAGAATGAGTTGTGATGAAATGATTACGTCAATTACTGAACTTATTCATCGATTGCAAGAACAGACTCTCAACTCTTTACAAAACAGGAGTGCGATGAGCTCACCCGCTGCCGCTTGTGCTTCTGGTGAAAAGGAAACAAGTGAAGATGACACAGGTACTGTTCTGTGATGGGGAAGGAACTTAATAAAGCAATAGAAAAATCTATCACTACATTCAAACATTAATTCGAATTGAAATGACATTGTATGAAAATGGGGAGGGAGGTAGGTTTTCGGACGCAGCTTACAATTAATTCTTAAGTATTCCTCCCACGAGCGTTGAATCAGAAAGTTCTTTTCAGCTGCAAGTTACATTTGTAAAAAAATAAGATCATCGCTCAACGACGCCAGTTTGGACGCGTTGTGTTTTCTTCGTTCGATTTTGCAACAAACGCTATTTGCCTGATTAAAAGACTTGAATACTTGAGTTAAATTAAGCCTGCGCCTACATTTTGATTTATTTTGGAATAATTACTTTCGATACTTTCATTTGCAATTTGATTTTGTTTTAACAATAGTTCATAGTTTACAACAGTTCGTAGTTTATACTGTGACTAAGAAAGATATTTAAAATTGTTAAATGTTTTCTTATCATTAGATAGTAAGACTGATTTTATTACCGATTGTGATATTTGTGCCAATGAAGCAATATAAAAACAATTGTTGGATCAAATAACGTGTTTTCTTTTTTATTCTTAATTACCTTTATTTTATCTCATTTTGTGGACTCTAGGAAGTTGATAAATAGTTTCAGTGTTTCTGCCATATAGCGTAGGAAATTGCTTTAATTGCCGCCTAATGAATGTCAATAAAGAATTATTATTATTATTATTATTGTGGGGTATCTATATAGTTTTCTCATCTGGTTGGGTTCTATAAATATATAATTATAAATGAAAATGAAAAGATAAATATACATAAATATCAATAACATAAAATAAATATAAAAGTACATAAATAAATAAAAGCCCAACCAGATGGAGGCCCTCGGCAGGGGAGACCAAACGGCCGAGGGTTAGGGGGAAAGGGAAAGAAACCGGCGGACGATGCGGGCGGTATCGAGGAGCACCGCCTTCTGCATTTGAACCTGGAGCGGTCCGCCACGTAGTCCCAGCCGCCTCAGATGACCCGAGAGGCTGACTGGGATTAGCCCGTTTGCAGAGACGACTACAGGAGACCACCCCACATGTCGGTCACCTCGTGAGCCAGGTCCAGATATTTTGTTTGCTTGTCTGTTTCGGCTTTCACGAGGTTCTCGTCATACGGAATGGTAATGTCGACCAAAAATATCCTTGACTGTGCCCGGTCCATCAGCACAATATCAGGCTTATTCGCAAGAATAGTCCTGTCTGTGATGATGGCCCGGTCCCAATAGAGCCTGGCGCGATCATTTTCGAGCACGGCTTCCGGTAAGTACTTGTAATACGGCAATTTCCGATCCAAGAGACCGTATTTCAGAGCGAGCTCCTGGTGTAGAATTCTGGCTACTAGGTTGTGCCTGTGCAAGTACTCAGAGTTAGAAAGCGCCGAACAACCGGAGATAACTTGCCTAAGTGACACTCCGGGATGGCGACAAGCTCGACAGATGTCGACGGTGCCATCCTTTAGGATGTATCTCCGATAGTTGTTGGTCTTAATAACCTGATCCTGTATTGCACAGACAAAACCCTCGGTTTCCCCGAAGAGATCACCAAAGCGTAGCCAGTGGAGGGAGGCTACTGTGTCTACGAAAGGCTCATGTAGAGCCTTGTAGAACCTCCCGTGGAGCTCCTTCTCCTTCCATACGGTCTCCCGGTCGGAAATGCTCTGCACTGCCGGGTCTTGCCATTGCTCGTTGGCTAAGGATAGAGGGGTAAGTCCTTTATCACAAGAAATGACGTCCTTATAGAATGGATCATCCGATCTCGCCAGGAAGTAATCACGGAGGCTGCACACTTCGCGATTATGCATGGTGAGCGCGCTCAAGAAGCCACGACCACCATGCTTCCGCGGCAAGTACAGCCTCATTACCGACGATCTCGGATGATGCATCCTATGGGACGTCATGGTAGTGCGGACTTTTCTATCCAGGGCGTTAAGTTTAGTCTGAGTCCACCTGAGTATGCCAAAGGTATACATGAGGACAGGCATGACCCAGCCGTTATATGCGTGTGCCTTATTCACACCGGACAAAAGGCTGTTAAGCACTTTGGTCAAGCGTGCATAAAACACGTCGCAAACTGACTGTTTCATACCAGTCTCATCGATACCGATGTTTTGTGACATACCCAGGTATCGGTATGTTTCAGCCTTGGAAAGGGTCCTTAAGTTGACGGGCATAGATAAGTCTACGCCCTCAGAGTTAGCAACCCTTCTCCTTTCAACATGGAGGACCGCACACTTATCCGTCCCAAGCTCCATTCCAATGGAATTGCTAAATTCACAAGTGATGTTTAGCAATTCCATAAGATGGGAGCGACTGGAGGCGAATAACTTGAGGTCACCATATAGAAAAGGTGGGTCACTTTTGTCCCTCCTTTCCGTAGCTGAAATCCCCCTCCCGGAGCCCTCCAGTAAGGTACTGAGAGGGTTCAGAGAGAGGCAGAACCAGATTGGACTCAGACAATCGCCCTGGAAGATACCCCTTCTTATCCTTATGTGGTTCTCCGCAGCCATCATCCGCTCACCCAGATGACAAAGGATCGTACTCCACTGCCCCATACACTGCTCGAGGAAGTCTCTAACTGTACAGTCTATCTTGTACAGCTCGAGGACTCTCTTTAGCCATGTATGGGGCACCGAGTCGAATGCCTTTCTGTAGTCTATTTATGAAGGTAATGCCACTGAAGAAGAAGGTATCGCTGAAGCAACAGCTATACCTTCTTCTTCAGTGGCATTGCTCCACGGCAGGTGGTGGCGCGGGGCTCGCGCGTAGCGCTTGCTTGCGCGTACAAATCAACACGGGCGGCGCAGCGCGTGATAACACACGCAGTGAGAAGCCGCCATTATTAGGATTACTCATAACAATATCACAACACAAACTATAAAAGAAGTTATTATAGGCATTGTATTCTTGTTTATGTACATGGGTAAATCTCTGGACAAGCTTTTATACCATCTATATTGTGTGATGTAAATAAATTGATGGGTTTGATTAAATTTAAAGTTTTTTTGCTTCTTTTTAGAGCATTTAAATAAAAGTTTGTTTTGAAAAATATTCCTTTCTTTTATTTAAATTTTTTTTTATTAGTTATTACTGTACATGTTTTTAAGTTTGTTCATTTCATTTAATGGGTCATTGTTGGTTTTCCATATGATCGCCATATTAGATCCGCCATCTTAATTTTTTTATTTCCAGCAGTTGATACTTTTCAGTCTCTACAACATTTGTCCGACCACCACCATACTATCCTTAACCTTTGACAAATTATAACTCTTTAAAATTGACATAGCGGCCATCTTATTTTCAGCCATTTTGATTTTTTCACCACCACTATAACTTTCCTAGGGTGTAGTTTGATATTACCTAATTAAGACAGGACCCCGCTAAGTCTTAACGTTTAGCCGGGTGGTAGTAACACCAGCACCTCGAAGAGCTGAACGCGGACGTTATTTTATTTGTATTCTTAGCAGCAAACCCTTTCATTTAATACCCATATCATGGGAACGTATAAAAAATAACTAATCCGCCATATTAGATTTGCAATAGAATTTAGATTAGAATACAGAAAATCTTATCAAAATCGTTTGCACAAATAATGTTCATTGCAACGCCCCTTGGTGAGTTAATACGATATCACCTCTAAGAACAATCTCCAATGAGTTACATGCCATTTACAGAAAATCGTATCTAAATCGGTCCACCCGTTTTGAAGATAAATGGGAACATGGATAAATGAGCACACAAACAACTTAAACCCTAAACGCATATACCTTCTCCGTTACGTCGCCGGGAAAAAGTACCCTAAACCGACGAGAATGTATACGTAGGTATATGAATGTATAGGTGGCAAAAGGGGTATGTCAGAATCGTGTCAAAAAGAAAGTCCGTCTGCCCTCTGGGTGACAGGCTTGAGAGGATGCATCACTCTAGCTGAATGTCATATCGATGGTGGCGTGATAGAGTTGAAGGTATATCGAGAAGCCGTCACTCGCTTGTGCCGTATAAAGTTCACTGTAGGTGCCATGCACGGGTGATTCCGGCTAAGTCATAATACGAGTGCTTAATGACAGTGTCGTGGTTCTGTCCGTTGGAGTAATTCTTCTAATGCCGACAAAGAAGATGGTGTTGCTGAGAGACTGCTCTGTTCTACCATGAGATGGGTAGTATTGCTGTTTGTTTGCATACTTTGATGTTATCATGTAATTACCTCCCTCGTGTTACACTACTGTGTAACTGTAACGGGGACATATTACGGTATGGTCGAACTGTAATTGCTCTATACTGAATGTATAGTGCAGTACGCTGTTTTGTTGCTTATAATGATTAATTGCGTAAGCAGGAGACCAAGGTGAACATCTGCTCTCAAACTATTATTATTTTTAACAATTAACTGCGTCGTGTATTTCCGTGATATGTAAAAAAACGCGTCCAGGAGTAAGTACGTTATCAATTATCATAAACTAAAACATTCAATTTATTTGCAGTATGACAGAGACAACGACGGTCGGATATCCTACATAGAATTGAAAAACATCATCGAGTCCCGGGAATACGACCATGATCTGCCGGACAACCTGGTGGAGAAGATCATGGAGCTAGGGGACCGCGACAATTCCGGCTACCTGGACTTTGCAGAGTTCGTGGAGATGATGCACCACCCCGACCTAAAAGCGGTGTTCGGACATTTTGTGGCGAGATACGTCCACTCGATCATACCACACAGGGACCCTGTGGATACTACCGGTAAGTTTGAAAAAATTGCGAATAAATTTATGTCGAAAATTTAACAGTTTTTTTTTGTAATTAAAGTAAATAATTACAGTACAACGTCGTTTGAAGTATTTGTAAAAAAATTATAAATTATCGACATAATTTTTGACGTAAGTTTTAAAGTAAAATTGGCAGAATTTATTATTTATATATTTCTCCCAGAGTGTCTGGTAGAGAACCTTAATTTGAGATGTATAATAATCAAGGATAAATAAATGATAATAGAAAACATGAATTGGGTAGTTGAGTACATTATATAACATGAATTTCCTAATTTAAGTGAATAGCATATTCGGTTTTATAAAAAAAATTATTTCGACCCCTCGTTAAAAGATATTCAACTACTCTTATCATGTTGCTGGTCGCTTTATTTTTGTATCAATAGGCTTTTGTAAAAAGCGAGCGCAAAGTTTCAAAGCTTTTTCTCTTGATATAAAATCTACATAGTATATAGATTGTATAATATTTTGTTTTAATAATTATTATTAAAACAAATTATTGTAGTTGCAAGATAATATTTATTTTAATACATTTTTGATTATACTAATATAATTTTAACAGTAACTGTACAAGTGTGTTTGTAATTACCATGTGTTTTTAGCACAATGCAACGCAATAAATTACCGCCTTTAAGTCCTTTCTTCATTGGTCAGTACGACAGCGACGCAACCTTAACTTGTCGAGATTTTATCCATATCGATAATGTACACTACTTGATTTGTCAACATATTTATCGACAGTACGGCACACAATTTTTATTAATTGTTATCTCTCTAATATTGGATTTAAATTGTTCAACTTGTAGTGGTTATTAGCTCATAGCGCTGAAACAAATGCGTTTACATTCCTGAGGACTAAGATAAAATGCTTTAAGAGAATATTTTGACAGATGTCGTACGATGTATGGCGATATATATTACAGAATATTAATGTCTCGAATAAAATGTTATATTGTCGAAAGCTCGTCGCACTGCCTGTGGTCGCATCGGATAATAAAGAAGTCTTACTTGTTGAACATATAAGCCTAGCATAATTTTAGTACGCCTAGTGTTTGTTGCATCGTTGTCGTGCCGACCAATAAATAATCTGCCATATATAACTTAAGTGGCTGTGAATGCTTCAACTTATTAATGTTATATTTGCAGCATGATATTATTCGCATTTATATTTGTAATCGCTTTCACAGTATGTAAAGATTTATTTTATTCGCTAGGACCGTGGACAGGATTTCAAGCGGTGTCAACCTCCGATCGTGGTATTTTTATTTCTTTTTTTTTATAATTTTGGGTCCTTTATTTGTTTTTTTTTGCTGTCATTTTCCAGCTTTGATTGTCATTCATCATTCATTTTTTTTTAGTTATTTTGACACATCTAAAGTTTCGTTTTGTAAAAAAATCAATGTCATTTTTGGATCGTTATCAAGTTATTGTACATTGTTTTAAATGCTACTTTGGTCGCAGTCTTTTTATTTTAGTGATATGCAATTAAGAGTGTTAACTTGTGTATAACAAAAATTGGCCAAGTGCGTGTCCATAGGTATGCATAACGTGGGTTTAATTTTTAACATTTCTCATTTTTCTAAGATGTCCAAATTGGTTTATCCAACAATTTTTAAAGACATCTTGCAAATATTCCCCTCTACTTCTTTAACCATTATAGAGCATCGATTTGGTAGTGTAGGTTTCCTTGAGCCGTTTCAATTTCTATTTGTTGTGCCGGCTGTGCCCAATTCTGTCTCGCTCTTTTCGCATTTACCACCCGAAATGGGTAAGAAATTTCATGTATAAGTAATCTTAGATGTAATATATTTTAATTTGATAACGTCGATAAATTCTGTTATCACTGTCAATCAATATTAATGTGATAAATATTACATATATCGATAAAATCTTAATATAATTTAGGACTTTCCTTTTGCCGTGACGTTTGTTACTTCCGTTTTATTAAAAAAATGCAATTTTAAATGCATATTTAACATGGGCTAAAATAAATCATTGTAGGGAAACCTGCATTTTTATATAACATTGGGTGACAAACGACCACACAGTCCACCTGAAGGTAAGTGGATGCTGGGGCCCATGGACATTCACATTTATCTTCAATTAAGAATCAAAATGCAAATGCGTTGTCACCCCTTTTTTTTGTTACATGGGGAAATGCCTACGCATACCCGCCTCGCGGGGGCAAGGACGGGTTATGTCGGACTCGCACCGACTAAAACCCCATGGTGTTCCACCTTTGTCGCATATTGGCAGGGCCACGGGAACGCTTTCGCACACATCCGCGGCCCTACCAGCGCCTGCCGCCCCATGGCAGCACCTCCTCGGGAGAGGAAAATTCCTCCCCGTTCTCCTTCTAGGTAAGGCGCACCAGAACACATGGCGCGCCCTCCTCCACGGCCTCCAATTACGTATGTGCAACAGACGCCCCCGCGTCCCATGCACAAAGGCCATGGGGCCAGGAAAAACGAGCACTTAGAAGTACTAGCCTTCCCGACCCCAGCGGCGGATCTGGTCTATGGCTCCGCCGCCAACCAAGATTCGGCTGCGGAGGGTAGGGAGAGCGGCGCCTCGCAATACCGACAATCCTCTCCCCCCGCAGCCCCACCACCACCGCATCAACGGTGCGGCCCCGTTTGAGTCGCGGAGGATAGGGCGAGTGGCGCATCGCCATACCAACACTCCTCTTCCTCCGCGACTCCACCTCGGCTGCAGCGGTAGGTGGGGAGGACACACCTCTCACCGCAGTCCACCAACACACATCCAAAGTGGGCTTCCCAAGCCCACTCGGAGTGGCCACCTCGGGCCGGTCCTCCACCTCGGACCAGCCATATGGGTTCCTCTTTGTTTCGCCGTGGGTGACCAAGCCACGGCTTCTAAGCCCCCCCGCCACGACAAGGCGGGAACCCGTTCGGGGGGGAGTTGTCACCCCTGAGGACTAACATGGAATGCCTCTGAGTCATTAAAAATATTTTAGAAATATGCGAAGTGTGACGACGGCGCCGAATGCTCCCTGCTCCCAAAATTCGGCAAGAAATGCTAGTAAAACTTTTATATCTTTCAGTATATGTCTCAATATTAAGAACTGCACAATAGTGATTTTCTTTAATGATTTGAAATAATCGGGATATTTTGAAACATTGAGTTTACTTTTCGAATTATAAAATCTATTCAAACAATTATTTGTACTTTCAAACTTGAGAAAATATAGAGATAATGTACATTACGCGAAACCCTTCATAATGCGTTTACGCACTTGGCTAATTTTTAATTGATTAAATAAGCAAGTGGTCCAAAAATAAGCCTTTAGAATGTATTCATAAACATCTCATTTTTTGCTTTTACTCGTTTGGTTTAGTCAAATTATCCCAAGATACGGATAGTGTCGCTTTGTCACTCATTGTTTTTTTTTTGTTATTTCATTTTTCTGCGATTTTGTGTTGTATTTTTCTCTACTGATGAATGTGTTAAGGGTTACTTCTTATGATTTTTTAATAAAGTTCCTTGTGCAACCATTCTATTTAACCATCGCTTTGAGCGCTGAGAAAAAAATAGAGAAAATTATTAAAATTAGTGAAAAGGTATATGAATTCGTATACAGTTATACGATCACAGAAAGGTACAAATACAGTGTAAAGAGACAACCGTAATAATTTATCGACATATATCATGGATATCTGGAAATAATAAATTATAATTGTAAAGTACGTCTAACTTTTAAACTTAAACTAAACTTAATATAGTTGATATTTTATTAATATTGAAAACGACTAAAATACACAAACAAACATTTGATTAGTAAACGCGTTGTTTTCTGATGAGTGGTATTAAAGTGTCTCCTGTCTGTCCGTTTGTTCACGTCACTAAACGTGTTTAGATTCTGAGTCATTCTCTAAGTGTATTAGCCTATGAAGCGCCCAGCTTGTATAACTAGTGAGGCGCAGAGTATGATTACAATTATCGACATATACGATCGAATATGTGGGATTCCTTAACTGTAAAACTAGTTTGATTATCACAGACGTCCAAACTACTCACATTTATTATGGCGTTATGCTATAGCAAATGACAGTGTCATTTCGGACTCTAAGGGACCACTGTATATAATAGAGATTCTTAAAAATGTAAAGAAAAATGGAAAAAAGTATACTTTTTAACGTCTTTTTTTCATCATAATCCTCATCATTACAATATAGCAAAGTCATAAGAAAAATATTTGCCAATATGAGAGTCTGGTGGGTCGGTAATCGCAATTTTTTATTATTTACTGGTTGTTATTTGGAATACGCTGCTGCACATCTCTTGATTAGTCCATCCATCGCTTCTTACGATTCTCACGATACGAGATTGGGAAGTGGATATTCTTACATCGTCATTAAACGCTTTGCATATTTTTTTAGTTTAAATAAAAAATTAATGATGCATCCAGCGTATAGCTCTTACCTTGCATACTAATAATTTGACGTAGCGAAACGTTGACAAGTACTCTGTTGACTATCAAAACTAATTGTAAAGGCAAAAAATTGGCCTAAAATCCCAAAATGTCTATATTAACCAGAGCATGACTGCTTAGATGGTAAAAAGTCATCCGGCACAGATTTTGAAAAACATATTGTTGAATTTGAAAACATCTAAAGCTTCATCACCATTTACCACCAAGTGGGATTGCAGTAAAGCAATACCTTATAATAAGTAAAAAAATGTATACAAACCACTATAGAAATATTTCCCTCACATTATACATAGTTAGATAAATAATAATTTTCATTTGTAGTATCAATTTCATGGGATTTATCTACAATGTTCGATGATAATGATCACAATACTACTATGTCAATAGTAATGATCCCTGTTAATATCGATAGAATTTTACCACATCCCTATATCATGGATATCTGGATACATATCATGAATATCTGGTATGGTGGTTGCGTATATTTGAATTATGAGGAAAATCGTTATCAAAATTGATGTTTTAAAAATCCTTGAATTATCCTCTCACAAATGCTATGACATTACTGGCAATTATCGTTACAGTGAGCGCAGTACCATGCGTGTGCAAGCTACATATCAAATGTTGATGATGAACCAACTAAAAAAATACCAATGGTACGGCTCCGTTGCGCAGTAGCTTGGCATTGATTGAGGTGCGGCGCTGAGGGCCACAGTTTCGAATCCCGCACGGAACAAGTAATTCTTGCTGGTCTGTATGTTTGTCATTGTGAAATTCGACGACGTTAGAAAAACACCTAGTAATACTGACTGAGTCACTGGTTTGCTTCTCGCATGGATCTGGTATTTATACGGTCTACAAATAATTGTTTCGGGTCAATTCAATTCAATTTATTTGCTATTTGGTCTTATATTTAAAAAAATGTTCAAAATAAGAACCCTGCAAGGGCACTGCAAATATAGGCAATTATTAATATTATTATTACATTCACATTATAGTATTATAAAATTATCATTTAATGAATATTTACAATTAACTTAAAATAAAATGGATCATATTATATTATTTATTTGTTTCAATTTCCTATTTCCTACTCAATCACTAAAAAACTCCTGCAACGAGTAATAACATTTTTTCTTTAAATATGTATTAACTTCCTTTTTAAATTTTTTAATGCTTTTAATGCTTCTGATTTGTTCTGGAATGTTATTATATATTTTTATTCCTGGGTCTGGTTATTTTGGGTCTGGGTGTTTATCCATGTGCAATTTATATAGGTACATATATCAAATGCCTTCATGGTACAATATAAAATATTGGAGTGGGTGGAGAGTGTGGAAAAGATTTTTCAAATGAAAATAAATTTATCCTGGCACAAAATTAGGGTTCATTTTCGGTTTTGTTTTCCGCTTTGCCTGGTCTTGAGCAAGCCTCCTTAGTCACTCGTATATCTCGTTTCTTCACACACTCTTATTCTACACCAACATAATCATATTAGAGTGAAAGCTGAAAGTGATATAAACATTTTCGACAGCGCTTTCTTTCACACGCGTGTTAATATAAACAATAAATAATTTTTCTGACGTTACACCTTCGTTTGACGTCGTCTGACGTTACGTTTTGGCTCCCTTTGGCTTTAAAAGCAAATCATTCGTTAATTTCACTCGCTGTGTTCAGTTTTATATTTCACTTTTTAAAATTGGTCACTCTAACTACGGATGAATTAACCCTAATCTGTCCGTTTTTAATTGAAGTTAAGAGTATTTTTCCCTTTCGTAATGGACTCATTACGTTCGTATATATTTGCCAATGTCAAGTAATAGGAAATTATTCATTAATATCCTTTTTTTTAAAGTCCCCACATTATGTTGATGCATTGCAGAATTTTTGGGAGATTTTGTCGATAACATAAGCCAGCAGGTCGACGATGACAATCTCTCAAGTTTTTATAGCGCCTAAGCGGACAAAATAACAAGGTTTATACTAACTTCGGAGTACTTGTTTCGTCGTATCCACTAATAATGTCCTCCAGATCGAATTTCGGTCACGGCGAACAGCCTCAACGGAGACTGCCATCGGCGCAGGACAGGATTATAGTGCCCAAGTGTATGCGCAGGTGCTCTTTCTTTTCTCTCTCTATTCCCTCATTCACATAGTCCGATAGGGCGGTAAACCGACACGACCGGAGAGAGATCAGGCGCAGGACCACCGGCTTTACGTTTCCGAGGCACGGGGGTGAGACACCGCCAACTTCCTGACTCCGGGCAGCTATTGGGAATTTCTTGATGAAAAGACTCAATAAATGATATGGGCGGTGGGGAGAGGAGTCAATCCCTAATAGTTCACATGCACATTCACATAATACCTTAATACACAAAATCGCATCACTTTAACGTATAAAAATCCACTCCAAACTAATAATTAAACGATACAACAGGACCAGTAATCCACCGGCGGTCGAGTTACAACTTTGTCTTTCTTATACGAGTATGTGGTGGAGCCACGCTGTAACTATATTATAGTTATAGGACGATTGGGGCTGCATGACCGGAGTAGGATCACGCTCTCATAGAATACCAGCGTAAAATAGCAGCTTAATGTTGTTGTGTTTCGTATGGCGAGTGTAGAGAACCGGAGATCCTTTTTATCCATCTTAGTACTCAGAGGTGACAACGCATCTGTTTTCATTCTAAATATAAGATAAATGTTGATGTCTATGGACCACAGCATCCCTTATCATCAGGTGGACTGTGTCGTCATTTGTCACTATTAATCTATAAAATCTATTATCAGTTCAAAAAGCTAAATTATAAAGGTTGTATAAGACCATATAGGTGTCACTAATATATAATGTAGAAAGATATCACCTAATCATTCGTACGTATTTTTGTGTAGCAACACGTTTTTGTCAAACATTGTCATATTCGAACCTTGGCAAGTTTTGAACTATTGCTCTCTGACCCCAATTTGGGTAAAAATGTGCAGTGCATGTTTCGTTTTGTCACAAAAGCAATAACTTGCCGATATTATCTTATAATTTGGTAAATGGCCTTTAAAATATCGTGATTTTAAAATATTTTTCCTTCAAGGAATTGTCCAATATAGATAACAATATAGAGATAACATCCAATAGAAATATAGATAATAAAAAATATGAAAGAAACATGTTTATTTTAAAGGTGTGAGAAAGATGTTCTTCCATTATCAGTTTGCACACAACTTTTTAATTTTTAACGCAGATCTTGCTTTAAAATAATAATTTTCGCAAAGTAACACCCGATTCTCTTCATGCCGACCAAATATCGGTCACGGCGGCTACCGGTAGTCTTGCTTACCGGAGACTAGTCATGTGCGCAGGACTGGATTATATTGCATTACGGTGTGCGCAAGCACAAGTGCATCCTCTATTCCCTCACTTTCATAATCCGATGGGGCGGCAACCCGACACGACCGGAGAGAGATCAGGTGCAGGAACAACGTGGTATATACGTGGTAGAGCCATGCTGCAGCTATATTAGTTAGTATAGTTGTAGCACGAATGGGTCTGCTCGACCGTGGAGGACCACGCTCTCACAGTATACCAGCGGCTTAATACTGCTGTGTTTCGTATGGTGAGTGTAGAGAACCGGAGATCCTTTTTACTGGAAACGAGGCATTCCATCTTAGTCCTCAAGGGTGAGAACTCATTTGCATTTTGATTTGTAATCGAGGATAGATGTAGATGTGTATGCGCCACAGCTCCCACTTACCATCAGGTGAACTGTGTGCTCGTTTCTCATCATTCTCTTATAAAAAAAACGAGAAAAATTGAGAATAACGAATGGAGTTAAAGCTTGGGAGCACCATTTAACTCCCTATGAGGCAACCTATGCGAATGGCCTATGTTCGGTACCATGGACTTTTATAGGCTGTAATGGACAAATGGATCAAATGTTACCAATCATGCCCCCTCTGTAGGAGCTCTCACAGAGGGTACATGATGATTGGTAACAAAACTAAATCATAAACCACCATCATCATTGTCATCATCGTCATCATCATTATTGGTTTTCCCTTCTTTTAAAACAGCTGTATCAGATGGAGCTGTAAATGCCAAGTAAGCTAACAGCACTAACATCACGGAATAAAGACGGATGAACTCCGTTTTATTTTCGATATAAATGAGGTTTGTTTGCATCTGTTTAGATTCAGCGTAAACAATTCACCGAAATAAATGCCAGTGCTACGGTAATTACGTGATAGAAATGCGGTTAAAGAGCTCTGGCGGCAAGCACACCTGAGAACATGAATAAGACATTAAACGTAACGGTGTTTTGTTTGTTTCGTATGATGGTAAAAGGCGGCATGTGCCAGAATTTATTTCTTACGGCAAGGGTCAAACCGTGTAGTGTCTGTCGATGTAAGGATATCCACTACCCCTTATCATCCCGTGGGTGTCGTAAGACGCGACAGAGGGAAAGTAATCAGGAGAAGTGCAGCAGAGTCTTCCTGATAACGACAAAAATAAAAAACTGTGGCTGCCAACCCGCTTGCCAAGCGTGACAATTATCCCTCCTACGAGACAACCTATGGGGGAGGACTTTGTTCAGTAGTGGACTTTAATAGGCTGCAACAGTTTGTGTTTCGTCAAGGGATGCGCTAGACGGAAGTTTGTCGGCCAAATTGGCGATATTTGAAGGTGGTACAAATTAAGAATATATTTAACCGACCGACACGGCGGATTGCTAGTATTAATTATAATTGTCTTCCAAACCAAATTTCGGTTACGAGAATAACCATCAGCGAAGGACAGAATTTAGATGTACGAGTGTATGCGCAAACACAGGTGCACTTTCTATTCCCTTATTCTTATGTTCACACAACCGCAGAGAGATCAGACGTGAAACCAACGGCTTTACGTGTTTTCCGAGGTACAGGAGTGAGACACCGCCACTTGCCTAACTCCGGGCTCTAATTACTGGGAATTTCTTGACAGAAAAACTACTAAAGAATTGTTTTTGGTCTGACCTGGGTTTCGAAACCGGGATTCTTACAATGATTCTACCTCATCCTCATCATGGCCTCATCTTTTTCTATTAAACCGTGTAGTGGCAGTGTAAGAATATCCACTAGCTCTATATAGGCATGCTGCGAGGGTGGCACGTCCCGTGGGTGTCGTAAGAGACGCCAGAGGACAGCTGAAACAGGAGATCAGTAGCAGCATCTGCCTGATGACAACTCAAAATAATAAAAAACTGCGGTAGCCAACCCGCTCGCCAAGCGTGTCAACTATGGCAAAGTCTCCATGAGGGAATCTATGGGGGAGGCCTATGTTCAGTAGTAGACTTTATAGGCTGTGATGATGATGATGACCATTTTCTATTATGAAGTGTGGACTGTATACGGACGTGAAAGGGGCGGAAATGGGTGTGACAGGATCGTGCCAAATGGAAGTCCGTAGTCTTCGTCTACCTTCCGGGTGACGGGCGTGAGTGTTGTTTTCTGTGATGTATTATTTTCTTAATTTACGATAACAAAATAACCATAATACGTGGTAGAGTCGTGCTGCAGTTGTATTAGTAGTATAGCTGTAGCACGAATGGGTCGGCTGGACCGGGGAAGGACCAAGCTCTCACAGAATACCAACGTGAAATAGTAGCTTAAAGCTGCTGTGTTTCGTATGGTGAGTGTAGAGAACCGGAGACCCTTCTTACTGGAAACGAGGCATTCCATCTTAGTCCTCACGGGTGACAACGCATCTGCATTTTGATTCGTAATCGAGTATAGATGTAGATGTCTATGGGCCGCAGCAACTACTTACCATCAGGTGGACTGTGTGCTCGTTTGTCACCCTAGCCTATAAAAAAAATCTCGAAAATCGACAAATATTCATTCGCATTCATCATTAGTTCTCGGCTGTGGTTGGTGCATTAATATAGATTTTTTTTTTAAATTGGTTGAACCGTCAAAATTAATGTTTATTTATGAGAATACCAATAAATGATGTCATACTTACTTTTGATCAAATAATTTCAACCTGTTATGTTGCATATTTTTAATGATTAAAATCTAAATTGAAAAACAATCAAGTTTTGATGGTGGTGATTTCCATTACATCCTTTTTTTAACATGGGGAAGTGCCTACGCATACCCGCCTCGAGGTTGACGAGTTATGTCGTACTCGCTCCGACTAAAACCTCATGGTGTTACACCTCCGTCGCATATTGGCTGGGCCACGGGAACACTTTCGCACACATCCGCGGCCCCACCAGCGCCGGCCGCCCCACGGCGGCTCCTTCTTGGGAGAGGACGACTCCACCCCCCATCTTCTCAGGTAAGGCGCACCAGAATACATGTGCAACAGACGCCCCCATGTCCGAAGCGTGAAGGCCATGGGGCCAGGAAAAACGAGCACTCAAAAGCACTAGCCTTCCTGACCCCAGCGGCGGATCCGGTCTAAGGCTCCGCAGCCAACCAAGATTCGGCTGCAGAGCGTAGGGAAAGCAGCGCCTCACAATACCGATACTCCTCTCAACCCGTTTTTTTCTTCTTTATAATCAAATACGGATGAAATTAAAGGTTAACTTTATAGTAGTGGAAATACTCGTATCCTTGCTTCATATCAAAGACTCTGTACTTCATATAAATGCAGTTAACTTATGTTCAGGAAACTACTTTTTTGTGCCAAACCCTAACACCTTCTAAATTATATTTTCAATTTTTGAAAGTTTGTTTTGATATATCTGTTGCGTTCACTGCATAACTCAAATTTCATGTAAGTTCTCCAGATATGGATGGGATATCGGATTCTACCATAATTACTTTAGAAATTAGGCTAATGGAGACAGTTGACAATATTATAAGATAATTAATAGAATCAGGTGTTACTTTGCAGAAGTCCATTATATTAAAGATGTTAAAAATTAGTTAGCTGAGATCCGCGTAATAAAATAAAATTATGTGCTTTCCTAGTTTGAAGAGCACCTCCCGCTCTCCCCCAATTGCGTGCACTAATCCCGTCACCACTAATCCCAACACCACTTCTCCCAACACAACTATTCCCAACACCACTACTCCGAAACCACTACTCCGAACACCGCTACTCCAAACACCATTATAAAGCAATTAAGGGAGGGCGAGGGGTGTTCTTCAAACGAAATAAGACATCATTTTATTTTACTCCGTGGAACTTAGAGAATTAATTTTAACATCTTAATATTACAAGATTTAAAGGGGCCTTCCTTTAATATATGTAAACAACTTTGTTTGTATTGTTCAAGGTTAAATCATCAAATACGTGACCTTTAACTATATATTAAACTGTTAATAACTTGATAATCATATTGTAACTTTATTAAAAAATTAAACGTTAAAATGCGTGTCTTTGTTCGATAAAGGGAACGCATTTATCATTATCACCTTATGGAGTAATTGTTCTATTTCTGTCAGTAATGCGACTGAACAATGGCTTCTATCCGTTCGTGTCGTCGTGTCAGAGGCGACAGATGGAAATGTAACAGGAGATAGACAGCACCAGAGTGAGACAGCACCTGAGTGAGAGAGAGTACACCACTTTAGCACACTTGTCCTGGGCTAGGGTAGTCTTTTTTATAGTAGAGGGGGCAAACGAGCATACGGTTCACCTGATGGTAAGTGACTACCGCCGCCCACGAACAACCGCAACACCAGAGGAATTGCAGGTGCGTCGCCGGCCCTTTAGAAAGGAGTAAGCTCTTTTCTTGAAGGTCCCCAGGTCGTATCGGTTATACTGAAATTCAGTCTGACAAGCGTGGCGACTTAGCAAAACTTCCACAAATTTATTAATAATTTGTTTCGATAAATTATAATTTTGATTATAATAATATACATAGCCGACTACCTATAAATGTAAGTAATGGATTTAAGTCCTAATCCTAACATTTTTAATGTTAGTTTCTGAACGTATTTCTTGGTTTTATGTCACAAATTTTATACATTTCTTACTTTCATGTTTTTCCACCTCGTTCTCATGCGTAAAGCAGTAGAGTGGAATAAGTTGCCAGTATTAGTTTTTTCATTCGATTACAGTATGGGTGTCTTCAAGGCATGAGTGAATAGGCTTTTGTTAAGTCAGTGCGCTTTACCATCTTAGGCCACATCACTACTCAGGTAGGATTGTAGTTAAGCTCTGGCTTAGGATTAGGAGGAGGAGTTTGGCAACAATAAAATAGTATGTCTACTCGACTCATGTATACTCCTTTATAAAAACTTTTAAAAAATGTACAAGGTTTATCACCAAGTTTAAAATAAAAACCGTTATTATAGTATAAATGAAAACATGGTAATATAACAGCCATTGTGGTTAATATGTTTGCTGCCAAGCTAAGTTTTGTAACTGCAAAAAGGGCCGCTGGGTTTCTTGATGGGAATAACCCACAACAAAGTTGTTTTCTCCAAGTCCTAATTTAATAAATGGCCATCAGGGCAATGTTGCCGCTTTAATGCATTTGGCTCTAGATCTGGTGCAATTCTAGGATATATAGCGCTTATTTGTAAATATCTAAGTGCTAAAAATATCTATTCAAATCTGGCGCAAAATTTAATATTAGTTGGCAGCAGTGTGATAAAAAACAATAGCGATTCTTTCGTATGGGT
This sequence comes from Parnassius apollo, assembly GCA_907164705.1. Classification (NCBI taxonomy): domain Eukaryota; kingdom Metazoa; phylum Arthropoda; class Insecta; order Lepidoptera; family Papilionidae; genus Parnassius; species Parnassius apollo. Next base: position 3,982,449 of record CAJQZP010001449.1, on the reverse strand, counting down.
ATTCTCTGATCAAAATGTTGCTGTGTTTATTATTTTATCTCCCTTTTGCATTATGATATTATGTAGCTGCTTTGCTTTTTATTATATTAATCCTCTAAGCTTTAATACCTGAGAAGAACTGAGTTTTCCCACTTTAGAGTTAATCTTTTAGCTCAGTTTTGTTTGTTTCGTGAAAATTTTGGAAAATTGAGGAAGAAAACTTATAGCCAGAAAAATATATCTGAGTGTAAAAAATAGAATAAATCTATTAATGCAGCGTTATCAATAAATATCAATTTTATCTTCTTTTTTTTGCAAATTTTTCGGGTAAAATATAGCCTAGATTCCGCCTGGCGTTACTGTCTACCTGATCGTGAAGTTTTATTACAATCGGTTCAGCCATTCCATAGAATAGCCCGGAATTTAAGAAAAAATTGTTATTTATTTACGTCGTTCGATGCATAATGAAATGTTATTTTCTTAATGTTCTTTTTTATTTAAATATTTGTGTATTTATTATAATATCGTCTAAAAAAGAAGATTTGTCTTGGGCGTCAAAATAGGTCGAAATTGCCGATTCCACTTCATCATTGTCGCCCAATTTTGTCTTCATTTTTGGAAACAAATAATAGTTGCTCGGGACTAGGTGTGGGCTGTAGGGTTGTTCAAAACCGCACCTGTGAATGGCAGCCGCCGCAACATGGCCTGTGCACGGGCGCATTGTCGTGCAAAAGGAGCACGACTTTAGTAAGCTTTCCTCACCTATTTTATTTAATAGCTTCTTTTATTTAACCTAGTAAAAAAGCGTACTACTCTCCCGTTATGGAAACACCACGTTCCTTATAATCTACCAAAAGTATATCTTCTGTATCCCAAATGATCGTCGCCATGATCTGTCGGACCGATTGAGACACCTTATATTTCTTAGGAGGGGTTGTGCCTTTTTTATGCCACTGCATCGACTCTTGCTATGACTCACTTTCATAATGGTGTAAAAATGGTGTAAAATTTATAGATGTTATTTATAAATTATTATATTCTTCATTTCAATTTCAATCCGCTAAATATTTGCACATTCGTGTGTGGTGCGTGTGCGTGTACGTGTGCGTGTGTGTTTAATGTATTGTATCTCTTATTTCCATAGTTTAAATATTTTAACCATTTTATCAATACCTGTTAACAATTATGACTATTCATTATAAATATGTTAGGAATTTTGTTTATTTTATTACATATAAAAACTGATTGTTAGATATTGAGTAGATTTCCGGGTTGAAAGAATGTGTGACTGTCTGTAGGTATTGTACGCGTGTGTATTTTCTTTTGTTTTTAGTTTGCTGGATGTCTAATAATGGCGATTTGTCGTGGCAGTTTTATTATTTTTTTTATTGTTCCTAATCTTGGTCCTAGTGTTAATCGTGAGGTTTTTGTTTTCTATGTAGCATGTTCTTTCTGTCTTTCATTTTTTCCTGATTTCCTTTCGAAATTATTATTTTTTACTAAACAGGCTGTATATTTCAAGGGTGGTCACATTTAAATTTAAATAAAAAATTCATCCCAGAGATTGGAAGAGTAGGACATGAACTTTTTATTGTCTTTTCAAATTTATCTTAACGTGAAAAATAAGTAGCTATACTTAAACTAAAATATGCAAAAAGTAACAAAAATGAAATACTCTCCACATAGCTTCTGAAACCGGGCTTTCAATTCTTTACTAAAAAAATATTTTATTATTTTTAATTTTTGAAGTCGGTTTTTACTTTAATTTAAAAAAAATCAAAATGGTAGATGAAGATTAAGTCATAAAAGTAATAATATTAGCAAATATTATTTGCTCTAGTCTTACTATCCGGGAAGAAAAGAGAAGAATACGTTTGAAGAGAATGCCGTTACAGCCTATTAAAGTCAACTGCTGAACATAGGCCTCCCCTATGGAATGCTTCTGTGGTGGGGGTGGGGGTGTGGGTGGGGAGGGGGTTATTTGCCGTAGATGCCACGTACTTCATCAATAAAATTACATAGGCCTCTTCCGTTGCAGGCAGGATAATGACATAAATAAATGATCGCCAAATGTGGAAAGCGTGGAAGGCTGACAATTATTCATTCACCAGGTGTCGCAAGCTGGGACTGAAGTGATTTCTAAATTCCACTATCTGTAAGAATATCTGCAATTTATTTATGCATTTCTAATCTAATGAATATAAAATTTAACTAATATTATAAAAAAGGAAACCCTTACATTTTCCTAGCAAAAGTATGCAAGTCGTATTTATACAAATAAACATTGCGTACATGCAAATTAATATGTAGTCTTGCTAGAACATTGGGAAACTAGTAAGTGTTTATCTAAATCACAAGAAAATATTTTGAAAAACTTTTGGAAAAAACTTATTAATTTCAGTAACAAATACGAAATAAAATGACTATTGAAATAATACTAGTTTTTACGAATTTATCGCGTATATTTAACTTTTTAAATACCCGACGTTTCGAAAGCTTTACAGCACCCATGGTCACGGGGGGGGACTGAGATGTTCAACGTCCAGATGTCATAGTTAACCGCAGTTACCATAGATTAAAATTTAACTTTTGTTCCGATCTACACAGTATAAATAAATTTAAATTAAAATTACTATTATTCTAATGTATTCTAATAGTAATTTATTTTATAGTTTTAATAAATAATAATAAGAATATTTACCGTTACTAATATTCCCTCTAAACATATTAAGTTGAGTGGATGAGTCGCTCGCGTCCGTAGGCTTCGACCACCTAACCTTAGGCCCACCCTACACGTGTCCCCCGGGTGGTGCTAAACGAGCGACAAAGCCGAAAAAAAATAGACTCGGCTCCTCGCCGTATGGTAGCGGCGTAAAATCTTCCACCACCCCTTGTTCGCACCATGACTCAGAAAAATAAAAGAAATGGCCCCGAGTTCCCGGCGCCCCTTCAATGGGACAGGGGTGCGAAGAATCTCCGGGAGAAAAACCGGCGACGAGGTTCGCCACCCGTCACGTTCTATCTCCCGGAGGGGCGAAAAGTGTATTGCGGAAACCCGTCTGGCTACGCTGAATGTATGTGGAGCAATGAATGATAAGATAGATGAAGTATGCGAAATGATGAATGACAGAGGAATAGATGTGTTATGCGTGAATGAGACGAAACGAAAGGGAAAAGATGCCACTGCACATGGCACGTATACCGCGTATTGGACTGGTGTAGACGAGTCCGAACGGGCATGCCAGGGAGTCGGTTTCATCCTTTCAGAAAGAATGGGCAATGTGTGAAAGAGTATGAATGTGTAAACCCGAGGCTGCTATGGATACGAATGAAAGTGGGCTTAAAGAAGCTGTTCCTGCTAGGGGTGTACGCCCCAGACATGTCTAAGCCCACTTACATCCGAGAGCAGTTTTGGGACATGGTAAGGATGGTGTTGACAAAATGTAAGGAAAATGAAAATATTATTATGTTAGGAGACTTTAATGGAAGGGTTGGGGTGAAGAGGTCTGGTTATGAAAGAATATTGGGAACGTTTGGTGATGAAAGTATAAATGAGAATGGTGAAGACCTCCTCACCGTATGTGTGGAAAAGAATCTTTTTGTGACGAATACTTTTTTTCGTCATAAGAAGATTCACGTGTATACATGGGAAAGAGGTGATGATAGAAGCATGATAGATTTCGTAATTGTGGATGAAAGAATGAGGAGCGCAGTCGTAGATACAAGAGTTTACCGGGGGTCCAACGTAGGGACGGATCATTACTTGGTCTTATGTCGAATTAATGGTCTTTTCAAGCGTTGGCGGCATCGGACATCTGTGTCTACCACTGCGTTACAGCGTATAAGAATAGAGAAGTTACAAGATGAAGATGTGAAGGAGAAGTATAAATGTAGACTGAGAGGAAATATTAGATGTTTGAATGAGTTGTGTATGAATGATTTAGACTTGAATACTGTGTGGAATAATATTAAGAAAAGTTTGGTGGATGCCGCCACTGAAGTATGTGGTGTAAGTAAGAGAACGAATGAAAGGAAAAATAATACGTTGTGGTGGGATGATACATATGGAAGTTGAATCAAAGAAGAAAGCATGGCTAGATTTACTTGCAACGAAAGCTGGTAATTCTTCTGGTATGAATGATGAGATTGAAAGAAAAAAGGCAGAATTTAGACGTCTAAATAAGAAAGTAAAAGAAGTTGTTGAAAGGAAAAAGAAAGAAAGAACGGATAAGAATGATAGGTCTGATAATTTCCAGGCTAACATAAAAATGTTCTGGAAACTCGTAGGAACTGCCAGGGGAAATACAAAACAGCCTATAATGAATGCTGTAAGAGACGAGAATGGATGTATTCTGAATGATGAAGCTTCGAATTTAAACAGATGGAAGGAATACTTTGAAAGCGTGTTTATGAGTGAAGAGTCGTCTGAATTAAATGAACTGGAAATTCCGAAAGAAGTGGAAAGGGGTATGGAGATAAGTGTAGATGAAATAATGAAAGCAATGAAAAGCGTGAAAGCAGGTAAGGCAGCTGGATATGATAGAGTATCACTCGAGATGCTAAGGGCTGGAGAGGGAGTGGTGGCAGGCCTGCTGTACACCTTGTTTAATTTATGTTGGGAATTAAAACGGGTACCGGATGACTGGTGTAAAGCAGTTATAGTACCAATATATAAAGGAAAAGGGTCACAGCAGGACTGTAAAAACTACCGTGGTATCAGCTTGCTTAGTATTGTGGGTAAACTGTATGCTAAGGTGTTAATTGAAAGAGTTATGAAAGAAACTAATGGAAAAATTTGGGATGTGCAAGCGGGTTTTAGAAAGGGAATGGGGTGTACAGATCAAGTCTTTTCCATGCGCATGATTGCGGAGAAGTTTTTGGCCAAAAACCAGAAAGTTTTTTGTGCGTTCATGGACTTGGAAAAGGTTTATGACAGAGTGTACAGGAATGTGTTATGGCAAACACTGAACTCATATGGGTTGAGCGCTGGTTTGATACAGGCATTAAGGTCTCTTTATAGGGACTCTAGTGCTTGTGTCAGGATCAATGGGGTCTACTCGGACTGGTTAGGCATCCAAAAAGGTGTCAGACAGGGCTGTGTAGCTTCCCCTTGGCTGTTCAACCTATTTATGGACAGGTGCTTGCAAAATTTGAAAGATGAAGAATGTGGGCTACGAATGGGCGAGTTAACCGTCAAATGCCTTCTGTACGCCGATGATCAAGTATATCCTTGCGTCGTCGGCGGCCGAGTTGCAAATGATGGTTACATTAATGAACTGGGAATTAAAAGAAAGGGGAATGAAAGTGAACGCAAGTAAGACGAAAGTGATGGTTTTTGAAAGAGAAAACAGCAAAACGGTATGTGAAATAAGAATAGAAGGAGAGTAAATTGAGCAAGTGGATGAGTTCGTGTATTTGGGATGTGTATTTAGCAGGGATGGTAGATATGATAGGTATATAGAACGACGAGTAAATGCGGGGAATAGAGTGAATGGGGCACTACACTCTATTATGAAGAACCAGAATGTGTCAAAAAAGGCACGTATGGTAATTCATATTGCTGTGTTAGTCCCTACTTTAATGTATGGTAGTGAAAGCAGGGTGTGGCAGAAGAAGCACGAAAGTAGAATAAATGCTGTAGAAATGCAGTCTTTAAGGAGTATGCTAGGGTTGAATCTGAACGACACGGTGAGAAATTGCGTGATAAGAGATAAATGTGGTATGGAAGATGATGTTGTGACCAGGATTAAGAAAGGAATGCTTCGGTGGTTTGGTTATGTAGAAAGAATGAATGAGGAAAGAGTGACAAAGCAAATTTATATGGCAGATGTGAACGGCCGAGTCGGGAAGGGAAGCCCTAGAAAAAAGTTTATCGACCAAATTGGCGATATTTTGAAAAGGAGCCACGTTAGAAGTACCCTTAACCGACGAGCATGTATGCGTAGATATATGGATGTAAAGGAGGCGAAAGAGGTATGTCAGGATCGTGCCAAATGGAAGTCCGTAGTCTCTGCCTACCCCTCTGGGTGACAGGCGTGAGTGTTTATGTTTATTATGTTTATTACATATTAAGTTAGCTTTTAGTTCACAAAATTGAGTAGACCACGCTCTCACAGAATACCAGCGCAAAGTAGCAGCTTATTGCTGCTGTGTTTTGTATGGTGTGTAACTCATTAATAGTAAATAATAATACAAAAACTACGGTTGCCAACCCGCCTGCCAAGCATGGCGAGTATGGCAAAATCATAATCTTTTCAAAAATTGTTAAAAAGACTTACTCTATCAGAGGTGATGACTTTGACACAGTCTCGTAATAAATTATTACACAGTATATAGATATATCCAAGGTCTTAAAGATAATTATGACATGATATCGTATTGCTTTTTTTTTTTGTAGATAAGGTATAATAGAATATCGACAATGTCCGACAGGATACAAAGATAAGTTTAAATGCACATCGATTCGATTCCATTTTTTTTTGATACAATCAAGAGGACTAATGAGCACAGCGTCCACCTGATGGTAAGAAAATGCTGTGATCCATAGACATTACATCTATTCTCAATTAAAATCAAAATGCGAATGCGCTGTCACCCCTGAGGACTATGATGGAATGCCTCGTTTTCAGTTAAGCGTCTTGGGTTCTCTACACTCACCATACGAAAGACAGCAGTATTAAGCTGCTATTTTACGCTGGTATACTGTGGGATCGTGGACCTTCCCCGGTGGAGCGGTTCCATTCGTGCTACAACCATATAGCTGCTGTGTGGCTCTACTTACTCCTGCTCAGAAACAGGTACAGAAACAGAAACTTTTTTATTCAATGTAGATTATAAACAATACTTATTGAAAGTCGATTTTTTCATTTACCACTGGTTCGCAAAAAAACCTCTGTCCTGGGAAGAACCAGCAAGAAACCCAGCAGGACTATTTTTTTTTCAAATAATAGCTTACAATCATGTTTACAATTAACAACACAAGACAAATTAGAAATAGCTTGGTAGCGATCACCCTTCCCAGGGGTTATTATCATCCATGCTCAACGCTTTCGATTTCGACATATTCGGTACTTATATTTTTATAACCTAAAAGCACGCACTAGCTAGGTGGTGTAGTGGCCAACCCGCCTGACAAGCGTAGCAACTCAATCTCCCATTTATAAAGCCTCATAAGGGAGATTATCAACCGACTTTGAAAAAAAAGCTGGTTCTTAATTCGTTCTCGTCTGGTCTGGAATATAGTTTATCATTACAGTCTAGTCTAGTGCATAGATGATCTACTAAAAGTTCATTTCAACCGACTTCAAAAAAAGGAGGAAGTTCTCAATTCCATTGTATTTTTTTATGTGTGTTACCTCAGAACTTTTTTATAAGTGATCCGATTTTGATAATCCGTTTTTTATTCAAAGGCTGGTGCTTCTCGTATAGTCTCATATAAATTTGATCAAAATCTGACCAGTAGTTTTTGAGTTATTCTTAATAATGCGTATTTAATTGACTTCTACAACATTGGTGATGTTCTCATTTTACATACACTAGTCACAAAAATTAAGGGATATAAAAAAATCTAAATTTTTGGGTGATTTACAACAAGCAAGCAAGTAGGTCCGAGGAAAACGATCGTACAGCAAAAAAAAAAAAACAAATTTTTCCTCGTTTTAGATAAGGTTACAGCTTGTTGAAAATCAGAGAAGAATTTTTTTATAACCCTTAATTTTTGTAACGTGTGTATTGAAGTCGATTTTAATTTTACCACTTGTTTTAAATGAATTACCTATGTTCGGTAATTCATTTAAAACAAGCGGTACGGTGGACTTTAATAAACTATAACGGTAACGGTAGCCACAGTGCTTGACAACTTTTCGACCTGCTGGTAAGTGGTGATGTACTCGATGATGCAAAGCGCACTTACTTAGACAAAATTCTATTCACACGTGCCTTGAAGTCGGCAACATTATAATCGAAATGAAAAATAAAATCACAATCTGAACTTTTGGCTCTAGCCACAAGAGGTCACTGGTAATATAAAAGCTTGTTTAACTATTTTTATCTTATACTGTCGGCTTCGGTATAACCGCTTTAGGTGTGAATATTTTAATGTTTTAAACCGAGTAACCTCTATAGAAATGTCTAGTTCACAGCACTAATTAACAATAAATTAAAAAATCCCACAACGCATAATAGATTTATACGATCTACTTATTTATGTCTGAACAACACACATATTCGTCATGTAAGTTACATCTATTTCTAATAGATGGCGCTCTTTTCAATCGGTACAAACTAGACACCAATGATTTGGAAGGAATCGAAAACTGAAACTTATAGTCCAATAAAAATAATAAATGATTGTACTTTAACTATTGCACCACGTGGTCTATGGTAGCAGACCTATAAAGATATAATCTACCTGTTTTATTAATAGATAAAATTTATATGCCTCTCACGTCGTAGGGAGTACCTATAAAAATTAATTGTAATTAATAATAAATCTAATATATAAAAATTAATGTTTATTTGTTCGTATTTTATGCACTGCCATACCGTTCATCAGATTGCGGTAAAACGTTGTCAACATATTGCATGCACTTCCGCGAATTTTATAGGGACAAATTTAGAAAGCTATATTATATAATTCAACGTCAATGGATGTTTTATCTTTCCCATTAGATAACCCTTCGAATTTAAGACGCAATTTCCGCAATTATTTCTTCTGCGGCTGCAACGCGCCGGGTACCAGCTAGTAAATAAATAAATATATCGCCAAACGTGGAAGGCGATTTGGCGATCGCAATATCAATCGTTGCCTATCATTGACATACTTCTCTTTACTGGTCTGCATAATGTACATCTGACGTTGATAACGCTGATGGTTATTTTATACCTCAAACTATCGGAAGCTATGACTTCTTTCAGACATTTGCCATTTTTATTTATTTTAATCCCGGCATCTGTATACGCAATTTCTTTGACTGCCTCTTTATTCTAGTGGTCGAAAGCACGACTGATTATCATGTGGTCCCGAGTTCAGATTCCGGGCCCGATCAAAATCCGTAAATAGGCTTTTCAGGCAAAAAATTCTCCAAAGTAGCCCGGAGTCAGAAATTTTGTGGTATTTAACCCTTGTGTTTCGGAAACCACGTAATGCCGTTGTGGTCCTGCACCTTATTAGTTTATTTTTGTTTATGTAATCATTTAATAACAATAGAATATTTACGCTGTTACAGTTTTATAATCTGCCAAACTGCTCAGCAGTTGGTAGAAAAATGTTCTCTTACTTCCTAACATACAAAAAATAGCTTAATACAAATAACTACATAATATGTAACACAAATATACATCATATAATATTATTATCTCTGTGTGACGAATTTCCATCCCATCGGACTATGAGAGTGAGGTACCTACAGAGCACACTGTTATGCTAGCCTCTTTGATACTCTGGCCGCTGTTATGCAACCAGAATCTGTTGCATTATCAGATAATTAATTAATTAATAAGCATTATTTCTACAGGAAACCCGTCCTATAGACCCCGTTATAATACAAGAGTTTTCCCACAGAAGAATATCATAGATTCTCTTCATGTAGTTGTGTATCAAACATCACAAGATTTGCGAGTGAAAACCATTTCGCCCATCACTACGGGTTCAACTCAAACGGACTATATACGTACGTAGATATAAAAAACAATCAATAATGTTTAAAATTTGGTAGGACCACGCTGCAGTTTACAACTACAGTACCAGTGGGTCGGCTCAAACAGATAATCGACGGCTCCGTGGCGACTGGCTAGGGCCGCGGGTTCGAATCCCGCACGGATCAAGTATTTGTATGGCCTACAAATAATTATTCCGGGTCTGGATATTTGTCAATGCTTCCACGACATAGGTGAAAATCCTAGTGTGTGGGTAACGTTTAAAAAAAACCGTGTATGCACAGAGTTCAAGTGTAAAATAGCAGCATAATGCTTCATTATTATATCTATGATAATTCCACTGTTTCATACGGGGAGTTGCAAGAACTGGTGAGCCTTTTGAGCAGATTACAAAAAAAAGAGATTTCAATTCGTATGTATGTTCTTTTTATAGAATAAAGATAACAAACGAAAACACAATCCGCCTGATGTTAAGTGGATGCTGTGGCCTATGGACCTACATCTATCCTCGATTAAGATTCAAAATGCAGATGCATTGTCACGCCGGAGGACTAATGAAATGTCTCGTTTTCAGTAAAAAGGGGTCCCCGGGTCTCTACACTCAGCATAAGCTGTTAAAATACGCTAGTATTCTGTGAGAACGTGCTCTTACCCCTGTCGAGCTGACCCGTTCACGGCATGGCTCTATCACTTATAAAATGTTACTCGATATCTTGTTCAATTATGGACTGATTTTAATAATTACTTTTATATTAAATAGATCATATTTTAAGAATGGTCCCAGATATAAAATTTCCTATCCAAATTGGATTAAGTGGAAAATTAGTAGATGATGTTTTAATTGTAACGATTTGGAGAGTTTTGACGGGAACTTGGCCGTCGACGGATTGTCGATCCTGTTTTGTCGCTTGAATAATAGTTTGAAGTGGATTTTTATTCGTAAAAGTGATGCGATTTTGTGAATTAAGTGTCTGCGCGTGTGAACTATAGAGAAAACGATGAAACAAGTGCTTTGATGTTGATGTAAACCTCAAGTTTTTTTGATCGCTTGGGCGCCTTTGTACTTAGGTGGCTGTCGTCAAAATCTCCCAAAAACTTCGCAATGTATCAGCATATTGTGAGGAAAAAATATATAAAAACGAAGATCACAAAAGATGATAGGCCCAGAAGGGCTAGAACCCAGAGCCGTAAAGCCAGTTAAATAAAAAAATGTAACAGTTTGACAACATTCTAGCTTCTGATATTCCTTAGTCGACTCAAAAAGTTAAAAAAAGCATAATAAAAAGTTAAAGTTGATAGTACAAATAGTTATTTTATTATTGTGAACGAGCCATTCCGGGGTAGTTATTTTAGAAAAAAATATTACTTAAATAAGTATCTTGTCAAATTTTCGAAGACTATTTTATACTATAATTCATGTTGTAAACCAATCAGACCACATGATGACATAATCATATCTCCATTCGAAATAATAGGTCATTACCTATGAAATTGCCGTTCTGCAGTACAGCCATTTCAAATCAAAATAATTTTTTTCTTTGGCTAAGAATTCTAATTTCAAATTAATTTTATTTTAACAACATGGAACTTTTTTTTTAAATTAGTCATTTGTTTACCGATGAGCAGTATGTTTTCATCGCATTTGATTCTTTTGCCTGAAGCCTCATTTCCAGTACCATACGAATTTCACATTCCACTCACCATATGAAACACAGCAGCCATTTCTCAGAAACGGCTGTACCGATTTTTATACGTTATATTTTATTAAATATTTTCAGGGGTGGTCTCATATAAATTTTAAGAAAAAAGTCATTATATAATTCAACTAAGGGATCCGAATCCACAAAAAAGCCCAAAGAGCGTATTTTGTGACCCCTGGACACACGAAATGATTTTATTTATAGCCCAAACATAAAGTTCATCAAACTGGGATTCAATTATGTGTCTATTAGAGGGACCAGAGATCAGAGGTACAATTTGACCTCCATTAAAACTTTAACCGGGCAAATTGGTTAATGGATATCATGGCAGCGACCGATGTACAATGTATATTATACTTTTTTGTTAATTTTAGGAAAATTTGCTATCTAATTATATACAGTTATGACGAATGTTCAATTTCAATATTCTTTTTTATATAATAAGGTTGAAAAATGAGCACACAGTCCGTGTAAGTGAGTGCTATTGTGGCCCATAGACATCTACATTTATAATCTATTCCCAAATTAGAATCAAAATGTAGATGCGTTGTCACCCCTGAGGACTAAGGTAGGATGCCTCGTTTCCAGTGAAAAGGTTTTCCGGTTCACACCACTTTCCATACGAAACACAGCAGCATAAGGCTATTTTGTCGTTGCGTTGCAAAATAATGACAGTAAGAAGCTGTTTCTCCAATATTCTGAATCATAACCAACCAACAGCAGCATTAAGCTGGTATTTTACGCTGGTATTCGGTGAGAGCGTGGTTCTACCACGGTCAAGCCGACCCGTTTTCGTCGTCGTTGTCTTCTGCAAGGCATAATGCCATGCAGGTCTCCGGCCTCGGGGTACACCCCTTTACCCGGATGTTCCTCACGGCACACTGCAATGTGCCGGTCCTGGGCGCCTTAATGGTAAAAGGCGTGTTGTTTTAGCGACTTTTGTAGTAGTCGGGTAAAATGTTTAATTTTTAAGGGAGGTTATCTATATAATTGTGTTTAAACATAAATTATTTTGTCAAAGTTGGCCTTTCTGCGGCATTGTGGGGTTTACTCGACTCCCTGATCTATATAGGGAGGAGTTCTCTTGGATAGGGTCGCCCGTCCGGCGGCCGTGAGTGCAACGGCGCGAAGCCGTTGAGATGTTCATGTGGCCCGTTGTCGGCGCGGTCGAACATACCGCGCGCCAGCCGGACCACGAATTCCTGTAGGCTCTCTATCTTTAGGTTGGCCGCTATGACGTCGTTCCGGACGTAGCGACCCGCACCGACTATAATCCGTAGTGACAAACTCGGCTGGTCCTGAAGTCGCCGCTTCTGATGATTGCTCAGGAGTGCATACCAGGCCGGAGCAGCGTATGTTAGCAGGGGTCTTATGTATGTTTTGTAGATGGTTAACTTCGACTTTGTCGGTAACTTGGATGTCAGGACAGGGCGGAGCATTGCCCGCGCACATCGAGCTTTGCGTATAGCAAAGTCGACGTGTGCAGTCATGCGCAACATCCTGTCGATCCGGCATCCAAGGTAGGTCACGGCCTTCTCATATGCGATCTCCTGGCCTCCGAGGGTTAGCGGTGGTGGTAGATTTCTATAGCGGCGAGTGAGCAGAGCGGTCGTCTTGCTAACATTGACGTCCATCCTCCACTCATCCAACCATGGTGGCAGCAGGTCCAGCAGACGTTGCATCCTGGCAGCTGCAATATGGGCTCTTCTGGACGACGTGAAGTATGCGCTGTCATCCGCAAAAAATCGCTAGTTCGACGTCGTCCTCCCATTCGTGCAAGTGTCCTGCCAGGGTAGGTATGTCATTGGTGTACGCCGCGTACAGGATTGGAGACAGACAGCTGCCCTGTGGCACACCAGCTGTTATAGGTTTTATTGCGGACTCGGCGTCCTCTGCACAGACGTAGCTGAACTTCCTGTCTACGAGGAAGGACGCCACTAGCCGCAATATAGCAGGAGGGATACTAGTCTGATCGTCTAACTTATAGAGTAATCCTGTGTGCCACACCCGGTCGAACGCCTTCTCGATGTCGAGAAAGACGCCCAACGATGTGCGGCCGCGGTTGTTCTCGGTCGCAAGCAGGTGTAGCACTCTGGTCAGCTGTGTTGCTGTTGAGTGATCCCTCCTGAATCCATGCTTTTTTTCGGGGTGTTTGTCCTTGTAGAGCCGCCTTTTCGCTTATTGGGCAGCCGTGCAGCGTTAGTAATCCCATCGTGCCCGGGCGCCTTCCTAGGTTGCAGGCGGGTTACTGTCCTCCGCAGTTCAGCGGGGGAGATGAACCACTCTCCTGCAAGCGGTGGCGCGGGTGACGACAGGAGCTCCTGCACGCGGCTCTCCTTCCGGGTGTGGATTTCCAGGAACTCCGCACTTGCTGGATTCGGCATAAACTGCTCCTCGAAGTGCTCAGCTAGGATATCCGCTCTGCCCTTGGCGTCGTAACGTTGTTCGCCCGCGTTGTTGGTCAGCGGGCAAACAGGTGGTCGAGTTTTCGTTAACTGCCGGTTCAACTTGTAGAGCGACGCGTGATGTTCATCAGCCTTCCAAATGCGCCGCTCCCAGGCCTCTCCTTTGTGGGCCTGTATTGCAACCGACAGTTCGTCTGACAGGGTGTTCAATTTTCTTTTTACTCTAGGGCAGCGAGTGCGCGCCCAGAGCTTTCTCAGCGCTCTTTTGTGATTTAGCTGCACGCGTATTCTCAGCTGCAGCTCCTCTTTTCTCCCCGAGAGAGGGACGATCGTAGAGGCCGCATTGAGGGCCTCCTGGATACTCGTGGTTATTCTAGTTGCAGCGGCCTCTACGTTGTCCGCTGAGTTGATCGGTGCGTGCGTCTCTCCTGCAGGTGTTGGTAGTAGAGCCTCCAGTCGATCTTGGTCTTAACAGCTCTGGGCGGCGAAGTCACTGCCTTAGTGCCAAGGGTTATCAGAATCGGGAGGTGCTGTGTATTCAGGTCGTACAGCACTTCTACCACTACTGGATAGTTGACGTTCCTAGTGAGCACGATGTCTAATACATCCGGACGCTTCCTAGGGTCAGTAGGGATGTGCGTCGGTTCCTCGGGACCTAGAACGTCATAATTATGACTTTCTGCGTCGTCATATAGTTCACGACCCGGCGGGGTGATCACTCTGGACCCCCACGCCGGGTGTTTGGCGTTCAGGTCCCCGGCGATGATGGTGGGTGCCGTACCTTCCATTACCGTCCGGATGTCTGAGGAGTGAAGTGGAGTCCCTGGTGGGCGGTATGCTGCAAAGATCCTTAGTTCCTCGCCCGCCGCCTCCATTTTTATGCCGATTGAACGCATCGTCTGGAAGTCTGGCAGGTCCAGCTCCTGGTGGACGATGTCTCTCCTCACCAGAATCGCTGTCCCTCTATAAACGATCCCTTGAGGATCGACCTCGTCCCTCCTGTAGATGGTGTAGTTAGGCAACTTAAGATGCGTTGTTGGTCGTAATTTGGTTTCACCCAGCAAGATCACCTGGATATCCTGTTGCTGGGTGACCGTGCGGAGTTCATGGATCCTTTGTCGAATCCCGTCCTGGTTCCAGTAAAGCAAACGCAAGTTACTGTCCTCCGTAGTGCCTTGCCAGTAGTGTTGCCAATGCCTTCATGACGGCGGTGATGGGATCTGTTCCGGCCCTTATATCGGCCAGGACTTGTGTGCCGACTTCGATGGCTATGCCTACCAATCTATGGATGGCATCAGCCGTCTCGAAGGCCGGACGTTGGTGGTCTGCGTTCTGTACTACGTTGTGAAGGCACTGGTCGCGGGGCATTTAAGGTGGTCCTCTCTCTCTCTGGGTAGAGCGTGCTCTATATGTAGAGCGGGCTCTGCTTTCTGGTAGAGCCCTCTCTGTTGTTCTACCCGTCGTGGTTGTTGGTGGTGGTCTTGCAGTAACCTGCGTCTGCGAGGCTATCGGTCCTGTAGTAGGGGTAGAGGTGGTCGCAGCCTGAGGAGGGGGCTGTTCGGTTTTTCTGCTCCTGTTCCTCCGCCTCTTCCTTTGGGAGGGTTGCCTCTCCGTGGCGTTGTTGGCAGGAGGTTGGAGAGTCGCCCCGGTGGTTGCCCTTTGCTCTGGGGGTTCCACCGTTTCCATTGGTGCTGTAGAAGGGGGTGGAGGCTTGTTGCCTACCCTTTCCTCTGTTAACCGTGGCCCACCCATCCTCCTGGATGGTAACAGCCTTTGGGTGACTCTGGGGGATCCTCTTAGAGTTCTCCAGGAGTAGCCCAGGTAATACGATCCCCTGCTTCCTGGCAATCCTCCTCAGGACTGGGCAGCGGCGGTCGTTGGCCGTGTGGTTTTTGGCGTAATTTGCGCACTTTGGCTCTTCGTCTCTACCCCTAGGGCAAAGGCTGGCAATATGCTCCCCGGCACAGCGAACGCATTTCACTGGCCTGAAGCAGTTTGCAGAGGCATGTCCGAAAGCCTGGCAACGGTGGTATTGTGCCGGTCCCGTCTTTCTCTGCCAGGCTTCGATGACGACTCCTCTCATGTAGAGGAGCTCGTCGATATGGAAACGGGTCCGAATCCGTTTTATCTCAAACAATAATATAGCTGCAGCGTGACTCTACCATGCAGACAATATATTAATATCAAGATCGATTCGGACCCGTTTTATCTCAAACCATAATATAGCTGCGGCGTGGCTCTACCATGCAGAAAATATATTTATATCAAGATCGATTCGGACCCGTTTTATCTCAAACAATAATATAGCTGCGGCGTGACTCTACCATGCAGAAAATATATTTATATCAAGATCGATTCGGACCCGTTTTATCTCAAACCATAATATAGCTGCAGCGTGACTCTACCATGCAGACAATATATTTATATCAAGATCGATTCGGACCCGTTTTATCTCAAACCATAATATAGCTGCAGCGTGACTCTACCATGCAGACAATATATTTATATCAAGATCGATTCGGACCCGTTTTATCTCAAACCATAATATAGCTGCGGCGTGGCTCTACCATGCAGAAAATATATTTATATCAAGATCGATTCGGACCCGTTTTATCTCAAACCATAATATAGCTGCGGCGTGGCTCTACCATGCAGAAAATATATTTATATCAAGATCGATTCGGACCCGTTTTATCTCAAACCATAATATAGCTGCGGCGTGGCTCTACCATGCAGAAAATATATTAATATCAAGATCGATTCGGACCCGTTTTATCTCAAACCATAATATAGCTGCAGCGTGACTCTACCATGCAGACAATATATTTATATCAAGATCGATTCGGACCCGTTTTATCTCAAACCATAATATAGCTGCGGCGTGGCTCTACCATGCAGAAAATATATTTATATCAAGATCGATTCGGACCCGTTTTATCTCAAACCATAATATAGCTGCAGCGTGGCTCTACCATGCAGAAAATATATTTATATCAAGATCGATTCGGACCCGTTTTATCTCAAACCATAATATAGCTGCGGCGTGGCTCTACCATGCAGAAAATATATTAATATCAAGATCGATTCGGACCCGTTTTATCTCAAACCATAATATAGCTGCAGCGTGACTCTACCATGCAGAAAATATATTAATATCAAGATCGATTCGGACCCGTTTTATCTCAAACAATAATATAGCTGCAGCGTGACTCTACCATGCAGACAATATATTAATATCAAGATCGATTCGGACCCGTTTTATCTCAAACCATAATATAGCTGCAGCGTGACTCTACCATGCAGACAATATATTAATATCAAGATCGATTCGGACCCGTTTTATCTCAAACCATAATATAGCTGCAGCGTGGCTCTACCATGCAGAAAATATATTTATATCAAGATCGATTCGGACCCGTTTTATCTCAAACCATAATATAGCTGCGGCGTGGCTCTACCATGCAGAAAATATATTAATATCAAGATCGATTCGGACCCGTTTTATCTCAAACCATAATATAGCTGCAGCGTGACTCTACCATGCAGACAATATATTAATATCAAGATCGATTCGGACCCGTTTTATCTCAAACCATAATATAGCTGCAGCGTGGCTCTACCATGCAGAAAATATATTTATATCAAGGCACAGGAATATTGAGATATCTATATACTAGTAACATACGAATACACACACAATCGACCTTATAGTAAGTGGATGTTAATGCCCAAAGACATCTACATCTCCTC
This sequence comes from Parnassius apollo, assembly GCA_907164705.1. Classification (NCBI taxonomy): domain Eukaryota; kingdom Metazoa; phylum Arthropoda; class Insecta; order Lepidoptera; family Papilionidae; genus Parnassius; species Parnassius apollo. Next base: position 3,964,958 of record CAJQZP010001449.1, on the reverse strand, counting down.
TATTGAAAATCGCAATGCAGATGCGTGTGTGAGCATGAAGACTAAGATGGAATTCCTCGTTACCACTACTCCGTTTATCTAAGCTCACATAGCATCATTATGCTGCTATTTTAGACTGTCACAAAATGAGAGCATGTTCTCATCCTGATCGGCTGTATCATGGCACTGTAATACTAGCTTCTTGACTGAATTGTCAGGGCGTTCGAGTTCATGATGATGATGATCGATTTGGAATTCGGATTTTATTTTTCTATTACTATCGGCATCATTAGCGACCTGATGAATCATACGGAGTCCTAATAAATGTATGAGGCCTTTGCCTTGGCCTATGTTTAGTGATGGATTTGTGATGAGCTGGAATTCATTAACGGGACTAGATGAATGATTACGTATTTTAAATACAAACACACATATATATATATATATATATATATATATATATATATATATATTATATTTTGCCATCGTAGCCCTATTGTACAAACACTTCTTTTTCTTTTCTTTTTTTTTTACTTTTATAAGCCAGTGCTTGGCCACAATCCCACCTGGTGTTAAGTGGTGATGCAGTCTTAGATGGTTCAGCACTGACAAACTGTCTATCAACCTGCAACCACTGAAAGCTGAAACTACTGCGTAATAGAATTTTTAACTATGTTATCCGTAATAGGATCATGGTAATCGGCATTTCTCAATAAGCTGGGGTGGCAATGCCACAGACATATAGCTGAAAAAAGAGAGAACCGAATGGCAGCCTTGTAACGGCAAGACTAGGCTAGCACTAGATGGAGTGACGATTTGGTATGCGGATGGCTTAGATCCAATTTTATGGCATTTCTTGGGGAGGGCCTACGTTCAGCAGTGGATTTGTGTCAGAAGTGGTTAAATAAGTCCCGCTGAGTTTAACGCTGGTTCTTTCCAGAACAGAGTTTTCTGAACCAGTGGTAAAACTTAAATTACATTCAATCATTATTCTTGTAATCTATATTTAAAAAACTGATTATATTCTATTCTATTACATTCTGTGACGGGCTGGAATGGATAACAAATGGATGGATAGCTTACGAAACATAAATTGTCCAGCGCTGTTAATACATAACTTACGATAAGAAATTATCGCTGCAATTTAAATCAATTAAGATTTGTATGTTTTTAAATCTTTATTAACTATAAACAGTTATTGTTTGGGTAAGTTTAGAGAAGAGAACACATCATCAATAGCAGCTTAATTCCACTATGTTTCGTATGGCGAGTGAAAATAAATGGAGACTCTTTTACTGGAAACGAGACTTACAATATTAGTCCTCAGAGGTGACTGCATTTTGATTCTTAACCGAGGGTAGATCTCCATGCCTATGAGCCACATCATCTTCTTACCATCAAGTGGACTGTGTGCTCGTTTGTCATCCTTCGTCTATAAAAAAAAATTATATTCCTTAACACTAACATTTATAACAATTTAATACAGACATTTTAAATAAAGATTGTAAATATAATTAACATAATCATATTAAACGACCAGATAGTTACAGAAAAATGTCTTAGTTGTAATGTAACGAACACAAATTATGCTACATTGCATTAGTTCGTTCCCTTTGTAAATCTTTGTCGCTCTCGTCTATCGCAGTATTTTGCATTTAGCGCGGTAAAACGGACGCGTGAAAAGTGCAAAGGCTTAACGAGCGCAATGGTTTGTCATACGTGTAATTAAAAAAAAAAACGAAGGACGCGGGAAAGCAAAGTGAAAATGCTACATAGTTAATTAATTAAATTGTTTAAGATTTATTTATTACTTTTCCCGTTAAATTTGTAATTTAGTTTGGAGACATGCTCCAAAAAACTCCGATTGGAAGTTTTATCTTAATAGGTTTAATAATTTGAAACTCATTCTAAAATGACGTTGATATTGCTAGCATCAGATGCTTAAGTCAGAATCAAGTTGTTTTAAGTTATACTTAAGTTACGAAAATTAAAAAATGTGGTTCAAAACGTGTAAAAGTAATGATTATGCCTACAAGGATATCAACAAACGGACTGATAATTCCAGCGTGTGTAGTTGTCTGAAGAAAATATTGGGATATGTGAAGAATATAATTAATTATTTTGGTATGTTTTTCTTATGTTCTTTTTTATTTGATGTTGACTTAATATGATAACATTAGAGATATAGACGTCATAAAATTATTGATTCAGTGACTCATGTTTGAGCAGTTTGTTACCCAGACTAAAAAGGGTAGGTCCCTAGTACTCGGTAATAAAAAACAACATTTTTCATATTTTATGTAAAAATATGTAAATTTAAATTAAAATTAGCCTATCAAACTCAACTTTAAGAACAGTAGTTATGTATATATATATCACAATCTAATATTAACTAAAACTGTCTAGTTTGTGCATTTGATATCAATGAAGGTTAAGTTAATCCGGTTGGATAAATAATAAGCCGGCCTTATCTAAAATCAATTACATACGTTACGGACGTACGTAATTAATTACGATTTAAATTTATGAATGTTTTGTTTACGTTTGAATTTTAGAAAGTCCATAGTGCTTTTAAACCAAACCGACCAAATTAACTACATTGTTTCTATTCACCCGTAACTAAATAAGTTGTAAAGTTCAATGGACTCCACGGACAGTCACATGGACAAGAAGGAATAGAATTTTTGAAATAAATCACTTCTTCAGGCACGTTGGGAACTTTAGGGATGGGGAAAAATTGGCACTAAACTCGCGTGTGCGTGTGCGTGTGTGTGTGTGCGTGTGCGTGTGCGTGTGTGTGTGTGTATGTGTTTGTGTGTATTATTTAGATAATAATCATTCTTTTCCATGTAACACAGCGCAATAAATGAAAATTGTTTTCTAAAAAAAATACTTCTGTAAAAACAAGTTAAAAATAATGTTTAGGTACCTTTAAGTTTGTGAAGCTAAGAAGTTTTCACTTCTGCCGTGCAGTCTTATAACTGATAGTTTTTTTTTTTCATAATTTTTAATTATTCTCATTAATCAGATGTTGTATTGTGTCGCTGGTTCAATGAAAATATTCCTCAGCCATGGACAAATCAACTAAATATGAAGCTGTATTATTTCATACAATTTACACATTTTGTCAGCAAATAAAAAGCTATAAGTAAAGGCATAACTTATACTAAAATATGAAATAAAAATCGATTTTGGGATAAGACCGCCCATTGTTACACTTTATTTTCTATCTTCTTTGGTTGCTGTATTTTTTGTTGTACTATAAAGTGTTGCCTATCTATCTATCTATAAAAATATCATCTTGACTCATATGCAATCAGCAATCAGCAATGTGCACAAATGTGGTCGATATATATATATATATATACATATATATATATATATATATATATTATATATTTTTATCGCATGATATCTCCATAACAAATGCTTTTCATGGGAGCAGCTAACAATTGCTTGCAACACTAATTAAGCTATAAATACCATTTATGCTAATTTACTAACGTAACATTTACTAATTATGCATTTTTTCCCCTTTTTCCCCCCAACCCCCTATTATTGCTTTTGTTTGTTCCAATGTTTGATAAACCCTACCCACACTTGCATACATACAAAATATGAATTCGCTTAACCCCCTATCGTTCTATTTTTAAATTTAAATTCGTTACATAATTTTCATATTCGAATTTCCAAATTCAAATTGCGAATAATTTCATCTTAATATGTAATCTCTATTAATACGAATTTTTCACTATGTCGTAATCAATTACGGGCAATTTGTCCTTTTCGTTGCATGACCGTTTTATCAACTTACGCGTCCTGTGCGGTAATAATGCCTGCCACTCGGATCACGCGTGGACCATTTCTGCTCTATTGTTACGGGCTATTTATAACGGAAAATAACCGCGAAACTTGACAATCGGTCTTCTTGTTTTATTTCTTTTTTTTTTAATTATTCGATTTTCAAACGATTAATCGGGTATTTACTTTTATATACACCCATTGCTCTAATTTAAAATATTCTAAAATCAATATCGAACTTGAAAACACTTTCACAATTCTACTGCATCCGTTCTCCTTTCCTAACTACCACTCCGCTTTTCTCTTCTGTTCTCCTTTGTTGTGTTGCGTACAGCCCACACCCGTAGCAAAGCGTTCTTCACATACACAGACGGTATATACGAAGAGGAGTATAGCTGTTGGCCGCCGGCGATCTGCATGATCCTGATCTCATTGATTGAGATAGTGCTGTTCTGCTACGATGCCTCCCAGGGGAAGATGGACGCGACGGGCCCCGTCGCACAGATCTTCATCTACAATCCACATAAGCGGCAGGAGGCGTGGCGGTTCCTCACGTATATGCTGGTGCATGTCGGGTAAGATCATAAATTTCATCAATCATGAGTCATAAACCGTGTAGTGGTGGTGTAGGTGGCGCATCTACTACGGGGAGCGTTCAGAGGAATTGTTCGAACTAATTCCAGCCGTTCAATTTCGCCATCGCACATCGCAACAAGACTCGCGATACTATCCATACCTTTTGGATAATTCGCGGTCCACTACTGTGGGATTTACAAGAAGTTTTCTTCCTCGCACAACTTCCTTCTGGAATCGACTACCATCAGCGATTTTTCGGGACCGATACGATTCAGGAACCTTTAAGAAGAGAACATACCTACTCTGTTTTAAAAGGCCTGTTACACATCTGCAATTCTCCTAGTATTGCAGTTGTTCATGGGCAGCGGTAGTTACCTGAGCCGAATACTCGTTTGCTGCACACACACACATATACAGGGTAATTTTTCACAGAGTAGCCAAATATTAAACTTAAGTTTAAATATATTAATAATGAGATACCGTTATTGTAGTTTTTGAAAATATGATTTCATAAGGCTTCTACTTTTATTTGAAATTAATCTCCAATTAATGTGATTTATGGGCAACAAAGTTTTTGTCTACCGATCGACCCTTGAGAATGTATGCATCTATAGTAAAACCAGTTAAAATAATGCATTACCACGCATTTTTAATCCTATATCTTTAAACGAGCAATTCTTGTGTATATAGAAAGGCAGCGTTGTGGGCACAATCCATCAAGACATACATTAGGTCCTCTGAAACATCGCATTGATCACAGTTCGGTGACTGGACCTTTTTCATAAGGAATGCAAACTTTCTAAATGGAATGTATCCAGTACGAAGCCCTATTATCACTACTGCATACTGATTTTATATAATCGGAATCTCGGAAACGGCACCAACGATTTTCATAAAATTTAGTGTCCAGGGAGTTTCGGGGGCAATAGATCGATCTAGCTAAGATTTATTTTTAGAAAATATCTTTTTGTCCGTGTTTTCAGGCAATGAAAAACTGCTACAATATAAGAACGTAAATTTTGACACTGTGTTAATGATCGTAATAGCTCAAGTGGATATCGAGCGGTCGCGATACCGTAATACCTTGGTTCGCGTCCTGTCTTCGGTCCGAATTTTTTTCCTTTTTTTTTTCAAGTTCCTTTATTTTGTGAGAAAATCTATTATATCGAGCCCTTTTTTTTAAGTATTTTTTAAAAATACGAAAATTTTAATTAAAATTTCACTTATGATTTTTTATTCAAATAACCAGTTCAGTTAAAAAAAAAACGAAAAAAAGCTCGGTCATCCGGGTACTTCAAAAGATAAAAAGGACAATGTTAGAGATTTTTTGATTAATTTTTCTTCACCATTTACCTATATTACTCACTCTGAACCTTCTCTGCAAATTTGACTGGTTATTAGTAAATAATTCGGTATATAAAAAAAAATATCCACTACCCCATAACGTCCCGTAAGTGTCCGTTAAAAGCGACAGAGAAACTGAAATAGGAGATAGATAGCAGCATCTAGCCTAAGATCTTAAGGCGATGAATCTGAAATGATATTGAAATAATCGGCGAGAGTAAGCAGCTTCAAATATTTTTTTTTTAAATCATTGGGTGACAAACGAGTACACAGTCCACCTGATGTTCAGTGGATGGCTTTGGTGTAGTCCATAGACATCTACAATTATCCTTAATTAAATATCAAAATGCAAATACGTTGTCACCCCTGAGGAATGCCTCGATTCCAGTAAAAGTGGTCTCCGGTTCTTTACATTCACCATACGAAAAACAGCAGAATTGAGCTGCTATTTTACGCTGGTATTCTGTGAGAGCGTGGTCCTACCCCGGTAGAGCCGACCCATTCGTGCTACAACTATAATAAAGCTGCAGCGTGGCTCTACCACGTAACAAAGGTGTGAAAAATCTGTTACTGGGATCATAAATTCTCCTTCCAAGCGTCACGATTAAAGAAAATTCTCCCTACAATGGAAAGGACGAGTAAGTCCAACAGTAATAATGTCATAAAGGCCGAATTTTGGTCATGGCGACCAGCCTGAACGGAGATTACCACCGGCGCAGTACAGGACTATAGAGATCAAATGTATGCGCAAACGCAGGTGCATTCTATTCCCTCAATGTCATAGTCCGATGGGACGGTAAACAGACACGACCGGAGAGAAACCAGGTGCGGGACAACTTTATCAGCTTTACGTGCTTTTTGAGTCACGGGGGTGAGGCACCGACAATTACCTGACTCCGGGCAGCTACTGATAATTTCTTGACAGAAACAATAACTGTTTTAACTGTCATTTATTTATGCGTGGTAGAGCCACACTGCGGCTATATTATGGTTGTATCACGAATGGGTCGGCTCGACCGGGGAAAGACCACGCTCTCACAGAATACCAGCGTAAAATAGCAGCTTAATACTGCTGTGTTTCGTATGGTGAGTGTAGAGATCCGGAGACCCTTTTTTACTGAAAACGAGGCATTCCATCTTAGTCCTTAGGAGTGACAACACATCTGCGTTTTGATTTGCCACAGCATCCACTTACCATCAGGTGGACTATGTACTCGTTTGTCACCCGTATTCTATTGTTAAAAATTGATTTTTTGTGGTCCGTCCGGGATTCAACACCGGGACCTCATGATAAGCAACGGCGTTTATGACCACTAGACCAACGAGGCAGCCCAGCAGTGACCAACAATAGACTTATGACAGACTGAAGAAGATATATTTGTTAGTCCGTACAAATACGTGGTAGAGCTACGCTGCAGCTTTATAATGACTGCAGCACAAGTAAGTTGGAGTAATAGAGCCCATTCTAACAGAACACTAGCATACAATAGCAACATATACCATTGTGTTGCGTATAGTGAGCGACTCTTGTACTGACCACGAGGTATTGCATCGTAATCCGTCAGAGTGACGCATCTGCATTTTGATCATGAATCGAGAATAAATGTCGGCATCTATGGACCACTGCATCTATTTACCTTCAGGTAAACTGTGTGCTTGTTTGACACTTAAAGAATTCCAAATATAGTTACTTCAAGGCTTTTTCTCTCATGAATGGTATAAGTTTCTCGTGGCCCATATTTCAACACTGTTACGATTTCTGATGCCTGCAGAATTAATCTTTGCTACAAAGGATGTCAAATGACTAACTTGCCGACAATCCAGTGGCTACTGTGCCCATGGACACCTGTAACTAACTTCAAACAATTAAAGTCTCACATGGGTTGTCAGGTGTCACTCGTGGAAACCAACAATGACTCTTTCAAAGTCAAAATTTTATTATTCAACTATCTTAATTTTTTAGCGCGGAATCCTAATTTTTTAAAATAAAAGTAGCCTAAATTATTCCTTACAACATCAGCTATCTGACCTGATCGATCAAAATCGATCCAGCCATTTCGGAGATTAGCCGGAACAAATAGACAGAAAGTCAGACCAAAATTTAAGAAATTGTATTTTATTATAAGTACCGTATATACTTTGATATGTATTTAGTAAAAACTGTTGTAGATTTACGTTCAAACACTCAAACGCAACTTTACAAGTAATTAGGCAATTAGGCATGATTTTCAGGACAGAGCTTTAGCTCTTGTGAGTAGCGATGGGCTGAGAATTTCCCTGCGTGATAAAACTAGTAGCTTGTGCTAGTAGCTTGATAAATATGTATATGAAAACTCTCGTACTAGTAAAAGAAGTTGGCTGACCCCCCCCCCAAACTACAGTGACTTACTTCGCTATCGTCTTCGAATTTCTTGCCTCAGAGGCGTTCCTTGAGCCGAGGAAAGAGGTAGAGGTAGAGTAGTCACTAGGATCTAGATCTGGCGAATAGGGAGGGTGTTCGAGCAGTTCGAATCCCGTTTCTTGAATGGCAGCCATCGCAACTGCGGCTTTGTGAGCCGTTACGTTGTCTTGGTGAAACAGCACTCCAGCTCGCAGTTTGCCGCGTCTTTTTTCCTTAATGGCCTCCCGTAATCTTCTTATTTGGTCTGCGTAGTAAAAGCCCGTAATAGTGGCTCCCTTTTCACATATAGCACGTCACTATGTGACTATGTGACTATGTTGTCCATAGTCACAAAACGGAACAAAAAATTTTCTTGATCTGCTTGGAACTTTTCGAGATTGACCCTCGAAATGTCAACTCGATTTTTCTTTTGCTCGTCGGATAACATTCTGGGTACCCAATGCGCAGAGACCTTTTTCATATGCAACTCGTTCGCAAGGATTCTTTCAACGCTGCCATATGAGATCCCTGTGACCTCAGCTACATGCTTGATGGTCACTCTTCGATCTGCCAACACAACATCTTCGACTTTTTTCACGTTGTCTTCAGTGAGGGACGTGGATGAGCGTCCTTCGCGATATTCATCTTCAGTGGATGTTCTGCCCAATTTAAACTCCTTGGCCCAGCGTGCAACTGTAGAATATAGAGGAGCAGAGCCCCCCAATGTTTCCACAAAGTCACTGTGTATGTCTTTTCAAGACATTTTTTTCAAACAGAGGTACTTGATGACAGCTCTAATTTCGTTTTTCTCCATGTTGATGTTATCTCTTTGACATTTCGTATTCAAATGAATGTATCTCCCGGAAATCGTGATCTATTTATATGATTTTTTTAGGCTGACGTAGTGAGTATATAAGCAAGCAAAAAATATTTTTTTTTATGCGTACCTGAAGTAACCGATTATCATTACTTTTGGATCACCCCTCGTACTTCAAATATAAAATAATTTTATCATTGCAAGAATTATGTAGTCTGATATGACTCCTTTGAGTCATTCAACGCTTGCGTCTGCTAAATCTTCAAACATCATAGAATAGTGCCATCCTATGCCATGCCTAACCTGTCAGTCAGATAAGCTAAAGGGTAATTTAACAAACTAGGTACTTCAGTAATTAGAATTATTATCAGACACCTCCGCTTATAAAGGCGCGTTAATTTGTCAGAGACGGTGCAACCGCATAGTTCGTGCCATTCCTGCGTAACTTACTTGACTGTGTTATCGCTTTTTTAACTATGTACCTTTTATGGTATTTATCGTAGTTTTAATTTCTATTTATTTTGATATGTTCAAGTATTCTGCATTAATCATTCTTCATCATGATCAGCCCGTAAAACTCCAATGTAAACATTTGTCAATCTTAAATGATTCGTTAATTTGACTCTGGTCGCATTAAAGTATTGATTATTGATTGCTATTACATTTTTTGAACGTTCCGGATCAAACGGTTGACAGGACTTATGACACAAAGAGTATGGTAATGTTCGGTGACCGACATTATCGAGCGGGTCTCACAGATCACCGACTACTGATACTGGAATTGGTCCATTTGAATGATTGACCCAAATGATCCGGTTCGTAAGACGAATCAATACTCACTACTGAATAATCGGGTCTCTAGAAATGATAAATGACACATGTCTACTCCAGTGTGGACATGACTCTTTCCTGTTATCGTAACGCTTTCACCCCACTTGCAGGCGGATTGACAATTCAAATGTCAGACCATTACTGTTACAGTTCATTAAAGTCCACTGCTGAACATAGACCTCCCCCACAGATTGTCTCATAGGGAGGATATTTGCCATTCTTGCCAAGCTTTACAAGCGCATTGGCAACCGAAGTTTTTTTTTCATTTTAATTTGATTTGCTTACCTCTGTCGCCTGTTGTGAATATATTTACATCGTCACTTCACGGTTACAGTATTAGACGTCTCGCACTTCTAACACCTGACGTGAATAAGATGCACTAGAAGAGGTGACTATAGGAAAGCGCAGAAAGAACTCGTTGCCACCGAGAGATCTATTTTTAGTATCTCGTGTATGTTACATTTAAAATAAGAAGATCGACGCATTTCATGCAAACTACTCAAGTCCAATGGTCAAAATAGTAATTTAAAAAACCAACTGCGTTCAGTTAAAAAGTTTATTGAAAAAGGAAAATTTTATACTCACATCAATTACTCAGCTAAGGCGAATCTAACGACATTCCAAATGATAAAATTCACCAAACTGTTTGAGATACAGATTATTCCAAAGAAATAGACACACATAAATACACTCAAAAACATTAGCCTCCTGAGGCAGTCTGGTAAAAAGTGAGACTTAACGTAAGCTCTGCAATACTCGTATGTACATAGTCTTATACAGGGTTTTTTTGCAATTACTGTACAAATTAGCAGGAAAAGTTCAGAATAAGTAATATAAGCAAACGTGAAGATAAAATAAATTTAAAAACATCAAACATTCTGTCCTTTTTATTATTAAATTCAAAATGCGGGGTAATGCATTGTTATCACACATTCGTAAGGGTCGATCCACTGTCGAAAACATTGTTGCCTATAAATAACATACAATTTGGGATAATTTCAAATAAAATTAGACGCCCTACTCGTATTTTCAAAAACTGTAGGTGACCTGGTTGTTGGGTATTAAAATAGGTATCAAGGGGCGGTAAGCACTACTGCTACTTGCTTACGGCTACGGCTATCGGCGTACTGATACGACATGCGCAGCTATCCCCTTCACGTTTCGTTTAGCGCTAGAGTCTATTGTCAAATTTATATGGAACTACAAGCTATATCATTATTTATATATTTGAAATTAAATGTAAAATCTGGCTACTCTTTTAAAAATAATCCTGTATTTAGTAGAGATGGGCCGAATATTCGTTTTATATTCGGTATTCGGCATGTTTACCGAATATTCGTATTCGGCCGGATATTCGGCTAAACCACCGAATATTCGTTAAAGTGGTACTCAAAGTATCCACTGTATGGAAATGTACGAATTGAGTAATGCCATGTCTTTCATCAATTTACTGTTTAAATTAAAGTATATTTATTTATGGGTTAAATCTACTTGTATAATGATATGTCTTTGAAGCACTGTAGATTTATTTCCAATTATAGCAAATAGAAAAGTTGATAAAATTTTGTTTGGAATCAAACGAAGAAACATTACATTACAGTCGTCAGTTTCTCTAAAATAGGTCCAAATAGTAGATCTGTTGCCACTCATTTTCATCACATACTTTTCAAATTTCACTAAGAATACTTTTTTCTCACAAAAACAGTCTAAACATAAGCATGTGCCGGCAATTTATTCAGTACTAGATGTTGCAATAACATGTCAGGTGTGGCGGGGGAGCAAGGGGAAGGCTCTGGCGGTAATCCTGCGCGCTTTACGGTAACAAGTTTGGACATAAATTGGTTAGATACCGAGGTAATCCTGCCGAATAATTTTCGGCCGAATATTCGGTTCGGTAAAAATTTTACCGAACGTTCGGCCGAATATTCGTATTCGGTGAAATCCATATTCGGCCCATCCCTAGTATTTAGTCTCGTGGATACTGGATACAGTATGGATTAGTTTGACTTGCTCTTTGGTTTAGTGCTTGTAAACGCGATTTTTGATTTTGATAGGGTTCGAATCCCGGGTTCGGCCAAAAATCAGTTATTGGGTTTTGAAGTGAAAACTTCTTTAGCGGCATTGTACACTTTTTTGTAATGGGTAAAAAATGTTAAACTCGCGTCAGGACACGTGACCTGATCGAAAATTCGTAAGACGGACGGCGTAGGAGAGGAAGTATCCCCCTCTATTTCTACGGCACGGCGAAAATGTATGCCTGCGCCTGCCGTTTCGTTTAGGCGGCGCAGAGCGCTTGCGCGAATGTAATATAAATTGTCATGTTTGTGTACGATAGCGCAATAAATAAATATTGTATTCTACCACATAAATGATAGTACTTTTATACTGATAATTAAAGCAATTCGTGCAAAATTATTCCCTAACCATTCCAAAATATCAAAAATGCACAACGTTAATATTCAAGTTTTCACTTCTGCCGGCACTCCCGGAGTGCAACCCGTCGTTTTTTCTGTCAAGAAATTCTCATTAGCAGCCTGGAGTCAAGAAAATGGCGGTCTTTCATTCCCGTGCCTTGGACAGCACATGAAACCGTTGGTCCTGCGCCTAATATATCTCCAGTCGGTCGTGTCAGATTACCGTCCCATCGGACTATGAGAGCGAGGGAATGGAAAAAACACTTGTGGCTTGCAAATACACTTGTGCGCTATAATCATGTCCTGCGCAGATGACTATTCTCCGTTGAGAGCCGCCGTGACCGAAATTCTGTCTGGAGGACATTATTGTTATTTCGGATTAGTAACGGAACATAAAATCATTGTTACCGGGTTGCAGCGTGGTGCACTTGGTGGTGAACCTGCTGGTTCAGCTGTTCCTGGGGGTGCCGCTAGAGATGGTGCACCGGTGGTGGCGCGTGGCGCTGGTGTACGTGGCGGGCGTGGCGGCCGGCTCATTGGCCACCAGCCTCACCGATCCCAAAGTCTACTTGGCTGGTGCCTCTGGTGGCGTTTACGCGCTCATCGCCGCGCATATCGCCACGATTATTATGGTGAGGTTTTAAATGATTCTTTTAAATTTTGTATGTTATTATTTGAAAGATCAGGTGATACTCTATATTATAAGAATATAGAAATATATCATGCGTAGTTCATGAGGAATTTACGTTACTTTTTTACTTCGCGTTTGATTTCGGTGTGACGATAAGTAGTTAATTTATGTGTGGAACCGGTACAAATAACGTTATCTTTTTTAATTACCAACCAAGTGAAAACCCGCAAACATATGAATATTGCGCGTCACTGGGATTTACTATCATTTTTATTCTAAAATTCTATATGAAATTATTCAAAGGATAATTAAATGTAAAAAACAATATTGAGTAATACAACACTAGAGGAGCAAACCACATTACCGCGCGTCGAAAAAAGTGTAACCACTATCCAAACGCGACGACGTAGCTTTTAAACTAATAACAATTTTAAATAAACATATATCTATCTCACTTACACAAGTTGCGAAAACAATATCGTCGCTAAGATTAGATAAAGATAGACACACAAACATGCAATGGCGGGTTGGTGTGGCTTACTATATGAAATTTTACCTAAAATACCCAATAAATTTTTTTTAAGCTGCAGTTAATTGTTATATGTTAAAAAAGTATATTTTATTTTAAAATCTTTATTGCGTCCCCTTAAAAAAAAAGGCTACAAAGCTGAATAGAAGTAAACATAATGATGAAATAAAACATATTTTTACAAGTATTTTTATTGTACTAATAAATCAAACAATATCAAATAGGTAATAAAATATAATTAATATAAAATTTATGAATAAACTAAAATAAGAACAATTAATTATTTTGTATGAAAGTTAAAACGTAGTTTTTATTATAATTTCCAAAATATTTAAAATCAGAGGTAACAAATTAACTTACTCCTTTAATTATATAGTCCCCCAACAAGTCTCGCAACATTGAACCTAAGTGGCAATATTCGATAATTTTATTTAATTATTTGAGGTTTTTTACGTTTATATAAAAACAAGAACTAAAAATTATGTGTTGAAAGTGATTCCGCTTGATTTATTACGTTTTTGTGACCTTGAATAGCATTCTTTCACTACGCATTTACCCATTTTTGTCGCGGCTCAACTTTATCGGCGTCACATTGAACACTGAACTGACGTTAGCTAGGCATATGGCTGTGGCCATATGTGCAGTGGCAACGCTTTGGCGCGGTTATTACTGATCTAGTGTAATATATAAATCAATGTAAAACAGTGGATGTAGTACAACATTTTACGAATATATTATCCATATCGGATTCCAAAAATAGGATATGAATAAATTAGTAAAGTATCTTAGTAAAGACTTTAAGTTAAGCTTTTGACCTAGTAAGTCACAGTATAATATTAAAAAAAATGTAATGACATTTAATTCGTAATTTTTTTCTAATTCCAAAAACTGCTACAAAAGACAACAGAAGAGGTCGTTACTAACTCCAAAATATCCTAAATAAGTGGGAGTAGAGTGCCGCAAGATTACATTTCATGGCTAATATTTCTTATGACATTTTTAGAATATCACACACAACGCAAAAATGCTTTTAAATTTTAATTCTATAACTGTAACAAACGTAAAATTATAAATATGCTGTATATCTAAGTATCCCAAAATAATAAATAGGTACAAACTTATTTAACCTTAAGTATTTAATTTCTTACTACAAATAATTTCTATAGCAGCATATATTAATATTAAAAAATCAAATAAATCGTTTAACAAGCCTATACAAAATACATAAATAAAATATAAAAAACCCTATACACACATACATTGTAATAGCGTTCTCGAAAACGTCTCCAACGATTTCGATAAAATTTAGAATATGGGGACTTGCTTGAACGCATAATCAATCTAGCTAGGTCTCATTTCTGGGAAAATTTGTTTTCTCTGTGTTTTTCACACACAAAGCCATAAACTTGACTTGGCCGCGTAATCGCGCCTACTACGCTGGTGTGTGTGTGAGTTAAAATCCTGCAATTTAGTCGGGTGTTTTTTTGTCTTTAGTATTCTAGCTTACATAGTACCCACAGCTGAACAAAAATAAATTATAGAATGTAGAAAACTTTTCCTGTTAAGAGCCCGTCAAAAAGCTTTCTCCGGAATTCTACATAAAATCGTATTTAAATTAATTTATTATTTTACGTAATATAGATTATATTAGTTCTAGTTCTAACAAGAGTACGGCCTTAATCTACCTTTTGGTGTGCAAAATAATTAAATACAAAATAATATTAAATATATTTTTTAAACGTTACCCCCACACTAGGATTTTCTTCTGTATCGTGGAGGCAGTTGACATACATAAATTTCGGAAGGATAACCGTACAGACCCGTAAATTATTTGTATACAAACACTTGTTCGGTGCGAAATTCGAACCCACACTGCGCCACGGAGCCGTCTCTAATTGAAATAATGGAAACGTTCCTTTGTAGAATTGGGCGGAGATGGAGTTCGCGATAGTTCAACTGCTAGTTTTTCTACTGCTGACGATCGTGGACATTGGTACGGCCGTGTATGACCGCTACTGGAGACACTTGCAGCAGAACATCGGATACGTGGCGCACCTGGCTGGCGCTGTGGCTGGTGAGTACAGATAATATTAAACACGTTAAAAATCAACTTGTTAAGGTCCGCGTAATCTAAACACGAGGCATCCTCGGGTGAAATAGACTCTGCGGTGGCCAACTGCAAAGACCCTTTCCGCAAAGTAACTCCAGATAATATTGTCCAGAACTTAATAAATATATATAACTATTTTTTATATTTATAAAGCACCAATAAAACATTAGAAAAATCTAAAAATCAACACAATAACAAGCCACACGAAATAGGCGTATGAAATGAACGTAGATTATAAATAAAAAAACCATAGACTACTACGTTGTATTGCATTAGAGGATAGGAAATTTCACATTGAGCTTATAATGCCAAACTTCTTCATAGACAAGTAGTCTCTAAATATAAGTTTTTGTGGTTTCAACTGCTGTGGGTGGGTGTGGTCGGATCCGACCGCTTGGAATTTGACGAAATATCGCCGTGGTCGGATCCGACTGCGTTCATATTGAGTGGTTAAATGAAACTAATTTTACGGATTTTATCGCGTTTAATTATATCTTTTTTAATTCCCGACGTTTCGTTGCTTTTTTGCTTTCGGTGCTTTACAGCTTCACAGGGGGACTGAGGTGTTTGACGTCCTGATGTCATAGTTAGTCTGGATACCTTCGGCTTTTAAAAATTAGTTTTTAGTCGGATCTACGCAGAATGAGCTTATACGAGGGCGGCACTGAAAGTTTCGGGAATCAAGGAAGTAACACAACATTACTGTTTAAAAATGTATTTATTGCTTTTCGAAGTATTCTCCGCGAAATTTGACACATTTTTCCATACGATGGAACCAATCATTGAAGCAACCATTCCATTCGGAAGTTGGGGTCTCCAAAATGGCCGTTTTGTAGGCGTCCACAGCTTCTTCAGGTGATGAAAATCTCTGTCCACGCAATTTATTCTTTATTTTAGGGAAAGTATAGAAATCATTAGGGCTTAGGTCGCGGCTGTACGGCGGATGATCTAATAATTCTATGTTTTCTTGCTCTAAAAACTCTTGTTCTGTGTGCGGTGTGAGAACTGGCATTGTCGTGATGGAGGATGATGCGGCAGTTGCAGTTCTCTTTACGGAGTTCAGAAACGACCTGTGGCAAACAAATGCTGATACCATTCTGCATTAACCGTTCTTTGTCCCTCAAGAGGAATAGTCGTAACATGGCCGGTTTTGGAGACAAACGTGGCCACCATTTTTTTTTGCAACACTTCGTGAACGAACCATTTTTGTTGGCTTTAACTCATTTTCGAACACCCAAACTCGTGACTGGTTTTTTGTTTTGGGTTCGTTCGCGTATATCCAGGATTCGTCACCTGATACGATGTTGTATACAGCATTTAAGGATCCTGCGTGGAATCTTTCGAGCGAGTTCTGACGCGCCAAGTAACGCGAGCCGCTTTTTGCTCTTCACAGAGCGAATGCGGTATGCATCGGGAAAACAACTTTTTTAAACCTAATTGTTCATGCAAGATTATTTGTATTTGACTCATGCCAATGTCTAAAGTTGCCTGGATTTCGCGGTATGTCACATGTCGATCTTCCTCAATCAGCTTACGCACAGCATCAACGTTTTCTTGGGTGACTGCAGTTTTTGGACGACCTTGACGGGGATCATCACTGAGCTTGACACGACCACGTTGAAATTCAGCAAACCAGCGATAAATTATGGTTTTGGATGAGGCTTCATCACCAAATGCAGAAATCATCCGGTCAACACACTGTTTTTGTGTTAAACTACTTCGAAAGTCATAATAAATCATCGCTCTTGAAATCTCGAGTCAATTCCATTTTCTCAACGACTAAACAAGTTTGACAAAACCTTGTGACAAGACCGAGAATCTTTTTTTAAATAAATAAATGGTATTCAATTTTTAAAACCAAGGAGTTTTCAATTAAAAATATTTTATTATGACAGGAACAGTGGAAATATTCCATTCCCGATACTTTTAGTGCAGCCCTCGTAGTATCTTGAAGTCCATCAGTGGTATGCTTGGGCTGGAATTTAATTTTATAAATTGTATTATCTCAAGCAGATAGCAGCACCCATCTATCTTCTCTATTGAAATTTGGATTTTTTTTTAATTTCAATAGCCTCGCGAGTTATTCTTGGTAGGAATCGGTGAACTTTTGTGAAGATTTGTGGTCTATCAAATGTAATGTAATAGCGGGGACGATCTTGAACATATGCTACAGACAGACAAACAAACTGCAGACTCGCTGTAAAGCACTCGAAACGTTGAGAATTAAAAAGTTTAAATTAAAGGCGATAAAATCCGTAAACTTAGTTATTCTTATTATCGTGTCATTTTTCCTATTACCTAGTTTTGACTTCCATATTTTAGGTCTATTAGTTGGTATAGGAGTACTCCGTAACTTAGAGAAGAGAAAGTGGGAGAAGAGACTGTGGTGGGCGGCGGTTGTTATCTACTTCTCGCTCATGTTGGCGGGAGTGCTGGCTAATATCTTTTGGTACTCGCATTTCCAGCAGTGAGAACGAAGAATGTATCAAAACCAAAGGATCACATTGCTTGTGGAAATAAAAAATGTCTATGGTTTTCTTTTTATAAAATCGGAACGAAATAATAATGGCTTTACTTTATAAAAACTTTAACTTACTCAACCAAATAACTGTCAATAGACCAAAAATAATTATTCTCATTATAAAAGATATTTTTATTTGTAAATTAATTTGTTAAATCTTTAAAAAATACTTTTATGTCTATGGCAAGTTCTTGGTATAGTTCGTAAAAGTTAATTTTCGGCACGTATGTTTGTAGATCTCCCCGCTACTAATGCACTATAATATCTCTTTGTAACTTCTGAAATAAAGTCCCATTAAAAAAACTTAATAAAACATATCTTCATAATACACGTAGGATTTTAAATTAAGTCACACATTTAACATTTTCTATGCACGCCGGAAAAGAAACTGGTTCGATTTACTTTTTTTATAGAATAAGGCTGACAAACGTCCACACAGTCCACATGACGGTAAGTGAATACTGTGGACTGTAAACATTTACATTTATCCTCGATTAAGAATCAAAATGCAGATGCGTTGTCACCCCTGAGGACTAAGATAAAATGCCTAAAACTAAAACGGGTCTCCGGATCTCTACACTCACCACACGAAACACAGCCGCAATAAGCTGATATTTTACGCTGATATTCTGTGAGAGCGTGGTTCTTCCCCGGTTGAGCCAAACCATTCGTGTAGGCCACAGCAACCACTTACCATCAGGTGGAGTACGCTCGTTTGTCACCCTTATTCTATAAAAAAAATCTAATACTGATTCTGTCTAATGTGAGTAAGAAAACGCTTTCATTATTTTTGAAAACTTGATTTGAAGTTCATTTCAGTTAAGTACGAGTATATAACTTTATTATGTATTTGCCAACAACTCCCCCGTTCTATTATATATGTATTATAGTATTCTATGAGTAGTATACATAGAAATCAGTCTGATAGCCCTATACTTATCGTGCGCGCATAGTACCTACTAAATATTGTTATAATAAATATCAAGCGCCATAATTTTAAATTAGGTATATAATTCAATTTTCATTGATTAAAGAAAATACTCTGTTGTGCCGATGCTATACAATCAAAGAACGAATAAAACTGTTTTTTTTTTTTTTGTATAAAACCACTGAATGTCTATGCTTTGACATTTTTTAAACTAAATGCCAATATGTGCCTTAGATGTGTTTGTGTGAATCTGTTTAAGTGTAAATGTATGATCCAATTTGTATGTTGTGTAATTTTATTTAATTTATTTATTTTCGTGAGTAAAATTATGCAAATTGATTGATATCTCTTAGTATTTTTACACAAAATTGTTATTTGTAATTTTTTGTACGGGAACAAAGTTGATATAAAAATATCAATTATAAAAAATGATACGTTTAGGTAGGTACATAAAATATAAATAAAACTTACATTGTACTACTTGAATATTTCTCCTTAAAACGCAAAATCCTGTAAAATATTCGAAATTTTCTCTAAATTATGTTCATGGTGAAGATATTTTAATATCCACTGACCGAATTGAAAATAGTCATAATTATTACTCATTGCATAAAATATAATGTATTTTGTAATTATACCTATTTTTTTATAAAATTTATTTTATTTTATGTAATTTTTTGCTGTAAAATTATAATTTTGTGAATATTTTTGTACACATATTTTTATGGCAAGACTGACAGAATTCTCTGTGCCTTTGCTTCTTGTATTAGGATTTTAAAAATTATTGTTAGAAACATTTTACATCTAAATCTAATGAATAATAATATATCAACTAATAACTTTATTACGCACATATTGTTGTGAATTTTGACATATTATTATTATTTATTTAACGAATAACATAAAATGTGCATTAGGTGAATATGTTTTATTACAATTTCATACGCTAGAAAGAGACAGCTAACAGTCCTCGTTTCTATAAACGATATACATGTAACTTGCAATTACTAAAAAAATACAAAATTTACAATATTATTTAAAACATGCTCTGACCGGTATTGGTTTTATTTTATATGTCTAACGTATTATACAAACCGTCCTTAAATTGGTAACTATGGTAAGATATGCTTTTGACGTATTACTATCTTCTTAAGAATGTATTGAGAATGTAACCTATGTATATTGCTTTATTCGTATAGTGTTGGAATAGTGCTTTTTACTTTTAAAACTATAAAAAAATGTATTATGAAAATCTAGTTATATGTATTTACAGTGTCCTTTACACATGAGGTTGCCAGCTTCCGTTTTATGTTTTAGAGGATTTTTTCATATAACATTCCTCATGACAAATACACGAGATCAATTTTTGGGTTTAAAAGAAGACGTCCTTTAAAATAAAAGACCTCTGGCAACCTTACTTACACGCAAAAAAAATATAGTTCTTTCCTACAAGCCTATCTCCGACTTTTGGCGGAAGGTGTTAGAGGCTACGTAACTTCAAGCTATATCAAGGCCTCGAACAATTTCATGTTTAAAAGACATTACGTTATTCTTACTGTAAAACAATATCCCTAATATTAATCTCACTAATATCTTGATTTTTTCTAATTAACTCTACAATTTTATTTGTTTAAATCCAGCAGTCAAAATCGTAATTTCGAGGCATGCTATTGTTATTTTTATAAATACACGTCTGTGATACAATGCGTTTAATTCCATTGTTTTATTTTTCTTTAAATTAAAAATAACTGGACTTAGGTTTGAATGCGAGAGATGATAATGAACTCATTTTTACTAGAATTAACCTAATTTCTTATATTTACGCGAACATTACACGTTAATTAAAACTACTTTTACGGATTTTATACCCGAATTTTACCGTCGGGAGTACCTTCAGCTTTTTTCAGCGTTTTAATTATTATTTAAGGTTCATCTACGCAGAATGAATTATAAGTTCATTCTGCGTGGATCGGACCATAAATAATAATTAAAAAGCTAAAGGTACTCCGGGTTAACACTGACATCGGGACGTTAGTCACCTCAGTCCCTCGTCACCATGGGTGCTGGAAAGCACCTGAAACGTCGGCAATTAAAAATAAAATAACTTAAACGCGATGAAATCCGTAAAAATAATTTTAATTAAGAGTTAACCTAACTACTTTCAATGATCATTATCTGTTAAGAATTTCCGTATTAGGTAACAAACTATACAAACTTGCAGTCCACCTGATGGTAAGTGATACTGTAGTCAATAGACGTCTACAGCCAACTTCAAATAAGGTAGGCTACAGATACAGGCAGAAGTGGTTGCCTCTGCGGACTAAGAATGCCTCACAGCCTGTAAACACTGGCTGCAGAAGTAGATAAGAAGATGGTATGTTTTTAAATAGATTTCTAGGCATTCAAGGATTCTTACTACTTATTAGGTGAACCTGTAATATACGCCTCCGTATTAACTGCCTCTCATTTCCCACTGCCCCACCAGTTTTATATCTTAAGCTGTACTGTATTTTTTATATATCGTTAGTTATTGGAGGATGTATTATACAAACCAATATTGACCTACTTACAGTATTTAGGTTGTAAATATTATGATTTTGCCACAATTCATAATACTGCTTAGGGTGCCAACTTAAATGCATTGTTATACTATATATTCTAGTTTAAGTTTACTGTCCTAGAAGTACATTTCAAAATGACTGTACAACTTTTAATTTTTTTTAATGCCCACACAACATGTTATTAGAATTGTGTAGATTGAACGTTTAGCCATGTTGTATATTTTTCGTATTTTAAATAATAATTAAGAAATACATAATATTTAAGTTTTGTACAGTATTTTATTCAATACCTCCCTGAGAAATACAATAGGTAGTGTAATAAATCTCCTAAAAAAGTTGGCAACCCTAATACTAGATGCCTGCACTGTACAGTGTACATCAGGAATATATATTTTGATAAGTACCATAGTATGAAATTAACCACCGCCTTTTATTATAATGAGGCCAATTGCCATGAATGTTTCCTTTATTTGTTTGAGTGGAAGATATTTATAACTTTGGTGTGTTCGTGTTATGTATAGGTTAAGTTAACTTATCAAATCAGTTACATTGCACTGTTGTGAGAAGCCTTAATGAATCATTTTTTATTACGTTCCTTTTATATTGTATTGTAGTCTTTATATATTATTATTTTAAAATCTCAGATCATAAAGAAGAAAGACAAGTAAGAAAGTTAACATGCTCAACTTCTTGACACGCACTTAGGTACATATATGGTACATATATATAAAACCATTATATCGTTTGTAAGTGATTTAAGATGCATTATCTGGGCGTGATTGCTTAGTTTTACAATAAGTTGAGTATGGTTTATGTCCAATGAAATGTACGCAGCGCTCCATCTTTCTTCTTTTGTTGCTCTTAGGTTACAATACTACCCTATTTAATGCCTTGGAGCTGGCAATATTAAGAGACGTTCCACGTCTTAAAGCTAAAACAGACGTCAAAACTTGGAACACATCATCCAATCCTATTCCATAATTAATATACTCACAATATCTCGCGTGACATTTTGAAGTTTCTAGTAGTTTTTTTTTTTTTGCGACCGCTTACCACCTTGTAATTAGTGATAGCTAGTAGATAGGTAGTAATATGGCAAAATAAAAATAACTTGAGATTTTATTTCTCCATCAGAGAACTAATTTCGTGGTTTCCGCGATTATGCACATGCGTGGACATTTAATACAGCATCACTTTTACGTATGTTAAACCGATAATGTGAAAGCACATATTCTCTTCTGCTATCAACTTCTCGCCAAACTCGAAAAGATTATTATTTAAACGGAAATTAAATTATTTTCGCGCCAAACGTATTCTCTACGTATTAAATTTCTTCATGGACAAAACAAAAACAGCAGTGCAGTGTAACTGATCATCCGTTGTGTTTGTAATTTGTTATTTTTTATGTAATAGCTCGCCTTGTGAACGATTGTGTACCTATGATTTAGTTGTTATTTAATTTCGCATAACTTATAAGTTCCTTTTAATTGAATGTAAATGTCATTTTAATTGTAAAGAAATTAAAAAAATTTAATATCTATTTTGTGTTGCCAAGTTGTAATAAATTATGTTCGTATTTATAAAAATGTTTTTTTTTATATTTCCTCATGTGTGTGCATTTAAAGGTTTTAAAATGTCAGAAGCTCAGCTGTCAGTTGAGCAGGATATTTGTTTTACAAAAATGAAGTGACAAGTACACTTATAGTCCTCTACCTGATGGCACATGACTAATACAGTCTGTGGACACCTGCTACTAACTTGAGACAAATAAGTAAACAAATGCATTGTCACATCTGAGGACTATGGAATATTATCTATCAATTTTACTGGCTCTCTGTACCTTTCAATCCGCAACAAGCGCTGCTATATAACGGCAGATATAGATAAGGGGTTAGTACCCACCGATACGGACTCCTTAAGAAGAAAACGAGTTCTACTGCCTTGCATAATGTAGTGTACTAGGAAATTGCAATGCTTAAAATATTTATATGACCGGGGAAAGCTTTTAAGCAAGGTTTCCTTCATCATCATTATTACAGTATTTCACAAGTTAATTGCTGGACATAGCCCTCTTTAAGCCCCAAGGAACCCAGCGAACGAAGCAATGGTCTTGAGCCAGTTTTAGCCATCCACTACGAATATACCGCAGCTCTTAAAAGGTCGTCACTTCACCCAGTGAAGGCCAGCGCTACACTTGTTTTACCTGTACGATGCTGGTGCTCGTGACCCTTTTTTCCTTGTCGCTTGTTGATTTTTCGAGAACCCATTGCCATTTCAGCTCACTAACCCGTTGAGTTATATTCTTTATGTAGAATAATGGTGACAATGACAAGCATGCTCATTTCTCACAGTACATCTGTTTGTAAGTGGATGCTGTGCCTCTTAGACACCTACATCAATTCTCAAATAAAAATCAAAATGTAGATAGCTACGTTATCACCCCTGAGGACTAGATAGAATGCCTCGCTATCAATAAAAGCGTATCCGTTTATCTACGCTACCCTTACATGACGTTATTTGATACAACCACATATCTTTTCGACTGACTTTAAAAAATCAGCTGGCATTTATATGTATTTCTTAAAAAGTGTCTATACATTCCCCGCTGGGTGATATCCATACTCTAGCACCCATCGCCGGTGTTAGATATGTTTGGTAATTTTGATGGAATTTCCGCCATAACTCGATTGTCAAATTCTCGTTCATATGAGCAATAATAATCTTGAGTTCAAGAGGAGTATTCAAGATGTATATTAATATAATAATGAAGGATTCCTACTCTATTGAAGCAATAGAATAGAAAACTGTGGAGTGGCAATGTAAGAATATCACAGAAATCTAAATAATAAGGCTTTATAAATCCCTTCTACTGTCGTAATATCGGGACGCGTGTCGCCGGTTCGCAGCCATCACACATAGACAAACAATAAATACACAATTACGCCTACACATATCTCCAGCATTTATGCAACAAAGATTAAACTATAAACTTTTGCGTTAAAGAATATTTTGTCATCATCACCATCATCATTACAGCCCTTCACAAGTCCACTGCTGAACATAGGCCTCCCCCGAGGTATGCTACAAAGCACGGTCCTGAGCCACCTGCATCCATTGACTTCCTGCATGTCTTACCAGGTTGTCACTCCATCTAGTGGGGGGTCGCCCTACACTTCGTCTATCGGTACGAAGCTGCCACTCGAGAACCTTTTTTCCCCAACGGTTGTCGGTATTTCGAGTTGTATGGCCAGCACATTGTCACTTCAGCTTACTAATCTGTTGGGCTATGTCGGTCACTCCGGTTCTACTCCAGATATCCTGAATTCTAAGTTTATCACGCAGAGAAATCCCGAGCACAGCCTTCTCCATAGCTCGCTGAGCGACCTTGAGCGTCCTCATACGGCCAGCGGTGAAGGACCACGTCTCAGATCCGTAAGTTTTCACTGGCAACACGCACTGGTTGTACAATCTAGTTTTCAGATTTTGAGGTATACCTGACGAGAAGATGTGTTGTAATTTCCCGAACGCTGCCCCGCCGAGTTGAATCCGTCGATTGACCTCTCGGTCGAAGTTGGACTTACCTAGTCGGACTATTTGTCCCAGGTAAACGTACTCCGTCAATAACTTCGAGCATAGTGCTCCCAACAACTACCGGCATAGGTGTGACATGGACATTAAACATGATCTTTGTTTTGTCCATGTTCATCTTAAGCCCTATCCGTTGGGAGGCACTATTGAGGTCATTGAGCATAGCGCTTAGGTCCTCCAGCGATTCTTCCATAAGGACTATATCGACGGCAAATCGAAGTTGAGTGATGTACTCGCTATTGATGTTAACACCGTATCCTTTCCAGTCCAGTATCTTGAAAACGTCTTCCAATTCAGCGGTGAAGAGTTTCGGGCATATAACATCACCCTGTCTTACACCTCTCCGCAGTTGGATAGGTTTCGTACTCTGGTTCTGTACTCGGGTAGCCATCGTAGCCCTACTGTCCAAACACTTCAGCACTTCGATATACCGACAGTCAACTTGGCACCACTGAAGAGACTGTAGCACCGTCTAAAAATTTCGACGGAATCAAAGGCTTTCTCACAGTCCACATACGCCAGGCAAAGTGGCAGATTGTACCCTTCGGACTTCTATACAATTTATCGAAGGGTATGTATGTGGTCTATGGTGCTAAAGCCTTTTTGGAAACTGGCTTGTTCGGGAGGCTGGAAGTCGTCGAGTCTGCGTGCGAGACGATTCGTAATGACTCTCGAAAACAGCACGTAGACGCGGCTCAGGAGGGATATCGGTCTGTAGTTTTTCAAGATAGCGTTGTCACCTTTCTCGAAGAACAAGACCACCGCACTGCTAGCATGGAGGACGGAATTAAAGAGCCTCTGAAGGAATTCAAGTACCGGTTTTCCACCCGCTTTCAGAAGCACCACTGTAATTACATCCTCACCCGGGGTCTTGCCGTTTTTAAGGTGCTGGAGAGCCATTCTAATCTCGCTCAGACTGAAGTCTGGAATATCATCGGAATAGTGTCGGATAAGACTTCCTGTTGGATTGTTACTCACACTTGCGTCTGGCTCCAACGATGATGTGTACAGCTGCCCATAGAATTTCTCATCTCACTCAAAATCTCAGGTGTCCCGGAAACGATGCCGCCACACTCAGTCTTCAGCTTTGACAGTTGGCTCTTTCTGACAGATCTCTGGCAAAGACTTTGGAGCCCTGGTTCCGCTTGATCGCTTCTTTAATGCGAGCAGTATTAAAGTTGCGTAAGTCTCCTCGCATGCATTTGGAGATCTGTCTGTTCAGTTTCCTGTATGCTGTCAAAACTGTTGACGATTACAGCCTCACCTCCCGTCTAACAGCCATGAGATTAAGAGTGTGATTGGAGAGTTTTTGAGTGTTCTTCTGCGGTGGGTCTTGCAGAACTTAGCTCCGACCGCATGGACAGTTTCCACGAGCTTGTCATTCATATCGTCCACTGCATTGCAATCTTCTAGGCACTGAAAGCGGTTACGTAACTCGAGCTGAAAGGTTTCGGGATTCTAGATTAGAGCACGAGGGGGACGGAGCGTTGACTGCACTAGACTAGACCTCTCCAACTTAATGTTTAGGTTCATTGTGCCTCTAAACATTCGGTGATCGCTGGCAGTTTTTACCCTCGCGATCACTGAGACATCACTGAACAGTTGGCGTCTGGTCGTCATAATGAAGCCAGTCTCATTTTTTGTCGAACTGTCGGGGCTCGACTAAGTCCACTTCCTGTGGGGCCGCTTCTGGAAGAAAGAGTTCATCATAAAGAGGCCCTCTTTCTCCATAAAGTCGGCCAGCTGCTCGCCCCTTGGGTTCCGTTGCCCTACTCCAAATTACCCTAACTTCAGACGCTTGTGATTTCCGTAAAGTCTCCCATCAACATATAGTGGGTTTTTGAGGAATGCATGGCTCTAAAGATATCCTCATACATTTCCTCCAACTCCTCATCGAGATGTGCCGAGGTTGGTGCTTAAAGTAAACCTGTATGACCTTCAGCGAATACCGTTCGGTGATTCTGAGTATCAGGTACGCGACCCTTGTCGATACACTCTCAATCTTTACAACTTTGTTGACGAGAGACTTGTGGTAGACAAATCCGACACCTCCTTGGGGCAGATGGTCGCCCTCCCGGTGATAGAACAAGTTGCGGACTCGAGGATTACCGTGTCCTCCCACTTTCTTCGAACCTCGGATAATCCTATAATGTGCCAGCGCAACTTGTTTACCTTTTCTTCTAGCTCCAGTATCTTCTGGTCAGTCCTGAGGGTGCTTGCGTTATATGTTGCCAGGTTGAGTCGTCGTAGGTAGCAACCGAACCTCCGCAGGAGATTCTTAGCACCCCCTGCCCCGTCGTTACCATGGTTGCCACCGCAGCCAGGAATAGAGGAGCCGTCGGGGACTGGGGGCTGTTTATTTGTGTTTTTCATGCTCATGTTTGCCATAGTTGCCTCGCTTGGCGAGCGGGTTGGCAACCGCAGTTTTTTTATTGTGTAATTGTTGTTATCAGGAAGATGCTGCTGCCCATCTACTGCCTATCAAGAATATTTTGTAATGATATGAATGAATATTTTGTGAAAATGCAAAATCTCAAGAGGCTGCACTTGGTCCAATAATTACCGTGTGCGAAAAACAGAGAATGACATTGTGCGCTCACTCTTACTTGGGCATAGTGCAGTGCAATGCACGTATCGATAACTTTTTCTTAAGTGTCGTTGATCATCCAGGAATTTCTCACCAAGAGATAACTAATTTACTGAAAGTGTCTCAGTAATAGACGTTTTTAGTCTTAGCTTTATCATTTATACGTTTTATAATTATAGAAAAGGGTATATAATAAAACGTTATGGATAAGAATATCCATTTATGTTTAATATCCGGATCTTTTGGAAACCTGGAATAATAGCATTGTATAAAATAAACTGATGTATAAATAAAATGAATACAACATTATACAAACAGCAAACAATATATGTATGGGTGACATATTAATAATTTTTATTAGTTTTAACAATCTGTAACTGACTTTAAGTTGTTTGTTATTTTTCAGTTACCCGGCTTCTTACAGATCAAATTTAGTCTACTATCCTTACAATATAATTACTTGTCCTTACAATATATTAAAACTGCATAAAAACTTATCAGGTAATTTAAAAGTACAAACAAATAATAATAATAATAATAATGTCCTCCCGACCGAATTTCGGCCACGGCGGTAGTGCCCAAGTGTATACGCACGCAGAGGTGCACTCTCTCTTCCTTCACTCTCATAATCCGATGGGATGGTAAACCGACACGACCGTATAGAGATCAGGCGCAGGACCAACGGCTTTACGTGCTTTCCGAGGCACGGGGGTGAGACACCGCCAACTTCCTGACTCCGAGCAACTACCGAGAATTTCTTGACGGAAAAACTCAATAATTAATTTTTTGGCCCGACCCAGGATTCGAACCCAGGAACTCATGCAGTCGCACTACTACCACTAGAAAAACGGCCGAGGGTTAGGGGGAAAGGGAAAGAAACCGGCGGACGATGCGGGCGGTATCGAGGAGCACCGCCTTCTGCATTTGAGTCTGGAGCGAGCGGTCCGCCACATAGTCCCAGCTGCCTCAGATGACCCTAGAGGCTAACGGGGATTAGCCCATTCGCAGAGACGACTACAGGAATAATTTCGGTCGGCAGACCACCCCACATGTCGGTCACCTCGTGAGCCAGGTCCAGATATTTTGTTTGCTTATCTGTTTCGATATCGATCGAGCCGTGGTAGCTCAGTGGTTAACGCTCGCTGTAAATATAACAGAAGGCGAGTAACCCGGGTTCGATCCCCGCCGGCACCAATGAAATTGTTAATTGCAATTTTAAGTGCTGATTTACCACGTGCTCAGCGGTGAAGGAAAACATCGTGAGGAAACCTGCATGTCTGAGGAATAAGAAAAAAAATATTTCGAAGACATGTGAAGTTCGTCAACACGCATTTGGGCAACGCGGCGGACACTTCCTTGCCCTAAAACCCTCTCAGAAATGAGGGGAGGCCTGAGCCCAGCAGTGGGACGTATATAGGCTGTAACTTTACTTTTACTTTACTTTTATCTATTTCGGCTTTCACGAGGTTCTCGTCATACGGAATAGTAATGTCGACTAAAAATATCCTTGACTGTGCCCGGTCCATCAGCACAATATCAGGCTTATTCACAAGAATAGTCCTGTCTGTGATGATGGCCCGGTCCCAATAGAGCCTGGCGCGATCATTTTCAAGCACGGCTTCCGGCAAGTACTTGTAATACGGCAATTTCCGATCCCCGAGACCGTATTTCAGAGCGAGATCCTGGTGAAGAATTCTGGCTACTAGGTTGTGCCTGTGCAAGTACTACCACAAAAAAAACCGGCATGGAGAAAGGGGCAAACAATCACACCGCTCTGTCGCATGCAGGACATCTGCATAAATCTATCTTTTTCGTGTGCTAATGCGAAAGAAGGCGTCAATATGTCTGTGGGTTTCTCTGTCTACGCTAAAAACTGACGTACATAAACATCTATAGGATTTAACCTGTGAGAATACAATATACAGCATAGATTTAGTATTAACCATAGAGATAATACCTATTCATCTTATCTTATAGTAGGTGTTTTTCTTCTATTTATATTTTATTATGTCAAATAAGTGTCTTACAGTTTATTTCAAGTGTTATGGTAGGGATGTATTTTTTAATTATTACTTTATGTAAGATGCGTAATTTTGTAATTTAATTAGCCAATAAAAAACTGCTAAGAAGTTTTGTAATTATTAAAAATCACAGTACATGTACTTTTACATTTGTCGCTACTAGTTGGGTGAGAAAAAACAAAAACTTTCAGGAGTGGTCTTCAGTATGCCTCTATTAGTCGTTATTTAAATTATTAAAAAAACCTTATCAATTGCTGTATTAGAATATATTGCGGGATTTGTGGCAGAAAAAGGTTCAGATACCATGCAAGAAGAAGCAGTGACAAACTGTCTTATAGAAATTATATTAAAAAATAATTTTTTCAGAAATGAACAAATAATAATAATAATAGTTTATATAAAAATCTATCATGATCATGAAACGGTGGATGAAATATGATATCCAGGATTTTATCCTGCATATCATATTTCGTGATCATGCCAGATTTTCGAATTTTTCGAAATTTGATAATATTTTTCATTTAAAATGCGGATGAATAAATAAAATATGATATACAACTTTCTTGTATAACTTAATATTTGTGATGAATAATGTGCAAAAAAAATTAATAATAAATAAGTATTGATTTTTAAAACAGTTTATTTCATTTTTACTCAACTAATCATTATTATTTTACATTAATAACATGGGATCTGGGATCACCATCCCAGTAATACTTTCAACACAAAAGAAGGATTTAATTTCTATCTACACAAAAGCCATAAATCATTCAGTCACATTTATTCGCCAGATTAGTTATTTGACGATTGAAAATTCAGCCCTGTATCTATGTAAATACCTACGGAATAAAGTAAATTAAGCAACAAATCCAATTATATAAAATGAGAAAAATATTCATATTAGTTAAAATATCGTTATCAGCTGCGCATATTGCAGAGTTATAACCATATAAAAGGCGACCATTTTATGCGCCAGATTTTTGTAGGTAGTCACGCTAATTTTGTAGGTATGCCCAGTCCATATACTTCTTAGTCAGTGGTATTAACTGACATTAGACTATGGTATACAGTGTTTATATTTACATAAATTCTACAACTATTCTACTTCTGATACGTTCTTATACACGTTTTACAAATAAAAAATAGAAATATTATTAAAATACAACAATTCGAGAATAGTTTATTCCTTGCAACAATCTATTCAATTTAAGCAAGGAGGTCTCGCAATTTTGTGTAGTATTTGTTTCATTTTTTTTAATTTATACATATTTTGCAATTTTACATGGCAACATTTTCTTCCTCTCTGTTGTGCATAGAGTAGTCTAATATATACGGAAACTGTTGTGCACAGAGTACCTTTGTATAAACTGTAACTCTATGACTGAAACTGTTGTGTCAACGTCAGCGGCAGCTGTCGTGTCGTCAGGGTGTTTAGGGGTGTGAATAATAAACTCCGTTTTCTTTTGATAATTCGTTCGTTACAGTGCATATCGCGTTTCTGAACAATGTTTATATTGATAAGAAAGTTTTTTATTTGTGTTTACATTTAAGTTAATTACGACTCCGTACACAAATACATGTAAATAAAAGTTAACACTACACCGAAAATGACGCTTTTGATTTATACTTGTGTTTTGTTAGTAACTTTATTTATCAAGGAAAGTTCACTGCGGTCACTCGAAGATGATGAGCCGTTTCTTCAGGCCCCTAAGTACACAAACTACGATGATTTGGTCAAACTTCTCGACAAGTTAGAAAAAACATACCCGGATCTGGCGAAAGTGTATTCGATAGGGAATTCTGTAGAAGGACGGCAATTGTTAGTGCTGCAGATTAGTGAGGATGTAAAACATACACATCCAGAACGACCCGCTTTCAAGTATGTTGCAAACATGCATGGGGATGAATCAGTGGGGCGACAATTGATGGTTTTTTTGGGACAATATCTACTCATAAATTACGGCAAAGATGACAGAGTGACACGGCTTGTGAACACTACAGATATTCATTTGATGCCTTCCTTGAATCCTGATGGTTTTGAAATGAGTAAAGTAAGTAGATTTTTATACTTATAATAATGTAAAGATATAATTTTGATTCTATTTAAAGCCATTTTTTAACATTAGAAAATTTGTCAATTTTTTAACTTTCTACACTTCCAAAGTATGGAACAAGTGATAGTAATTGTATTTTTAAAATGCTAGATGTTCATATTCTGGCACTAGCAAAAGCAAAAAAGTTTTTTGTGTAAATGCTTACCACCTAATTAAAAAGTGACAGTAGCTTAATGGTACGAGTCAGACTGCAAACTTGGAAACTTGGGTTTGAATCATCTATTTGACTACTGTTGTGAACCACTCTTAACACAAGTATCTTAAGCTTGCTTAGAGTTGTTAATGAATTATTAGTAATGTTAAAAGTGTTACTAGTATTCTTGTTTTTAAAGAACAATACAATTCTAATTCCCCCTATGACTCCCTATGTGCTCATGTCTCTAAGTTTCCAATTTTGGGAATGTTATATTTATATTGAGCTTGTAGTGGCAGTGTAAGAATATCCAATACCCTACATAGTCCCATGGGTGTTATAAAAGGCAACAAGGAGTAACAAACCTAGAGATGGGCAGTAGCATTGTCCTAATAATATCTAGAAAAAAAACATGGTAGAGCCATGCAGCAGTTATATCAGTAGTATAGTTGTAGTACGAATGGGTCATCTCGACTGGAGAAGGAGCACTCTCCTACAGAATACCAGCGTAAAATAGTAGGTTAATGCTGCTGTGTTTCGTATGGTGAGTGTAGAGAACCGGAAACCCTTTTTACTGGAAATGAGGCATTCCATCCTAGTTCTCACGGGTGACAACGCATCTGCATTTTGATTTGTAATCATGGATATATGAAGACGTCTATAAACCGCAGCAACCACTTACCATCAGGTGGACTGTGTGTTCATTTGTCACCCTATCCTATAAAAAAAAGAACTGCAGTTGCCAACCCCCGTGACAAGCATTGCAACTTTGGCAAATATAAGGAGGTATTTGCCATGAGACATTCTATTGGCCTATTTCCATCAGTGAATTGAATAGGCTATATTGATTGAATATTTATATTGATACTAGCCGGCTAAGCAGACGTTGTTCTGCCGTTTACGAATACCCTTCCTATAAAAATACCATAAATACACAATAAAAAAATATTGAGGTTCACTTATCGCGATAAAAACTATCCTATCTTTCAAGTTGAACCAAACTGCACACAGAGCAAAATTTCAGTTTTGAAATTCATTGGGGACAAACAATGTGACACATAATTTTTATATATAAAGGTATCATTATCATCATCATCGGCCAATGGCAGTCCACTGATATATAGCTTATCATTATGAAAATATTATAATATTTATTATTTTCTGAGTCACGGTGCGAACAAGGGGTGGTGGTAGATTTTACGCCGTTACCATACGGCGAGGAGCCAAGTCTATTTTTTTCGGCTTTGTCGCTCGTTTAGCACCACCCGGGGGACACGTGTAGGGTGGGCCTAAGGTTAGGTGGTCGAAGCCTACGGACGCGAGCGAGCATGGTTAGATTTACTAGCAACCAAAGCTGGTAATTCTTCTGGTATGAATGATGAGATTGAAAGAAGGAAGGCAGAATTTAGACGTCTAAATAAGAGAGTAAAAGAAGTTGTTGAAAGGAAAAAGAAAGAAAGAACGGATAAGAATGATAGAAGGATATCTGATAATTTCCAGGTTAACATAAAAATGTTCTGGAAACTCGTAGGAACTGCCAGGGGAAATACAAAACAGCCTATAATGAATGCTATAAGAGACGAGAATGGATGTTTTCTGAATGATGAAGCTTCGAATTTAAACAGATGGAATGAATACTTTGAAAGCATGTTTATGAGTGAAGAGTCGTCTGAATTAAATGAACTAGAAATTCCGAAAGAAGTGGAAAGGGGTATGGAGATAAGTGTATAATGAAATAATGAAAGCAATGAAAAGCATGGAAGCAGGTAAGGCAGCTGGATATGATAGAGTATCACTCGAGATGCTAAGGGCTGGAGAGGGAGTGGTGGCAGGCCTGCTGTACACCTTGTTTAATTTATGTTGGGAATTAAAACGGGTACCGGATGACTGGTGTAAAGCAGTTATAGTACCAATATATAAAGGAAAAGGGTCACAGCAGGACTGCAAAAACTACCGTGGTATCAGCTTGCTTAGTATTGTGGGTAAACTGTATGCTAAGGTGTTAATTGAAAGAGTTATGAAAGAAACTGATGGAAAAATTTGGGATGTGCAAGCGGGTTTTAGAAAGGGAATGGGGTGTACAGATCAAGTCTTTTCCATATGCATGATTGCGGAGAAGTTTTTGGCCAAAAACCAGAAAG
The DNA here is from genome assembly GCA_907164705.1 of Parnassius apollo. Lineage (NCBI taxonomy): Eukaryota > Metazoa > Arthropoda > Insecta > Lepidoptera > Papilionidae > Parnassius > Parnassius apollo. Next base: position 3,930,952 of record CAJQZP010001449.1, on the reverse strand, counting down.
TTTTTTGTGCATTCATGGACTTGGAAAAGGCTTATGACAGAGTGGACAGGAATGTGTTATGGCAAACACTGAACTCATATGGGTTGAGCGCTGGTTTGATACAGGCATTAAGGTCTCTTTATAGGGACTCTAGCGCTTGTGTCAGGATCAATGGGGTCTACTCGGACTGGTTTGGCATCCAAAAAGGTGTCAGACAGGGCTGTGTAGCTTCCCCTTGGCTGTTCAACCTATTTATGGACAGGTGTTTGCAAACTTTGAAAGATGAAGAATGTGGGTTAGGAATGGGCGAGTTAACCGTCAAATGCCTTCTGTATGCCGATGATCAAGTCATATTTGTGTCATCGATGGCTGCGTTGCAAATGATGGTTACATTTATTATACATTTACAGTGAACGCAAGTAAGACGAAAGTGATGGTTTTTGAAAGAGAAGAAAGCAAGACGGTATGTGAAATAAGAATAGAAGGAGAGTTAATTGAGCAAGTGGATGAGTTTGTGTATTTGGGATGTGTATTTAGCAGGGATGGTAGATATGATAGGGATATAGAACGACGAGTAAATGCAGGGAATAGAGTGAATGGGGCACTACACTCTATTATGAAGAACCAGAATGTGTCAAAAAAGGCACGTATGGTAATTCATAATGCTCTGTTAGTCCCTACTTTAATGTATGGTAGTGAAAGCTGGGTGTGGCAGAAGAAGCACGAAAGTAGAATAAATGCTGTAGAAATGCGGTCTTTAAGGAGTATGCTAGGGTTGAATCTGAATGACAGGGTGAGAAATTGGATGATAAGAGATAAATGTGGTATGTAAGATGATGTTGTGACCAGGATTAAGAAAGGAATGCTTCGGTGGTTTGGTCATGTAGAAAGAATGAATGAGGAAAGAGTGACAAAGCAAATTTATATGGCAGATGTGAACGGCCGAGTCGGGAAGGGACGCCCTAGAAAAAGTTTATCGACCAAATTGGCGATATTTTGAAAAGGGGCCACATTAGAAGTACCCTTAACCGACGAGCATGTATGCGTAGATATATGGATGTAAAGGAGGCGAAAGAGGTATGTCAGGATCGTGCCAAATGGAAGTCCGTAGTCTCTGCCTACCCCTCTGGGTGACAGGCGTGAGTGTTTATGTATTTTATGTATAATATTTATCATTATGAAATACACTTGTAATATTAAATAATAATTCAACATATTGCCATATTACTTTGCTTAGTGGTCTTCTTATCAATCATTCTGTGGTCCTTACAGTGAAAGACCTAACTTATGTTGATGCACTGTCTGTAGGGAATGTCATAGGTCACTCAATAATAAGATAAGGATGTGAATTGCATCCCTCAATATAAATAGTTTTGACTACATTGTATTTATTGATACTCTACAATAATCATAAATTATTTTAATTTTTATTTGTGGGATTACGATGATTAACAGTTTTAAATACATGACACTCAAAAACAAGATTCCAGACAGTGGCTCAGTTATAAATTGGAAAAACATAGTATAACAATATAAACAGCCTCCAAATTTTATGAAATCTGTTTGAAATTCATATAGAATTAGCTAAATTGATGAATGAAATTTAACCCAAAATATGCAATAAAAAGGAGTTTTTTTTAAGCTGCAGTTAATTGTTTTTATTTAAAAAAAAAGTATATTTTCTTATCATGTGAATACAAGTTAGCATAACGGACGAAATAAGATAAGTATTTTTATTGTACTAATAAATGAAACAATATAAAATAGATAATAAAATATATTTAATAGATCATTCATGAATAAACTAAAATAAGAATAATTAATTATTTTGTATAAATGTTAAAACCTAGTTAGTATAATAAATATAATTTCCAAAATACTTAAAATCAGAGGTAACAAATTAACTTTCTCTAGAGAAAGTTAAGTTAGTCTCCCGTTAATGTGGGATAATCACAAAGGCGGAAAAGTGGCAACATTTAACCTAAATCGCAGTATTCAATAATTTTATTTAATTATTTTAGGTTTTTATGTTTATATGAAAACATGAACTAAAACTTATGTGTCGAAAGTTATTCCACTTGATTTATTATGTTTTTGTGATCTTGAATTTCACACATTCTTTCACTGCACTATTACCCATTTTTTGTCACGAATCGTTCGGTTTAACTCTGTCGGCGTCACATTGAACACTGAACTGACGTTAGCTAGGCATATGGCTGTGGCGGTATGTACAGTGGCAACGCTTTGGCGCGGTTATTACTGATCTAGTGTAATATATAAATCAATGCACATACTCCTCAAATTCTTTATAAAAAAGAGTGTAAGTAAAACAGTGCATGTTTCCAATGATTATTACATATAGTTTTATATTGTCTTTCACTGGTGACTATAAGAAATCTTACTGTCTAAACAAGACTAATTTTTAAGGGAAAGTAAATAGTTTGGATATATACCCATTTCCAAAAAAATTATTATAAATAAATCCGATTTTTTTTAACATAAGATATCAGATCTTTAATAAAAACTCGGATTTTTGGTTTTCATTATAAAAATCATAATATGTGATAGGTATTACATGGTAGAGCCATGCTGCAGCTATATTATGGTTGTAGCATGAATGGGTTGGCTCGACTGAGGAAGGACCACGCTCTCACAGAATACCAGCATAAAATAGCAGCTTAATACTGCTGTATTTCCTATGGTGAATGTAGAGATCCGGTGACCCTTTTTTACTGGAAACGAGGCATTTCATCTTAGTCCTTAGGGGTGACACTGCATCTGCATTTTGATTCTTAATCGAGGATAAATGTAGATGTATATGGGACACAGCATCCACTTACCATCATGTGGACTGTGTGTTCGTTTGTCACCGTTAATCTATAAAATAAAATTTATTTCAAACCCCACATAATAAAAAATGTTTCTTGTACAAATAAGTGGCCTGGTGCGACCACTTAAACTTTTGGATCCTGCACTGTAATATCAAATCATTTAACTTAAAATTGTTTCAGGAGGGAGAGTGCGAGTCCTTACAAGAACCCAATGGTCGGAACAATGCTAAGGGGGTAGATCTGAACCGTGACTTCCCTGATCAGTTTGACCACAACCGTTCCAGGGATGATGCATATCTATTCGGAGGTCGGCAGCCAGAAACCGCAGCTCTCATGCGCTGGGTGTTGAAGAAGCAGTTTGTGCTTTCTGGTAACTTGCATGGAGGAGCTATAGTTGCCAGCTATCCATACGATGATTCTAGGTGAATTCCCGAAACTTATTTATTTCTTGCTCTGTAAGCAGTGTCATTGGCACTACTGAAAATTAATAAAAAACTAAACTAGGAATTTAGTAATGTTTTTTAGTGGTATTACACACATTGAATGCGAAGCGGAGATTCTGTACGGTACAAATATTTGTATGGCCTACAAGTAATTGTTCCGGGTCTGGATATTTGTCCTTGTGAAATTTATGTTTGTAAACTGCCCCAATACAGCCACAATACAGGAGAAAATCCTATTGGGGAGGTAACGTTTAAAAAAAGATGTAGTGCTCTACTGTCACCAAACCAAAAATCGCGATCCACTTAAATCACTTCCACCAGCTTTATATTTCAATTATATCGGGTGTCCGGTAATGAATGGATAACCTTGAAATGTCTTATAGTACAACTTATGGCCGTCCTGAAAAAAATACGAAAAATAATATATCACAAGTAGTACCTTTGATATATTTTTTTTAAAGAAAAGTCGATTCTTTTCTATCTTATTTTACTGTCTTGAACACTATGACCAAAAATGAATGATTTCTATTGGTTTTTTGTTATATTATTATTATACACTAACTGTGCTTATAGGTAAAATGTAAACAATATGAATAGCTTTTGCAGTTTTTATTTAAAAAATTCGCAAATCAATTTATTTCTGAAAAACATGCAAAAAATATTATTTAAGCGAAGTTCAAACCTCTTGGGTATGAAAAAAATGTATGAATGTATGGGTGACCAATAATTTTACAATAATATCGGTTTCGTGTAGATTTTATAATAGTATAATTCATAAATGTATCTTCCATAAATAGTGACTTATTGCCATTAATGTAGAAAAGGAGAAAATTTGACTAAGTAACAAAATTTGTAATATGGGAACATTTATTAAATTGAATTGTGTCTGATCATTGGGGATTAATAAAAAACAACATTTAAAATTAAAATATTTTATTTTTCGTTAATTTACAACAAATGTTCAAATTGTTTGCCTGACACTCTTATGCATGCCCTACATCTTCGGATAAATGATCTTCTGAGCAGTCTAGTGTACCGTCGCTCGCATATTTTTGATGCGGCTTCTCTGACACGACTGCGTAGTTCGTCCAAAGACCGCACGGGCTTACAGTATACTTCCTCTTTCAGACAACCCCAGTAAAACAAATCCAATGGATTTAGATCCGGTGAACGTGGAGGCCACAAAATTGGCCCTAGACGTCCGATCCATCTATTTGGGTATCTGCTATTTAAATATGCACGAACCGGAACAGCATAATGCGCAGGACAACCGTCATTTTGCAGCCAATACGATTCCCTCAGCTCCTCGGGAACCTCTTGTAATAAATTGGGGAGATCATTTTGAAGAAACTCCAAATAACTTTGCCCCGTTAAATTCCCCCGGTAATTCAAATGGGCCAATTATCATACCATTTAATATTCCGGTCCAATAATTTATTTTAAATTGGTATTGTGACCTGTCTTCACGCATAAAGATGGGGATTTTCTAGTTCCCAACTATGTAAATTGTGTAAATTTAAGTAACCGTCTCTTTTAAGCGTTGACTCATCGCTCCACAAAATTTTATTAAAAAATTGCGGGTCTTCTTCCATCTTTGCCAGCATTTGCCGGCAAAAACGCACTCTTGAGAGATAATCTCTTGGTTGGAGAGTTTGCACGCGTGTAACGTGGTAAGGGTGGAATTAGTTTTTCTTTAAAATATCGTGTACGGTCGATTTTCCAATACCTGTGCGTCGAGCTATTGCTCGCGTAGAGGTTGAAGGATCGTTTTCAATATCCTCAAGCACCACGTCTTCTACATCAGGACGAGCGATTCTTCCAGCGCTAGCATCACCGACACCACTACCCGGCATTCTTCCTTCAGAGTAACAACCGTGGACTCTTATAAATACACGCCAGTCTGGGTGGCGAGCATTAGGGTACCTCTTCCTATAAAGAGCTGCGGCTGCATTTGCGTTGCCTCTGCATTCTCCATAAATAAAATGCATGTTTGCATATTCTTGTGCCGTGTACTGATGACGTGGCATTTTGATAGCTAAAAGTCCAGTTTAGTCCAGAAACAAGCCAAATCGTCGCAAATATCACCAAACGCAAAACAAGTCCAAATCAATAAGAAAAACAAATAGTCCGGTAAAATAGCCAAGTGGTCGTTTTAACACTGATTTAAATAATTGCAAAGGAGACAAAATAAATACATGCGAAGTCGAGCAGGTCGTGTGACGCACTAAGTTCTCTTTTACATTTAGCTCTTCTCTCTCCCACTTACCCAATTCAGACCTCTCTTTGTCTAACACAAAAGGCAGCAGGTAGCAAATATGAAGGTCACACGACCCATTTCACGCTAGTAAAGTAACCATTTCAAGATTTAAATTGGTTATTTTATTACATTTAAATAAGTTAATTTCTAATACTTAATTTGGTTTGAATTTGTTTAAAAATAGCTGTTTTCATGTATGATCAACTCCTGATGTGTTTTTATTAATTCCCAATGATCAGAGACAATTCAATTTAAAAAAATGTTCCCATATTACAAATTTTGTTACTTAGTCAAATTTTCTCCTTTTCTACATTAATGGCAATAAGTCACTATTTATGGAAGATACATTTATGAATTATTTCATTATAAAATCTACACGAAACCGATATTATTGTAAAATTATTGGTCACCCATACATTCATACATTTTTTTCATACCCAAGAGGTTTGAACTTCGCTTAAATAATATTTTTTGCATGTTTTTCAGAAATAAATTGATTTGCGAATTTTTTAAATAAAAACTGCAAAAGCTATTCATGTTGTTTACATTTTACCTATAAGCACAGTTAGTGTATAATAATAATATAACAAAAAACCAATAGAAATCATTCATTTTTGGTCATAGTGTTCAAGACAGTAAAATAAGATAGAAAAGAATCGACTTTTCTTTAAAAAAAATATATCAAAGGTACTACTTGTGATACATTATTTTTCGTATTTTTTTCAGGACGGCCATAAGCTGTACTATAAGACATTTCAAGGTTATCCATTCATTACCGGACACCTGTATAATAAAAAAGTACACCAATAGCAAGAGGAGATTCTAATTATACTTATAACATAGTTATAAAACTATTTATTTCAATTTTTATTAAAAAAAAGTTAATTGAGAATGATTTCACTTGCATGTCGGTTGGTTGGTATAGATGTAAACAAGATATCTTTTGAAAAACTGAACTCATCACTGAGATTTTTTTTATTAGCTTTAGATTTTAATCCTCAGTGTTAATCAAAAATCCTAGGTTATTTAACAAAAACCAGGTTTTGTCATAAAACTGCGACATGTACAGTTTAAGAAATTTATTCCCCAAAAAGAATATAATTTACTTATCTGGAGAAATAACAAATTAATCTTAGATATTTTATGTATGAACATAATGTGAAGAATGGAAGATACTTGTAAATCTATTATGTAGTGGAGATGTATAGATTATCAAATAGTGTAGGATATCTTTTTAAACCATAACTGTTATTCAGCACTGGAAAAGATTGTTGCGAAGAAAGCCGGTCTCCAGATGACGCATTGTTCAAACACCTTGCTACTGTGTATGCGTCGAAAAACGTCGACATGAAACGAGGGAACTCCTGCAAACCTGACAACTTTAAAGATGGTATCACCAATGGCGCTTTCTGGTATTCTGTTCAAGGTAGGTTTAATTTTCATTTAAACTGGCTCAAATAAAAAAAGTATGTGTGCATTTCACACGCGGTAGAAGTGAAACCTTCACAGATGGAAACGGAGATAATAGGAAACACTATTCTGTATTCTATCTCATTCTCTCGTAGGCTAAATCCTGCACATGTATATGTTTGTCGCTTTTTCGTTTCATCGAATATCAAATTACAATGATTCTAAAGAAGTTTTCGCTTCAAAAAGAATATATATTTTGTTATGCTAAGGCTGCGCGATTTAGATCAGAGGCTTATAATAAGTAACAAAAAAAACAAAGAACCTTACATAATATTTTAGTCTCAATATCTTATCATGTGAAAGGCGACGGAGGCAAAGTAAAATAAGAAATGACAACGAAAAGCAATTAATGCTATTGCTATCCTGTAGCAGGCGGGTTGCAGTCATACGTCGTGAAGTTATAAGTCATGGAGTGGGGTGGGGGGTACCCATTACAATATTGAGAAATATCAGCCCAACCAGTATGTGGAATGGCACGATACTTTCAGCAAAAGAACTAAAAGACAATGTGATTATTGCAACTATCCTCACTGGGCCTGAAGCCTACCCATAACATTTAAGCGGCTTCAATTCTACAGGCTACAATCCTGGTCCTGTAATGATGATAATGATGATGTCAATATTTGTAAAATTCTTATGATATTGCTGGGTTTCTTGCTGGTACTTCTCAGGGCAGAAATTTTTTCTCAACCAGTGGTCATTACATGTCATATATTAAATATTATTTTGGTGGTTTGTGTGTGACAGGATATTTGACAGAACGGAAAACATTTGTCTCCTTTACAGGTGGTATGCAGGACTTTAACTATGTCTATTCCAACTGTTTTGAGGTTACCTTCGAACTGTCTTGCTGCAAGTACCCAATCGCTAGCCAGCTACCACAATTCTGGGAAACGAACCGGGATTCTCTTATAGCCTTCATAGAACAGACCCATATTGGTGTTAAGGGTTTTGTTTTCGATGAGGATGAGCTGCCTATTAAGGTAAGAAACATATTTTTGGCTTAGTTTAACTTATAAATAAAAATGTTTTAAACAATTTGTGTATACATAATTTTCAAAATATAATTGACTTTCTACTATAGAGTAATATAACATGATGTACCGTTGTGCGAGTGAAAGACTCAAGCAATTGAACTGCATAAGGGAAAAGTTGCTGGTCTTGTACAAAGGAAAAAAATCCTAGGATTGGATAGGATATTTGATTAGAATTCACGGCTCGATTGCTGCGGGTTCGAATTTCGCACGGAAAAAGTATTTGTATGGCCTACAAGTAATTGTTCCGGATCTGGATGTTTGTTCTTGTGGAATTTATGTTTGTAAACTGCCTCCACGATACAGGAGAAAATCCTAAAGTGGGGGTAACGTTTTAAAAAAAAAAAGATAGATGATATGTTTCAGTATGAAAAAAATAAATTGCCTACAAATAATGTGAACAAGTTGTTGCATTATTTGTAGGCAATGTTGTCTCTGAATGAAACTCTGGGTGAGAATATGTGTGAAAAGTGTGGTTTGCAAGACATTGTGACTAGGATTAAGAAAGGAATGTTTTGGTGATTTGGATAAGTATAACGGAAGAATGAGAAAAGAGTGACAAATTTATGTTGCACAAGTTTGTGGCAGAGTCGGCAAGGAACACCTTAGACGGAAGTTTATCGACAAAATTGGTGATATATTAAAGTTGTGCCAAATTAAGAGTGCCCTTAATCGAAAGGCATGTATGCATAAGTATATACTCTCGCTTCTTTCATATCCATATGGATATGAATGAAGCTAGAGAGATGTGTCAGGATGTGTCAAATGAAAGTCTGTAGTCTCTGCCTACCCCTTTGGGAAACAGTAGTGAGAGTTGATAAATGGTAAATTGCCTATATAATTAGAAGTTTTGATATCAACTATTATTACCAAAACATCAATGCTATAAATTTACAATCGATTTTTTTTTCAGGATGCGCAAATTATCGTCGAAGGCATCAAACATTCTGTGAGGACCACTGAACATGGTGCTTATTGGAGATTGCTCTTACCTGGGGAATACAATATCACTGCCATAGCTTCCGGGTAAGTGATTGTGATCAAATGACTCTGTGTAGCAAAGTGAAAAGAAATTACAATAACAAGTTTGATTGATTGATATATCCACAAACAATAAGGGTCTTTGATAAATTAATGTATTAAATTGATATTTCACGCAATCAAAAATAACTGTTATCTGTATATATATATAATTGTTGCATATGTTATTGATTGTGTAATATCTGAATAACTTGGCCGATTGAGGTCATATTTATATAATGTTTCGACGCGAGGGTCTAAGTCTTCTTAGAGTTCTAGTCTAGTTATTAACAAATTCTGTATTTATGTAGCAAAATTTATTAAATTCACAATAATATATTAAGTTATGATTTCTTATATTTACGCGAACACTATACATTGATTAAAACTACTTTTACCCATCCCAAATCCTCGCGAAAGAACATCGATTCCTACCAAGGATGATACGTGAGGCTATTGAAATTAAAAAACATCCTAATTTCAATAGAGAAGGAGGCTGGGTACTACCACCTGCTTGTGATCCTATAATTAATAAAATTAAAACTAAACCCAAGCATACCACTGCAAGACTTCAAAATACAGTTAGTTCATTCTGCGTAGATCGGACCAAAGACAATAATTAAAAAGCTGAAGGTACTCCGGGTTAACTTTGACATTGGGACGTCAGTCACCTCAGTCCCCCGTGACCATGGGTGCTGGAAAGCACCCGAAACGTTGGGTATTAAAATTAATATAAATAAAACGCGATAAAATCCGTAAAAGTAGTTTTAATCAATAATATATTAAGTTGTTTAAGTACCATAAAAGTAAATTACCAAATCTGAACCCGATAGATGGCGCTGTGTTCTACTTATTTAAAATTTTATATTTGCTCCTGTAATCAATAAGTCAATTTAATAATAGTTTATATTTTTCAGCTACGTACCATCCAAGACTGTGACAGTGACCGTCACGGAAGATGTCCCAGTAACGGTCAACTTTACTGTTCACCGCCGCTTACGTTCTCTTACCGATGGTAAGTCTGGATTACTCCGCCATGATGAAAACTCTGGAGTCACTCTCACACACTGCTGGGTTTTAATTGTCAATCTTGTACTGGTACTTATAGTTAAGTCATAAAATTAATTTTATTCTTTGGAAGGGTCTTTCACCATGACTACTATACTTCTTCTCTAATAACTATTCCTTCTAAATACAATAACATCATCTTGTGTCGAAAAAAAAAATCTATTTTTGTTATTTACCTAATTGTATATATTTGTATGTTAAGTCGTATCCGGTTCGAAGGACCATTTTGGTCCTTCATAATACCATACTCAATAAAACTGCTTGAGCGTACACCAAATAACCATATCGTCTAACAAAAATTATTAAGCAATCTAAGGTGGTGGGTAAAATGTACAGAAAGTTGAACATTATTTATTTAATTATAATTTAAATGAAATTTATATTAACTATTGAAAAAGTATTGCAGATAATTTATTGTTTTTAAGCTATTGTGAAATTAATGGATATTTGAGATGTGCCAATGTTAAATATAGATGTTAATGTTAAGGCTGTCACTAGGTATAAGATATTTGACAACTACCCTCAGTGCGACTTATTTTGTGGATAAAATTATCAATATACGGAGTGTTTGAGTAATGATTATGAGAGAGAATGAATATTTTACGGTCCTGATGGTTACGTTGTAGGAATTTTTAAGTGATTACATAAATCAGTATTAAATTGTAAAAAATACTACAATAGTTAAATGTTTTGGCAACAAATAATTTTAGGTTTAGCATCTAATATTTAATACGTAACAAATCATTAAAGTAATTACGAATTATACTTTATATTTGACATAAATATATGTTATAAGTGAAGACAATGGTTATCAATGTATATTAGGTCTTCTGACTGAATATTTTACATACTATTATTTTTAATAAAAGTTTGTTAGAACAATATACAATATACATATAAACACCGGCACTACTAAATGAAAAATTTTAAACTATGATTCAACTTATTGCAGAATTTTTAAAAAATTCTCATCAGTCGTAAGCAATAGTTCATTGCTTTATGCATTCTTCCATAGTAGAGATGATTTGCCAGTATCCCCGTAAAGTTCGCCAACACATATTAAGGCAGCGCGGCGGACAATTCCTTGCCCTAAAACCCTCTCAGAAATGAGCGCGAGGCCTGTGCCCAGGAGTGGGAAATAAAATAATTAATATAAAAAATAATTATGGTGAAAGTTTGTGCAGTAAAAACTTTTAAAAAGTTTTTTAAAATTTATAATATATAATATAACGGATTGGCGATGGTAGTATCAGTCCCAACATTTAGCGAAACTTCCCGTTTCTCGTCATAAGATTTTACATCCACTATAAATACCAGATGATAATACCGCCAGATCTATCTGAAGCAAAAATAAATCCTGAGCCTTTCCCTACATAGCATAGAGTACATTTTAATATACTAAAAGGTAGCCTCTTGCGATAACCACGGGATGGGATAAGGTGATTATGATGCCTTTGACTAATACACAAACAAAGAAAGTGGTTATTTAGGATTTTATTATGCTGTATCGTTTATCAATTATGGCCTTAAAATTTCACTACACAGGTTTTGAATTATATGTTAATGATTTAAATCAAAAATACGTAAAACTTTGAACAAATAAAGATATTGAATTATTCATTCCAACCCTCAAAACTGGTGGTGGGTTTAGTGCACGCAATTGAGGGAGGGCGGGAGGTGCTCTTCAATCCAGGTAAGACACATTGTATTTAATTAATGCGGATGGTTGCGAATTAGATATTAATCTTTATTATAATGAATTTCCGCAAAGTAACGCCTGATTCTATCAATTAACGAATATAATAAGTTGCGGGTTTACATGTAAAATCTTTTGTTATTAATCTCAGTATTTTACGTATTGTTGCATCTTCTGCAGGGTAGATTTTAAGATATTTAATTTGGAAAAAACATGTTGATGTCGAAAGTCTTCTACAATATGTAACAAAAACGCTGTGATTCCCGTTAAGTTCATTATCAGAATCAGTATTCAAACGTATAAAAATAACTTTACTTGATTAAACTCTACCATAGAAAAACATTTATTATATTTTTATTTGCAAATTGTATATGGTTTTATGGCCTTTGCATTGGCCGAGGATTAACAGTATTATTGTCAAAGATCCCGTTTTACCGATGCGCATTTCATTTAAGCAGTAACTACACTCATATTTGCAGAAAGTAATCAACAGATTACTAATAAATTCGAAGGAAGCAAATCTTTGACCATTTGGTTTAGATAGTGGTACGCCTAAATGTAACAAAATGTACATAGTTGCCGTAAATATGCCATTAGTAATTAATAATATGATTATTTTAATGAAAACTAGCAATAATTGTTTCTTAACAATAAAAAGGCTGATTTTACATTTTGTTCGAGACTTGCCATTTTTTTGTCTTAGTATTTAGTCAAGGATGTAATAAAAAGTGTCTATACAAATTATTCAAAAATGGTTTTAATTGGTTACTATATTTTGTAATTTAATTCTATGTTTTGTGTACTATTCAGGATTACATGTTTTAATGTTTATCGGTAAAATAATAATAAATATACCTTCTATGATTTTTGATTTGTACGAAGTAATGCCGTGTCGAGTTAATATATAAAATGATTTTTCGTATGTTTGTTCATCTTCTATGTGTTCACCAAGTAACACTAATACGATAGCGATGAAACCTTTGTGAGTTGCTGTGCGCTCGCCCGCTAAGGACAAGAGACAAAGCTTGCCTGGCATATTATATATGTAATCTACGCCTTAGCTTCGTTGGATTAGTGTTCGGAAACGCATTTTTTAAATTTTCCTATTTTAAAAAAATATTAGTAATCTTATTAATTAACATTACTAATATTCCTTTTAATCACTCCTGGTAAGCTTGAAACGCTTGTATTAGGAGTGGTTCACGACGGTAGTTAAATGGCGGATTCGAACCCACCTTTTGAGTCTACTGTCGCTTCAAGTTGCTAATCATTAGGTCCCGGGTTCGAATTTCGGGTAGGGCCAAAAACAAATTTTGGGTTTTTCTGTTTAAAAATTTTTTAGTAGCCGTCCGGAATCAGGAAGTTGACGGTGTCTCGCCTTCGGCCTCGAAAAGCACGTAAACCAATTGCTTTACGTGCTTTTTCGAGGCACGGCGATGAAACACCACAAACTTCCTGGCTTCGGGCTGTTACTGAGAATTTTTGATCGGAAAAACACAATAACTGATTTTGGCCCGATCCGGAATTCCGGATCCGGGAATCCGGGACAACGGATTAACAGTTGCGTTTACGACCACTAGACCTATCCCAACGGTCTATGTGAGTGAGGGAATAGAAAGTGCACTGGGGGAGGTCTATGTCCAGCCGTGGCCTTTTGTTTTCAGTAATGATGAAAATTGTACCAAAAATCGAAAATCACAGATAGACATATTTAATTGTTTGTTTTAATGTTTACCTCATGTACTCCTGAATGGACACTTGTTTTTACTTTTTTTATTTTTGTGGTGTTGGTATCCTGTTACGCGCTGTTGATTTGCCCTTCTTTCTTCACTTTTATTTTGGCCTTTCTACCCCACGTTTCCTTTTTCAATCCTTCCATTACATTTTGCAGCTGTATCAGGTGGTACGATGTATCGGTGAGTCATCTATCTCTCTACTTGACAAAAAGAATTGATTGTGAAATAAGTGAAAGCTGATATTTTTACTACCTTCCTTGTAATCATACTTAAATTAATTATTAATGATCTCTATGCCTGTCTCTTTCTATTGTCATTGAATGAAAAGAGAAAGAGCAACTTTAAGCATTATTTTATTTATCTACTTTATCAGTAAGGCGCAATTGTGTCTTTTCCCTTAATTATATGGACACTAGTAATACAAACTACTCTTTCTTTAGTTTCAAATTTCACGATTTTTTATTTATTTGTAAATACACATGATATTTTACTGAAATTAACAAATAATTAAAAATAAAGATATTGTTCATAGCACATTGCATTTAAATAAAATATGATATTTGTACGTCTTCCTGGTTACTGTCGTGCCCATAAGACTCCTGGTGGTAGGATTTCTTATCTGCCTAGAAATCACTCTACGTAGATTCCACATAGTTAACTATTTCTGCCGGCGAATAGCAGTGCTTGTGCTACTGTGTTCGGGTCTGGAGAGTATACAGAAACAGTATAATTACAAGATAACAGACATTCCATTTAAAGGTAGGACCGCACTTGGCGGAACTGCACCGCAGCGGAACTGAGCGACACGAGCTGGTCAGTTGATCAACTTTGCCGCGCAGTTCTGTTGCAGTATAGTTCCGCTGCCTAGTGCGTGTTGTTGCTTAGTGCGTGTTGTCTCATATAATTTCATATATAGAATATTTTGATGCGTCGTGTCGGTCAGTTCCGCTGCGGTGCAGTTCCGTCTAGTGCGGCCCTACCTTTAATCCTCAGCGGTAACAATGCCTCTGTATCCAGCTGTTTAATTTGAAATTTATTTCTTTAAATATTAAAGTATAAATATTGATGATTCAGAACAAAACGAAAAACTAAGACCATGTAAACGTTGTTGTTTCTCTATGGTTTAGAGTCACACTGTAGCTATATTATAGTTGTAGCACGAATGGGTCGGCTCGACCAGGGTTCGACGCTCTCACAAAATACCAGCGTAAAATAGCAGCTTATAACTGCTGTGTTTTGTAGGGTGAGTTTAGAGATCCGAAGACTCTTTTTAATGCAAACGAGGCATTCTATCCTAGTCCCAGGGGTAACAACGCACCTGCAGTATGATTCTTAATCGAGGATACATGGAGATGATGTCTGTGGGCCACATGATCCACTTAGTTTCTGTGTGCTCTTTGTCAACCTTATTTTATTTAAATATTCATATATTTGCCTCGATGATCACATATCTAATAACGTTACATATTTAATTATGTAATTTTCAAAAAAAATTTCAAATATCCTTATATCATATAACGGTCATTATTCAAAACAAAATTCATATTAACCGGAAAAAAAAACAATAAACCTTACCTGGGCATTTCAAAATTAAAATCCCCCAAAAATCCGTGGGCAAATCTTCAGAGCGTAACAGGCACCCTCGTCACAACATTGATGGCCTGTCACCAGCTGACTTCATGCACCACAACTACGTGAAGATGGAGAGCTACCTTAAGCATCTGCACGAAGCGTACCCGGATATCACTCGACTGAGCAGTATTGGAAAGTCTGTGGAGGAGCGGGAGCTGTACGTGCTGGAGATAACGAGAGACCCCGGCAGGCATATACCTGGTGAGTCAAACACACAACTATATTACAATGTATTATATTCATTAATTACTCTTAATAAATAATCGAGGGCTAATAATTTCCGTTAACCAGGTGTCGCTTGTAAGGACTGAGGTTTTTTTTATAGAATAACGGAGACAAACGAGCGCACAGTCCTGATACGTAGTACCTGATGGTAAGTGGATGCTGTGGCCCATAGACTTGAATTTTTTTTTCGTTGCACAATGTCATATAATTGAAAAATTGCGCTTTCAATAAAAATTTATCGGTTTCTAGATTATTAGAGCAAAATAGTGCTGCTTGGTGTGTTTCGTATGGTGAGTGTGGAGAACCGGAGACCCTTTTTACTGGAAACGAAGCATTTTATCTTAGTTCTCGAGGTGACAACGCATCTGCATTATAATTCTTAATCGACAATAGATATAGATGTCTTTGGACCATAGCATCCAATTACCATCAGGTGGACTGTGTGCTTGTTTGTAATCTAATAAAAAAAATTACCATATCACCATGTTGGGAAGATCAACTAGATGAGAGCTGAATCGATACCCTCTATAATGTAAATCGTAGCATTGCATTAATAAAAATGTGATTACAATTTACATTTATAAAATTAAAAAAAAATAAAGTGTCTGTTTCTAATGTAGAAGTAACAGCTTTTTACTACTTATTGTCTGTCTGTATTACCGTCTATCTGTCTGTCTATTTATCCCGGCTAATCTCCGAAACGGCCAGACCACTTTTGACGGGACTTAACTGGCAGATAGTTGATGTTATAAGGAGTAACTTAGGCTACTTTTATTTTAGAAAAATAATTAGGGTTCCGCGCAAAAAGTTAAAACCCATGAAATCCATCGTAATTAATTTTGCGCGGACGAAGGACAGTTAGTGTTAGATATAACTTAAATTAAAAATTAAAAAAAAATACCAAAACAAAAAGAGCTAATGATCTTCAAACGGTTCAACAGATTTTCTTGAAACACAGCTAAGAACACTTTCGATTAAGATCTTTCAAACGAAAAAAACTTAATCAAAATCGTTTCATCCCATTACAAATACGCACTACAATCTTATAACAACCCTTTGTTTTCGTCAGGAGTTAAAATAGTAAAAGACTTCAAATTCTTGCAAGTTCCTCGTGGAGATGGTCTAGTTGTTGCTAACCGGTATACATTTTGACGTCCATAGGAGATTGAAACACGCTCAAATTAAATAAATACCAACGCACCGTGGCGGCGTCACAGAACCCACTACCCTTTGTCATCCCGTGGGTGTCGTAAGAGGCGACAGCTAGAGAGAGAATGGAACAGGATATGGGCAGCTGCATCTTTCTGATAACATCTCAAAATAATAAAACAACTGCGATTACCAACCCGTTTGCCCAGCGTGGCAACCATGGCAAATATCCCTCTTAAAAGGCTACCAATGGAGAAGGCTTATGTTCAGCAGGGGTATAAAATAAATAGTTTTAACTTTTGTTGAGTTTGACTAATCTTGATTGATTATCCACCCATTGGTCGGTCACCACCACCACGACCCTAGCGTAGTTTTAACAGTTAATTCAACCATACAGAAGGTACATACATAACAGATGAGTGTTATGTATGTACCTTCGTATATTAAATACTAGCTGTTCCCTGCGACTTCGTCCACGTGGAATTTATTACGATTGGATTTCAACTGTAAAAATTGTGTAAGTTTCAACTGTGTAGTCGAGGGATACTCATCCCAATTTACCTGTCCGGTAGTTGTTGTAGTTGTGGTATGGTATACGGGTATGCGACCCCGGCTACCCTAGCTATTACTGTCCTATCCCTTGCCCTCATGCACGGTAATATCCTACATTTCCTATTTCCTACCCTAACTTATCTTACTCTACCTTTTCACACCACCTATCCTTCCCGTTTTCCTATTCCTACCCTCCGCCAATCCAACGTCAGCCGCGCGGATGGATGTATGGCTAGGGGCGAGCCTAGTCGTTAGCGTGCCACACTGCCCTGGGACCGGGCGACCCCAGAATTAGGCTAGCCTTACCCTGGCATGCGGGGCTCTGCTGGGTGGGACAAACCTTTCCTTCGCTATTCGTGGGAACGCAATGGATAATCAAAAAATTAACCAAAATGGCGGCGATGTGGTTCGCCACCCATCACGTCTCGTTTCTCGCGGGGGCGAAAAGCGGCCCACGGAGAGCCGCTTCGCTACGTTGAATGTAAGAGGAGGGATGGAAGGTAAGGTAGATGGAGTATGTCAGATGATGGATGAACATTGCATTGATATTCTGTGCGTGAACGAAACCAAGAGGAAAGGATGTGACATCACGGTTCATGGCCCCTACACGGCATACTGGTCGGGAGTCCCCCAAACCAGCCGAGGTTGTCAGGGAGTTGGTGTGATTCTTTCATTTTGAATGGTTGAATGTGTGATGGAGCATGAATGTGTAAGCCCAAGACTCCTCTGGATTAGGTTAAAAGTCGGACTCACCCGCTTGTTTATCCTTGGGGTCTATGCACCGACGGAGCTGCGTGGAGGTGGGTCACTAAAATCACAACAAGAGAGAGAGGAATTTTGGGATAGCATGAGAGAGGTCTTGAATAAATGCGGAGAGAATGAACGGATCGTGATGTTAGGGGACTTTAATGGATGGGTTGGAGTAAAGCGTGATGGGTATGAAGGAGTTCTGGGTATGTTTGGGGACGAGAGAGTGAATGACAATGGGAGAAGCCTGCTTGAAGTATGCTTGGAATGGAATCTGTGCATGACCAACACAATGTTTGACCACAAAAAGATCCATCTGTATACAAGAGATGAGG
Organism: Parnassius apollo; assembly: GCA_907164705.1. Lineage (NCBI taxonomy): Eukaryota > Metazoa > Arthropoda > Insecta > Lepidoptera > Papilionidae > Parnassius > Parnassius apollo. The sequence goes on along the minus strand of CAJQZP010001449.1, from coordinate 3,912,778 downwards.
GTGAGTCTAGAAGTATGATTGATTTTGTAATTGTGGATGAAAGACTGAAGAAGAAAGTGCTAGACACTCGGGCATACCGCGGTGTAGGCCTCGACACAGACCACTTCCTGGTCATAGCCCGAATGCGTGGCCTCTTTAAACGGTGGCGACACCGAGGGGCCGAGCCTACGAGTGTTTTGGACAGAGTAAAAGTGGAAAATCTACAAGAAAAAGAAAAGAAAGACGAGTATGTAGAGAAACTGAAAGAAAGTTTTAAAGGGATAGAAGAGATAGGAGTGATTGAAGATTTGTGGGAGACATTTAAGAAAGGGGTTGTAAATGTTGCGATTGAGGTATGCGGGGTATCTAAAAGAAAGAAAGGGAGAAAGAATGATAACGTGTGGATGGATAAAGATGTACAAAGGGTAGTGCAAGAAAAGAAGAAAGCGTGGTTGGATTGGTTAGCAACAAAAGCTAACCAAAAAGTTCAAAAGGCAACGGATGACGAGATAAAGGAAGCAAGAACGAAGTATAAAAGATTGAAAACAGCAGCGAAAGAAACTGTGTCTAGAAAGAAAGAAGAAAGAAAAGATGATTTCGATAGGAGGCTCACTGAAGATTTCCAGTCAAACATTAAGTTTTTCTGGAAAACCATCAAAACAGCCAGAGGAAAAACTTTTACCTCGGAGCTGAGTACAATCGGGAGTCAAGATGGGAGCATTATAAAAGGAGAAGAGTGTGTGTTAAAGAGATGGAAAGAGTATTTTGAAAGTTTGTTTGAAAGAGAGGAAGTGCAGGTACAGCATCTGCTACCTTCCACGGAAACGAATATAAATGTTGATGAAAATGAGATAAGCATGGATGAAATAGTGAAAGTGTTGAAAAGTATGAGATTAGGTAAGGCTGCAAGGTATGACAGGATTACCGTCGAGATGCTGAGGGCTGGACAGGGCCTGGTGGCTAGTCAGCTGTACCGCCTTTTCAATCTGTGCTGGCGAAATGGGCAAGTGCCGGGAGACTGGTGCAAAGCCATAATCGTGCCATTGTATAAGGGAAAAGGGTCACGGCAGGACTGCATAAATTACCGTGGTATAAGCCTTCTTAGCGTCGTCGGTAAATTGTATGCAAAAGTGTTGATTGCAAGGGTTGTGAATGAAACAGACGAGAAAATATGGGATGCACAAGCGGGATTTAGAAAGGGAATGGGATGTACGGATCAGGTCTTTTCCTTGCGGTGCATAGCCGAAAAGTGTTTGGCTAAAAACAAGAAAGTCTACTGCGCCTTCGTAGATCTAGAAAAGGCCTATGATAGAGTGGTGAGGAATGAATTGTGGTCAGCACTGTCCGTGAACCGTGTGAGCAGTGTCCTCATACGAGCATTGCAATCTCTTTATAGGGATTCTAGTGCTTGTGTAAGGATAAACGGGGCATACACTGAATGGTTTAATATCGAAAAAGGTGTTAGACAGAGATGTGTAGCGTCACCGTGGCTGTTTAATCTGTTCATGGACAATTGTTTGACAGATTTAAAAGAGAATGAAAGTGGATTGAGAATGAATGAGTTACTCGTCAAATGGTTTCTCTGTGCTGATGACCAAGTATTACTTGCGTCTTCGGCCGAGGAGTTGCAGGAGATGGTAACTGAGTGGAGCTTTTGTTAGAAAGGGAATGAAGATGAATGTAAAGAAGACGAAAGTGATGGTGTTTGAAAAAGATGAGGCAGTGACAGACTGCAATATCGTGATTGAAGATGAACAAATTGAACAGGTGAAAGAGTTTGTGTATCTGGGGTCAAAGTTTACAAGAGATGGAAAGTGTGAGAGTGATATCGAAAGAAGAGTGAATGCAGGAAACATGGTGAATGGAGCTTTGCACTCCTTTATGAGCAGTCGGAAAGTGTCTAACAAGGCTCGTTTGGCTGTGCATGAGGGGGGTGTTGGTTCCGACACTCATGTACGGAAGTGAAAGTTGGGTATGGCAGAAGAAACATGAAAGTAGAATAAATGCAGTTGAGATGAGAGCATTAAGAAGTATGATAGGAGTTAAACTGAGTGACAGGATAAGAAATAGTGAGATAAGGAAACGTTGTGGTCTGAAAGAAGATGTAGTGACAAAAATTGAGAAAGGTATGCTGAGATGGTTCGGCCACATCGAGAGAATGAATGAAGAACGATTGACGAAAAAAGTGTATAAGGCGAGTGTGCATGGAAGTGCTGGAAGGGGTAGACCTAGGCGGACTTTTCTAGATCAAATTAGGGACGTCTTGAAAAAAGGCCAGGTTAAGAGTACCCTAAACCGTAGAGCATGTATGAAGGGAATAATGAAAGTACACGAAGCGAAACAAGTATGTAAGGATCGTAGCAAGTGGAAAGAAGTGGTCTCTGCCTACCCCTACGGGAAAGAGGCGTGATTATATGTATGTATGTATGTATTTCAACGGTTTTAATTTTTTGGCGTGGAATCACAATTATCTTTCTAAAATAAAAGTAGCCTAAGTGGCTCCTTATAACATCAGCTACCTGCCGGTGAAAGTCGCATCAAAATCGGTCCAGCCATTTTAAAGATTAGCCGTAACAAACAGACAGACAGATAGACAAACAATTTAAAAATTGTCTTTTTGTTATAAATATCGTATATACTTTCATATGTATTTAGTAAAAAGCTGTAATTTTGACATTACAAACAAACACTTCAATTTTTTTATTTGTATAGGTTTTTATAGTTAATGAAAAGAGGATATTTAAATAATGAAAAGAACCTTAGCTCGTTTAAAATTCTAATAAAATATTACAATAAACAATTGTTTTCAACAGGCAAACCTGAGTTCAAATACGTCGCCAACATGCACGGTAATGAAGTTATTGGACGTGAACTATTGCTGTTGTTGGCCAAATATCTATGCCAACAATACACCAATGGTGACGAGAGAATCCAAAGGATACTGAACACGACAAGAGTACATCTTATGCCCAGCATGAATCCAGACGGCTATGAGATGAGTAGAGAACGTAAGTTGATAATATGCTATTCAGTAATATTCAGTAGTCAAATAACAAAAGTTTATCTCGAGGAGATATTTTAGGACCTCTACTCTTTAAAAAGTTAACTAGCTATCTTATGGTGTAGTTTTTTGTCCGTTCACTGCACTGCTCAGTTGCATATTCTATACTCACGACACATGAACATTCTTATAAGTGCATGTGCATTTATTTATTTTTTAATACTAGCAATGATATTAACATTACTAATATGTACATTTGCAAAATAATTTATATTGGTCGTGTAGCCGAATATGAATTATTTTACACCGAATATTAGGCAAAAGTATTCATTTGTCTGAGGGATATTGTCCACGAGAAGAAAAGGAGTAAACTATTGCCTAAAATGCAGAAAAAGTTTGTCTTTCTACACTATAATCATTCACTTCTAAATTTTAATTACGATAATTCAAGGTATAGAGAAATACATCTGCTAGTTTTTGTTAATTTTTCTAATACAAAAGTTGATTATGTGCCTATGACTACTTTAATGATTATAAGAAAAATACATTATACATTATTAAAAATAAATCAATATTTTTATTTTACCACATTAATTGAAATTAAAAATTATAAAATTAAATTTAAAATAAATAAACAATTACATTAAGTTGCATCAAATCCAGATAGAACCCCATACACAGCTTTTTTATATCTAGAAGAAATTAATCCAAAGATATCTATGTCATTAAATTTGTTTTTGTATAATTACATTATACGATTTAAAGGTTCATGCGCACCAGCATTTGTTCTATTCAAATATCTATCTACAATAAAATATCTTACTTAAATATTAGATATTCGGTATTCGATCGAATAAGTAGGTTAAAAGTAGCCAAATAGGCCGAATACCGAACAATAGCCGAATATTCGTAGCAAGACTACTAATATTCCTATTAATCGCTCCTGGTAAGCTAAAAGGCTTGTGTTAGGAGTGGTTTACGACAGTAGTCGAATGGGGGATGTTAACACTATTATACTATTTAAACTAATGTTGCTTTCAAATTTTATAGAAAGCAAGTTTTCATTTGTATTTGTATCACTTAAACCTTAGTTTATAAGAAATTGTTTGATCTTTTTTTATACCACATTTATATGTTTAATTCAAAAAATATACTTTGTAGCAGACTACAGCTCCTTAAGGGGCAGATCGAACGCGCACAACATAGACCTCAACAGAAACTTTCCTGATCAGTTTGGAATCACACAGGTATTGATTAATTTTTTATAGCATAAGGATGACAAACGTGCACATAGTCCAACTTCATCTATATCTATCCTACCTATCTATACTACAACAGCCGTCTGCATCTGAATGCAGAAGGTGGAGTGCCTCGTCTCCAGTAACAAGGGTCTCCGGTTCTCTTTTATGCTGTTTTATGCTGGTATTCTGTGAGAGCGTGGTGCCTTTCTGGAGCCGACCTATTCGTGCTACAAGCATAATACAGCTGTAGCGTGGCTCAACCATATATAAAATAAAAAAGCAACAAGCTAATAAAAAGACAAGCAAAAAGCTAAAGCAAGAAAATACGTATATGATAAAACTAGAAAGTGGAACTTATTTTTTTGAAACCTTTTTTACCATCTGTAAAAAGTAGGATGTAACATGTGAACGGAGTAGAAGCCTACTTATGGCACTGATATTTTATAAACATTTTCAACTATCGAAATTTAATTCATATACACCCTACTTTACGGCCGGCAATAGAACATTAAATTTAGTAGGCATTCTTCACTTTGTCACTTCGCAGGGTCACAGGATAGGGTGGAAATAAAAAAATATGATCAAACCTATTGTAATATAATTCAATTTAAGAATCTTACGTAACAGAGATAACAAAAAGATACATTTTCAGGACAACCGTGTACTGGAGCCCGAGACGGAAGCGGTGATGAGATGGTCACAGTCGCTGCCTTTCGTACTGTCCGCGAACTTACACGGTGGGGCGCTGGTGGCCAACTATCCTTACGACGGTAACCCCCTTATGACCAGCGGCTCAGAGTTTCTCACGCCTGATAATGAAGTTTTCGTCCATTTGGCCCACGTGTACTCTGATGTGAGTTCCTTCCTACTGCTATTATTTCAACTTATTTATTAGTAAGTAACTATAATCAAGTAGTCACTAGTTTGTACAACCTTAACTTATTTTATAATTTACTTTGAAAAAAAAAGTCTCACTGGGTTTCTTGCTGGTTCTACCGAGGACAGACATATTTGCGAAGCAGTGGTTAAAGTAAAAAATTACTGTCAGTAAAAATTAAATTCTATTCTTTTCTTCTACTAAGAAGATAACCGTTTGTTTTCATCGACTGCCTCGGATTGAGGGTGGGTTCCGATATACACTGTGACCACTGTAAGGTATGAGAGTTTTGGCGAGTCCATGGATTGTCGCTCCTGTTTTGTCGCATGAATAATGGTTTGAAGTGGATTTTGATTCGTAAAAGTGATGCGATTTTGTGAATTAAGTGTCTGCGCGTGTGAACTATAGAGAAAACGACGAAACAAGTGCTTTGATGTTGATATAAACCTCAAGTTATTTTGAACGCTTGGGCGCCTTATGAACTTGAGTGGCTGTCGCCATCAATTGTCCGCTGGGTTGAGCTGTCGTCAAAATCTCCCAAAAACTTCACAATGTGACGCATCAGCCATATTGTGAGGAAAAAATATATAAAAATGAAGATTAGGAAAGAAATGATAGGCTCAGAAGGGTTAGAACCCAGAGCCGTGAAGCCAGTTAAAACAAAGTAAGGTATGACGTCAATTCAGTATTCTGTAAAGCCGTTATTTTTCAGTTTGCTATACTGGTTACTGTTTAAAACGGAACGTAGTCCCGTATGCTATTATCCCCATTTTTCGACACTGTTTTCAAATGAAAATGTTATCATGTACACGTTTTCTGTTAAACTTAATGTCCGAGTTTACAATTACAATATTAATAATCGTTCGTGGAAGCTGTTAAATCTCTAGGCGCTGTTATGTTTTTTGATCACGTGATCAAAGTACTGAGAGCACCATACCTCGCAAGCGCTAGTGCTCACAGTACAAAAATGGCGACGATTTATGACGTCATATAATTCCCTAGGGCAGTCCATAACGCAACGAATTTTTCACCAACAAGAGCACTGAGCAGTGCTCGCAGTGTGTATCGGAACACGGCTTAATAAGAGCCCACTGTTTAACATAGTCCTCCATATCCTCCATAAATAGCCACGAGAAGGACATTTGCCATATTTGCCGTGCTAAATGGACGGGTTGGCGACAGCAGCTATATACTGAACGATTTTTTTACCGTCTGTAAAAACTAGGCTTTAACAGGTGAACGGAATAGGTTCTGATAGTGTACAATTTTTTTAAAATTTTACATTGACATATGAAATTGATCTATCACTAAATACTACTAATTGGGTATGTATAATTTTAGTTTCGATAGTTTTTTTTTAAAGGTGACACGTCACCTGATGGTAAGTGGTTGCTGCGGCCATACTAATTATCCTCCATTAAAACGAGATGGATGCCTCGTTTCCAGTAAAGGGCTCGGTTTTTAATACACAGATTACTCGCTGGTTTGTGTTAATTGATTTCTTTATTTACTTCAAAAATTTTGTTATTTTTTTAGTATCAAAAGTTTATTTCAAATTAGTAGTATTTATTGATAGATCAATTTCATAATATTCTAATGTAAAATAAAAAATTACTACTACTATTCCGTTTCCGTTCACCTGTCACACCCAATTTTTTCTAGACGGTAAAACATCACCCAGTATTTTAAGTTGTTATTAAAGATGAGCTGAATATTCGTTTTATGTTCGGTATTAAACATATACGTCAGCTTTACTAAATATTCGTATTCTGCCAAATATTCGGCCAAATCACCGAACGTTCGTTAAAGTGGTACTCAGTGTCCACTTTATTTAAATGTACGAATTGAGTAATGCCATGTCTTTCATAATTTTACTGTTGAAATGATATTTTATTTGTGGGTTAAATCTACTTGTATCGCGTTATGTTTTTGAGGCTTGATGAAATGTTTTTGGAGTAAAACAAAGAAACTTTTTCACTTTACTTTGGTCGTCAGTTTTTCTAAAATAAGTGCAAATAATAGATCTCCTCCTGTCACTCATTTTTAGCATATTATTATTAATTTTCGCAAATAAAACAACGAAATACTTTTTTCTTAACGCAAACTTATACATACATTATATCAAAACATAAGCATATTCCAGAAATTTGCTCAGTACTAGATGATTAGCGAGGGTTAGGGCCCGGCGGTAATCCCGCGCTCTTTACCGTCACAAGTTTCGACATAAATTGGTTAGGTACCGAGGTGATCCTGCCGAATAATGTTCGGCCGAATATTAGGTTCGGTAATAGATTTACGAATTTTCGGCCGAATATTCGCATTCGGTGAAATCCATATTCGGCCCATCTCTTGTTGTTATTAGGAAGCGATATGACTAACGGAAATTTAACCTTATTGGTATAATTTACTGTTCATTCCTTTTGAAGGCTCACCATAAAATGCATCTCGGACAACCATGCAAGAACATACCGGAGGAGAAGTTCCCCGGTGGGATCACTAATGGTGCTAAATGGTAAGTAAATTATCTTTATCTTCTTCATCTGTATAGGAATAGTTCTGGGTTCACTACTGGGCACAGGTCTGTGAAGGAAACTACGGGTCTGTGTCATGTCGCTTGATCTTTACTTGAGCTGCAATCAATGTGTAAGGCTTTTTTATAGAATGAGGGTGACAAACGAGCACACAGTCCACCTGATGGTAAGTGGATGCTGTGACCCATAGACATCTACATTTATCTAGATGCGTAAATGCGTTGCCGCCCCTGAGCATCTGCATTTTGATTTTTAATTGAGGATGAGGATTGAGGCGGATTACCATACGCAGTAACTAACGTCCTCACCCTTTGGACGATGGTGCCCGTCACAAGTTGAACAGGATGGATATCATCATCTATCGTATAGGGGAGTCCCCACATTTATCGACGCGGAATCGGCTTAAGCGGAGTGCATATCACCACCCAACTTGGCTTAACGCCGATCAGCTGTTGTGACGGCTATTCACAATGGATATATGAATGAATGGATCGGCAGTCGACTCCTTCGAAAGTTCGTTGCGACGACTGTTCACTTGCGTTCGGCAGATGGTACCTCCGACCTGCCGTCGCGATAGCTGTTCACATTCGTTCGGCAGTAGACTCATCGTTCATTATTCGACTGTTATCCAACGCCATTCGGTTGCCGTTGGGAATTTAATCACGTCGACGTGGGCGTTCGGCTACTTTCAGCGCCGTACGAATGCGATCAGCTAATCGGCAAACCGTTCATTTTGCTGTCGTCCGACGTCGCGTCGCTTCGACCATGCCAAGCTGATGAGAATGACATTAACAACACCCGTATTTTGTAGACATAAATGTTTTTTTGACCGTCTAAAGCCTATTCCGCGTCGATAAATGTGGGGACTCCTTAATGATGTTCTCCAGACCGAATTTGGGAGACGGCAGCCAATCCAAGTTTTTTTACTAGAAAGGAGGCATGCCATTTTAGTCCTCAATAGGGATAATGTATCTGCATTTTTATTTTAAATCGAGGAAAGATGTAGATGTCTATAGGCCACAGCATCCAGTTACCTTCAGGTCAGGTCAAAGCCTACAACTGAACATCTGCCTCCCCCATAGATTGCCTCAAAGCCTCGTATTTGCCAGAATTGTCACGCTTGGTACTAAATGTCGTAACATGACGAAAATACTACTACCTATCTCCTGTTTCTTTTCCCTCTTACGAGAGCCACGTGATTGTAAATTGGGATTCTCTAACGCCATCACTTATCAATCATCGCCTTACTTCGATCTAAAAAGTTAAAAGTTAAAGTTACAGCCTACATACGTCCCACGGCAGGGCACAAGCCGTCTTTTCAACCTATATATGTCCCACAGCTGGACACAGGCCTCCCCTAATTTCTGGAAGAGTTTTAGGACAAGGAAGAGTCCGTCGCGCTGCCCCAATGCATGTTGGCGAACTTTATATTATGTCTTCGAAATATTTTATTTTTTTATTTCTCAGACATACAGGTTTCCTCACGATGTTTTCCTTAATCGCCGAGCACGTAGTAAATCAGCTCTTATAATCGCAGTTAACAATTTCATTGGTGCCGGCGAGGATCGAACCCGGGTTGCTCGCGTACTGTGAAATTTACAGCGAGCGCTAACTATCTAAGCAACCACGGTTCCATCTAAAAATAAGTTGTATTTTTTTACTAAATGCTTACCATTTTTTCTAACCACGACTTTTCTGTTACCAGGGCGAGACCACATACAAAAGAGGTGAAATATTTTACAGATTTCATGGCGCGAAACTTATTTTGTTAGGAATATGAAAGCAATAATGTTTCTTTCTATAATGTTGGTCATATTTTTCATTAATTAGATCAGAATAAGTAAACCTAACTAGTATTCCTAAAAAAAGGGTTAAAATGTTCAAAAAATTACAGCAAATCACTGCGGCATTGTTGTATATATTTTCATAAAACTTCAGAAACCGTTTTTTTAAACCCAACAGCTCAATTTTATAATATTGTGTAAAAAAACTTCACTTTAGTCCTAACCAGCGACATGTGGTTAACGGAATATTATTAGGCCTCATTAGTGTATTTTTGCGGGACCAACGATAGATCTAGATAATAAAGTATCTCATCGTTAAGGTACGTCCTCGCCGGCGGCATGCAAGACTGGAACTACCTCCACACAAACGACATGGAGATCACTTTAGAGCTGGGCTGCTATAAGTTTCCACCGGCCGAGGATCTGCCGACCTACTGGGAGGATAATAAGGAAGCATTGTTGCAGTTCATAGAGCAGGTGTGAAGATTGTACTTAATATTTGATCACAATAACCCCTTCTCTATACCTTTCCTTCTCTCTGTCACTCCCTCCACCATGCATCTAGCTTTTTTGCACTTCTCTTCAGCGCATACTAGAGAGTATATATAACTATATGTATGTCGTGTGTATTTTCTAATAACTTGTGTGCACTTTTACCCTTTCTCACGGGTCATTTCATCTGCAAAGTGGTTACCCGGTAGAGGTCGCTGCTAAACGATAAGGCCATTAATTGTACCTTTAGATTATTTGTGGTTTTTTTGCTCTTATTTTGCGGTGTACAATAAAGTCTATTGCATTCATTCATTCATAAAAAATATTTTTATATACAAAATTAAAATGACAAAGGAACTTGGAGTCCTACCTGATGGTAAGGCTACTACTACTGCATCTCATGTACACTGTGATGCAATAGCTGATTATAGACTTAGAGCATAATAAATAGATTTGATAATGGAACGCTATGTGTCGGAGGGATTTAAAAATATTGTTGCGCGGCTAAGTTGACATCTGGCACTAGCGCCATCTAGTGTCGGGTAACAGAGCGAGGAGAGAGCTTTCCAGAAAATGACATCACTAATCTTTCAACCGACAGCGCCATCTGTTGTCGAAACGAAGAACTAAGCTTCTAGAAGCTGAGACTCGAATTTTCTGCGCTTGGTCGGTTGGCGCGCGTATTTACTTGAATATTCTGGATGTTTTCGTGGAAGAGCCCTATATAAAGGCGCTGCAATACGCGATCGGGGAAGTATTGAATTTGGCGAGACAAGCGAAGCTTCGGAGCGGAATAAAGTGAATCAGTGTGATTAATTATTGGTGTTTTAAGTTTTAATTTGTGTAAAGAAAATTAAAGTGTTAATTTAGTTAATTCTATCGGCAATTTTTATTGTCACGAACCTCAAGCTCGTAACAATATAAATTAGTTTTCTCATTCTAAATACCAGGGAATTGATGTGCATATTGAAGGTGAGAGTAGAATCAAGAATGGCTCCTAGGTATTTAATGTAGATAATGATAACTTTTAAAGTTGTTCAACTCTTAGAATGATGAGTGATAAATGAGTGGATTCAATTCTTACCAGCGTAAGTTGTGCAAGAGGTGTTTTTTAGAGAGCCGTAGCGAGCAAAGATAGAGCCAGAAGTAAGTAGATTCGACTTCTTTAAGGCAAAGGTCTTGTATTTTGTTTTTGTAACATTGGGAGTAAGTACATTATCAATCAACCATTTGTTAACAATGTTAAACCCTTTTTGCGCAAGTTCAAAGACTTCTTCCCATGAGTCTTCATTAAAAACGAGATCTGTATCATCAGCAAAGGTCCCTTCCTTCCCCATCCTATTTTGCCTCAAGGTAGCTCGCACAGGATTAATATAAATGAACTATAACTACAACTACACTTAACATCAGGTGAGCCACATGCTCGTTTGCCCCTTCTTCTATAAAAAAAATGAGAAACAGCGTTGGACCTAAAATGCTTTCCTGAGGCACACCATAAGCAACTGAAAGGTCATTACTGAGAAAATGAACAAGCTTGACTCTCTGATTACGGTTGGTAATATAACTCGCAAATATATTTAATGCTACTATACTAGCTATATTGTAGTGACAGCACAATTGGGTCGTTTAGACCGGGGAAAGACCCCACTCTTGCAGAATACCTGCTAAAATAGTGGTTCGTATGGTTAGTTTACAGAACCGGAGATCTATTTTACTGGTAACGAGGCATTCCATCTTAGTCCTCAGGAGTGATAAAGCATCTATATTTGATTCTTAATCGAGGATAGATATAGATGTTTATTGGCCACAGCATCCGCTTACCATCAAGTGGACTTCGTTACCATTTGTCACCCTTATGAAGAAAACTGAGGCGTGTAAAGCAGTCTAATACTCTATGATATCAATTGTTGATTGTTGTGAATTGATGTTGAAGGCATTGACAGTATCAATTGTTGATCACTGTCAATGCCTTTATCTTGTCGTCGTCGGTTCCTAAAATAAGGTCTAAGGATTCTTTTGTTGTTGTTAATCAAAAGCCATCCTTTTAACTTTTAAGTTATTGACCCCATCAAGCGGTCACAATATGAAAACTGGCGAAACTATTTCAGGTGCACAAAGGCGTGCACGGGTTCGTGCACAGCCACATCGGGCACGCGCTGGCCAACGCCACCGTGTCCGTGGGCGGTGTGCGCCACGCCGTGCGCACCGCACGCGACGGGGACTACTGGCGCCTGTTGCTGCCCGGGAAATACAACATCACCGCTGCCAAGGACGGGTAATCCGACACGCAATCAACTACACAATTTACACTGCAATATTTAACTAACTGCACAACTCTGTACACAGTTACAATATCCATATAGATATATAATCCTCCAGACCAGACCAGAATAGATTATACAATATATAATCCTCCAGACCGAGTTGTGGTCACTATAGCCAGTCTTAACGGAGACTACCCATCTGCGTATAACAGGATAATAGTGTCCGAGTGTATGCGTAAGCACAGGTGCATTCTCTATTCTCTCACTCTCATAGTTCGATAGGACGCTAATCTGACTCGATAGGAAAAATATTAGGCGCAATACCAACGACTTTACGTTCCTTCCGAAGCACGGAGGTGAAACACTGCTAACTTCCTCACTCCAGGATGCTACTGAGAATTTCTTGACAGAAAAACCTAATGACTAATTCTAACCCGGCTTTGAACCCAAAATCTCACTATCAGCAACCGTCTTTACAACCTCTAGACCATCGAATCGGTAAATTAACTGGTAAACCACACACTACGTTATTCACACCGCCCACAGTTCGACCGAGATGGTTTTACCATAACTCATACCATTTTCCGGCGCTTCCAGTAGTCACCTCTTACAATACCCTCAGTATGGAAGGTGAAATTATTTTTTTACGCCGCTTTCACACGGCAACAGTATACCATCGTAAAATGGTAGCATAACACTGCTGTGTTTCGGGTGTAGAAAACGGGAGATCCCTTTATATAGTAAGGCCTACAATGCCCACAGGTGAAAATCAAATCAAATCAAATAATTTATTAAACATCTGCATTTTTGATTATTAATGGGAAATGATATACGTGTCTATGAGCCAATTGATCCCCTTACAAACCTTTTTTTGGACAAAGAAGCGTGTCATGAATGTCAAAAAAAAGGGCGAGCGGCAGCCTCGTACATGTAGTAGATAGTGTGATGACCTGATAAGACATGCAAGAAATCAATGCATGCAAGTAGCTCAGGGTTGTGCTTTGTGGCATTCCTTGGGGAAGCCTATGTTCAGCAGTGGACTTGTGAAGGGCTGTTACAATGATGATAATTGTCATCCTTTTGCAAAAAACTACTGCATACAGTTACCAGTTGGTTGGGCATTTTTCTACCTAGAATCACAACTGGATAGGAAACTAGGAAGGGTGTACTTTATTAATGTTGTTTGATAGATGACGGGCAGCAATGACAAGCATACCATCAGGTATTGATGTTTTATCTCACGAAAGCGAGCTAGCTTTACTCTGCTGCTTAGCAAAGGACACATAAATAATAATTTTCTTACATAATTTTTTATGTTTACTTTTTTTCTGACGGTACCCGATATTAACTTTTGACTCCTGAGCTTACGCAAACTAAAACAGTATTTACACGCACTAAAACAATGTACATTTGCAACTAAACTACAAGTAGGGTTATCAGCTCCATTTCCTTGTTTTAGAGAATTTGATAAGATGAAATAAAGGACATAAGATGATGATATTGTATTTCAATAAAAACATGCTGTTATTGTATCAGTGGCAACATTTATTAATATAAAAATAATATTAATACGCAATGTAACGTGGTTTGTCTATCTAGCATCGCGCGTCACCTCAGTCACATTTTGTTACTATTTTGTTCTGAGCCAGCACATCATATATTATGGTGGTAGCTATAGGGAGCACTACGCTTGAAGTTGTTGAGGAATATGTTTACCTGGGACACATTCCAACTATTCGACCGAAAAGTCAATCAACTGATTTAACTCGGCTGCTCAGCGTTTGGAAGATTACGACACATCTCACATCTTTAGGTATAACTCAAAACTTCAAAATAAGATTGTACGAGTACAAACAGTGATTTTTAAATTCATAGACATCAACTAGTAGAGGGAATGTGGAAAACGCGTGATATTGCTTTATCCTTTATTAAAGATTTCATACTGTAGGACAAGATCAATTTTTGGGTTTGTCATTTTAAAATAAAGTACGTCTGGCAACCCTAACTACAAATAAGACCAATCCGCAAACTCTATGTTAGCAAAAATGTTTCAACACCCGTATTTATCTATTATTACTTATTTTATAGATATGAAAGTGTCACGGAAGAAGTAACCATACCGGCCAATGGCTCGGTGAGCGTCAACTTCACTCTTATGGTGGACGACCCGCAACATTGGTCTTCTGCCTACGACTTCCGGTAAGTCAACGCGAATTGCACTCTCGGACCAACGTTATAAGATTCACTTTGCTTTAACGTTCACTTCCAGGTTTATTTTTTGTTTTGTGGTATAAAATGCTATTTTATTGTATTGTATATTGTTTTTCAAATATTTATCTTATTAAAGTCCTTAACATTTTATATTTTATTGTCCTTACATTTTTAAGGATATAGTTCTGGTTATTTTAAAGGATAGAACCAAAAATATACAAAAGTATATCTGTGATTAACAAATTTTACTTTTTCGCATAATGAGCACGTTTTCTTTATAAAATCTGTTTTGTCATATTTTTTTATCACTATAAGTGACCAGATTTAACTTAAGAAGTTATCATTATCTATATTTATATTATTATTAATTATTAGTATTGGTTATATATTGTTTCTATTAAGTTTTCGGTAATTTCTTCTTAACATCACCTACAGTTAGAAGTGTTTTCACTAACAATAATTTAACTGCTTTTTTAATGCAAGGTGGCCTGTCTGTCTGTCACAAATTCCAAATTTCCGTCCATTGAAAATTTTAGTGATCTCAAAAAAAATATTACTTTCTTTTTTAATGATAAAATAAAGTATTTAAGAATATTTTGAAAATTGGGTTGTGAATATAATAGGACTTTTTTTAAGAAAGAATTTTATTTTAAATAATATTTTTAGATATATTATGAGAATAAACAGTAACTTTGTAAAGATTTTATACATTTTTTTTTAATTCATATAAATTGTGCTTAATAAAACTACTAAAGGGCAATATAGTTTTTCCATACCATAATTCGACCGTATTGTGTAGAAATGTTTCGACCCACAAAAACATAAAGTTGTTCGGATTTGAAAGTTAAATGTATTTTTCTTGTGACAGAAGCCCTATTATATCATGTTGTTTATATTATTTTAATGAAAACTTAATGTGGATTTTGAGATTATTTGTTGTTTTTCAGAAGTCGATTTATACTTGTTTATTTGCAAAAAAAAAAGAGCTTCTGGATCATTATTTTGTGTGTTGGCTCATTTCTGCATAACACTGTTCTCATTAATATAATTGTCTATCACAAAATATGTACTATCGAATGTAATCTATATAATTTACACTGTCCTATTTACTGTTTTATGCTTTATGCTTGTGTATAAATAAACTGCATGCATATTATATACGTGTGTTGTTATTATACTAACTGTCCGCTTGTACTTACGTCTTTGTACTTTTACAATCTGTCAAAATTCCACTGTTTACCGTAGCCCCCTCCCCCCCTCCCCCTCAGATTGACTCATAAGGTAAAATTTGACATTTGGCATTGTAATAAAGATATTAATAGTTACTTTGCAACCATCCGCTTAATTAAATAAAATGATGTGTCTTACCTAGTTTGAACAGCATCTCCCGCCCTCCCTCATTAACCACACTTAAGATCACTTAGCGGTCAGCCGCCGTAGAGTCCATCACCTGGAGATGCCTTGTGTAGAGGCGAAACACGTGTCGTATTATCCTCGATGGTGTGTTTTTCCTAGAATAGTGGTGTTGGAAGTAGTGGTGCTGGGATTGGTGGTGACGGGATTAGTGCATGCAATTGAGGGAGGGTAGGAGGTGCTGTTCAAACGAGGTAAGACACATCATTTAATTGAGCGGATGGTTGCAAAGTAACTATAGTCCGTTCGCGTTAAGAAAATAGTGAGTCATCAGTGCAACTACAGGGTAAAGGTGTATCACAGTGAAGTAAAAATGCTTTTTTTCCAAACATTTAATTAAGTTTAATGGAAACATTTTCTTAAAATTACTTAAATCACTAATCAGTATCGCTAGATTCTCCAGTTACATTAATTACGAAAGAATTTTGTGCATTATTTTATGAAGTGTGGTACGTTTGAAAACAGGAATATCTTCTTCAGCTTCGCAAAGTGTCATAATTTTGTCCCATGTCGGATAGTCGTTATTTAAATATATTGAGTGAATTTTTCTCCTTATTGCACATTTGTCTAGTTCATCTAATTTATCGACCTTCCATAGTCGAGCTCTTTTTTTCACGGGTGACTTAAATGTGTTAGTATCCTTTTGTTCTTTAATAATTTTATAAACAATATTTTCGGACACATCCACATGCACTTGCTGTTTTTATTACTATCCTCTCCACAGTCGCATTTAAATCACACAGTTTAAAGTACTTGTAAACATTGTAAATTACGCGTTTCTCTTCACTATGGATTATTGATCCACTTTTATTCTTTCGAATAGGTGAGGTATTCATTTTCAAAATTTAATGTTGAACGAGTAACACGCAAAATACACAACCGTTTTGTTCGAAGGCCTGACTTCAACTGGTCACTGTGAACTCGACTTTCTAATTTCTTACATTTTAATTGGCTGGGGGGCGTGGCCAGGCCGGCGGACAACGATGACTCACTATTTTCTTAACGCGAACGGACTATATTAATATCTTTATTATTAGGGATTTCCGCAAAGTAAGGCCTGATTCTATCAGTTATTTGGCATTGTTGCCATTATTGGGTTAACCCACCTGGAGTTAGTAAACAATTTTTATTTTTTTAGGTGTGGGAAGACACTGCTGTCAATCGGGTTTGTTTCCTTCTGTCGCTATTACGACAGCCATGGGACGATGGGGGCAGTGGATATTTTTACACCCCCATTATATGCCCTATACTAACTATCTGCTTGTATTGTACTAACGTCTTTGTACACACTGGTGTCCGACCGAAGGTCGATTCATGGCCCAAGCCGTAGCTCTAAAAACCTCAAGAAATTCAGACCTAAAAACCTGGATAAAATTAATAATTTATATGATTTTAAAACTTTTAATTTAAAAGTTTATATTGCCTGTGTAATATAAAAAAGTAATTTTAATCGTCTCTCGAAATTGACGTAGAGACGATAAAAATTTCGTCACCATGTCCATCGCGCTCGCGCTCGCTCGTAACAATTCGTTATTTTTCGGTGCTTGCTAGAAACCTTCGGCTTCGGCCAAAACTTCGACCAATTTTGTTGGACGCTAGCACAAACCCTAGGTTTTTTTATAAGATAAAGGTGACAAACGAGCACACAGTCCATCTGATGGTAAGTGGATGCTGTGGTCCATAGACATCTACATTTACCCCTGATTAAGAATCAAAATGCGGATGCGAAAAAAAAAACATTTCATATTCCTTTCGCGAAAACTCATCTCGGGAATCACGCTCCTATCGTGCGTATATGTGGAAAATATAACGAATTTTCTAAAACCATACCTGGCATTGACATATTGAACGACTCTTATATTGCATTCAAAATTAAACTTACAAATCATTTATCGTCGAGTTCCTGATATAAATTACATCTTCAATATAATATATTATATACCTTATACTTAAATTAAAAATATGCATACTCCTGAAGAGAGTATAATATCTACCATAAAGTAAAGTAAAAGTAAAGTTACAGCCTATATACGTCCCACTGCTGGGCACAGGCCTCCTCTCATTTCTGAGAGGGTATTACCCTCTCAGAAAATATCTACCATATTCCCTTTTAATAATTAAACCTGTTTTTTATCTTTAGATTTTTCTTATTTAAGTACATAATTTATTTGAATAGTTCTAATTTGCATTGTATTGATTGGATGATATTTGTACTCCAAATTAACCCAAAATTGCACGACTCAATCTGTGAATGTTATGTACACTTGTTATTGATATAAATATCAGAGTATATGTGTATTGTAGGTGTACTTGTTGAATAAAATAAAATAAAGTAAAAATAAAATATCGGAGTTCTCCCCTAGGGAATGCCACAAAACAAGGTTCCCAGCCATCCATCGATTTCTGTATATATTACCAGGTCGTCATACCATCTTTATGAGTCTGAAACAAAAATAAATTATTGGTGAGCACAGAGCGACTAATATTTCACATGTATACTCGTATTTCCCAGCGAATGCACTGTACTAGTCTGACTTGAATCTTGATTCCATAGAGGAATATTACCTGATATATTATCTTGATATAAATATCTTGGATTATATTGTGTTTAATTCACGTGTTAATTAGTTTCTGACGTTACGGGTGCTTTCGAGCACTCATGGTAACGGGGGATTAAAGTGACTGACGTCCCAATGTAAGTGTTAAACCGGAGTGCCTTCAGTTTTTTAGTTATTTTTTATGTTCCGATCTACGCAGAATAAACTTACTTGAAGTCTAGCAGTGGGGTCTGATCTGTTGGGTAAGTTTTTCAACGCGTTAAATTAATTTTGGGAAGATTATAGATTACGGCCCTCTCCATTACACAGATTTGATAGACCACAAATCCTCGCGAATGAACATCGATTCCTACCGAGGATAATACGTGAGGTTATTGAAATTTAAAAAAACTACCTAATTTCAATAGAGAAGGGCTGGGTACGACCTCCAGTTTGGGACCCTGTAATTAATAAACTTAAAACTAAACCCAAGCATACCACTTGCAGTATTATGCTTGGGTTAGCAGACTTTATGACACAGTAAATTCATTCTGCTTAAATCGGACCATAATTAATAATTAAAAAGCTTAAGATACTCTGGATTAACACTGACATCGGGACGTCAGTCGCCATAGTCCCCTGTGACCATGGGTGTTGGAAAGCACCCGAAACGTCGGGAATTACAAAACGAGTAAATTAAACGCGATAAAATCCGTAAAAGTAGTTTTAAACAATGTGTAGTGTTCGCGTAAATATAAGAAATCATTATGATATATTATCTAACTAGGTGGTAGGACTTTTTAGCTAGAAGTCCATCGGTGTAGATTTTGTTATAGAATAAGAGTAACATTCAAGCACGTAGTCTACCTGATTGTGGTAGTTGTGCTGGTAAAGTGGATACTATGGCCCTTAGCGTTGTCACCACTGAGGACTGATATGCCTTGTATCCAGTAAAAAGGTTCTCTACACTCTACTACTCTACTACATCCCCATAAAATTCCCATGCAGTCGCATGCGCCTGGCAAACCACGAGCGGTCGCATGCGACCGCACCCACCCACAGCCCTTAAAACCATTAAAACTTATAAATCTATACAAAATTCATCCATCATCCATTCCATTCGGAAGTTAGGGTCTACAAAATGGCCGTTTTGTAGGCGTCCACAGCTTCTTCAGGTGATGAAAATCTCTGTCCACGCAATTTATTCTTTATTTTAGGGAAAGTATAGAAATCATTAGGGCTTAGGTCGGGGCTGTACGGCGGATGATCTAATAATTCTATTTTTTCTTGTTCTAAAAACTCTTTTGTGTGAGAACTCGCATTGTCGTGATGGAGGATGATGCGGCGGTTGCAGTTCCCTTTACGGAATTCAGAAACGACCTGTGGCAAACAAATGCTGCATACCATTCTGCATTAACCGTTCTTTGTCCCTCAAGAGGAATAGTCGTAACATGGCCGGTTTTGGAGACAAACGTGGCCACCATTTTTTTTTGCAACGCTCCGTGAACAAACAATTTTTGTTGGCTTTAACTCATTTTCGAACACCCAAACTCGTGACTGGTTTTTTTTGTTTCGGGTTTTTACGCGTATATCCAGGATTCGTCACCTGATACGATGTTGTATACAGCATTTGAGGATCCTGCGTGGAATCTTTCGAGAGTTCTGACGCACCAAGTAACGCGAGCCGCTTTTTGGTCTTCACAGAGCGAATGCGGTATCCATCGGGAAAACAACTTTTTTACACCTAATTGTTCATGAAAGATTATTTGTATTTGACTCAATCCAATATCTAAAGTTGCCTGAATTTCGCGGTATGTCACATGTCGATCTTCCTCAATCAGCTTACGCACAGCAACAACGTTTTCTTGGGTGACTGCAGTTTTTGGACGACCTTGACGGGGATCATCACTGAGCTTGACACGTCCACGTTGAAATTCAGCAAACCAGCGATAAATTGTGGTTTTGGATGAGGCTTCATCACCAAATGCAGAAATCATCTGGTCAACACACTGTTTTTGTGTTAAACCACTTCGAAAGTCAATAAATCATCACTCTTGAATTTTCTCGAGTCAATTCCATTTTCTCAATGACTAAACAAGTTTGACAAAACCTTGTGACAAGACCGAGAATCTTTTTTTTAAATAAATAAATGGTATTCGATTTTTAGAACCAAGGAGTTTTCAATTAAAAAAGATTTTAATATGACAGGAACAGTGGAAATATTCCATTTCCGATACTTTTAGTGCAGTCTAGTATGGTTGTAGAGTGTAGGTAAGCCTCCTTGTGTGTAGAGTGATAGTGTGTGTATGTGTGTAGGAGGTGGAGTATAATATTTATCTAGGTACATTAAGTAATTGTTCGTTTTCGTCATAGTTCAGTTTATGAATATACTCAAATAGTTTCCTTTTGCAGTCTCTAATATTAAAGCTTCGTATGTCCTATGGGCCTATGTTCAGGACTAGACTTGTGAAGGGCTGTAATGATGATGAATGATATAAATATTACGTAATTGGTTCTCGAACACGACTCTAATTATTTTGAATTAAATCTTGTATTTAGATTATGTTTTACTTTCCAAGTTTATCTAGATTGGTATGAAACCAATCTTGAGAAAGTTTTTTCCAAGCAATGATCGGTCGCTTGGGTATTAAAAGTAATTCTTAAATTTCGTAAAGGAATCTTCATCTATGGCATATTGGCACTATAACTTTGCATATCTTTCTTTAAACATAAAATTGTTCTGTGCGTTTGTCACTAACTCCTAAACGTCATGACCGATTTTTAAGAAATTTTCGGTGGATTTCTGGATTGTTTAAATTCATTATTAGACCCAGTAGGTGGTGATTCTCAAATGCAGAAATTACCAATGCGTAGTTGGGGCGGGTTGTTTTTAGTTTAAATCTTTTTAAATTATTTAAAAAAATTAAGCCCTATTGTATATTAATTAAAAAAGATTTTCTTCTGTATCGTAGAGGGAGCTAACATAAATTGCACAAGCACCAATATCCGGACCTGGAGCAATTATTTCTAGGCCATATAATTACTTGTTCCGTACGGGATTCAAACCCGCGGACCTCGGCGCCGCAATTCAATGCTGAACCACTGAACCTCGGAGTCATCATAACATCATACAATCAATCAAGTTATGCTTGGCGGAGTCATGCTACGCTACAGCTATATTATAGTTGTAGCACGAATGAGTCGACTCCACTGGGGACGGACCACGTTCTCACAGAATACCAGCGTTAAATAGCAGCTTAGTGCTGCTGTGTTTCGTATGATGAGTGTACAGAACCTGAGACCCTTTTCACTGAAAACGAGGCATTCCATCTTAGTCCTGACGGGTGACAACCCATCGTGACGAAATTCCCGATACCATCCACACTATTTGGATGCTTGGCCGTCCACTAATATGCGGTTTACTAGGAATTTTCTTACTCGCAAGACTTCTTTGTGTAATTTTTAATAAACTTTTACCACCGGCGAATCGTTTTCCTTACCTATTCGATTAGAAGACCATCAAGAAACGAGCTTACTCCTTTAAAAGGCTGGCAACGCATCTGCAAATCCCTTGGTGTTGCAGTTGTTTTGGGCAGCGGTCGAAACTTACCATCAGGTGAGCTGCATGCTCGTTTGCTTGCATTTCTGTAAAAAAATCTGCATTTTGATTTTTTATTGATGATAGACGTAGTTGTCTATGGGCCACAGCATCTTACCATCAGGTGGACTGGTTTTTAATATACGACTATTATTCTATAAAAATAAATCTTTTGCAGCGTCCTAGAGAACATAGTGAACACTCGGTACCACAGCCCGGTGGAGATGTACGCCGAGCTCTCGGAACTAGAGAACCGGTATCCCGACGTCGCGGAGTTCAGATCTGGAGACGCCCTGAAAACCGCCACTATACATCAGCTGAAACTAACCGACCAGGCATATTTATGCATTTTGTATTATGGGTTACGTGACATGTTGCGTTGTATAATAATATGTGTTACGATCTTGGTTTTTTTTTTAAGGGAACTCAGTATACAATATCACAACCTGACGGTAAAAACTACAATGTCGTAATAGTTAAGTATTAAAAAAAGTAAGTATTAAAAATTAGAGCATCTATTATTTTCACCCTTATGGGAGAATTATTTCCTTTAAATTTAAGTGGGATCAGGACCTATTTAATAAAAAAATAATCATTAGAATTGGTTTAACACATAACAAAACACGGGTCAAATTGAGATTCTTCGCCTTTTTAGAAGTCATTTAAAGTTACAGCCTATATACATCCCACTGCTGGGCACAGGCATTCTCTCATTTCTGAGAGAGTTTTAGGGCAAGGATGTGTCCGCCGTGCTGCCCCAATGCGTGTTGGCGATCTTCACATGTCTTCGAAGTATTGTTTTTCTTTTATATATTTTTTGAACATTTGTGTAAATTTTTATATCTTCTCTTTTTTGTTAACTAATATCGCATTAAACCTTATTGGTAGAATGTTAAATCAAATGCGGGTGATCATAAGTAAATGTTATTGCGTTTTGTGTTCAACAATAGGAAATAAATTTTTTGCACATCACACAAAAATTACTTATTATTAACTAAGTTACTGACGAACAATGGTCATTGTAAAGTAGTAAAATTAAAGTTACAGCCTATGTACGTCCCACTGCTGGGCACGGGCTTTCATTTCTGAGAGGGTTTTAGGGAAGGCGCTGCCCTAATGCGTGTTGGCGAACTTCAAGTCTTCGAAATATTTTTTTATTTTTCAGACATGCAGGTTTTCTCGCGATAGCTCAGCACTTAAAATTGCAATTAACAATATTATTGGTGTCGGCGGGGATCGAATCGGGAAATTCAGTTAAAAACTCGAAATGCAATCCACATAACATAACCAGATTCGTTGTTGCTATTACAGATTGGTTCACCGGAGGAAACGAAATTCCACGTTGCGATCATAAGTAACCTCTACAGCTCGCAAGCCTTGGGTCAAGAGATGCTTCTGAACTTCGCGCGCCACCTCGCCACAGCATACACCATCGGAGAACCCATCCATCAGAAATTACTCAAAAACGCCGTCTTGCATTTCATACCCAACATTGACCCGCTCTACAAAAAAATCCTTAAGGTATACGACAACACTGACAAGTGCGACCTTCAACCTCTGGAAGAGGAATTCGGCGACAGCGTGTACGGCTACCTCACTAAAAAGAATCTGAACCCGTTGTCGAATTACACGCGAGAGAAGGCGTTCATAAATCTTTTAGAAGAGGAGAAGTACGATCTGATACTCGAACTGGCGTCCGGTACAGAAGACGTTGCGTATCCGGAATTGTCGAGAGACATCTACGAGCAGTTTGCTAGAAAATTCCAAGACAACAGAACGCCTAGTAATCGATACCAATGCGCCGAGCAGAACATCGATGCGAATCACGGGAATCTAATCGATTTGATCTCCGAGAGATATAACACACCGATTATCGCTGTCGGATTGAGTTGCTGTAAAATGCCGGCACCGGACCTCATCGGCTGGGTGTGGAGAGACAGCTTACGTGGGATCATGAAATTTGTAGAGGTTGCCAACACTGGTAAGTTTTGTGTAGCAATAATAAAGATTTACGTGTAGAAGTTTCAAACTTTGCCATTGTGGCTTTAAATAAAGTTTCACCCCCACTCTCTTACACCAAAAATTAATAAAATTGTAAGTTTGAGTCCGAATTTATATTAATAAAAGTAGTAATAAAAGAAACTTAAAACCTCAAGAAAGTTAGTTTCACCGCCAAGTTAATTTGCTGCAATACTTGTTTTTTTTTTCTCCTGACAGTCCGCCTGATAGTTAATGGATATAAACCAACGTTTTGACGGTAACCAATCTTAGGTCAACTACATAATACTTAAAATAATTTTATTTTAGCGTACTTATCAGCTGGCAATACGGAAATTAGACCGCATATATTACGGCATTTAGAGCGGTCTGGGCGCGATCTAGGCACGATTAGGTATCGCATTTAATTATAATTCCCTAATCCCATGCTGCAATTATATTAGTAGTATAGTTGTAGCAAGAATGGGAAGGACTACGCTCTCACAGATTACCAGCGTCAAATAGTAACTTAATGCTGCTGTGTTTCGTATGGTGAGTGTAGAGAACCGGAAACCCTTTTTACTGGAAACGAGGCATTCCACCTTAACTCTCACGGATGACAACGCATCTGCATTTTAAAAGAGGATAGATGTAAAGGGGAACACCCTTCAGGTGGACTGTGTGCTCGTTTGTCTCTATATTCCATATAAAAAGATAGAGTACTTAGCTGAAAGTAATCATCTGCTGTACCAGAAGTCGTGCGCTTGTGACGCAGTTAGGAGTCATTGGTCTAGAGGTTTTATCTGGTATGAGCTGTTTATATGGACAAACATCGGAAGTCGTGGGATATTTCTGTCGGTTCTTACGACACCCACGGATGGTTAGGGTTTTATTTGCGGCAGAGCCACGCTGCTGCCAGCTATATTATAGTTGTAGCACGACTGGATCGGCTCGACCGGGGTAGGATCACGCTCTGACAGAATACCAAAATACCTTTGACATATTGTCGGCTGTAATGACTAGTTAAAAAAGCATAGTATATGTAAAATTTACAGACGATCTCCTTTTTTTATTTTGTATTATTGTTTTTGTTTTTTTTTTTTCATTAATGTTGTGCATGGATGCATGGACTTTTTAATAAATTAAGAGCTAGCAGCACAAGTATGGTCGGTAAGGTCGGTAAGTCGGTTGCACAATTAAAAATTTTGTGCAACCGACTTCAATATAAAAAAATATTGTTTATTTTTTTTAAACCGCTCGACCGGTTTCCATAAAAATCCCATCTGGGAAGTATACCATAATCATAATCATTTGAAACAAAAAAATAATTTTGCAAATCAGTTCAGTCGTCTTCGTGTAATCAGTGGACATAC